>CAMAPE010000080.1:2595000-3195000 GCA_945859875.1 Cuscuta europaea | reverse complement strand
CTATCTTTTTGGAGTATGCCTGTTTCTTTGTAATTTTAGACTGAGATGTTAGGGTGTGTAATAACAGTTTCGAGGCAGCACTCCTCTGGATTCGGCTGCAAGAGGGGGGATCTCTTGATCCTATTCGTGAGTTGCTGGCATGGGGTGGCTTTCAAATCCAAAGAGATGCCTCTGAGTACTAATTTCATTCTTTAATCTTTTTCACTTAGGGCTCTGTTTGGAACATGTAAAAGGAATGGGGAAGAGAATAGGGTGAAAAATAGATAACAATTCAGGGAATACATAAAAAATGGTTCTTTTCAATATAATTCTCTCAGTTATGAGTTCAACCCTTCTGACATATTTCTGTTATATAGTGACTAAAAAGTACGGAGTAAAAATGAATGTAGAACTTTAAAATGTTTTAATCGGAATTGATGATTTTCTTTTCATTTTAATTTGCTATGTATAATAAAACATTAAAATGAGAGTAGTTTCTTCGACAATTTTTCCCATCTTCCTCTTTATCGCATTCCGAACGTAGCCTAGGAGTGTGTATTCCAAGATTTCTTAACACTGATTATATGATCATTATAGCCGTTTCCATAGTCAGAGGGGCATGAGATTTATCTTTGATTATTTTCTTCGTAGTTGCAACTTTTAACTTTGGTTCTCCATGCTTACAAGTACTGGCCAAAACAACATCAGTCGCATGTACGTGCTTGATAGAACCACAAGAAAAGGTCTTATTGTTGATCCAATATGTGTAGGCAGAAGCAGAGCAAAAGAAAAGGTCTTATTGTTGATCCAATATGTATAGGTGGATTTGTGCATGAATATTGCCTGAGGGCAGGGAGACTTCATTGATTTTTACATGGATGAGCACAACGAGAACCAGGTATGTATCTATGCCTACCTTTTCTTCATCTTATTCTTTGTTAACCTATGTGCATTATATAGGTTATGCCCATCTTAGACTTTTAGAAGACCTTATTCAATAACAAACATCAGACCTCTAAGAAAACAAGAATTTTATTAATATCAAAAAAGAAATACAGGGGGGCATGAAAAGAAGGCTTAGTGTCAAACTCCTCCCACAAAGGCATACTGAAAAACATACAAGTTATAAACAAAGCAGAATGGGGGAACCTAGCAATAAAAATTAGAACTTATGTAACCAAATTATGCACTGTATTGATCTAGAAACATGTTTCACAAATCATCATACAATTTTCATACGCTTTCAGAATACATGCTCAATTTTCATACCCCTGATTAAACCGGCTCTTGATTGCATGGAGCCTAAAACCATTAATGCATGCAGAAGAAAAAAAAAGTTTGCCTAGACTAGAGTGTAATCACAAGAGGTAATATAAGTTTAATAACTTTCACAACTAGGCTTTCTAGCCCAAACATTTAATCAAGAGTTTGTATTCACTACTAGGCTATAATCGACAACATTGACTGTTTTTTTACGCTTTGCTTTTGTGATGCATTTTACCGTCTTTCTTACAAAGTTTAGCATTCCCGTTTTACCAAAAATTGGGCACCTGTTGCGCGCACCCAAGCTAGTGTATATATATATATATATATATATATATATATATATATATATATATATATATATATATATATATATATATATAGGTTTTGGTTCAAATAAGAACATGATCTTATGAGAAAAATGAGAATGAATCTGGACCGTTAGATTTGATTTATGTGAAATTCAATGTGCATTAGATGAAGTTGCCATGTGTAATAAGTGAAATTGAAATGTTCGACACAAAGGATACAATGTTGTGGCATTATATGGAGCTAAATTGTGCATTAGGTGAATTTGAAATGTGCATTAGATGAAACTAAAATGTGCAGAACAAAAGGTACGATGTGATGTTATTTTTGTATGCCTTATTCTGCACATTTCAATTTCACCTAATGCACATGTGACTTCAATTTTTTATTCTGCACATTTAAATATCGTCTATTGCACATTGCGGTTTCACCAAATGCACAATTTAGTTCCACATAATTCAATCCAACGGTCCAGATTCATTCTCATTTTTCTCCTAAGATCCGTTCTTACCGGAACCGCTCCCTATGTGTGTGTGTGTGTGTGTGTGTGTGTGTGTGTGTGTGTGTGTGTATATATATATATATATATATATATATAGAATATATATTTATATATATAGGGCCATCAACTAATCCAATCTAATGGCCTACGATTTTCCAAAATAGAGAATAATGGGCAAGACTTTCGGATCATTATTGTAATAAATAAGGTAACCATGCAAGTCAACATTAATTAAAGGACACAATGGTAAAAACATCTAACTAACTGTCATGTACGTGCCACCATAATAGGGAAATATCTTGGGATTTGAAAACTAATTAATATGCTTGAAATCAATTATAATTAAAATATAATACGTACATGCTTTTATTTAATATTCTTAACAAACTTAGACTACTCTCACATTAAATTCAGATCACCAAAATGATTAAAAAAACAAATCAAATCATGCACTATTTTTTTGTTTCATCAACTTAGGTTTGTCTATTTGCACTCCTACGTTAAATAGCTGCACTTTTATTTGAAACATTATGCAACATCAATTAATTTGAATATTTGGATATTTTTTCACTATTAGTAGTTTAGATAGCTGATCCCATTCATCAAAGTAAAAAATATAGAGAGAAATGACATGTTAGTTAAGGTAATTTACACAGTTGTCAAGTTCACTTTTATATGGTTTCATTGCACATTATCTAACATTAACCTACACTTTACTCATGTACTTGTGCACTTTCATATATACATGTTTTAAATAAAAATGACTTTAATAAGAATAAAGATAAATATACAATGGTGTAACTAACAATTATCATAAGTGCACTATTATATCACATTTTTGAAACTTTACATTGACACTTTTTACAAAATTCAGTTCACTTTTGCTTCCAAATGGATCATAATTGTTCCACCTGACACTGCATCTTATCTATAAAGAAAAGTAAAGAATTAAAAACTACTAAAGTGCATGACAAAGTATGATAAGTGCAAGAATAATTAATTCAAAGTATGATGAATTCAACGTATGTACATAAAATTTTGTCAACATTGGAAATGATCATCAAAGAGTTGGGAAAAAATATTTGAAAAATATATATTGTCACATAATAAAACAATACTCCGTATATTTCTAAAGAGCACACCATTAGGGAAAAAAGAGGGTAATGTCATAGCGTTGAAGAAAAATAAACCAATAATATAGTATAAACTAATAGTAGAGAAACCATAAAAGAAGAAATAAATTATTAATGAATAAAAAACTTCAAAGGAAGTGATCAACGTACTACCAAAGGGTCAAAGTAGTGCAACAATTCCGGATCATAAATTTAAAGGTAATTAATGCAATGATGAAATGACAAAAAGGCCATTTACATATGTTCACGGTAATTTGAAAACAATTGTTAATCTAATGGCTATGATTTATTCTTTTTTCTCTCTTAAAATGATTTTCTCACTTGAACCTAAATCTATATATATATATATATATATATATATATATATATATATATATATATATATATATATATATATATATATATATATATATATATATATATATATATAATTTGACTCAAAGAAATGCAATTAGGAGTTAAATTTGGGGATGGAGGGGTATACGTTAGCGGGTTAGTTGGGTTATAGTTTAGTTGAGGGCCATAATTGACATTTTCAAATGAAGACTTGTTTGATACTTTTCTTTTTCTATTTTCACACTTTCATCCATTACTTTCTCATATCCGTTGATTTGTTTTTCCATAATTTGAACATTCGTTTGTAAACCATGGGTAGGTCATTGGTGGTTTGGTAAGAATGGTCCTGCTTGAAATACTGAAGTGACAGAAATAAATAAAATTAGAATTGAAATTATTAAATTAATTGTTGGATCATAAAAAACAATTAAATGACTTTCTATAATTACCCAATGAAAATAAAATAACATCTAGCTAGCGTGAAAATAAATGTAAAAATGGACAACCCCGTAGCGGCTATGCTTTTCGTGGGTTGGTTATGGCCAACCCGTATAACGACCGGACAAAATTTGTACAAATCGTCTAATGACCCAACCTATCTGATCTGTGGGTTAAACTGTAATACTTGAGATTTAATTTAAACGGATTAATAGTACTACTCATACCAACAAGGTGCATCTCCTTTTAAGGGAGCTCATTAGCCAAGAACTCCAAAGTTAAGCATGCTTGCACGAGAGTAGTCTTGGGATGGGTGACCCCTTGGGAAGTTTTTCAGGGCGCGCACGAGTGAGAACAAAGTACGCGGAAAAGGCTAGTGGCGGTTTGTGAGGACAGTACTAGAGGTCAGAAATAACTATCTCGGGGCCTACGGGGCCGAGGTGTTACAAATGGTATTAGAGCAACCCTGCGAAAGTGTGCTGATTCGTTGAATATCGGGCGGACGCTTAGCAGGGGAAAAGATTCGGAGATACGATTGAGATTGGTTTATGGGCGCAACGAGGACGTTGCGTTCCTAAGTGGGGGTGATTGTAATACTTGAGATTTAATTTAAACGGATTAATAGTACTACTCATACCAACAAGGTGCATCTCCTTTTAAGGGAGCTCATTAGCCAAGAACTCCAATGTTAAGCGTGCTTGCACGGGAGTAGTCTTGGGATGAATGACCCCCTGGGAAGTTTCTCAGGGCGCGCACGAGTGAGGACAAAGTGCGCGGAAAAGGCTAGTGACGGTTTGTGTGGGCAGTAAGAGGTCAGAAGTAACTACCTCGGCTCCTACGGAGCCGGGGTGTTACATAAACTGTCAGCCTGTGTACCAATGTAAAAAATATACATGACAAAATACTTTAGAAATAAATAATGGAGTGTGTGTGTATTGGTGAGTGATAGAGGAAATATAAAAAATTAAAATATTAAACACAAAATACTTGTTAATTTTAATTAAAGAATATTATCTTCGTTCCAAATTGATTTTTTCTGGGTCAAACAGATTCATTTTATTCACTTAATTAAAATGTCAATTTTTAATTATATTCTAATTTGGAGTTTGCAACTTTGAAGAGATTTAAATGTAGTTTCGGAATATATAAATTTTAATTATTAAAAATTGAATTAATTTTCAATAGAGATGATTTAACTTTAATATTGGTTGACTAAAAATATTGACTTTACAAATCAATTTGGGACATAGTATTAAATATTAGAGAAAACTGTCATATAGGTCCCGTACTATATCAGAAAAGTCGATTAAACCCTCATGCTTTGAAAACACTCAATTAAACCCACAAGCGGCTGCTAGCGCCAACCAGTTGAGGTGACCCCTCGGCCAATAAGCGCTTGACACGTGTCCCTGCCCGGCATTTATTGCTACTATAAATAGCACCCCATTTCCTCATTTGTAACCACGCTGAAAACGGCATTCATACTGAATACACTCTCTCTCTACTTTTACTTACTTGCTCTGACTTCTCTCTAAGTTATTCCCCGTAATAACCCTTCGGATATATACCCCCGGGTAGACTATCCATCATTTGGTGCTCTCGTTGAGAGGTTGAACAATCGAGTAAGAAACCCTCCCCCTCGACCAAACACAAAACACTAGCCCTCTATCAAAATGGTGAGAACAACACGTGCCAACTCAAAGAACGTAGAAGACAAGAACCTGGCCCTCGGCGACGTCAACGCCCCCGAAGCCTCTCACAGGGCTCCCGAGGGCGGTGTCATCGCTGGGCTGGAACAGGCGGCTGTCGACCTACGCCTTCAGATCCAACAAAATGCCCCCGATGCCCGCCTCGGCATCGAGGCCAAGAAGAAAAACCGGAGCGATGACCAAGTCAGCCCTCCGGTTCTCACCATCGACGTGCAATCGGCGCTCTCCGCCTTCATCCAGACGCTCACCCAGAACCCGGGTGCCTTCGGCACCCTGGCTCCGGCTCACCCTCAGATCAGGGAAAATATCATACTTCCCCCTCTGCCACACCCCTTCGGAAATCCCACCCCTCGGGTGAGAAACGACGAAGGGGTGGTGGCCCAAGATACGTCCTCCCAGGAAGTTCAGTCCCGGGACCGCCATAATGACAACAGGGAAAGGCCCCGTACTTCCGCCCTCAACCGGCTCGGAGGAGGGCCAGACCGCCGAGGGGTCCAAGACCGCCTTGGGGGGAAAGCACACCAAAGGCCCCAGGAAAGCGGGGGATCTGTTTCGAGGGCAGACGAGGAGCGTCCCCCTCGGGACAAAGGTAAGGCACCCGTTCATGCCGATGATGCTCGGCACCAAATCAACCAGGCCCACTCGGCCCGGGTTCGTTCGCAGGGGGCGGAGACCCTCCCGAAGGATCCCCGGGACGAGATTATTGCGGCCCTCCAACGCCGGCTTGACGAGATGGAGTCCAACAAAGCTCACGCCACCACCTCCACCCCTCATTCAGATCTCAAATACGAGGCCATGATGGCCAAAATGGAGGAGTTACAGAAGAGGGTGGTCGAGGGCTCCGGGGAACCCGTCATTCAGCTCCGGACTCGGACGCCATTTACCCCAAGGGTATTGGCGGCCCGGATCCCGGAAAAATACCGAGGGCAACACATACAGCCCTACAACGGGAAAACGGACCCCCAGGAACACTACAGCAAATACCAGAACAGCATGATGATGGTGGGGGCGTCAGACGAATATTTGTGTCGATGGTTCCTCTCCACCTTAGAGGGACCGGCATACGAATGGTTCAACAGGCTGCCCGAGGGCTGCATTGATTCGTGGCAAGAACTCGCCCAACGATTCTTGACACAATTCGCCGGGAGGCGTCGCACAAGGAAGCACTTCTCCCACCTCCTAACAATACGTCAGAAGAAGGATGAGACCCTTCGGGATTTCCTGGAGCGCTGGAGGACGGAGGCCGACAAGGTCGACGGTGCTGATGACGGGACTCTCCTGGCCCTCCTACAAACCGTCCTCCGCACCGGTAACTTTTCAAGGAGCCTCATCATTGAACCCCCCCGCGACTACATAAGGGCTTTGCAGCGGGGGGACCGATATGCTGAGGCCGAGGAGGTGGAGAAGTATCATCAGCATCCGGACCAGCAGCCCCCGAGGGCTGACAACAAGCATAACCGAGGGCCGGGGGCTCCTCCAAATCGCCCCAAGGCTTCGGGACCCTCTGATGACCGCCCTCGGCAAGGCCAAGCCAAGCCCGGGGGAGGTTATAAGAGCAACCCTAAGACTTGGGCCCAGCCCATTCTCCTGGACCGCCCTCGGACACCATTGACGCACCCCGTCAGCATCATCCTCGATTTTGCCGAGGAGAGGGGCCTCGTTGAGCGCGACTCTCGCGCACCCCCGGAGGTACACGCTATCAACCCTCAGTTCCCCTACTGTCGCTTCCATCGGCACCAGGGGCACAGGACCGATGACTGCCATCAGCTGAAGACGGCCATCGAGAGATTAATACAGGCGGGGCACCTGTCCCAGTTTGTCCAGAGCCCTCGGCAGGAGGGACCTTCTCATCAGGGGCCTCCCCGAGGGCACCATACGAAGGTAAATGCCTGGGTAAATCCGAACACCATCCCCCTCGACAAGAAGAGGGAGATCAGAAACTTGGAAGAAGAGGAGGAGGAGTACCCCCACTACCAGGAGAAGAAACGCCACATCCTCATGATCACCGGTGGCAATACGGGGGGCGATTCCACCAGCCAACGGAAGAAGTGGGCTCAATCGCTTTACGTGGGGGAAGTCACTCATATGCCCCCGGTAAAGCGACTGAGGGAGGAACCCATCACCTTTACCAACGCAGATCTCCCTCCTACTTCTTCTCCTCACAGGGATGCCTTGGTGATTCGGACGGAGATAAACGACACCATTATTCACCGAACTTACATTGACACGGGCAGCTCCGTCAATGTAATGTACCTCAGCACCTTCAGAGAGCTGCATCTGGAGAGGGGGTCCCTTCGGCCCATTAAGACCCCTCTTGCCGGTTTCACCGGCGATACTATTGATTCCGAGGGGGTAATAACCCTCCCGGTGATCTTCGGCGACGGGCTCCATAGAGCCCAGCTCGAAGTGGAGTTCGTCGTCGTCAACATTGACTGCGCCCACAACATCATCCTCGGCCGGCCAGCCCTCGAGGACCTCGAAGCCATCATCTCCATGAGGCATCTCTGCCTCAAGTTTCCCGCCGAGGGGGGAATTGGCTACTCCCGGGGGAACCAGAAAATTGCCCGCGCCTGCTATCTTCAGGTCACTAAGAAGGTAAGCAAGACGGAATTCCGTGTTGACACCATCACCGGAACCGTCGACCAAGAGGAAAGAAGGCCGAGGGCTGAACCGACCGAGGACGTAGAAGACTTTGCGCTCGATCCGGCCCAGCCGGAGAGAGTCGTGAAGATTGGAGCCCAGCTCCCTGAAGAGTTGAAGACCGGTATCACCGACGCCCTCCGCGCCTACTCCACTGTCTTTGCATGGGGGCCGGAGGACATGCCGGGAATCAGCCGAAGGGTCATCACCCACCGCCTCTCGGTGGACCCTTCGGCAAAGGCAGTGCAGCAACGAAGAAGACCCCTCTCCGCCGAGAGGAGGGAATTTGTGAAGAAGGAGGTCGACATGCTCCTCTCTATTAAGCACATCAAAGAGGTGAAATACCCCTCATGGCTAGCGAATGTGGTCCTGGCGCAGAAGCCCCCTACCTTCCGCATGTGCGTGGACTATACCGATCTCAACAAGGCGTGCCCTATGGACCCGTTCCCTCTACCAAATATTGATCAACTAGTGGATGAGACCGCAGGGTGTGAGATTATGTCCTTCCTCGATGCCTTCCGAGGGTATCACCAAATTTTTATGCACGAGGAAGACGCCGAAAAAACTGCCTTCATGACTCCCGAGGGCATCTTCTGCTACCTAGTCATGGCCTTCGGCCTAAAGAACTCAGGGGCCACCTACACCCGGATGGTGGCCCGGGTCTTTCAAGCCGTCCTAGGGCGCACCATGGAGGCCTATGTTGACGACATGATCGTCAAAAGAAAACAATCTTCCAGCCATGCTGACGACCTCCGGGAAATCTTCACCATCATGCAAAAATTCAACCTTCGGCTAAACCCAAAGAAGTGCACCTTTGGCGTCCAAGGGGGCAAATTCTTGGGCTACATGGTGAGCCGAAGGGGTATTGAGGCCAATCCCGAGAAGATCCAGGCCATCATCAACATGGAGCCCCCACGCAACGTGAAGGAAGTTCAACGGTTGACGGGCCGCCTGGCAGCCCTCAACCGCTTTCTATCTAAATCGGCGGAGAAGTCTCTACCCTTCTTCCAGATCATGAGGAAGACGGCTGGCTTTCTATGGACTCCAGAATGCCAGGGGGCTTTCGACGAGCTCAAACAATATCTATCTTCACCTCCTGTGCTCTCCAAACCCAAGGTAGGGGAGACCCTCTACCTCTACCTTGGGGTTAGCCCGGCGGCCATCAGCTCTGTGCTCATCCGGGAGGAAGACGGCATCCAACATGCCATCTTCTACGTTAGCAAGACCCTAAGGGAGGCCGAGCTCAGGTACTCCCCTGTGGAAAAAACGGTGTTGGCCATCGTTTGGACTGTCAAGAAGTTGGGCCACTACTTTCAGGCTCACCCGGTTCAGGTCCTCACCCATCAACCCCTCGGCGCTCTCATGAGGAGCCCCACCAGCTCCTCCCGCATGGTGAAATGGGCTATCTTCTTGAGCCAGTACAACATTGACATCCGTCCAAGGCTTGCCATCAAGGGCCAAGCCCTGGCGGACTTTGTGACGGAATGTACCGCAAGGGCAGCCACGGACGGGGAGCCCTCGGCTACCTCGGACGACTGGTGGACCCTCTACACTGATGGCTCCTCCGCGACCAAAGCATGCGGGGGAGGGGTAGTCCTCATTACTCCCGAGGGATTCAGGGTCTACTATGCAATCCGCTTCTCCTTCAAGGTCTCCAACAATGAGGCCGAATATGAGGCCCTCCTATGTGGCCTTCGGCTGGCTGCCAACATGAGGGCTCGGCAGATCCACATCAAATGCGACTCCAAGTTGGTCGTTGGCCAAATATCCGAAGAATATGAGGACAAGGAGGGGAGAATGAAACAGTACAAGGAAGCGGCCAAGGAGTTGCTTAAGGTATTTGAGGCACACTCTCTCACTCAAATACCGAGGGCTCAGAACTCCGAGGCCGACATATTATCTAAGCTCTCGGCCGACTCCCCCGAGCACATCTCCAAAATTGCCAAAATCGAGGAACTCCGCCTCTCAAGCATCCATGCAAGCCCCGTTATGAACATACAACAACGTCAGGAGGATTGGATCTCAGATATCACTGCCTTCATCTCCACAGGGCAGCTACCCGAGGATGAGGCCCGCGCTAAACTGGCAAAGCTGAGGGCTCCTAGCTACACCATCGAAGATGGGAGGCTCTACAAACGATCTTACAATGGCACACTACTTCGGTGCCTTCATCCAGATGAAGCCGAGGTCGCAATGGAGGAAGTGCACAGTGGCACTTGCTCAGCTCACCAGGGACCCTTCTCCATGTCCCGAAGGCTCATTCTCCAGGGCTACTTCTGGCCAACCATGGCCAGGGATTGTGCTGACCTTGCCCGGAGGTGCACCGCATGTCAACATTTCCAGAAAGCCCCCGGCAGGCCAGCGGTCAACTATGCCCCCATCAGCACATCTGTCCCTTTTTCTCTTTGGGGGATAGACCTTGTGGGCCCTCTGCCGAGGGGTACCTCCAACAACAGGTATATCATTGTGGCCGTCGACTACTTTACCAAGTGGGTGGAGGCTGAACCCCTCGCCAGCATCACAGAGGCGAAGTGCCTCCACTTCGTCCTCAAGAACATCCTCACAAGGTTTGGCGTCCCCCAGCAGATCATCTCCGACAATGGGACACAATTTGAGGCAGCCCCCTTCTGTGCCCTTCTGGAGGCATGGGGCATCAAACACACCTTCTCCTCCGTTGCCTACCCTCAAGGCAACGGGCAAGTAGAGAATGCCAACCGGACCTTGCTCGAGGGCCTAAAAAAAAGCTGGAGGCCGAGGGCGGTGGCTGGGTAGAAGAACTCCACAACATCCTTTGGGCCTACCGCACCACCCCTCGGCGAGCAACGGGTGAAACACCCTTCTCCCTCTGCTACGGTTTTGAAGCCAAAGCTCCTACGGAAGTCACCCTTCCCACCCGAAGGGTGATTCAGTATGACCCCGAGGTCAACGACAGCAACATGGCCCTTCACCTCCACCTCATTTCAGAACGCCGGGAGCAGGCCTTCATCCAGGCAGAAAACTACCGAAGGCAAGTCAAAAGCTACATCGACGCCAAAGTTCGCACCCGAGAATTTCAAGTGGGGGACTATGTCCTCCGGAGGAGGGAAGCCAGCCAACCAACCGAGAGAGGAAAAATGGCACCAAAATTCGAAGGCCCCTACATCATAGCAGCCATCATCAAACCCGGGACCTACAAGCTCAAACGCCTCAATGGAAAGAAGTCCCTAGGCACTGGAATGTACACCATTTAGTTAAATTTTATCAATAATGTAAGGGCGGCCAAGCCCTCATAACTAGTGAATGTACTATCCTATGGCCCAAGGCCTCCAATTTCGAAGAATGAAGATACATTCAAGACATCAAGCCCTCATACTGACTACAGGCCCACCACCTCACCACGAGAAAAAACCCCTCCGACACCAAGTGCCGAGGGCGGACGCCATCAACACCTACAACATCAGTGAAAACACCACGTGTTTTCAGTCAAGACCCCTCGGTACCAAGTGCCGAGGGAAGGAACTTCTATCACCAACAACAAGGAACGCCATGTGTTTCATTTCCCTTCAGCACCCAGTGCCGAGGGTACATCCCCACCTTCAAACATCAAAAAAGAAAAGATGAGAACACCGAGTGTTCCTACAGAAGACCCTTCGGCACCCAGTGCCGAGGGTACACCTCCGTCATCAAACATCGAAACGAAGAAAAAAAACACCAAAATGTTTCAAAGAAGACCCCTCGGTACCCAGTGCCAGGGATATGCTCTCCTATCAACTTCAAAACATCTGTTGGGAAACACCAAGTGTTTCATTTGGAGACCCTTCGGTACCAAGTACTGAGGGTAGACGCCTCCATCAACTACGACAAAAGAGAACACCAAGTGTTCCTACAGAAGATCCCTCAGTACCAAGTATCGGGGGCTACACATCGAAACTAACACCAAGTGTTGTTTCTAAAAGCCGTACCCCACGAGGACGCATATACCGAAGGCGCCACCATCGGTGCCGGCGCACGTAGTGCCCCCGGCCATTTGCAACTAGTGTGCAAATGAAAACCCTTCCTTGAAACGCTTTCCGCGTCACTACCCCCAGGGTATGACAGGCATGAGAAATGCCCAGGATTCGACTTTCAAAAACGGAACGCTATCCGCGTCACTACCCCCAGGGTATGACAGGCATGAGAAATGCCCAGGATTCGACTTCCAAACCGAAACGCTCCCCGCGCCACCACCCCAAGGGTGTGGCAGGCCACGGACTATGTCTAGCGCCGAGGGGACGACTTTCAAAAATGAGGCGCTTTCCGCGCCATCCCCCAAGGGGAGGCAGGTTACGGACCACCATATCTTGTGCCCAGGAAACGTCCCTCGATCCCCTCGGAACTCGGAAGGTTAACCCGAGGGAGGAGAGCCATTGGTGTATTCTGATGGTCTCCTAATAGGCCCAGCCTTACCAAGAAACCAAGTTTCTTGATGCCTTCCCTTCACCACCAACCAAAAAAAAAAAAAAGAGGGGGTGAAGGGGAGTAGACTCAGCGAGAAATCAAAGAGTACACTCCAACAGATCACAACAAGCCGAGGGCTCCCCACGGGAACACCTCCGGTAATTGAAGGCTCCTATTTCCCGAAGGCTACACAAAGAAACAACACTTGAAAAAATTCCAAGTCATAAAATTGGGCCCCCGGCTCGATCAACATTACAGCCAGGGGAATACAATAGCCGAAGGCTATGCGATACAACAACACTTGCAAACAAAAAAATTCTATGTCCTAAAGATGGGCCCCCGGCTCAGTCAGTATTGCAGCTAGAGGAATATGACAGTCGAAGGCCACACATCAAGAAGGGATGCCATCTCCCGAAGGCTCCCAAGGGAAAATCCACACTTAGAATATTTTCTAAGTCCTACATGCTTTTCCCTGGTCAACTACTCATACATCAAGGAGGGATGCCATCTCCCGAAGGCTCCCAAGGGAAAATCCACACTTAGAATATTTTCTAAGTCCTACATGCTTTTCCCCGGTCAACTACTCATACATCAAGGAGGGATGCCATCTCCCGAAGGCTCCCAAGGGAAAATCCACACTTAGAATATTTTCTAAGTCCTACATGCTTTTCCCCGGTCAACTACTCATACATCAAGGAGGGATGCCATCTCCCGAAGGCTCCCAAGGGAGATTTTACACTTAGAATATTTTCTAAGTCCTACATGCTTTTCCCCGGTCAACTACTCATACATCAAGGAGGGATGCCATCCCCGAAGGCTCCCAAGGGAGATTTTACACTTAGAATATTTTCTAAGTCCTGCATATTTTCCCCCCCGGTCAGCTACTCATACATCATGGAGGGATGCCACCTCCCGAAGGCTCCCAAGGGAAACTCTACACTTAGAAGATTTTCTAAGTCCTACATATTTCACCTTCATCTCAAGGGACCTAATTGCCGAAGGCTACCTATCAATCGAGGGCTACAGTACACAAGGAATCAACACTCAAGAAAATTTTCTAAGTCCTAAAGAATTGGCCCCCGGCCTATTCAATATTTCAGTTGGAGCTCCACAGTAGCCGAAGGCTACATGACATACTACACTTGCAAAAAATCTCTAAGTCCTGTGCATTGAGCCCTCGGTCCAACATTCACGCATCAGGAAGGGATGCTATATCCCGAAGGCTCTCAAGGGGAAATCTACACTTAGAAATTTTTCTAAGTCCTAGGATTTGGGTTACTACAAACACCCGAAGGCCCTATGGTGTGCTACACTTAGAAAAATTTTCTAAGTCCTAATTGCTGCTGACCCTCGGTTGCATACCCAGCAGAGGGTGCCCAACTACCGGAGGCTTCCAAGGGCAAGCTACAATCGAAAAATATTCTAAGTCCTACACATACATTCAAAAATACCGAAGGCATACACTCAAGAAGTAGAAGGCATACATTCAAACCATAAGGCGCATTCAAATGTAAAGAGCCCGGGGGCAGCATGCATTCATCAAAAACAAAGTAAGTGTGAAATTTACAAACAGGCCGAAGCCGAAGGATAAATATTGTTCATTACAAGATATGTTCACACATTCCTAAGTACAAAATTACTCAACGATTTCGACGGCATTCCCGGAGGCGTCCTCCACTGCAGGCTTGGACACGGCATCATCACCAATCTCCTCCTCTTCGTCACTGCCCTCGGCCATCAGCAGGGAGTCCTCCAAGTCAGGCCTCGCAACACCTTCAGGGAGGGGAACCCTGGGGTCTGGCTGAAGGGGAGGAAGGCCATAGGATGCCGGATCAAAGGCCTTCGGGTCCACCCCAAAATGCCGGGACAGCCTTCGATATATGAGGGCCTGAGTAAAGTACTCACTCCCGTCATAATATTCCTTCCCCTTTCGGGCCAACCACATGGCGCCTGGGCCTTTCACCCATTCGTCCACCGAAGCTTCCACCACCGAAGCCACCCATTTTTGCCGACCTTCGGCTTTCCATCCCTCCTCGGCAAAAGTAGCAACAGCCTCCTCCCGAGCTTCGGCGACAACTTTGATCCGGGCCTCCTCGGCATCCTCCGCGGCTTTCTTGGCAGCATCTGCCGCAGCCTTCTCCGCCTCTGCTTTACCTTCGGCCCTGGCCACCGTCTTGGAGCCCTCGAGGATGTCTTTGAAAGCCTCTTGCTCAGCTTTGCGAGCGTCCTCGACATCCTTGATCTGCCTTCGGGCCTCGGCCAGTGCTTAAGCGGCCTTCTTCTTCTCTGAGTCATGCTGTTCTACCCTCTGGACCAGCTCGCCAAGGCCAAGGCTCGCCTGAAAGCAGACATGAATTACCGGAGGGTTAGCCACTACTCATGTAAAGAATGAAGTTATCTACAAAAGAGGGGGAAGGAAACTTACCGTAACCGAGGCCATCAGAACCTTGGAGCAGAGGACATCGTCGGCCTGACGGGAGAGCACGGACTTATCGGTCGGAGGGGTGGCACCCTTCAAAAACTCCTTCGGGTTCAGGGTCCCGTGCATGATAGCTGTCCCCTTCGTAATGGAAAATTGGACCTTGTCTAGGGGCCATGTCAGATCAGTCGCCTGACCCGAAGGCTTGGGAGGAGAAGAATCTTCTACGACCACAACGGGGGCTTCCTTCGACTCCGGGGCTCCCTTCTTCTTCTTCTTCCCCTCCGGTTGTGTCGGGTCCTTCCCATGCCTTTTTCTCTTCAGCTCCAGACCGGGGGAGCCCCCGACGGCGGCCTCCGATACGGGCCCCGCCTCCTTGGCCTCTTCGACCGCTCCCGCCTTGGGGAAGATCTCATCGACCGCCCTCTACTGTGCGGGGGCCTCCTTCTTCTGCTCCTCTCGGGCAAGTTGCCGCTTCAGCTTCACCAGGTTCCGAGCGTCCATGTCTGGTCCTGAAACACAAGAAGGCACACGGGGGTTAGTTCACTATTACAGCAAAGCAAAAAATATGAAGGGGGAAGAAAATTTTCTAAGCATGAGAAATAAAGCCTTCGGCATTACAACAACCTTCAGCACTCTCATATACGCGGTCAATCAGGGGGTAGCCTTCCTCCTTCTCCCCCATCAGCCGGTACCGACGGAAGCCAAGCTTGTACAACTCACTGGAGAGCGTTGCGACTTTGATGGACACATGTTTATCGGAACCCTCCGGCTTCTTGGACAACACCCGCCCATTCTTTTCGAGGGCATACCCTTCTGCCTTCGGGTGCCGCCGAAACCTGTCACCAAGCGAAGCGGAGAAGGGGTTCTCGGCCAACCGGATATAGCAAAACTTGTCTTTCCACCCCTTGTGAGACGAAGGCACCTCATCAAAGATCCTGAACTTCGGGAGTTGCTGCAGATTCCCATAGCCCCCGGCGTTCGAATGCCCCCCCCCCCCCCCGGCATAAGTTGAATGACAGGAAGAACTGCTCCAGAGTAGGGGGGACCCTTCGGCTTAGGCACAGTGACAGGAACCCTGCCAGATATGAGTGACTGTTCGGGGTCAACTGGCAGGGGGCTAGCTTTACAAAACGGAGGTACTCCAACACAAAAGGATGAAGGGGGAACCTGAGACCCAGCTCCACCGAAAGCAGATGCACGGCAAAGCAGCCGTCGGGGGCACGAAGGAGCACGTCATCCGGCTTTGGCTCTACCACTTGCGCCGAAGGCCCTACCAAAAATTGCACCGCCATCATCTCCCCTCGGGTAGCTTTATTCTTGACCTCCAAGGCAGCCGTATTCAGGAAAGAATAGCCCCCGGGGAGTCCCAGTGGCTGGCCAGCGTCGACGGCGGCTTGCTTCTTCTTCGGAGCCACCCTCGCCTTCTTTCTCTTCTGTCCTGGGGCCACACTGAGGGGTACACCGTCTATAGGCCGGGAGCTCCCAGCTGCAGTACCACACCGAGGGGGAGGGATAGCAACAGTTACCTTCAGGCCCTCCTTCTGGGCCTCGTCCTCGGCCACTTGGCAGGCGATGGCAAGCTCCTCATCCGCGTTCACCTGCTCGAAGTCTTCGGCCTCGAGCTCAAGTTGAAGGTCACTCTGCACCGCCTCGGCTACGGCCCTATCATCAATGGCAGAGAGCTGCTCGCTCGAGGATTCCACATCAGACGGCATTTCAACGTTCACTGAAGCCTCCCCGGAGATGTCTTGGGAATCACTAGCTGACGACATCTTTCTAAAAGGCGGGGGGTCGGGAAACTCGTACGAAGGGGGGGTTCCTGAAGGGTCCTAAAGACTAACCCTAAGGCCAAGAAAAATACTCAAATGGAGCTAAGGGCGGAAGGAGAACTGACCTCTGAAAGCTGAGTTTTTGACCGAAAGCTTGAGTTTCTCTCTCTAGAATTTTTTGCAGAGCTTCGCTACAGATGTGGATGCGTAAAGGAGGAATGGCCCTGGCTTGGGGTATTTATAGGCGCTGGAATCCGGGCTTGGGCCCGGAAACCGGGCCTCCGGACGGACCGTCATCATTACACACCGTCGTTTCACCCAATCGGTGACGCCGCCCACGAACAGCCAGCCATCACACGCCACGTGTGCCACCCCCCAACGGCTATATCCTGTCGTTACATATTCCAACGGATATATTTCCAACGGCTATATTCCGGAAGCCCCCGGTTTTTCTACTTCACTCCACTGCATCAAGGGTAGCCCCCGGGTACACTCACTCAGAAGTGTGCCCAGGTTGTACCCCAGACAGCACATAACAGACACCTTCGGGATCACTCCTTCAGAAACCCAGGGCTTCATATCAGGGCACCCCTCGGGGATTCCCCTCAGCACTGCAAAACCGGGTAGCCCCCAGGGAGTTGCCTCATTGACGGATGACCCATGGCACACAGGTAATGGGAGCCCTCGGGTATCTTCATCACCAACTAATCAACAAACAGTGGACCCCCCCCCCCCCCCCCGGTAACAACTTCACTGCTGCCCTCATCTGGCAGGCCCTCGATCCCTGGATTGAGGGGCTCCCCTTCGGCGCCACCAGAACATCAACAGCAAGCCTTCGGCTAATCAACACAGGAGCCCTCAGAAGAGAGAGCCTTCGGCATTCCCGTCATTCTCCATTTTTTACCAAGGTTTGACATTTTCGATTCATCATTGGGGGAATTCGGTGCACTCTTTTTCCCTCATTAGGACTTTTTCCCAAAGGGTTTTTCCTAATGAGGTTTTTAACGAGGCATCCCCCCAAAATGAAACGAAAAGCGTCAGCCTTCGGCCCACAACAACAACGTAACTACTTTACTCCTTTTCACCACTTTACAAGTGCCTCAAGGAGTGGGGGACTGGAGGACCCCCTCGGGAAAATCATTAAATTACAAAATCTGTGAAATTCCAACAAACAACAAAGCAAGCCCTCAAGTCCCGACATGTGGGTAACTGAGGGACTGCCTTCGGCAGGGACATAAAAGCAACAACTCCTCACCAACTTCAGAGATCACGACGGGACAACATCAAAGGGCAAGCACAAATTACTCCTTTTCCCTCAAGTACCTTTCGGCAAAAGGAGTGAGGGACTCCTGATGGAGTATATGGCCCGGGAACCCCCGGTCCACAGACTCCTACTACTCCAGCGAAGGCCCAACAGGCCCAACAGGCCCAAATCACAGCGCCCAGAGTACCAAGCAGCCCGCACAACGCGCCCGGGGTGCCTTCGGCCCCCTGACCGAAGGCTCCAAATTCTCACAGAACGGGTTTCTCAAGCAAATTAAGAAACTGGGAGAAAACGGCGAAAACAGTAGCCCTCGGCACTGTGAGCCCTCGGCACCAGGGTGCCATCGGGTGGAAGAGCCCTCGGCTACTGCTCTATAGCCGAAGGCATCTCACTCGACAAGATATCCGCCTCACATGCGTACAGATCACCGTACCCCGCACAGACGTCCCATCCAACAGCCGCATTAAATGCGGCCACATGCGGCTGCCAGCGCCAACCAGTTGAGGTGACCCCTCGGCCAATAAGCGCTTGACACGTGTCCCTGCCCGACATTTATTGCTACTATAAATAGCACCCCATTTCCTCATTTGTAACCACGCTGAAAACGACATTCATACTGAATACACTCTCTCTCTACTTTTACTTACTTGCTCTGACTTCTCTCTAAGTTATTCCCCGTAATAACCCTTCGGATATATACCCCCGGGTAGACTATCCATCAACGTTCATCCCGGATCTGATTAGACCAGACTTAGATAGACCAAACCTGATCTATCTAAAACGATTCTAAACAGAACAAATTATTAAAATAGATTTTTAATTTTGGTATATTCAAAATTAGTGTCTTATGAAAGATAACAAAAAGTTATAAATTTTGGTATATTTTTTGTAACAATCGGAGTACAAATAAAAAAGATATACGTAGTAACATTTAAAAATTGTTAAAATATTTTTTCGTGTGTATATACTCAATACTAGTGTCATATGAAAGATAATAAAAAGTTATGAATTTTGATATATTTTTTGTAATAATCAGAGTACAAATAAAAAAATTATATTATTTTAAAATATAAATGGGGTTTTTATTTTTGTGGGGCCCATCTCCTGGTTACTATGCCTGTATCAAGTGTCTCGCTTTGGCTTGCAGCGTGCTTCACTTGTTCTCATAAGTTTGTTCTCATAAGTCGCCAGTTCAAGTGGCGGTTCTTTTAACTGAGGTTATGAGAATAGTATTTTGGGAAATACTTTTAATCTAACTTTATTTTGGGATTTTTTTTTATTTAACATTATTTTTGGAAAAAACTCCATATATATTTAAAGTACTGCATCTTAAAAAATTTGCTGATTTTAAAACTAGCTTAGTTTTATAATGGAAATGCTCTAAAATTGGCATAGGTGTATCAATCATTATAAGAAATTAAAGTAAAAGATACGGAGCATTAGATTAACGAAAAGTGGTTACAAAGTTATCAATTTGTTTGAGTATAATATTATGTTGTATTTATACAATATTATTAATTTATGTAACATGTAAGTATTTATATGTACTGATGCTAGCTAGAATATACGGAGTACTAAATGTTTTACTATATCAAACAGGGTCTTTTAAAGAAATCTAAAATTAAATTCAATGTGACTCTCTTTTAATTTCATAAAAGCTTTTATTTTTGGATTTGTTTAAACTTTATTAGAAAACTACTTAACTAATGTCTAATTGTCTATGATATACATGAGTATTGTCTTATACTGAGTATTTGACAAAATATTTGTACTTTTTATTTATTTCAGATAAAGTTTACGAAAAATAGCATTCATTTTTAATTTTATCGACTTAGTATATCATATAATATACTAAGTCGATATTTATATGTTCAGATAAGGAAACCAATAACTTTGATGTTTAATTCATGAAGAAAAAAGAACGAACCCGACATTCGTTTCCAAGAGACAATAATAGAAATATGAAACTTGATATGCAAAATATACGAAGAGAGAATTAGCAAAATGGTCTGCATGATTTGATGATTATACACGTCAGTACATATGTCCCTTATATAATGGGATCATGAACAAAGTAAGGAATAAAAAGAAACAAATAAAAATGGTACTAACGTCAATCATAAGAGATTGCCGCAATAAAACAAATTAAGGTGGAATATTTGAAATGTGATACAATATGATACGTAATATACGTAATACTCCCCTTCAAGCTGGACTGTGAAGATCCCGAACACCCAGCTTGGAGCGAAGATACTGGAATTGTTCACGACCAAATGCTTTGGTGAAGACATCAGCAACCTGTTCTTGAGAGGAAATTGCTTGAGGCTGAATTTCACCGCTACTAACACGTTCACGAACAAAATAGCAATCCATTTCCACATGTTTAGTGCGCTCATGATATACAAGATTGGTAGCAATGTGGCGAGCTACCTGATTGTCACGGAACAAGGATGTCGGAATGGAGATGTGAATGTCAAAGTCACGAAGTAGCCAGCGTAGCCAAATGAGTTCACTAACCGCAACTGCCATGGATCGGTATTCTGCTTCTGCTGAGGAACGGGAAACCATGTTTTGCTTCTTGGTCCGCCAAGAGATAGGAGAGTCACACAACGTAATAAAATAACCCGAACAGGACCACCGAGTAAATGAGCAGCCGGCCCAATCCGCATCACAGAAACCTTGTAAAGTAAAATCAACTTGAGAAGATAGAAAGATCCATTCCTGGTGTGGCCTTTAAATAGCGGAGCACACGATAAGCAGCGTCCAAATGAGTCTGTTACGGTTGCGAAAGAAACTGGCTTAATTGATTGACTGCAAACACGATATCCGACCGGGTAACAGTGATGATGGAGTATATGGGTCTAGGCCCCAGGACCCACATACTCAGAAGAACAGAAAGCACAAACCACTGCACAGTGCCTTCGTCGGCCAAAGGACCCATGTCGGCCGAAGAGAGACCAGCTCAGAATATGATCCTGAAGCCAGGGAACCAGGGTGTCCTCGTCGGTCGTGCCCTCATCGGCCGTGCCCTCATCGGCCAGACCCTCGTCGGCCACGGAGGACTCGCATAACTAGATTTTACACTTATTCATTTATATAGCCCATCATTTGCTTTGTATTCGGCCCAATAGCGGTCCAGTTGTAAATGGGCCTCCCAAGCCCAAGGCTTGGGAGCCTAACCCGTATTTTTCCTATAAATACTTCCTCTGGAGGTAGTTATGGGGGTTACAAAATCATTCTATTGAAGCATTTACTTGCACCTTTCTCTCTAGCTCTCACTTCTCTCTAGAATATACTCAATCATTTGGTGCTTTCATTGAGAGCTAGAACAATCAAGTTAGCACCCTTCGTCGCTACCAAGCACAGCTAACCACTGATCATGGGAAGAACTAGGTCAAACCGCAACCTCATCAGCAAGGCCATCCCTGAGGATCAGGAGACCAGGGAGCATGAGGAGGACGCCACGGCCGACCAGGTCGGCGGAGGGGATGTCTTCCAGGAGGCCATCAACCTCACTACGGACCTCCGCAACCAGCTCAACGACGGCGCCCCTGACGCCCGCATCGGCCTGGACAAGAAGCACGCGGAGAAGACAGACCACACCCCAGCCCAGCCTATGGCCGCGGCTTCTCCGTCTGTGGATCCACAGGTCCAGGCCGCGTTGTCGGTCATCATCGCCAGCTTGGCTCAGAACCCCACCGTCCTCAGCGCACTCTTGCCAAAGACCGGGGGGAACGTCACTCCACCTCCTCAGCCCCAACTGTTGGCCTCCAGCTTAGGCAACGATGAGGGGGTGATGGCCCAGGACACGGCGTCATCCCACTCCCACCCCGCTTCCCCTCTTCGGCCTGGGCAGACCCTAGCGCGTGGAAAAGCCCCTGCCTTCAATAGGCTTGGTGACACGCGCCGTCGTCCGGTTTCAGAGAGGATGGCAGGGCGGATTGGTGAGCGTCGGCCTGGCTCGCCAAGAGAAAGCTTGGGGTCTGTGTCCTGGACAACGGACCAACCCCGCCTGGACAAGGGCAAGGGAAAGTTACACGAGGACGACGTGCGCCACCAGATCAATGCGTCCCACGATGAGCGCATGAAGAACCAGCAGGGCGCCGCTGCGGCCATCAGGGATCCTCGGGACGAGGTTATCGCTCAGCTGGAAAGGAGGCTGGCCCAGATGGAAGCCAGGCAATCGGCAAACGTCCCTACGGCCGGCGCCTCCAACGATCCTGGCCTCAACACTCTCATGAACAAGGTCAGCGCCCTTGAGAGGGAGTTGGCCGAAGGGCGAGGTGACCCCGTTATCCAGGTCAGGACCAGGACCCCCTTCACTAACAGGACCCGAAGAAGTACAGGGAAAACGCCATCAAATCCTACGACGGCCGATCAGACCCCCAGGAGCATTTCAGCCGCTACCAGAATAACATGCTGATGGTGAACGCGTCAGACGAATATCTCTGCCGTTGGTTCCTCTCCACTCTTGAGGGGCCGGCGTACGAGTGGTTCAACGCGCTTCCCGAAGGAAGTATTGACTCATGGCAAGACCTTGCCCAGCGCTTCCTCACCCACTTTGCCGGGAGGAAGCATGCGAAGAAGTATTTCACCCATCTCCTCTCCGTCAAGCAGCAACATGACGAACCCCTCCGGTCATTCATTGATCGGTGGACGAGGGAGACCGAAGAGGTCGAGGGGGCCGATGAGCGCACCCTCCTCGTCTTATACCAGGGAGCCCTCCGCAGCTCCCCGTACGCCAGGAGCCTCATCACCGACCCTCCGAGGTCGTATGCAAAGGCGCTTCAGCGCGGGAGCTTGTACGCCGACGCCGACGAGCTCCACAACCACAAAAAAAAGAGGGAGGCCATCCCTCAAAGAAGACAAATCCTTTGCCGGCCCCGGGACCATCCTCGGCAGGCCAGGGTGCCCAGGGCCGTCATGGCTCTGGTGGACAAAGCAAGAAAGACCGCCACTGGCGGCCGAGGTTGGAACGGCCGGGGGTCCCCCTCACCCACCCGGTCAGCATTATCCTCGACTACGCCGAGAAGCATGGCCTCATTGAGCAAGCTCTTCGGCCGGCCGAGGAGGTCCTTGCCATCCAGCAAGGCGGCACATACTGACGGTTTCACAAGAACTCCTCACACAACACCGACGACTGCATCACGCTGAAAAAGCCATCGAGCGCCTTATTCGTCAGGGGGAACTCTCCCAATTTGTTAAAGGTGGCCCACGCAAAAATATGTGGGTAAACACCGGCAAACCTGGGGGCGAACCCTCTACGAAGAAGCAGGAGATCGGCAGGCTCAGCGACGACGAGGACTTTGAAGAGCCTCCGCCAAAGAAGAACCATATTCACCTCATCGTAGGTGGGAATACCGGGGGGACTCCGTCACCCAGAGGAAGAAATGGGCCCAATCCCTTTACATTGGGGAGGTGTCCCACGTCCCCCCCCCCCCCAGCCGAAGAAGCAGCGAACGGAGGAGATCACCTTCACCGACAAAGATCTGCCTCCGGGTACGAATCACACAGGGACGCCCTCGTCATCCGGTGTGAGATCAGTGCCTCCATCATCCACCGCACTTACATCGATACGGGGAGCTCCGTCAACGTGATGTACCTGGACACCTTCAGGCAGCTGAAGCTGGACAAAGCTCTACTGAAGCCGATCAAGACACCGTTGTCCGGCTTCACCGAGGACTCTATCGGCGCCGAGGGCACGATAGTCCTCCCCGTGGAGGTCGGAGACGGCCCCCACCGCGCCAAAATTGACATGGAGTTCATGGTGGTCAACCTCCAGTGCGCCCACAACCTGATCTTGGGGCGGCCAGCACTGGAGGACTTGGAGGCCATCATCTCCATGAAACACTTGTGTCTGAAGTTCCCCACCAATGGCGGCATCGGCTACGCCAGAGGAAACCAGAGGATAGCCAGAGCATGCTACCTCAAGCTAACGAGGTCGGCCGAGAGGGAAGGACAGAGGATAGACACCATCACGGCAGCCGCTGCTAAGGACGAGGAGAGACCGCATGCCGAACTGGTCGAGGAGGTCGAGGAAGTCCCTCTGGATACCTCCCGACCGGAGCGGGTCCTCAAAATCGGGAAGCAACTCCCACAGGACCAGCGGGACGCCATCGTCCTCGTCCTACGGTCATACGCCGTCATCTTTGCGTGGGGCCCGGACAACATGCCAGGCATCAGTCGGCAGGTGATCACCCACCGGCTGACCGTCGATCCAGCCTCCGCGCCTGTCAAGCAGAAGCGGCGCTACTTATCCGCCGACAGGCGGGACTTCGTCAAAGGGGAGGTCGCCATGCTCCTCTCAATCAACCACATCAAGGAGGTGAAGTACCCGACGTGGCTAGCCAACGTCGTCCTCGCCCAAAAACCACCGACATTCAGAATGTGTGTTGATTACACTGACCTGAACCAGGCGTGCCCCATGGACCCGTTCCCTCTCCCCAACATTGATCAGTTGGTGGACGAGACGGCGGGATGCAAGTTGATGTCGTTCCTTGATGCTTTCAGAGGGTACCACCAAATTTTCATGCATAAAGATGACACTGAGAAGACGGCATTCATGACCCCGGAGGGAATTTTTTGCTACCTCGTCATGGCTTTCGGACTCAAAAACTCCGGCGCCACCTATACCAGGATGGTGGCCAAGATCTTTAGAGCAGTCCTCGGCCGGACGATGGAGGCATACGTCGACGACATGATTGTCAAGAGCAGGCAAGCCACCACACATGCTGACGACCTCCGAGAAATTTTGGAAATCATGAAGGAGTTCAAGCTCCGCCTCAACCCCAAGAAGTGCGCCTTTGGCGTCCAAGGCGGCAAGTTCCTCGGCTACATGGTCAGCCGGAGAGGCATCGAAATAAATCCGGAGAAGATACAGGCTATCATCGACATGGAGCCACCCCGCAACGTCAAAGAGGTACAACGGCTGACAGGGCGACTGGCGGCCCTGAGCCGTTTCCTCTCCAAGTCAGCCGAGAGGTCACTCCCTTTCTTCCAGATCATGCGCAAAGCAAACAGCTTCAAATGGACGACGGAGTGCCAGGAAGCGTTCGAAGAGCTGAAGAGGTACCTTTCGTCCCCACCCGTGCTCTCCAAGCCCAAAACCGGCGAAACTCTCTTCTTGTACTTGGGGGTGAGCACGTTGGCCATCAGCTCCATGCTCATCCGTGAGGACGAAGGGGTGTAGAAGGCCTTTTTCTACATCAGCAAGACACTTAGGGAGGCCGAGCTCAGGTACTCCCCCATTGTGAAGACGGTGCTAGCCATCGTCCATACGGTGAAAAAGTTGGGGCACTACTTCCAGGCCCATGCCGTCCATGTACTGACCCAGCAGCCCCTTGGCGCACTCATGAGGAGCCCCACTAGCTCCTCAAGGATGGTGAAATGGGCGATCTTCCTCAGCCAATTTCAGATTGAGATCAAGCCAAGGCCATCTATCAAAGGGCAAGCCTTGGCCGACTTCGTCACCGAATGCACGACAAGGGAGACAACCGCTACCACCCCCAGGCCAGAGCCTGATGACACATGGATCCTCTTCGCCGACGGCTCTTCGGCCGTGAAATCATGCGGCGGCGGCGTCCTCATATCCCCTGAAGGATTCAGAGCTTACTATGCCACCCGCTTCAACTTCAGGGTATCCAACAATGAAGCCGAGTATGAGGCCCTCCTCAGCGGCCTCAGACTTGCCGCTGGCCTCAAAGCCAGGCACATCAGAATCAGGTGCGACTCCAAGCTGGTAGTGGGCCAGGTTGAGGGTACGTACGAAGCAAAGGAAGGCCGGATGAAGCAATACAATCATGCGGCAGAGGAGTTGCTGAAGGCGTTCGAAACCCACGAGATCAGACAGATCCCAAGGGCCGAGAACGCCGAGGCCGACATCCTCTCCAAACTCAGCTCGGACATTCCGGAGCACATCTCCAAGTTAGCCAAGATCGAGGAGCTGAGCATATCCAGCATCCATGCCAGCTCCATCTTGTGCATCCAACAGCGACCAGAGGACTGGATCTCTGACATCACCACTTTCATCACGACGGGGGAGCTACCCTAGGACGAGGAGAGGGCCAATGTAACACCCCGGCCCCGTAGGCCCCGAGGTAGTTACTTCTGACCTCTAGTACTGTCCTCACAAACCGCCACTAGCCTTTTCCGCGCACTTTGTCCTCACTCGTGCGCGCCCTGAGAAACTTCCCATGGGGTCACCAATCCCAAGACTACTCCCGTGCAAACTTTGGAGTTCTTGGGTGATGAGCTCCCTTAAAAGGAGATGCATCTTGTTGGTATGAGTAGTACCATTAATCCGTTTAAATTAAATCTCAAGTGTTACAATCACCCCCGCTTAGAAACGCAACGTCCTCGTTGCGCCCATAAACCAATCTCAAATCTCAATCAAATCCCAGAATCTTCCCCCGCTAAGTGCCCGCCCGATATCCAACGAGTCAACACACTGTCGCAGGGTTGCTCTAATACCATTTGTAACACCCCGGCCCCGTAGGCCCCGAGGTAGTTACTTCTGACCTCTAGTACTGTCCTCACAAACCGCCACTAGCCTTTTCTGCGCACTTTGTCCTCACTCGTGCGCGCCCTGAGAAACTTCCCAGGGGGTCACCCATCCCAAGACTACTCTCGTGCAAACTTTGGAGTTCTTGGGTGATGAGCTCCCTTAAAAGGAGATGCATCTTGTTGGTATGAGTAGTACCATTAATCCGTTTAAATTAAATCTCAAGTGTTACAGCCAAGCTCGCCAAGCTCAGGGCCCCAAGCTACACTATTGAAGATGACAAACTCTACAAACGATCCTATAATGGTACTCTCCTCCGATGCCTACACCAGGACGAGGCCGATGTGGCCATGGAAGAAGTTCACTGTGGTGTTTGCTCCTCACACCAGGGCCCCTTCAGTATGTCCAGGCGTCTCGTCGTCCAGGGCTATTTCTGGCCGACGATGGCGCGGGATTGTGCAGATCTAGCAAGGAAATCCACCACGTGCCAGGTGCTCCAGAAGGCCCCTGGTCGGCCAGCCGTCAACTACGCCCCCGTCAGCACTGCAATTCCTTTTTCGAGATGGGGGATTGACCTGGTCGACCCTCTACCCAGAGCTGCTGGCAACAACCGCTACATCATCGTCGCAGTCGACTACTTCACCAAGTGGGTCGAAGCAGAACCTTTGGCCAGCATCACGGGGGCTAGGTGTCAGAAGTTCGTCCACAAGAACATTCTCACCCGTTTTGGTGTCCCCCAAGAGATCATATCCGACAATGGCACCCAGTTCGAAGCGGCGCCCTTCCAAGAGCTCCTTCGAGAATGGGGAATAAAGCACCGTTTCTCCTCCGTTGCCTACCCTCAAGGCAACGGGCAGGTTGAGAACGCCAATAGAACCATAATGGAGGGGCTGAAGAAGAACCTACAGGACGCAGGAGGGAGTTGGGTCGACGAGCTCCCCAACATCCTGTGGTGCTATCGTACTACGCCGAGAAGGGCAACGGGTGAGACACCTTTTGCCCTGTGCTATGGCTTCGAAGCAAAGGCACCCACGGAAGTCACCATTCCCTGCCGACGGGTGGAGCAGTATGACCCTGAGGTCAACGAGGAAAACATGAAAATCGACCTCCACCTGGTCGAAGAAAGACGCGAACAAGCATTCGTCCGAGCAGAGAACTACCGGCGTCAAGTAAAATCATACTATGACGCCAAGGTATGTTCCCGAGAATTCGAAGTGGGGGACTACGTCCTCCACCGAAGGGAAGCAAGTCAGCCGATGGAAGGAGGCAAGCTAGCCTTGAAGTATGAAGGTCCCTACATCGTCAGTGGCGTGGTGAAACCTGGTACCTACAAGCTTAAACGCCCCAACGGGACCAATGTACCATGAACGTGGAATGTACACCATTTGGTGAAGTTTTATCAATAATCCGAAAGAGGTGCAGCCGGCGAAGCCCTCACCCTTTGACGGGTTATTGATTGAACGCCACCCTCGGCCTTGAGCCACTTTTGAATAAAAATCATGTTTCCTTTGATTTCTTGGAATTCAAGTAGCACATTAACAGGCGCCCTCATCGGCCACCTTAGAGCGAAAGGCTCAGGCATGGCCGATGTGGCGCTTCGCATTTGCAGTCTTAGAGCGGAAAGCTCCGGTATGCCCCATTGTATTTTGCATCAGCGAAAGGTTTAGGCCGAGCTGAAAAATCACGTCGTACCGGCCCCTCAGAGCAAATCGCTCAGGTAGGGCCGACGATGTCCCTGGACGATGGGCCCGCAAACGGCCCGCGTCTTGAAACGGGAAGTTCACCGCGTCGTCCTCGCGCCTGATCGCAGGACGACATGCCTGAAATCATGGCCGAGGTGACAAAACCCCCAAACTCAGGGATGGGCAACGGCAGCCGTTGGAAACCAACCAAAAGTCTAGCCCGCGTCATAAATAGGCGACGGGACCCCCCCATGAGATCATGGACGTTATAAACGAAGTCCAAACCGGCCGGAGGACTATCAACCCCTTCGGCCGAAGCCTGAAAGAAGGACACTCCCCGAAATAGGGAACAAAAAAAAGGGAAGCCGAGGACTGCGCGCACTTGCCGGCCTCGAGCAGTAAAAATAAATCCCCACAAATCAGCCACACATTTGGCTGAGTACATATCAGTTGAATACAAAGGTAACACTACCAACAGGTAACGCGGACGAAGCGGCCACCCACTACGAGGAAAGCGTCAAGGACGGAGCATGCGCCCGTAAAATCCTAACCAAAGTGGTTGGGTGAAACGAGGGTGGTAACCTTCATCGGCCATGACCACCTGAAGTGCCAACACTTAGCATGAAAAACAAAGAATCATAGTTTGACACTTAAACACAAATCCTGAAGTTGAACACCGGAAAGGAGGCCCAGGACGAAGCGGGCACTGAAACTCCCGCGGGAAAGTTAAACACACGGGTGGCAACCCCTACCGGCCACAACATTCTTGCTGGCCGTTAAAGGCGCTAAAACCTAGGCGGTGGCTTAAGTTGAAAATCTTCAAAGGAAGTTGACCAAGTGAATTCCAACACTTAGAGAAAATTCAAAAGAAAGCAAATGCAAAGGAAGAGGCAAAACACACGGTACCCTCATCGGTCACACCGCCAAACTTGGCCGGCGACGGTACCACACAGAAGAAACTACACTTAGAGAAATCTCCAAAGTATTGAATATCAAGGGGACAACCTTGAGATGAAGCGGGCACCTGAATACTTGCAGTGCGGTAGTTACCTATGTTTTGTATTGACACTTAGATAAATTTCTAAGTTCAAATAACTAAGGCAAGAAACAAAAACACTCAAAGCCGAAGGGGACAACCAACCCGTGCACTCCAAAGGTCAAGTCCCATAGAGGAGCACTTCGGCCATGACACTCAGACGGCAAAGGTCACTTACCCCTATCGGCCACAACACAGAAATCCAAGCCGACCTCCTGTTTAGATAGGGGGCATGGGAACAAAGGGGCCGCAAAGAACACCGGGCCGACAAGAGTACCACGTGTGGCATTTGGTCCAACACTTAGGAAATTTTCCAAAGTATCGGTCAAAAGTGAAAGGGGGCGTAACATCAAGACGACGAGAACACCCACCCACTTGAAACCCTGATACTTAGAGAATTTCCTAAGTCCCAATTCCAAAACACTTAGACAAAATTTTGGAAAAAAGGAAAAGAACAGAAATCAAACGGAGAACAAAAATAAAGACGGAGCGAGGCCGGAAACATGTCTCATTGATATGGTCATTACAGGGAGGGCACTTCGGCCATTACAATCAGACGATGAAACATAAATAACGAACTACAAATTCCAAACGAAAGTAAAAAATGGACGATCAGGCCTCTGGAACGCCCTCATCGGCAGCGCCCTGGTTAACGATGAGCTCAGCACCCCCTCCGGTCTCAGCCTCTAGACTGGCCTCTACGGCGGAAGTGGCGGTGTCGTCCAAGAAATCATCTTCGTCATACTCCGGTTCGCCGAGGCCGGAACTCTCTATGGGAGTTTGCCTGTCGCACAGAGGAAGGTTGATATGCTCCTCCGGATCCTTCATTAGCTGAGGAAGCCGCAGGTTCCGCCTGGCCCAACCCCGAGTATAGTTCAGGGTTCTGAGAGCGCGACTCAGCCGCCAATAAATGAGTCTCTGCATCCGATGCTGGCCCATGTTGTAATACACGGACATTTCCCATTCAAAATATTCCTGGCCGGCAGGGGAGTTCTGCCCCCAGTCTTTAAGCTTGGCCGCTACGACCTCATAACACTAGGGCAGGCGCTCGTCGGCCTTCCAGCCTTCGGCCAGGAACTTCGCCACTGCATCATCAGCGGCCTTCACTGCCGCAGCCTCAGCTTCGGCCTTGGCCCTCTCGGCCTCATCTGCCCACCGACGATCAGCCTCGCGGGCACCCTTCTCCTCGTCCAGTTTTGCCAGGGCCTCTTCCTTGGCCGCATCGGCCTCATCGGCTCTCTTCTGCAAAGCTGCAAAATCTTCCCGCAGCCTCCCTAAGCACATGGCCTCATCGGTTGAGGCTGCCTTCTCCTTAAACTCCTTCAAGCGGGAAATCTCCCGCTGCTGCGTCTTGTGGATCTCCATGAGCATGAAGGCACCCTGCAACGGAAAAGGCTATCAGGAAAATGTGCAAAAATATCAAAGGAAAACAACAGGGCTAAAGGAAAAAAGAATTACCTGGACGACAAGGTCCATCCCACCGTCGTATATCTTAACATCCCCCAGTTTGTCAAGATCCACCCGGTCCTTGGCCGGGATGGCCTGAGAGAGCACGCTGTGGCCGTCAACGCCATCATTGAAACACCCCCCGTCTTTGGGGTATTCAACTTCCAGTTTGTAAGTGGACGTAGCCACCTCCTTGCCGGACCGCTTCGGGCGGGAGTCCTCAGCAAGGGAAAGGGGTTGAGAACCATCTCCGGAAAGACCAGAGCCAAGGTCCACGAGGGCAGCAGCAACACTGGACCCTCCTTCGTCCGCAATCGGGACGGCTAGCACGCCGGCCTCATCGGCAATGGCAGAGGACGAAGCTTTCTTCGACTTCTTGGCAGGTTGCATACCGGCCTCAGTCAGCTTCCTCTGGGATTCCTCTGCCGGCCGTTTTTTCTTCGGTGGAGGAGGTGGCCTCTTCGTCGCATCACCACCAGCAGCTGCCTTCGCCGCAGCCTCCTTGGCGGCCAACTCCGCCTTAGCCCTCGCAGCGGCCTTATTCATCACGGATCGTCGATCCATTACGAAGTCTGCACAACAAAGAAACAGGTCAGCAAAATAAAAAGACAAAGTAAAATGAGGACGCCGTAGGGGGTATTACCATCAGCTTCGGTAGGAACGCCCAAATCGGGGCCGTCGGCCTCCTCGAAGGTCGTGGTCATCTTCGGCCATAGTTGGAGGTCGTCTTCCTTATCACCATACACGAAGTATCTAAAGAAGCCGATAACGGTCATCTTGTACTCCGTGATGTAGTCTTTCACACTCCTCGGGCCCCCCTCCAAGAATGCTGCCACCTGAGCATCGAGGATGGAACTCTTGGGCGGGTCATGAAGAGTAAACCTTCCATCATGGCCGACGGAGGGGAACTCCGTGCCACCCTCGCCCAGGGACACGAAGACAAACTTGCTCTTCCAACCGTGTATGGACGAAGGCAAGTCCGTGAAGGTCCTCTTCTTCGGCAGCTGCTGCAAAGTGGCGTAGCAGGCGCAATTCTTGTGGCTTCCTCGGCCAATCTGATAGAGGTTCATGAAGAGGGCCGTTGTCGGCCTGTAACCCAACTCCGCACAACGGAGATGGAACCCCACCATCAGCGAGTAATTATTAGGGGTCAGCAAGGCCGGCGGGAGCCCCACCACGTCCAAATACTCCTGGATGAAGGGATGAAGGGGAAACCTCAGCCCCTTGGCAAAGCTCATCGGATACACTCCGAAGTATCCCGGTGGCGGTTTAAGCACGTGGTCCGTCGGCCTAGGCACCCTAACCCTCCCAAACGGCCCCACATACATCTGTGCGACCACATAATCAGCAGCACTGCTCTCCGGCTTGATGAGGAAAATGTTGGTAAGGTCCAGGTAAGAGAAACCTGGCCCCTTCTTCGGCCGCCTGTTCCTCTTCGTGCGCGGCAGCCCCTTCACGACAGACACCGGCTTCGGGCACAAAATGGTAGTGGAGGCGGACGCCCCGTCCACTACGCGGGAGGCCCCTATGTCCTCACCCTCAGATGACGAAGCGGACCTTTCGTCCTCGTCCTCCTCGTCCGCATTATCCCCGGACTTGTACGGACTCAGGTGTTCTATCTCTTCGGCGCACTCCTCGATCACATCATAGTCAAGAGACTTGGCAGAGGGCTCATCGTCGTACGGGTAATACTCCTCGTTTAAGGATTTCATCTTAAACAACTCCTAAGACACTAAGGAGAGCTACTTTAGATCTAAAGTGTTTTTGTGACTAACACTGGAACAAGGCCTAGAAGAGCGAAATATGTAAGAAGTAGAAGAACGGATTGAAGAACTAACCTTGAAGTTTTGAAGGAGTTGAAGAACACTCAGCAAGGGCTTTATCTCTCTAAAAAAATTGGGCAGCACTTCGTTACTCAGAATGCAAATGAGGTCTGTCCTCGGAACGGGGAGGGTATTTATAGCCCACCCTCCTAACGGTAACTACACGTGGCATCACCTTAGTGGCCACACCAACGGCCACCAATGGGATGCCACCATTCTTGTCTACAGGCCAAATCCCCTCCACAAATCAGCGGCCCACCACCGAAGCAGGCCCTACGGATCAAGAAGGGAAAAATAACACCCACTACGGCCAGGGCATTGAACGGCCAACACAGACTACGGCTACCCAGGTAGCACTCGTATCGGCCATTCAAGGGGCCACACATTATGCAAAGGAAGGCTTTACGACGTCCACAAAACCCCAAGGGAAAGGAACCCAACAGCCATGAGGCCCTCGCACTAAACCCTTGATGATAACCCTTTGAAAAGCGACCTGCGTCCAAGGGTTCTCCCACAGGGTTACCTTGGTCAGGAAATCGCCAAAGGGTTGGATCCAAGGGCAGTATGAGGATCCCGCTTCGGCCTAGGTTTCAATCTACTCCTTCACCCCTCACTCACTCTTCGGCCTGAAGCAGTGGGGGACTGGGGGACTACACCGGCCTCAAGAATAACATGCAAAATCAAAGAAATCCAAAAATATACTAAGCCCACAACTACAACATTAGACATGCACCACAACGTCCATAACATCGTGGTGCACCTTCGGCCGCAGCATGGCTTGAGATCACAGGACACTTATCAGCTTTGAAACCACACATCACTCTCAAGCCAGGAATCAAAAGACAGGTTAACATACCTGAAACACTGTCGTCCATGTACCACAACGGCTCCAAGGTCCTCACAACTTCATCTTCGGCCAAACAGTGTTATCATCCCCAAAACCTTGGGCAACATGATGCCTTGTCGTCCAAAAACACATGGTATCATCAACAACGGCCAAAAGGAATGCACAGTACCCTCATCGGCCACCCAAAACAAAGACGCAACCCCTACGACCTCATCAGCCCAAAAGGGAAACTCAACCAATCAACAACCAAGGATAGACACTACCTTCATCGGCCACTCGTTCCAGAACACTCATCATCCACAAACAAAGCGCACCAAAGGAACAATAGCCTTCCCCGTCCGCATCAAGGGGCAGGCAACGGCCAAACTCAGAACAGGGCCACCAAACGCCGCGACAGAGAACGGCTAACGTGGTCCCGCATCGGCCAAGAGCATCAAGCACAGAAATCTACTCTCCTTCACTTCGTCTACATCTCAGCTTAGAGAGTGGGGGACTCCTGATGGAGTATATGGGTCTAGGCCCTAAGACCCACATACTCAGAAGAACAGAAAGCACAAACCACTGCACAGTGCCCTCGTCAGCCAAAGGATCCATGTTGGCCGAAGAGGGACCAGCTCAGAATATGATCCTGAAGCCAGGGAACCGGGGTGTCCTCGTCGGCCGTGCCCTCGTCGGCCAGACCCTCGTCGGCCACGGAGGACTCGCAGAACTAGATTTTACACTTATTCATTTATATAGCCCATCATTTGCTTTGTATTCGGCCCAATAGTGGTCCAGTTGTAAATGGGCCTCCCAAGCCCAAGGCTTGGGAGCCCAGCCCGTATATTTCCTATAAATACTTCCTCTGGATGTAGTTATGGGGGTTACAAAATCATTCTATTGAATCATTTACTTGCACTTCTCTCTCTAGCTCTCACTTCTCTCTAGAATATACTCTATCAAGTGAGGTATAATAAGCGGCCAATGAGACGTCGGTACATAGCAGAGTCAACTAGTTGACCAGTATTATCAGGCCGCAATTTAAGATTTGGCTCCATAGGAAAATAACTTGGCTAACTCCCTAACATCCCGTTTTCGTGGAGTATGTCAAGGGCATATTTTCGTTGACTGAGAAAAATACCACGCGGTGAGCGGCCGATCTCAATTCCCAGAAAATATGTGAGAGGTCCTAAATCTTTGATGGTGAATTTAGCATGTAAGTGTTGCTTAATGGAGGTGATGTGCCCAAGGGTGTTTCCGACGAGTAGGACATCGTCCACATATATAAGGGCAATAGTATAGATGCTGCCATGGTGATAAATAAATAGAGAGTGATCGGTGTAAGATTGTCGAAAACCCATGGCAGTAAGTTCATGAGTAAACTTATTATACCAATTTCGTGACGCCTCACGTAGCCCGTATAGGGAATTTTGAAGCTTACAAACACGTGTTTCACATTTTCGTGCAAATCCTTGTGGAATTTGCATTTAGACTTCCTCATGTAAATCACCATGCAAAAAGGCATTATTGACATCTAATTGATGAATGATCCATTGCCGTTTAGATGCTATGGCTAGTAAGCACCGCACAGTGACTAGTTTAGCCACAGGAGCAAAGGTCTCATGGAAATCGATGCCCTCAATTTGTGTGAAGCCTTTGGCTACAAGTCGTGCCTTCCATCTTTCAATCTCTTCGGTGAGTTTGTATTTAATTTTGTATACCCATTTTGATTGCACAACTTTCTTTCCAGGAGGCAGCGACACTAAAATCCACGTTTTATTTTCTTCGAGTGCTTGGATTTCTTTCTGCATTGCTTCCCGCCACAAAGGGTCTCTAACGGCTTGAGAAAAATATTTTGGCTCAACATGTAGTGTGATGGCCGCTAAAAATGCACGGTGAGAAGAGGAAAATTTATCATAAGAGATAAAATGAGTAAGAGGATGTACCGTCGAGTGTGCCACATTGGAGGTGGGTGTGGAGTGATCAAGCGACGGTGGCAATGACGTTTCAAATTGCTCCAAATGTTTGGGTGGCTGCCGAACCCGAGTGCTTTGTCGAATTTCCAAGGTGTCTGGAGGGGCATTGGGTTGGATCGGTGGATCTGCCACCTCGTCATTTTGAGTGTCAAAATTGTAATCATCTGTGGCTTCTTGTGAAGAAGAGGATGGTGGCATCACATTTTGTGAAGGCCGAATGGCTGGCCGAGATGGGTGCTGGGTGGAAGTAGTCATACCCAAAATGAAGTCTAGAGTTGTACGCACCTTTGCATGAAAAGTTTGATCATTGGTACATAATGGGGTTTTAAATGGAAAAAGGTTCTCAAAGAACGTCACGTCTCTGGAGCAATGAATTTTGTGGGTACGTAATCAATGAATTTTGCCATGCGGATACCCAATAAATACACCGGGACTCCCCCTTTCACCAAACTTGTCTTTTCTTGTATTATCATGTGCTTAAGTAAGGCACCCGAAAACCCGGAAATGATTGTACTCGGGAAGTTTTTGAAGGAGCGTCTCATATGAGCTTTTATTTGAGAGAATAGGTGTGGGCAATCTATTAATTATGTAGACCGCAATGAGTATACACTCCCCCCAAAATTCAATGGGCAGCCCGGATTGGAAGCGTAAAGCCCTTGCTACTACAAGAATATGTCGGTGTCGGTGCTCCACTACCCCATTTTGCTGAGGAGTGTCTGTGCATGAGGTTTCCAAAATGATGTTGTTATTAGTATAATAGTCGAGCATCGTGAGAGATTGAAACTCACCCCCATTGTCTGTGCGAATGCGTTTGACTGGATGATTAAACTCAGTACGGATCATATTACAAAAATGCACCAAAAATTTAGATGCTTCGGATTTAGTGCTCATAAGGTAGACCCATATACTGCGAGTAAAATCATCCACAATGGTGAGGAATTAACGTGCACCAGTAAGAGAAACACATTTGTACCCTCCCCAAATATCACAATGATTTAAATCAAAACTTTGTTGAGTTTTAATATAACTAAGGGAAAAAGGGGACACGAGTTTGCTTGGCTCGCACACAGGAATCACAAAAAGGGACGTTTCTTTTGAAACCTTGCAAAACATCGATATGACTTATTTTCTCATCAGAAGCGTGCCCGAGACTTTGATGCCAGACTTCAAAATTAGGGGAAACTTGCATTGCCACACACTCGCCAGCCAGAGTGTCCATGTAGTATAATTTATTAGAGCACCTACCCACTCCAATCGGCTTCCTTGAGGGTAAGTCCTGCAATACACAAAAATCCCCAAAAAATGTAAGTGCACAATTATGCTCATGAGTGAGTCGTTGAACGGATAACAAATTGCAATAGAAGGATGGAACAAATAGAACACGAGATAACTTCATCCCATTAGACAAACGTATGCTACCGATGGAATGAACGGGTACAACTTCACCATTTGGTATTCGAACTGGTGACTCAGAAGGATTTGCCACAATATTTTCCGAAAATCTCTCGTCACATGTGATATGCTCAGAAGCACCTGAGTCGATAATCCATGGACTACAACTTTGTATTTTACCTGCCATGTGAACTTGTATGTCAGAACTTTCTGAAGTTGCAGGCTTTTGTTCATTAAATTCGGTGCGCATGAAATGAGCTAATCGTTGGAGCTGGTCATCTGTCAGGCCTGGAACATGGGCATTCTGCAGCTGAACGTGAGCAACTCTAGATGTGGGCCCTTTTCTGCCGCGTGTGGGTCGGCCACTTCCAGGAAATGCAACAGCTGGCTTGGTGTCACGCCCTCGCAATTCCACCTGTTCTCCCTCCGTTCACGCTGATTCCAGCCTGCCGGGTATCCCACGATCTCAAAGCAAGTTTCGTACATATGATTCGTCCGTCCACATTAGGTGCAAAATCGCCCGTCCCTACCTCCAGTCTTTCGGTTCACAGTGGGCGTGGCTTTGCTTTGTGTCTGGAACAACGTATTTTCGACGGCCGTTTTCCTAGTTACTGAGATGTTACGATGTTGTTCACCTCCCGAGATCAAGTGATACGCCGTCGTTAAACTGGGAATCGGTCGTTTAGCCAAGATCTGACTTTTAAGATGTCCATAGTAATCGTCCAAACCCATGAGAAAGTCATAAAGATGGTCACGGTCACGGGCTTCATTAATTTTTTTTGCAATGTCGCGAGAACATTTTCCGCACGAACAACCGGGTGTTTTGGCTATGGATGCCATTTCATCCAATATTCGTCGAAGTCGACTAAAATATACGGGCACTGATTGGCCGTCCTGTCTAACGGCTTCAAGTGCGCAACGTAATTCATACGCTCGGGGTGCACTTTCTTTACCAAATCGTTCTTCAAGATCCAGCCATATCTCACGTGCCGTCTTGAACTTTACACTTTGTCTCAAATCTAGTTCCATAATGCTATTTAGCCATGCTTTAACCATGGCGTTAGCACATTGCCAGTATGGTAAATAAGGGGATTTATTTTCCGGCATCGGAATGTCTCCGTTCATGAATCCTATCTTATTTTTGGCGTATAAGGCATTGGTCATTTCATCTAGCCAATCCCCGTAATTGCCATCTCGTAGGAGTGTGGTTACGAAAACATCATCGGGTTTATCACCGGACTGAATATAGTATGGGGACATGCAATCAATGGTTGGAGTTCCACCATTCTTGCTCTCCGCGTCAGTGATGACCATCTCGCTTGATTAACGAGTATGGCAGGAAAAGAATTAGAAAGAAATAGCCAGGTGCGGCTCTGATACTATAATAGAAATAAGAAACTTGATATGAAAAATATACGAAGAGAGAATGAGCAAAATGGTCTGCATGATTTGATGATTATACATGGCAGTACATATGTCCCTTATATAATGGGAAACAAATAAAAATGGTACTAACATCAATCATAAGAGATTGCCGCAATAAAACAAATTAAGGTGGAATATTTGAAATGTGATACAATATGATACGTAATAGACAAAGACAAATTTCGACCGCGACATTCGTTTTCCATGCAAATCAGTGATTTGGCGTGGGATCGTGGCGGCCCCTATCTACGGCGAAGCTTGGAATGAGGGATGGAATCCCAGGATGGTCGCAACACAGATTTATGGACTACTCGATGACTAGACTCGGGCGAGAAACTTATTGACCATATTCTTCCTTCTGCTCCAGAACCAGACTTCTCTGCCCCTGTGGCACGGTTTTGCACAGCCTCTGGTGAGTGAGACTTCCCCCTTCTTCGCTCCTTGATCCCACAAAATCTGGTATTGCACATTGCAGGTATGTCCCCACCTCGCTCTGGTAGTGGAGATGATGCTCTTGTTTGGGATTTTGAAAAGGATGGCCGCTTCAGAATTCGGTCAACATACGCCCTACCTTGTTGGCAGATTTACGGAGAAGAGGGCCGGACTAGAGAGTGATTTGGCGTTGGCGTGGCCCCAATCGTATCAGACATTTCCTTTGGCTCATGGCGCACAACCGGCTTCTAACTAATGAGGAAAGAAGACGAAGACATATGGCGGCAGAGGGCATCTGTTCACGTTGTAATCAACACCAAGAAACAGTTCTACATGTGCTACGGGAGTGTCCTTTTGCAATTACCACCTCGAAGGGTCTTGCCTGTCATTTTGCTAATCGGACGAACTGGGATGCCCCACAACACCTGAAGGCACCGAGCAATAGTCTTCTTTTCAGGGTGGCCAGTTGGTGTCTCTGGAAGGCCAGAAATGAAGCTATATTTTCAGATACCCACACCACTCCCGAGTCCCTTGCCCAACATATTAAACATTGAGTTGAATCTATTGAGGAGGCTTTGGTACGTGACCAATCCACACATACCGGTCTACCAACCAAAATAATGGTGGGTGTCTCTTGGCCGCCCCCGCCGCCCACATGGGTTGCTTTAAAATCTGACGGGTGCAAGATGGTTGTTTCGTGATTCTGATGGTCGATGCTTAGCAGCGTACTCGATGAACTTGGGCTTTTGCTCGATAACTAGAGCTGAATTGAGAGCTTTTGTGCAAGGATTACATTTTGCTTGGGAGTTTGGATACCGTCAGGTACAAGTGCAGTTGTACTCGTAAGCAGCTATTCAACTTTTGATGGCAGAAGGTGAGGACGCACACCTGCATTCTTCTGAGATCGCACAGTTCGTGAGCTTTTAAATTGAAATTGGACGGTTAGAGTTGAGCATATATGTCGAGAGGGTAACCAGGCAATGGACTTTTTAGCTAGCCTAGGGGCATAGATAACCTATTGGTGTTCATTCTATTTCAAATGTTGATTCTAGATTATCGTTACACATTTTGTATGATTTACTTGAGATTTCCCAATCTGGTTTTTATATCAAATTTAAGTTGATTTGAGTTACATACTAAAAAGACTAATTTAATTAATTTCTTATTGAATCACAAAAATTGTACTGCGTATTTGAACACGAAAAAAATGGTATATACTTTGTACAAATTAAAGATAAAACAAAATTATGTTACGTTATTAGGATGTTTTAAATTAATGTGCATTTTTCTGGTCTGATTTTATTTCATCTTTTTAAATACAATCTGGTTTGATTCGATCCGGTCTGATCTAGTAGATATTTGTGTTATGTTATTTTACCATTGTCAAATTTTTTAAATCAAATTTAAGTTGATTTGGTCTTGGGGCCCAAAAGAACTTCATTGTTTGAATTCACGATTTTTAAGAAAGTGGAACTTTTTATTTTGACTTTCTCATTATGCCCTTCCAAAAGGTAGATAAAGTGTAATGAAGGAGAGGAAGTGCATGAGTGCAAAGTAGGTAGTAAAGTAAGAATATGAGGATAACTTTAGGGTTAATTATCAAAAATAGGACCAAAAGTCATTCACTTTGCACAAATAGGACCAAAAAATAAACTATGTTTTCATAGGACTAATTATGTGTATCTTGGACAAATATACCCTTATAGCTATTGAAATGTTTTAATTCACAATAAAATAATAAAAATAATTTAAAATCGTAAGAAAATACTAAAAAAATAATAAAAATATTTCGATAATAATATTTTATTTTATTTTCAAAAAAATAAAAAAAAAAAAATCACCGCCGCCTCTACCACCTCAGCACCACCACCTCCAGTCACCAGGGGAAAAAAATGCCAAATTCATTACGAATGCCATATTTATGGCAGAAAACAATGAAAATGTTGGCATTCTCAAGGAGAAATGTGCCATTTTTTTGGCATTTTCAGAAAAAAATGACAATTTTAAGGAAAAATGACATTTTTTTCACCGGCCGGAGGTGGTGGTGCAAGGAGATAGTACTGGCGGTGGGAAAGACATCCATATTTATTTTAATTTTTTTATGGAGTTTTACTTTTTTTATTAATTTTTTTTTAAAAAAATATAATAAAAATTTTTGTTTTTGATTTTTTTGTAAATTTTTTTAGTTATTTTTCTACGATTTTTTGATTTTTTTTCGAATTTATTATGAATTAAACATTTAATTATGGTTTTTGACTATTTTTAACTCATAATATGGTCCTATTTTGAAAAAAAGAACATAGCAAGTCCTATTTTGAGTTTTTGTCATAATAAAAGTGTAAATTTTATTTTGTACTTACTCAAAAAGGAAAGTGTGAATCGGTTAATATGTACGTAGTACTAAATTTAAAAGGTAAAACTTTATCAGGCTAACCGCAACCCAACGTGTCAATAATCCCTCACCACTTTATACATATTCATTCAGTTTTTCTCTGCAGTCCAGCATCGTCAATATATCCATTCAGCACATACTTTTTAAGTAAATGCATAAATCCTTACTTTGTTTATTACACATCATTTATGTGATAATTTTTATTTTACCAATAATATTATTTTAAAAATCAAATATTTCGATGTAAGAAAATAAAAAAATGTGAATTATTTTTGTTCTTGTTAATTCAGACCTAGTTTCTCTCAATCCAGCCTCATTTTTTGACAATTTTTTTTTTGAAAATGATTACCCGGAGTATGATTTAAAATGTCAAATCTTGTAATATAAAAATAAATAAGTTTGGATTTTTTTTTTCAAATTTTATATATGAAATATTGGTGTCATAAGAAAGATCATAAAGAATTATGAAATTTGATATAAATTTTATAAAAATTGAAATCAAAATAAAATAGTTATAATAGTTTAGAGAATTTTTTTATTTAGGCTCATTCTTTGTCTTTGTCAATGAGAGGGGCCCCTCCTGCACCTGTCAGCAACAAAGCAATTGCCGGGAGGGTGAATGAGGCGGCCATACACCCCTCCCAACGCTCTCCCTATTAGATGTGGCAGTTTAGTATACTAATTTTTGGGTGGCACTTAGTCTAGGGTGTTGTAAGTCTAGGGTGATAGAGAGGTTACTATCATAAAATTCACATGACTCCTTCAAGTACTAGGTTAATTAGGGTCAGAGTTCCACTCTCTATCTGTCTGTTTATGATTAAAGTCCAATTTATATTCTCTCATCTAGGTTTTAGGTGTTTCTCAGAGATAGAGTGTTATCCTTCTTTTTTGTTCTGAGTGGGTTGGAGCTTATTTGGGATGAAGAAAAATTCTAAAGATACACACTTTTTTGTGTACACACTTTTTACAAATGTCTGTGTAAGGTTTTTTTTTATGTCTGTACAGACATAACGTATTTTTAAAATACGTTATGTCTGTAAAGACATTAAAAAAACTTTACACAAACATGTGTAAAAAATGTGTAAACAAAAGTGTGTACCCCAAGTCCCGACTCTCAGAATGAAAACCTCAAATTTGGGGTTTCCCTCCCCGATTGCGGTCAGTCTCACAGGTATTATTAGTGACATAGGTATGAATAATTTGTCGGCCCTCCTCCATACGCATATATACCTTCCGTTTTGTATTCATTTTCTACTCCGTATAATATCATCTATCTAATGATTATCATTGCTAGCTTAGAAATTTAGAAAGTTAGAGAATATCATCATATACCTTACTCTTTATCACAGTTTCGTTGGGTCAGAAAAAGATCTCCTTTCTTTTTCTTCAAATGATTAAAGTTTGGTTCCAGATCACAACTGATACTATCCGGCTATCCCGTTTCCGGTGAGCCAGTTGCCATCCGTAAAGTAATTGGTAATATATATTCTTGTGACTCTAATTCATGCTAATTTTATTCTTACTTTATAAATTCATTATCAATCACGTAACTTTAATTATCTTAAAAATTGCATCACTCTCATTTATTCTTAACTCATATAGATGGTTCTTAACTCATATATATATACTCCGTATAACATATCGGAAAATCAAAGAAAACCAACTTTTTATGGTGGCAGAATTTTCGGATCTATAAGTTGGTTGTATTTTTAATCTCAGAATTGAAATAAATAACTTTGATATCATAATGTTTTTCATATTTATGTCTAAAAATAAAAATTCATGCTATAATTAATTAAGAAAAGTAGGCGCGATATACTCACATATTCCTTAGCTTATAAGAAAAGTACGTAATACTGCATTACTGCATGTGCTATACTCACTCTTTCTTTTTTATATTTACTCTTTACATCGTTTTCATGCAAATATATATGCGATAAATTAAATTTGAGATTTATTTAAAAGTTAAATAACGTAATTACTTTCTTGAAATGGAATGAGAAATTAAGAGCTTTAATTTACGTAGTATAAGATAACTTCAGAAATGTAAATAGAAAATGCATTTTGGAACATAGAAAAAATTACGGAGCATTACAATATTATTAGAAGTATTATTTTATATAACCAACTTTTTCCTGAAGAAAAAGCAGACAACATATTTTAAAAGATATAGCGTAGGTCAAAAGTTATGGAAGGTTGAGTGTGAACTGTAATTTACGAAGTCACAAAATTGCGCAAGAAACTGCACGATTTCATGAATAATATGAAGCAAGTCATCAGCCTTTTAGTTAATTAGCTTCATTTGGCCGGCAGTTGCTGCTTTGGATCTCATATCATAACCCTTAAATATTCTCTACCCTTAAAAATACAAAAGATTTAAAAAAAGCTTAATTAAATCTCTACACTAATTTGCACAAATTGCTACTCAATTTTACCATTAAAAAGAAGCAGCACGTTAGAGGCAATAAGTGGAAACGGTTAATCATTTTGAAACAATACCTAATTTAAGATTAAATGTTAGTTTAAATGAGACTAATGGAGTTATAAATTTGATATATAATTCATACTCCGTATATATTATAAACTTGTTTTATACGGGTTCGGTCGACAGATTTCTGCACAGGTGACCGCCTCAAACGAGACATTATGCTTTATCCTAGAACTCCATAATTACTCCTCCCATCCGACTTAATGTCATAATTTCTGACTAGAAAAGAATTGGTTATTGAGTAGGCACTAATAGCAATAATATATGTTGTCTTTGTTCAGTCTCTGAGTCATGTTACATAAGTAAATAGTGAATTATATGCTATTTTTAAAATTTTGTAATATGATCAACATTATGTATCAAGTTATAAGATATTTTTACTTGGACTATTTTCAATCTTATTAAACTAGACCAGGCTAAGTCATAATTGGATAGTTATAAAATACACATACACCAGATATTTACTAGATCAGACCAGACCACTTCAGATTAGGTCGATTAGACCATACAATTTCAATCCAATAAAAAACATCTTTACTCGTTTTAAGTTTAGATAGTACTCGTTTGAAGTTTAGATAGTACTGATTTTTCTATATGCATTCCATTCCGAATATAAGAAAATAGGATTCTAGTGAAGTTTATTGGAACGGCTGGTTTCGTCCCTATTCTTGGACAACGAGGTGTTGTGCCAATGTGCGGTGCTAAAATAACGCTTTAATTGTAGTGAGACTTAATAAGTGAGGCTGGTGGTGTTAGATATACTTCTTAAAATTAATTCTGCGTGTTTCAAATTGCTCTTATAAGCAATTTTTTAGAAGCTGAGGGAGACCCAATTCTGAAAAAATGATAGTGAATCTGCTTTCACTTTATAAAAATGAAAATCATTTCCAGAACACCCCTATATATTTCGCAAATTATACCGTATGACCGATGAGCACCGTATACCGGTATACAGACTTTTTATTTTTTTCCTTTTGTTTTTAAAAAATGGTAATAACTTTTTTATTTTTGATCCGATTTTTATAAAATTTATATCAACATTTTTTATTTTTCATGATCTTTCAAATGAGACCAATATTGCTTATGTAATTTTAAGAAATTATTGAACTATTATATTAATGAGTATTGGATTATAAGGAAAATCGAACTAAATTTAATACAGAAAAATAATTATGTAAATCACAATTTATCTTAAAATTCTGTATATAAAATTTTTATTGTAATATGTATTTATACATGTGAGTTACATATTTTTATGCGTATTTAAAGTTACATATTTTTACACGTAAAGTTACATATATATACACACGAGTTGCATTTGATCTGCCTGAACGCGAGTTACATATTTTTACACGTAAAGTTACATATTTTTACACGTAAAGTTACATATTTATACACGCGAGTTACATATTTATACACACGAGTTGTATTTCACCTGTCTGAACGCGAGTTACATATTTTTACACGTAAAGTTACATATTTTTACACGTAAGGTTACATATTTATACACGCGAGTTACATATTTATACATATGAGTTGTATTTGACCTGTCTGAACTCGAGTTACATATTTTTACACGTAAAGTTACATATTTTTACACGTGTAGTTACATATTTATACACACGCGTTGCATTTGGCCTGACTGGACGTGAGTTACATATTTCTACACGTAAAATTACATATTTTACATAGGTTAACATAATAGTTCGATAATATGTTAAAATTACATAGGTGATGGAGTATATGGCCCAGGAACCCCCCGGCCCACATACTTCCACTATTACATTCAAGCCCAACAGGCCCAAAACGGGCCAAGCCCAGCATAGTGAAGCTCTAGGCAGCCCACGAGGCATGAGGGGGGTGCCTTCGGCCCCATGGCCGAAGGCCACCGGTGACAGACTAGGGCTCAGAGACATCGCAGGACTACAAGGCTTAAAAATCAAGCCTTCGGCAATTGGAGCCCTCAGCAATATGAGGCCCCCGGTACGCAGAGCCTTCGGACTATCATCTACAGCCGAAGGCATCCTCCTCGATAGGATCTCCCATCCATATGCGCTAGATCAACGTACCAAGTACAAACGTCGCATCCAACCACCGCATTTAATGCGGTCACATGCGAATGCTAGTGCCACCCCGGTTGAGGTGACCCCTCGACCGCCAGAATGCTGACACGTGTCCCTATCTAGCATTTAGTGCTGCTATAAATAGCACCCCTTTCCCCATTGTAAAGCACGCTCAATACAATTCGAATACACACTTGAACTCTTTATCTCTCTTATTTATTTGCTCTGACTTCTCTCTAAGTTACTCCACGCAGTAACCCCTCGGATAAGCTACCCCTCGGGTACACTATCCATCATTTGGTGCTTTCATTGAGAGGTCGAACAATCAAGTAAGAAACCCTCCCCTTCAGCTCAAAACACCTACCAAAATGGGAAGAACTACCCGTGCTCAGTCCAAAAACCTTGAGCACAACAACCTGGCCCTCGGTGAAGTTAACGCCCCCGGAGCCTCTAACAAGGCTCCCGAGGGCGGGGTCATCACTGCGTTGGAACATGTTGCTGTTGACCTGCGCCTTCAGCTTCCACAGAATGCCCCCGATGCCCATCTTGGCTTCGAAACCTGGAGGAGAGACCGGAGCGAAAATCAAGTGACCCCTCCGGTTCTCACTATTGACGTACATTCGGCATTCTCCGCCTTCATCCAAACACTCACCCAAAACCCGGGTGCCTTCGGCACTCTGGTACCCCTTCAGCCGCAGGTCGGGGAGAACGCTGTTCCTCCCCCTCCTCCGCCCCCCTTCGTGAACCCTATCCTTCGTCTAGGGAACAACGAGGGGGTCATGGCCCAAGATACCGCGTCCCAGGAGGTCCAATCCTGGGACCAACGTGGTGCGAACAAGGAAGGGCCTCGAACCTCCGCCCTCGAGAGGCTCAGAGGGGCGCAAGACCGCCGAGGGGTCCAAGACCGTCTCGGAGGAAAGGCGCTCCAAAAACCTCAGGAAAGCTAGGGTTCCATCTTGAGGGCAGACGAGAGGCGTCCCCTTCAAAACAAAGGCAAGACACCGCTCCATGCCGATGACGCAAGACATCAAATCAACGAGGCCCACTCGGCCCGTGTTCGTTCGCAGGGGGCGGAGGCCCACCTGAAGGGTCACAGGGACGAGATTATTGCGGCCCTCCAGCACCGACTTGATGAAATGGAGGCCCATCGAGCACATACCGCCGTCGTCGCCCCTCATGCAGATCCCAAGTATGAGGCCATGCTGGCCAAAATGGAGGAGATGCAAAAGAGAATAGCCGAGGGCTCCGGGGAACCCGTCATCCAACTCCGGACTAGGACGGAATTTACCCCAAGGGTATTGGCGGCCCGAATTCCGGAAGAATACCGGGGGCAACTGTTGGTCCCGGTTATACTGGATACAGTCTAGAGGGGGGGTGAATAGACTGTATTGGTTTTTAGCTTTTTAAACTAAGTACCAGATTTACAGAATAGCCTGTTCTGTTGAAGGAACAGACTGGCAGCGGATGAGGTTCTGGCAGGGAGTTCTGTTAGCCTCAGAGAAGCAGAGGCAGTAGGCCTTCTGTTAACTCGTAGAACAAGTTCTGCTGAACACAGATACCAAGTCCAAGGAGTTAAACAGTTCTATCTAAGTGCAAGTAATAGAAGCAGTAAGTAAACGACACCAGGGATTTTTATAGTGGTTCAAGGAACAACTCGTTCCTCTAATCCACTGTTCCACTAAGCTGTAAAAACTGCCGTTTACAAAGCCTTAGTCCTAGTACTTAAGAAGCACTCCACGTCTTCTTCAAGCCTAGATGTGTCCTGGGATGCACTGCCTGGCTTCCTTTAACACTGGTCCTTTCACTGAGTTTCCTTGAAGTATCACCACTTCACTACTTCAGTTATTCGGACGTCCTTCTTGTAGCAAGAAGAGTTTCTGTTGAAACAGGGGTTCCTCCAACTAGCTTCGTTACAAAAGATTTGTATGTGATGAGTTTGAAGAGTTGAAGAACACTTGGAACTTTGCTTGAGTTAGAAAGAGTATTTTTCCAACTTCTGCCTTCTCTTGTAGAGGATAATGACTTTGAATCTCAAGGAGGCTTTTTGCTTTTCAGAGTTTGAATATCTTGCTTGTGGTTAGCAAAAGTTGCAATGTTATCTTGGCAAAGTTATATCAAAGTTTTAGCAAAGTTATCTGGTTGTTCTTCGTAGTGTATCTTTTATACTGAGGTTGTCTTCCCGTTGGAGGAGTAGGAGGACAACTGCATTTAATGCGCGAGCAGTTGACTTGACCAGTAGGACCCGGTAAAGTTGGCGGGTTACTATTTTGGGATAAAGTAATCCTGACATTGCGGCCAATCATCTGCAATTACTCCACGGAGCATGGGGAGCATTAAATGAGCATTTAATGCGAGCACTGTAGCTTTTCCGTTTCATACTCCTAGCCGTTGAAGGAATCTTTAAGTTGACTTCTCGGCTTTGTGGATTTCTTCCAAGTGTCAGACCTTCTGGTGTCATTGGCAGAGAACTGATTCAGAGAAGATCTTGAGCACTTCTGTTGTTGGTAGCTTACAGAGAACCAGGAGGGTTTCTGTCAAGCTAAAGGGTAACAGAGACCCTGATGTTTTCTGTTCCTAGACAGAGAACCAAGATCTTCTGTCTGGAGGACTTCTGGTAGAGAGGCCTTCTGGTAGTCGAATATGCTAAGAACTTTACAAGGGAAAATTCTAATACATAATTTCTAAAGGGGTACTCTACAGTCCTAATTAATATAGCATCATCAAAATCTAAATACAATTATTCCTTACAATTTCCCCCTTTTTGATGATGCCAAAACCCTTTAACTATTTCCAGAGAAGTGCCTTCACCATAAAAATTTAAAGTTTAAAACTTTTAATTAAAATCTTGGTGGGCAACTTGGCATAGGAAAATAGTAAGAGTGCGATACATTCAGATAGCAGTTCAAGAAGAAACAAGTACAGAATGAAATAGTAAGCAACAAAGAGTAAAGAAGCAAAGAGACTTTAGAAGGAGCAGAGATAAGCTTTTATTAGATCAAGAGTATTAAGAGAAGTTTAAAAGGAATTACATATTTTCCCTTTCAGCTTCAGCTCTGGTTCTGCGATCTTGTTCCTTCAGATTCTTCAGTTCAGCATTCACTTCTTCTCTTATGCCAGCCAGATTTCCTGTTGCTTGACATGAGGCCCAAATGGGAGAGAGCTTGCAATTCAGATAGTGAAGTACTCCTTCATGTACATCCTTGCCTGGGAGTACTCTCTTGTGGAACCAATATTCAGCCTCTTCCAAGGAACCACCATGTCTGACCCTTATATGACCATCTCTGTCAAGATAGAGATTCTGTCTTTGAGTTGGGGTCATCTTCTGTTGAATTTCTTCGAACTGTGCTCTATCAATCTTTTGGGAGCCTCCAAGTCTCCACTCAGTTAGGCTCAAGGGTTTCTTCTTCTTGGTAGAACCTCTGCGAGGAGAAGAAGGTCTTGAAGTACCAGCTTCTCTCTTCTTCTGTTGGGAGGCCTGGAAGTAAAGGGTTGGATCAATATCAGATGAGGGCCCAGCAGTTGGCCTAGGGGGCAATTTCTTCTGTTGGGGGTCCTTTTCCTTTTCCCCCTTTTTGGCATCATCCAGGTCAGAGATCATCATGGCAATTTTCTGGAACTCTGTTGCCTGGGAGATGGCTATCTGCTCAAGAGTTTCTGGCAAGGTCTGCGTGACAGAGGTCAGACTTTCTATTAAGTTCTGTTGACGATCAAGAGCAGACTTGATGTCCTGAGAGCCAACTTCAAGTAGTATCAGCTTCTGATACCTTTCTTGATCCTTCTTGATCAGGGTGGCCACTTGATCTTTGTGATCATTATTCAAGAGTTGTAGCTGCATAAACTTCTCAGCAGATTGGTCTTCATATCATTGTACAATGTCAAGGGATTCTGTTATATCCTTGAGTTGTTTATTCTGCTTATTGAGAATCTGAGACTAGGAGTAGAGAACAGAGTGGACACCATCCACTTCTTTGGCAACAGCATTAAGCTTTGCAGATGATGATTCCATGAAGGTGACCAGTGTCTGGGTCAGAGCTTCAACCTTCTCTGAGATATGCTGAAGTCCAGCCTCAAGATGATTGTGAACAAAGGTGAGATGTTCATGGTGCTTGGTGTTGATCTCTGCCAATTGATCCATTCCATCAAGCATTTTACCACCAAAGTCCTCAGCTGCAGTGACAAACTGATTGAAGGAGATTTGGGGCTTATCTTCTTTGGATTTTGTGTTCCCAGGCATACCTAAACCTCTTGATTTAGGCATAGGAGGCCTTCTGGGTTGTTCTTCATTCTGAGGAGGGGTCTTCCTCCTTTTGAAAGTTTCATCAGCAGCAATGGAGGATGTAAGAAATCCATCATTGTCACTGGAAGAGGAGGGCACCCTGAAGATAGGTTTCTTGATGGGGGTAGAAGCCACAGAGTGTTGAGGGGAGATAGGAGTGGCTGCATCTTGTGGTGCAGGCTTTGGAGAAGCAGTTCTGGATTGCTTGATGGAGGGGTTTTCTTGTTGATGTGAGGGAGCATTCTGTTGTTGTGGAGGAGAGGGTGGAGGTGATGGTGATCTGGATCTGATTGAGGGTTGGGATTTGCAGGGAGATGGATTTTTGGTTTTGGGTGAAGAGGTATTCTGTTGGAGTGAAGTTGTAGAGGAGATGATTTGTTGGTGTTGGTATGGGATAATTTGTCCTGGAGGGGATGGTGATTTGTTCTTTGGAGGAGAGAGCGGTTTGCAGGGTGAAGGAGATGAAGATTTGGGGGTGGAGGGTTTCTGGTGTGAAGGGGTTTTCTGTGCAGAGATGGTTTTCTGTGGGGGTGAGGGGGATTTCTGTTGGGGTTGGGGAGAGGTGTTTTTAGGAGAGGGAGGGGGAGAAGGAATGATTGGGGGAATTACCTCTAGTATTGTTTCTGTGAACAGAGAGTCTCTCCATTCTTTGACAAGTCTTTCCATGACCAGAGGTAGATCATTTGCAGTAGAGGGTTCACCTTCTCCATGTGCACTGTGGCGAAATTTGATCATTGACTCCTTCCTCTTTTTCTCAACTAGCCAAGCATCAAAGTCATGCATCTCATGCTCTTGAAGAGCCTTCACGTGGTCTTCTGGTGAGTTTCTGACCAGAGGTGCTTTCCCTTGAAGTTTCTCCTTCTTCTTCTGTAGGACAGAAAGAAGAAAATCCTTGTTTAGGCAGGACTCCACATCTTCTGTGTCAGCCCATCTGAGTACTTCTTCTTCCTCAGAGATGAAGTGGGACAAGTTCTTGAGGAGCTCAGTGAGAGGTCCCACTCTCCACTTTCTCCATGCCAGAACCCTGATGAATTTCCTATCAGGGCTTGAAGTGCTGCTTACTTCTTGGTGTTCTGGTGAAGGAACCACCATAGGTTGATCATTTGCAGAGGCAGGAGGAGAAGAATGTAGTTCCCCCTGAGTAGTGGCATTCTGCACCACTACTTCTTCTTCTGAGTCACTTGACTCAAAGATGATCCTCTTGCCGTGCCAAGCATTTCTGTTGGCTGGGGCAGAGGTGACAGAGTCCTCCTGCTTCTCCTGTGCTGCAGGTGTCAAAATTTTGGTCTTCTTTGCAATGGGGGAGGCAGAAGGGGTGCTTTCTGAAGAGATAGGTGAAGGAGCCTTTCTCTTAAGGACAGATTTCTTTGCCACCATCTTGTGGACTTTGACAGGTGTGGTCTTTTTCTTGGGAACCTTCTTGACCACCTTCTTCACCAAAGGTATTTCTTCTTCAGAGTCAGAAGGGGTAGGAGGTTTCTGTTGCTTCTTTGAAGCTTTCTTTGGTTGAACAACCTTCTGTTGTTGCCTTTCTCTGTTGAACTCAAGGGTTCTGAGTCTTTTCTGCTCTGCCTTGAGAGCAACTTTCCTGTCACTTGAAGTGTTGAGGAAGAGCAGCTTGGTGTAGTCTGCCTCAATAGAGTTTCTCAGTCCTATCCTTGCCTTGAGCAAGGTTTCAGAGATTAGGAGACCATAACCCATGGGGGTCCTGAACAGACCGGTCTCCTTGTCTTTCTTCTTGATGAATTCAACAAGGGATTTGACAATTACCTGTCCCCAGTTGATGTTCATCCCATGATGAACTGCAAAGACATCCCGGTTTGGAATTAATTTATGGTTCCAAGAAACCAATAAATGTAAAAAGGGGCGGAGTAAATAAACGGGGGCGCAGTAAATATTATACGGCTTGATACCGTTTTAAGGGTAAAAGGGTAAAAGACCTTTAATAATTTACTAGGACACCCGGTTTCAGAAAATTTTCTAAGTCCACAACCTTCTGAGGGTTTTTCTGTAGAAGAGGGGTTTTCTGTTGCTGAGGTGTTCTGCCAGGGTAGGGATCAGAAGGGGTTGAAAAAAGGGGTTCTGCTACAGGTATTCTGTCAACAGCAAATGAGCAACAGAGGGCCTTTCTTTTCAACTTTCCCTTGGAATCTCATCCATCATTCCCAATTCCTCTCTCAGTTTGTTGAACCTAGCCTCAGGAAGAGGCTTTGTCAGGATATCTGCAAGTTGGTCTTCTGTTGGCACATGTTCCATGCAGATGTGCTTCTTCTCAACATGATCTCTGATGAAGTGATGTCTGATCTCAATGTGCTTTGTCCTGGAATGAAGAACTGGATTCTGAGTGATAGCAATAGCACTGGTGTTGTCACACAACAGCTTGATCTCCTTTGCTTGAATTCCATAGTCCTTCAGTTGTTGCTTCATCCAGAGTAGCTGAGCACAGCAACTCCCAGCTGCAATGTACTCTGCCTCAGTTGTACTTGTTGAGATGGAGTTCTGCTTCTTGCTAAACCAGGAAACAAGCCTTCCTCCTAGCAATTGGCAGTGACCAGAGGTGCTTTTTCTGTCTAGTCTGCAACCTGCAAAATCTGAGTCAGAATAACCAATTAGTTCAAAGTTACCTCCCTTTGGATACCATAGGCCTGCATTTGGATTTCCTTTGATGTATCTGATGATTCTCTTTGCAGCACTTAGATGGCTTTCCTTGGGCTTTGATTGGTATCTGGCACATATTCCAACAGAGAATGAGATGTCTGGTCTGCTTGCAGTTAGATACAACAGAGATCCTATGATTCCTCTATATTTTGTTGCATCTACATCCTTTCCTTCATCATCTGGACCAATTCCTTGTGAAGTGTTCATGGGAATCTTCACTGATGATTTGCCTTCCACTCCAAACTTCTTGATTAGATCTCTGGTGTACTTCCCTTGATTGATAAAGATCCCTTCTGGAACTTGTTTGACTTGAAGTCCTAGGAAGTAACTGAGTTCTCCCATCATACTCATTTCAAATTGACTCTACATCACTTGAGAAAATTTCTTGCACAGTTTTGGATTAGTACTTCCAAATATAATGTCATCAACATATATTTGTACTAACAGAATATGATTAGCGACAGAGATTTGAAATAGAGTTTTGTCAACCTTTCCTTTAGTAAACCCATGGTTCACCAGGAAAAGGGACAATGTGTCATACCAGGCTCTGGGAGCTTGCTTAAGACCATAAAGGGCCTTTTTAAGCTTGTAGACACAAGAAGATTGAGTAGGAATGACAAAACCTGGTGGTTGTTCCACATAAACTTCTTCTTCAAGATCTCCATTCAGAAATGCACTCTTGACATCCATCTGGTAGACCTTGATGTTGTTGTAGGCAGCATATGCTAGAAAGATTCTGATGGCTTCAAGTCTGGCAACTGGTGCAAAGGTCTCATCAAAATCTATTCCTTCTTCTTGACAATATCCTTTAGCTACTAGCCTTGCTTTGTTCCTTACAATGTTGCCATCTTCATCTGCTTTGTTCTTGAATACCCATTTAGTTCCAATGACATTCTGGTGCTTTGGCCTAGGAACAAGTTCCCATACTTTGTTCCTTTCAAACTGAGTGAGTTCTTCTTGCATAGCATTGATCCAATCTGAGTCTGCAAGAGCTTCTTCAACTGTCATAGGTTCCATCTGAGATATATAGCAGGCAAGCATTGCTTCTCTTCTTGATGTGGATCTGGTTTGAACTCCACTTCTGATTTGACCAATCACTAGGTTAGGAGGATGACCTCTTAACCATGTTAGGTCTGGTTCTGTCAGCTGTTGTCTTGGTCTCTCTGGTTCCTCATCTTCAGAGTCTTCATCTTCATTCAACAGAAGGGGGTTTGGAGCAGGTGTTGGGAATGCAGGGTTGTCTGCCACCTCTTCTGTTGGTGTTCTGTCTTCTATGCTGACTTCCTTGAGAATCTCTGTTACCTCTTTAACAGAGATGCTTTCATCAAACTTCACATGTATGGATTCTTCAACATGTAGGGTCCTTCTGTTGAGTACTCTATAGGCTTTACTGGTGTTTGAATAGCCTATAAAGACTCCTTCATCAGCCTTTTCTTGAAATACTTTCAGATGCTCCTTTCCATTGTTGAGAATGTAGCACTTGCATCCAAATACATGAAAGTAGCTGATGTTAGGTTTTCTTCCCTTCCAGAGTTCATAAGGGGTCTTCTGGTGATTCTTGTTGATCATGCTTATGTTCTCAGTATAGCATGCAGTGTTGATTGCTTCAGCCCAATATCTCATAGGCAATCCAGATTCTGCAATCATTGTTCTTGCAGCTTCTTTTAACGTTCTGTTCCTTCTTTCTGCCACGCCATTCTGTTGAGGGGTTCTGGCGGCAGAAAGTTGATGAAAAGTTCCATTCTGATCACAGAAGTCCTTTATGACTTGGTTGACAAATTCAGTTCCTCTGTCTGATCTGATTGTCTTCACTTTCAAGTTCTTCTCAGTCTGAAGTTGCTTTAACAGAGATGGCAACTTCTGAAGGGTTTCATTTTTCTTTGTCAGAAAAACAGTCCATGTGTATCTGGAGTAGTCATCAACCATGACTAGGGTGTATTTCTTGCCACCAACGCTTGGAGTCTCAACAGGTCCAAATAAATCCATGTGAATCAGATTTAGAGGACTTGTAGAAAGATCTCCAGCAATGGGTTTGAAGGAATTCTTCACTTGTTTGCCTTTCTGACATGCACTGCAGAGGGTCTCCTTCTTGTATACAATGTCTGGTAGCCCTTCTACAATGTGTTCTCTGGCCAGTTTGTTGATTGTTTTGAAATTCAAATGGTTGAGCTTTTTGTGCCAGTCCCAGCTCAGTTTTTAATCTCCTTTGGCTATCAGGCAAACTCCATCTTTTGCAGTGTTCCAATCGACTACATAGATGTTCTTCTTCCTTGATGCTGTAAGAACCACTTCCTTTGTTGTCTCATGCTTCACATAGTAGAAGTCCTTTGTGAATTCAACAGTGTAGCCTTTGTCACCGAATTGGCTAGCACTTAGCAAGTTGAACTTCAGTCCTTTGACATATGAGACATCATCAATGATTATCTGGTTCTTGATCAGCTTTCCTCTTCCTTTTGTTTGACCTTCTTTGTCATTACCTCCAAAGGTAACTCTAGGTCCTTTGCATTTCTGGAACTCTGTTAGGCAACTTCTGTCACCTGTCATGTGCCTGGAGCATCCACTATCAATAAACCATTCTTGTTCAGAGATGGCTCCAGCACACAGTTCCTGCAAGATCAAAAGAAAGATTTAGGTACCCAAGCAATGCTGGGTCCTGGGGGTCATGGAGTCTGGGTAGTTGGTACCATTTTGGTCTCATCAAGTGAAACCTTGGTGGGTGGTACCCATTGTCCACCTGGTAGTTATAGTAAACTGAAGTGTGATTCACTTTGGGCAGATGCTTGTGAGGGTCATGCTTCCTGTTTACATACTTTTGCATAGCTTTCTTTGTTGGAAAGAAGTCCCATATACTATCAAGAGCAGAGGGACGGTTAACCTTGGGCTTCTGAAGTTGACCAGCCAGCCTCTTCTGCCTTAAGTTAACTCTCTCTTGATATTTGCCCTTCTGGTGATCATTTCTGGCACGATTGACATGAGGTTGTCTGTCAATGAATGGTCTTTTATTTTTGTTATCTTGAAAACCTTTTCTGTTGTTAGGTTTTCTGCCAGGTTCATTATTTTTCAAAAAGGGTTTCTGTTGAACCTTTATCTTACCCTTTTCTGGTCTGACTTCCTCATGAACAACCTTGGTGCCAGATACACCAGCTTGACAGATGGGGCTAGAAATCAGTGGCTCTATGACCTTATCTGCCTTAGCAACTCTGGCGCTAGGCATTACAGAAGGCTCACCTGATTCTGTTGAGCCATAACCAAGACCAAAACCAGTGCCAATCTGTTGATCAAGCACAATCTTTTCCATGGAAGACTGGGCCTTCTGGTAAGCTTTGTACTTAATCTCAAGAGGCTCTATTTCTCTTATTCTCTTAAGAAGAGAAACATTTTCAGTTTCCAGTTGATCTCTTTCCTCAATTAGAAGATTGATTTTGATCTCAACCTCCTTCTTTAAGTCAAGAATTTCAGCTTTCAACTTACTGTTTTCTTCTGTTACAGAAGAATAAGTGGCTTGTATGGCCTTAAACTCTTCCCAAAATTCTGACATTGAATCAGAATCAAAAGCTAAGCCTACCGAAGAAAAACTAGATTCAGAAGTAGAGGTTACCTCATCATCAGAATGAGCCATCAGGCAAAGGTCTTCTGTCTCAGTATCCAGGCAACAGAAGGCCTCATCAGAATCTGAGTCAGAACTGGATTCTGTTTCTGACAGAGGGTCTTTCTCCACCTGTTCTGTCACAAGTGCCTTTCTTCTCCTGGAGTTGTCCTCGTACTTCTTCTTTTCTCCATCCTGTCCTTGCTTCTTGGACACTCTAGGATGGGGACAATCAGCCTTGAAGTGACCAGGTTGTTTGCAATTGTAACAGAGAAGCTCTCCACTGCTTTCTGTTGATTTGACCTTCTGGTATGGCTTTCTGTTGAATGATGGACTCCTTCCATCTTTGGGATTCTTCATAAACTTTTTGAATCTCCTGGCAAAGGCAACCATGTATTCATCAGATAAAAGTACTGAAGGGTCAAAATCATTTACCTTAGATGTGCTGGCAGTGAGGGCTGTAGTGGTCCTCTCTTCTGGTACATCTTCCTTCTCTTCAATCATTTCAAACTCATGAGCTTTGAGATCTGAAATGAGCTTATCAGTGGGATAAGTCTTTACATCCTTGCTGGCTTGGACAACAACTACCTTCATCTTCCATGCTGAGGGCAGTCCCCTCAACACCTTCAGGTTGATCTCCTTGGTTGTGAGATCCTTCCCAAGCTCAGAGATCTCTCCAGTGAGAGTGAGGAGCCTGTCATACATCTTGGAGATGCTTTCACCAGGGAGAAGTTTGAAGTCATCAAACTTCTTGTTGGCTATGGTTAGTTTGTTGTCCTTCTCTTGCTCATCACCAGCTCCAATGAGCTCAAGAGTATCCCAGATTTCCTTAGCAGTCTTGCACTTCTTGATTCTATTGAAGTACATATCATCAATGGACTTGTAGAGGATGTCCTTGGCTATATTGTCTAGGTTGTACTTTCTCCTCTCTTCAGTGGTCCATTCTGACTTGGCCTTACTGATCATCTGGGGTCTGGTGTTGTCTATGGCATGTTCAGGATTGACCTTCTGTAAGCTTGTGAAGGGGCCAATGTCTAGAACTTCCCACATCTCATCATGCAGGGCACAGAGATGTGCTTTCATCCGGATCCTCCAGTCATCAAACTTAAGATCTGAAAACATAAGATTCTTGGACAAGGAGTGATCCATTATATCAGATAGAAATGAGGTAAAACAGAAAAAACAAGTGGATCTTTGTTCAACAAATAATCTAAGAGATTATTAGAACAAGGAGGCTCTGATACCACTTGTTGGTCCCGGTTATACTGGATACAGTCTAGAGGGGGGGGGGGGGTGAATAGACTGTATTGGTTTTTAGCTTTTTAAACTAAGTACCAGATTTACAGAATAGCCTGTTCTGTTGAAGGAACAGACTGGCAGCGTATGGGGTTCTGGCAGGGAGTTCTGTTAGCCTCAGAGAAGCAGAGGCAGTAGGCCTTCTGTTAACTCATAGAACAAGTTCTGCTGAACACATATACCAAGTCCAAGGAGTTAAACAGTTCTATCTAAGTGCAAGTAATAGAAGCAGTAAGTAAACGACACCAGGGATTTTTATAGTGGTTCAAGGAACAACTCGTTCCTCTAATCCACTGTTCCACTAAGCTGTAAAAACTGCCGTTTACAAAGCCTTAGTCCTAGTACTTAAGAAGCACTCCATGTCTTCTTCAAGCCTAGATGTGTCCTGGGATGCACTGCCTGGCTTCCTTTAACACTGGTCCTTTCACTGAGTTTCCTTGAAGTATCACCACTTCACTACTTCAGTTATTCGGACGTCCTTCTTGTAGCAAGAAGAGTTTCTGTTGAAACAGGGGTTCCTCCAACTAGCTTCGTTACAAAAGATTTGTATGTGATGAGCTTGAAGAGTTGAAGAACACTTGGAACTTTGCTTGAGTTGGAAAGAGTATTTTTCCAACTTCTGCCTTCTCTTGTAGAGGATAATGAGTTTGAATCTCAAGGAGGCTTTTTGCTTTTCAGAGTTTGAATATCTTGCTTGTGGTTAGCAAAAGTTGCAATGTTATCTTGGCAAAGTTATATCAAAGTTTTAGCAAAGTTATCCGGTTGTTCTTCGTAGTGTATCTTTTATACTGAGGTTGTCTTCCCGTTGGAGGAGTAGGAGGACAACTGCATTTAATGCGCGAGCAGTTGACTTGACCAGTAGGACCCGGTAAAGTTGGCGGGTTACTATTTTGGGATAAAGTAATCCTGACATTGCGGCCAATCATCTGCAATTACTCCACGGAGCATGGGGAGCATTAAATGAGCATTTAATGCGAGCACTGTAGCTTTTCCGTTTCATACTCCTAGCCGTTGAAGGAATCTTTAAGTTGACTTCCCGGCTTTGTGGATTTCTTCCAAGTGTCAGACCTTCTGGTGTCATTGGCAGAGAACTGATTCAGAGAAGATCTTGAGCACTTCTGTTGTTGGTAGCTTACAGAGAACCAGGAGGGTTTCTGTCAAGCTAAAGGGTAACAGAGACCCTGATGTTTTCTGTTCCTAGACAGAGAACCAAGATCTTCTGTCTGGAGGACTTCTGGTAGAGAGGCCTTCTGGTAGTCGAATATGCTAAGAACTTTACAAGGGAAAATTCTAATACATAATTTCTAAAGGGGTACTCTACAGTCCTAATTGTTGGTCCCGTTTGTCATGGGAACAGTCTAGAGGGGGGGGGGGGTGAATAGACTGTTCAGGAATTTAAACTTTTCTCTAAGTCAAGTCTGACTTATCAGAGATGGTCGAAATCTGGTGACAGAGATGGTCATGTTCTGATGGCAGAACTAGACCAGGCAGCGGATAAGTTTCTGTCCGGGTAGCCTCTAGAAGAAAGCTAAGGCAAAGTGCCTTTCTGATAACTCTGAAGGAAGATCTGCTGGACACAGAGTCCAACCTTAAGAGTTAGTCAGTGGAATCTTAAGTGCAGTAATTAAAAGCTTAAAGTAAATGACACCGGGGTTTTTATAGTGGTTCAAGGAACAACTCGTTCCTCTAGTCCACTGTTCCACTAAGCTTGCAAAAAAACCAGTTTACAACGCCTTAGTCCCTAGAGCTTAAGAAGCACTCCTCGTCTTCTTCAAGTCTAGTTGCCACCCGGGATGCAGTCCTGCTTCCTGATGGCTGGTCTCGTTTCACTGAGTCTCTTGAAGTATCACCACTTCACTTACTCCAGCTAATTTGAGACGTCCCTTCTTTTTCAAGAAGTGTTTGATATAGAATCAGTTTTCTCCAACGTTGCTTCTTCACAAAAGATGAGTATATGAAGCTCTCGAAGTGTTGAAGAACTGAGTAACTTTGCCTTTTGCTAGTTGGATGAAGGATAGGAAAGTTTATCTTCCAACTGTGGCCTTTTCTTGTTAGGAATGGAGTTTTTAATCTCAAGAAGGTTGTGTACGCAATTTTATCTTGGCAAAAGTTATCTTCTTAGTTCTTCAGAGTGTATCTTATATACTGGGAGCAGTCTTCCCGTTGGAGTGTAGAAGATAACTTCATTAAATGCATGTACTGTTGACTTGACCGTTTGGTCCTCCGACTTGCTATTTTGGGGGCGTAAGGATACTCGCATGGTCAATCATCAGCTTTAAATATCTCTTCGTACGTACAACATTAAATGTGCATTTAACGCGTGTACAGTGCCATGCTTCCGTTGAAAGGTTTGTAACCGTTAGGGGATTTCCCGTTAGTTTAACGACCGTTGGAAGGGCTTCCGGAATCTGGTGGATTTAGCAGAGTCTGAAGAGGTTCTCTGGTCCAATCTCTGAAGTCCGTCTCTGTTGCCAACTCTGGTATCTTTCTGATAACCAGTTTCTGATGGCTTCTCTGGTGAGCAACTCTGGTAGAGGCAAGATGGAACTCTGGCAGGCAGACTAAGCTAAAACTTACAAAAGAAATTCTAATACACAATTTCTAATGGGGTACTTTCAAATTCTAATAAACCTAGCATCATCAAAATCTAAATACATTTATTCCTTACAATTTCCCCCTTTTTGATGATGCCAAAACCCTTTAACTATTTCCAGAGAAGTGCCTTTCACCATAAAAAAAATAAAGTTAAAAACTTTTCATTAAAATCTTGGTGGGCAACTTAGCATAGGAGAATAGCAAGAGTGCGATGCAATCAGATAGCAATAATCAATTACGATAACAGAGTATACACAAGAAAGTAAATAAGAACAGATATATGAAAAGAGCCAAGCAAAAAGAGAGGCAGAGTTGGTATCTTATTAAACTGTTAGAGAAAGTAAAGCATTACAGAGTCAGAGGTAGAGAATTTAGAGATCTTCTTCATCTACCTGTGGTCCTGCTCTGTCAATCCTTTCTAGTTCAGCATTTACCTTTGCTCTGATTGAGGCTAGATCCCTCGGATTCTGATAGTCAGCACAATGGGGTGCAAGTTTGCAATCCAAGTAGTTTCTGACAGCTTCTGCAGAATTCTTGCCATTCAGAATCTTCATTCCGTACCACATCTCAGCTTCTTGGATCGAACCACCATGGTTGATCTGGACAAGTCCATCACTGTCCATGAACAGATTCTCTCTTTGAAGAGGAGTCATCAATTTCCTCATCTGTTCAAATTGAACTCTATCTGGCCTTGACAGACCACTCTTCATCCAATCAGTGAATGAAAAGGATGAAGGCTTTTTCTTTGAGCTTCTAGGAGGAGGAGGTGGGTGTCTGGTGCCTGCAGCAGCTAGCCTTTTCTTTCTAGTTGCATCAAAATAAGGAGTAGGATCAACAGAGGAGGATTCTCTGATAGAAAGAGCTCTGGTGCTGGGTCCTTCTTCTTCTCTGGTATCTTCCCCCTTTTTGGCATCACAAAGATCACCAAGGAGAAGTTCAATCTTGGAGAATTCAGAGGCTTGAGCATCTCTGATTTCATCCAGGGTTTCTGGTAGAGTTTGAGTGACAGAGGCAAGTCCTTCAATCAGGCTTTGTTGCTTGTCTACTGCAGTTTGAAGATCCCTGGTGCTGACCTCTAGGAGCACCATCTTCTGGTACCTTTCTTTGTCAGATTTGAGAAGAGCTAGGCCTTGCTCTTGATGTTCCTTGCAGAGGGAGTGTAAGATGTTGAGTTTCTGGGAGGAACTATCAGCAGATTTCTGAAGAATGTGAACAGATTCTGAGATCTTGTTGATTGTCTGGTTCTGGGCAAGCAGAGCTTGAGAGTGAGAGTGGAGAACAGAGTTGAGTCCACTAACATCTCTGGAGACAGAATCAATCCTTGAGGTAGACGAATGCATGAAGTTGTGCAGATTCTCTGTTAGTGCAGCAACTTTATCTGACAGATGTTGAAATCCTATAGTGATTTGCAGATTGGTATGGGTGAGTTCTTCATGTTGTTTGTCATTTAACTCTATTATCTTGCTCAGATCTTGAACCAGTATTCCACCAAATGCTTCAGCAGATTTCACAAACTGGTTGAAGGGGATTTGGGGTTCTTCAGGTGTAAATCCAGGCATTTCCAGTCCTCTGCCTTTTGGTAATGGAGGAGCTCTGTTGGATGGTGGAGGGGAAGGAACTCTGGGGGGTGTCCTTCTCCTTTTGGAGGTTTCATCAGCAGCAATGGAGGAGGTGAGGAATCCATCATTGTCACTAGATGAGGAGGGAACCATGAAGATAGGTTTCTTCTTAGGTGTAGAGGCTGCAGAGTGATGTGAGGATCTCTGAGGTGAGGCAGATTTGGATGTTGGTAAGGGGTTCTGAGGAGGTGAGTTCTAGGGAAAAGGAATTATGGGTTGAGGAGTATGTTGGTGTGAGGGAGATGGAGGGGGTGAAGGTGATCGATTTCTGGTAAATGAGGGTTGTTTGCAGGGTGAAGAGGGTCTGGAGTTGGGTTTCTGGTGAGATGGGGTTCTGGTGGAGGGTGAGGTTTTCTGTTCTGGTGAAGGGGTTTTCTGGTGAGGTGGGGATAAAGGTTTAGATGGAGATTTGGAGGGAGAGGGTAGAGTAATAGGAGATTGGGGAGGGGAAGGAGGAGGTGTAGGAATTACCTCAAGAACAATCTCAGAGAACACGGATTCTCTCCACTCCTTGATCAGACTTTCCATAGTCAGAGCAATGTCATTCGCAGTGGATGGTTCTCCTTCCTCAAGAGCACTATGGCGAAATTTGATCATTGATTCTTTTCTCTTTTTCTCCATCAGCCAAGTATCAAATGCTTCCATTTCTTCTTCTTCCAAGGCTTTGACATGCCTTTCTGGAGAAAGGTCAGATGTTGGAGTTTTACCTTGATATCTGTCTTTCTTCTTTTGTAGGACAGAAATCAGAAAGGTAAGATTGAAGCATTTTGACACATCATCTGTGCCTACCCAGTGAAGAACAGCAGCTTCTTCTTCTTCATAGGCATCAAAGTATTGGATGATTTGTTGAAGATGTCCCATTCTCCATCTTCTCCAAGCTAGGACTCTGTCAAACTGCTTTTGCAGAATGATGTTGAAGTCGGTTTCTTGGTCCATCTCTGGTGAGGCTTCACGCTCTGGTGAGAGAGCAGAGTTTGGCAACTCTGGTGCAGATTCTGGGTAAGTCTCTGGTAGAGTGCCAGATTCTGGTGCAAGTTCCCCCTGAACTGCTGAATCCTTGGCAGGTGAGATTACCTTAGTCTTCCTCTTCTTCTGCCTTGGTTGAGTGGTTGAGTTGTCAGAGTCACCACTCTGCACAATCATCTTTCTTCTTCTCTTCTGCTTCTGTTTTCTGGCAGCAGATTTCCTGGTTGCCTTTGGGGAGGGCAACTCTGGTGCAACCTCTTTTGCTGTTTCCTCCTCTGGTAGTGACAGATTGTCACTTTTCTTCTTCTGTCTGACCTCCCTTACAACCTGTGACTGCTCAGGTTGTTTGGGCTTTTTGGTAACTTTCTTGGCAGCAGGTTTGGCCTTAGCAGCCTGTTCTTCCCTTTTCTTCTCCAGCCTTTCCTCTCTCCTAAGCTCAGAAGAGATGGCAATATTGAATTTTGGTGAGGCTGTAAGAAAGATAGTCTTGGAGTGATCAACTGGAATAGGATCCCTGAGTTGAACTCCTTTTGCAGCAAGGATGGCAGAGATAAGAAGACCATGTCCCATCTTGGTTGAGAAAAGACCTGTTTCAGAGTCTTTCTTCTTGATGAACTCAGTTAGGGAGCCAAAAGTTACCTCGCCCCAATTGATATTCATGCCATGGTGAACTCTGTGAAAGGTCCTGCATCAAGAACTTCCCACATTTCGTCATGGAGTGCGCAGAGGTGAGCTTTCATGCGGATCCTCCAGTCATCAAACTTTGTTACTGAGAACATAAGATTCTTTGAAAGAGTGTTATCCATAATATGAGATTAAAGAGGCTAAAACAAGTGGATCTCTTGTTTAGTAAGTAACCTAAAAGATTACAAGAACAAGGAGGCTCTGATACCACTTGTTGGTCCCGTTTGTAATGGGAACAGTCTAGAGGGGGGGGGTGAATAGACTGTTCAGGAATTTAAACTTTTCTCTAAGTCAAGTCTGACTTATCAGAGATGGTCGAAATCTGGTGACAGAGATGGTCAAGTTCTGATGGCAGAACTAGACCAGGCAGCGGATAAGTTTCTGTCCGGGTAGCCTCTAGAAGAAAGCTAAGGCAAAGTGCCTTTCTGATAACTCTGAAGGAAGATCTGCTGGACACAGAGTCCAACCTTAAGAGTTAGTCAGTGGAATCTTAAGTGCAGTAATTAAAAGCTTAAAGTAAATGACACCGGGGTTTTTATAGTGGTTCAAGGAACAACTCGTTCCTCTAGTCCACTGTTCCACTAAGCTTGCAAAAACAACAGTTTACAACGCCTTAGTCCCTAGACCTTAAGAAGCACTCCTCGTCTTCTTCAAGTCTAGTTGCCACCCGGGATGCAGTCCTGCTTCCTGATGGCTGGTCTCGTTTCACTGAGTCTCTTGAAGTATCACCACTTCACTTACTCCAGCTAATTTGAGACGTCCCTTCTTTTTCAAGAAGTGTTTGATATAGAATCAGTTTTCTCCAACGTTGCTTCTTCACAAAAGATGAGTATATGAAGCTCTCGAAGTGTTGAAGAACTGAGTAACTTTGCCTTTTGCTAGTTGGATGAAGGATAGGAAAGTTTATCTTCCAACTGTGGCCTTTTCTTGTTAGGAATGGAGTTTTTAATCTCAAGAAGGTTGTGTACGCAATTTTATCTTGGCAAAAGTTATCTTCTTAGTTCTTCAGAGTGTATCTTATATACTAGGAGCAGTCTTCCCGTTGGAGTGTAGAAGACAGCTTCATTAAATGCATGTACTGTTGACTTGACCGTTTGGTCCTCCGACTTGCTATTTTGGGGGCGTAAAGATACTCGCATGGTCAATCATCAGCTTTAAATATCTCTTCGTACGTACAGCATTAAATGTGCATTTAATGCGTGTACAGTGCCATGCTTCCGTTGAAAGGTTTGTAACCGTTAGGGGATTTCCCGTTAGTTTAACGACCGTTGGAAGGGCTTCCGGAATCTGGTGGATTTAGCAGAGTCTGAAGAGGTTCTCTGGTCCAATCTCTGAAGTCCGTCTCTGTTGCCAACTCTGGTATCTTTCTGATAACCAGTTTCTGATGGCTTCTCTGGTGAGCAACTCTGGGAGCAACTCTGGTAGAGGCAAGATGGAACTCTGGCAGGCAGACTAAGCTAAAACTTACAAAAGAAATTCTAATACACAATTTCTAATGGGGTACTTTCAAATTCTAATAAACCTAGCATCATCAAAATCTAAATACATTTATTCCTTACACTAATTAATATAGCATCATCAAAATCTAAATACAATTATTCCTTACAGCAACCTATCTGGCCCTATGAAGGAAAGAAAGATCCCCATGAACATTATAGCAGATATCAGAACAGTATGATGATGGTGGGGGCATCGGACGAATATTTGTGTCGTTGGTTCCTCTCCACCTTAGAGGGACTAGCATACGAATGGTTCAACCGATTGGCCGAAGGCTGCATCGATTCATGGCAGGAACTCGCCCAACGTTTCTTGACGCAATTTGCGGGGAGGCGCCAGTCAAGGAAACATTTCTCCCACTTGCTGACGCTAAGACAAAGAAAGGAGGAGACCCTTCAGGACTTCTTGGAACGCTGGAGGACGGAGTCAGATAAAGTTGACGGCGCTGACGATGGGACCCTCCTGGCCCTCCTTCAAACAGTCCTCCGTCCCGGGAACTTTTCAGGGAGCCTCATCATCGAACCTCCCCGCGATTACATAAGGGCCCTACAGCGGAAGTCCGGTACGCCGAGGCTGAGGAAGTTGAAAAATGTCATTATGGTTGAGTTCGGCGACGGATCCCACCCTCGAGGACTTAGAAGCCGTCATCTCTATGAGGCACCTCTGCCTCAAATTCCCCACACCTACTGACATCGGCTACTCCAGGGGGAACCAAAAGCTCTCCCGGGCTTGCTACCTTCAACATACCAAGAAGGTAAGTAAAACTGAACTTCGCATTGACACAATCACCGCCGCCTTGGATTAGGAGGAAGCAGGCCGAGGGCTGAGCCTGCCGAAGACACCGAAGACTTTGTACTCGATCCGGCCAAGCCGGAGAGAGTCCTGAAGATTGGAGCCAAGCTCCCCGAAGACTTGAAGACCGGCATAACCGAAGCCCTCCGCGCCTACTCCATTGTTTTTGGATGGGGGGCGGAGGACATGCCGGAGATCCACCAAAGGATCATCACTCACCGCCTGGCGGTAGACCCTTCGGCCAAACCAGTACAACAGAGAAGAAGGCCTCTCTCGACCGAGAGAAGGGACTTTGTCAAGAAGGAGGTCGCCATGCTCCCCTCCGTCAAACACATCAAGGAGGTGAAATATCCTTCGTGGTTGGCTAATGTGGTACTAGCACAGAAGCCACCCACCTTCCGCATGTGTGTGGACTACACTTACTTGAATAAGGCGTGCCCGATGGACCCTTTCCCTCTACTAAACATTGATCAACTGGTAGATGAAACCGTGGGATGCGAAATCATGTCGTTCCTCGACGCCTTCCGCGGGTATCATCAAATCTACATGCATGAAGAGGATGCCAAAAAAACAGCCTTAATGACACCTGAAGGCATCTTTTGCTATCTTGTGATGGCTTTCGGCCTCAAGAATTCAGGCGCCACCTACACCCGTATGGTGGCCAGAGTCTTTCAAGCCGTCTTGGGACGCACCATGGAGGCCTATGTTGACGATATGATCATCAAGAGCAAGAAATCAAACACCCACACCGAGGACCTCCGGGAGATATTCGCCATCATGCAGAAATTCAACCTTCGGTTGAATCCAAAGTAGGAGAGACCTTATATCTATACCCTGCTATACAGGTCGCCTAGCGGCCCTCAACCATTTTCTCTCCAAATCAGCAGAAAAGGCCTCCCCTTCTTCCAAATCATGAGGAAGACAGCAGGCTTCCAATGGACAACTGAGTGTCAAGGGGCCTTCGACGAGCTCAAAAAGTACCTCTCTTTTCCTCCTGTACTCTCCAAGCCCAAAGTAGGAGAGACCTTATATCTATACCTTGGCGTCAGCCCCGCAGCCATCAGCTCAGTACTCATCCGGGAGGAAGATGGCATCCAACATGCCATCTTCTATGTTAGCAAGACCCTCAGGGAGGTAGAACTCAGGTACTCCCCCGTGGAAAAAAACGGTCCTAGCCATTGTTTGGACCATCAAGAAGCTTGGCCACTACTTTCAAGCTCATCCGTTCCAAGTGCTCACACATCAACCCCTCGGTGCCCTCATGAGGAGCCCCACTAGCTCCTCCAGAATGGTAAAATGGGCTATCTTCCTCAGCCAGTACAACATTGACATCCGTCCGAGGCCCGCCATAAAGGGCCAAGCCCTGGCAGACTTCGTGACGAAATGCACGACAAGATCAGCAGTGGGGGAGGAGCCCTCAGCACCCTCGGAGGAATGGTGGACCCTCTATACCGATGGTTCCTCAGCCACCAAAGCATGCAGAGGAGGGGTAGTTCTCATTACTCCCGAAGGCTTCCGCGCCTATTATGCCATTCGCTTCTCCTTCAAAGTGTCCAACAACGAAGCTGAATATGAGGCCCTCTTCTGTGGCCTTCGGATGGCAGCAAATATGAAGGCCAGAATGATCCATGTCAAGTGTGACTCCAAGCTTGTCGTGGGCCAAATTTCAGGGGAGTATGAGGCCAAGGAAGGAAGAATGAAGCAATACAAGGAAGCGGTCAAGGAGTTGCTTAAGGTATTTGAGGCACACTCTCTCACCCAAATACCAAGGGCTCAAAACTCTGAGGCCGATATTTTATCAAAGCTTTCGGCCGAGTCCCCGGAACACCTCTCCATGATTGCAAGAATCGAGGAGCTCAGACTCTCGAGCATACATGCGAGCCCCATCATGGATATACATCTCAGGCCGGAGGACTGGATCTCCGACATCACCACCTTCATCACCACAGGGCAACTTCCCGAGGACGAAGCCCGCGCAAAACTAGCAAAGCTGAGGGCTCGTAGCTACACCCTCGAGAATGGAAGGCTTTACAAACGATCTTACAACGGTACCCTCCTTCGGTGCCTTCATCAGGATGAAACCGAGGTTACAATGGAGGAAGTGCACAGTGGCACTTGCTCAGTTCATCAGGGACCCTTCTCTATGTCCCGAAGGCTCATAGTCCTTATGGGCCCACTGCCGAGGGTTACTTCTGGCCCACCATGGCCCGTGATTGCGCAAATCTTGCCCGAAGGTGCACCGCTTGTCAGCACTTTCAGAAGGCCCCCGGCAGGCCAGCAGTCAACTATGCCCTCTGCCGAGGGGTACCTCCAATAATAGGTATATCATCGTTGCCATTGACTACTTCACCAAGTGGGTGGAGGCTGAGCCCCTCACCAGCATCACCGAAGCTAGATGCCGCCAGTTTGTCCTCAAGAACATCCTCACAAGGTTTGGTGTCCCTCAACAAATCATCTCTGATGACGGGACTCAATTTGAGGCAGCCCCCTTCTGTGCCCTCCTAAAGGCATGGGGCCTCAAGCATACCTTCTCATCCGTCGCCTACCCTCAGGGCAACAGTCAAGTGGAGAACGCCAACCGAACTTTTCTTGAGGGCCTGAAGAAGAAGCTCGAGGCCGAAGGGCAAGGCTGGGTAGATGAACTTCACAACATCCTATGGGCCTACCGCACCACCCCTCGACGGGCAACAGGAGAAACACCCTTGTCCCTTTTCTACGGATTTGAAGCCAAAGCTCCCATTGAAGTAACCCTTCCTACCCGAAGGGTGGCCCAATACGATCCCGAAGTCAATGACACCAATATGGCCCTCAACCTTCACCTCATATCTGAACGCCAAGAGCAAGCCTTCCTAAAGGTGGAAAACTACCAAAGGCAGGTCAAAGGCTACATCGATGCCAAGGTTCGTTCTCGAGAATTTCAGGTGGGGGACTACGTCCTCCGAAGAAGGGAGGTCAGTCAACCAACCGAAGGCGGTAAAATGGCACCCAGATTTGAGGGTCCATACATCATTGTAGCCGTCATCAAACCGGGAACTTACAAGCTCAAGCGCCCCAACAGGACCGAGGTCCCCCAACATTGGAATGTACACCATCTAGTTAAATTTTATCAGTAATGTTGGAGCGGCCAAACCCTCATAACTATTGAATGTATTATCCTACGGCTCAAGGCCTCCAATTTTTGAAGAATGAAGACATGTTGAAGACACCAAGCACAAAGAACAGAACACATGAGAGGTCAAGCCCTCATGCAAGCTCCTGGCCCAAGGCCTTATCACAAGACCCCCCGGGCACCAAGTGCCGAGGGCGGACCCTCACACCATCTCCAACAACAACAAAAAAAAGAAAGAAAACACCAAATGTTTTTAAGGAAGACCCCTCAGTACCAAGTGTCGGGGGTACTGTGTGCTAAAATAAAACACCAAGTGTTATTTTTGAAGCCGTACCCCTCGAGAACGCATTTATGCCGAAGGGCCCACCTATCAGCTTCGGAGGTTCCAAGTACCTTGGCCTTTTTGCAACTAATATGCAAATAAACCCTTCCTGAAACGCTTTCCGCACCATTACCCCAAGGGAATGGCATGCAACTAATATGCCTCAGGATTACCCCAAGGGAGGCAGGCAATGGACTTTGTCGCGTGCTGAGGAAATGACCCTCGATCCCCTCGGAACCCGGAAGGTTAACCCCGAGGGGGAGCCAATGGTGTATACTGTTGCCTCCCAATAGTCCAAGCCTTATCAAGAAACCAAGTTTCTTGAAGCCTTCTCTTCACCATCTCCCCCAACACAAAAAAAACGGGTGAAGGGGAGTAGACTCAAAGAGCAATCAATGAGTACAAGCTCCAAAAAATGTGCACCTTTCGACAGGCAGCAAGGATTACCATTACGAAGCAAAAAGATCATACCGAAGGCTCCCATGGGGACACCACCGGTATCCGAGAGCTACTAATTCCAAGGGCCACCCTTGGCAATGGCCCTCATCCCGAAGGCCACTATTCAACAAATGTTACCAAAATGTGGCTAAGTGCACAATGTGGTTGCCCCCGGCATCAACTGACATCGAAGGCTCCAAACCCACACAAGGGTTAAAATTCTTAAGTCCAAGAAACAATTGCCCCCGACATTTCAAGGCAACACCAAGGGAATACTCCAAAACTTCGCTCGAGGGCACCTGTCTTTATCATACTATGGTTGGACTACAAAGTTTCTAAGTCCATACTTTGGGATCTACCTAATCCGGAGGCTTATATGCTACCCAAGGAGCGAAGATATCTACTACACATTAACGGAGGTCAGTACTCACAAATCAAATGAAATTATTCTAAGTCCACAAAACAGGGTACCCCCGGGATCACCATCCTTTGCCGAGGGAGATCTTACCTACAAATGCTACAATCCAGAAGGTCTCGTTTACCGAAGGCCAAGTGACATCAACACTTAGAGAAAATTTCTAAGTCCCAAATGCTTGGTCCTCTGTCAAATTATCATGCAATCCAGGGGGGTCTAATAACCGAAGGCCACGTGATGCACATCACTTGGAAAAAATTTCTAAGTCCTAAAAAGATTGGCCCTCGGTCAATACAACAGACAATCGAGGGCTCAGTGGTGAAACTACACTTGAGAAAAAAACGTCTGTCCTAATTCCTAGGCCTTCGGTCAGCTCGTGACTAAATGGAGACACGAGCCGAGGGCATAGCAGTGGCCATTATATTACTTAGAAATTTTTCTAAGTCCTGAACTATTAGCCTGCGGCCATCAATGGAGGAGGGCTCACAGCTTGCACAACACAAGGCACACGAAAGAAGATGCCCATCGAGGGCAAAAGTTGTAAGCAACACTTGGGAAAAATTTCTAAATCCTAAGTTCTGAGCCCTCGGTCAACTCATGGCAGCTACACAAGTTCAGAAGGAAGCATCAACCAAGGGCCTAGTGCCGAACAGACACTTAGAAAAGTTTTCTAAGTCCTAAATGACTGACAACTCAAACATCAAAATATGAAGGCATTCATTCACAAGACAAATACGAAGGCATTCATTTCACAAGAACAAAAAACGAAGGCATTCATTAACAAAAAGGGAAAGTGGATTGTTATTCATGATTGTCGATGCCGAAAGATACATGAATATCCATTACAAAGAGTTATTCAAAATTATACAAGGACAGGGTTATCATCAGCTTCAGCGGCACCCCCCTCGGCAGGCTTCGAGGAGACGTCCCCCTTGGCATCTTCTTCATCCTCGGCCGCATTCATCAGTTCAGAGTCTTCCAAATCAGGCCTTTCAACGTTTGGGGGAAGGGGCACGCAAACATATGACTGAAGGGGGGAGGCCGTAAGATGCAGGATCAAAGTCGTTTTGGTCCACCCCGAAGTACCGGGCAAGCCTCCGGTAGACGATGGCCTGGGTGAAGAACTCCCCCCTAGCATAATAATCTCCGCCCTTTCGGACTAGCCACATCGCCCCGGGGCCTTTCACCCACTCATCGGTGGATGCCTCCACCACCGAAGCCACCCAGTCCTTGTGGCCTTCGGCCCTCCACCCCTCGGCAATGAAGGAAGTAACAGCACCAGCGACAACCTTCGCTTTAGCAGCCTCGGCCTCCTCAGCAGCTTTCTTCGCGACCTCGGCAGCAGCCCTCTCGGCTTCAGCTTTCTCGTTGGTTGCCCTCTCTGCCGCGGCCTTCGCCTGCAGAAGGTCCTCTTCGAGCCGGGCCATCTACCTCACGGCCTCAGCATTATCGTGGATGAGCTTCTTCATAGACTCATCCTGTTGCGCCTTATGAAGGTGCCATTCGTCGAACCTCTGGGCATGTTCACCGAGGGTTATGCAGGCCTGTTAACAAAAGACAAAGGAGTTAGACTGTAATGCGAATACGCTAAATGGGTAACGAAGGAGGAAAGAAACTTACAGTAAGGGAGGACCGGAGGATCTTTGACTCGAGGGCCTCATCATCAAGCTTGCTGAGGGCTGTCCTATCCAGCGAGGGAGTAGCCCCGCTCAGAAACTCCCGAGGGTCCACAGTGTCGTGTGTAATGGCGGTCCCCTTAGCAGGGAGAACTGTATATCCTCCCGGGGCAAGCCTACTTCACCCTTCTGTGCCAGGGGAAGGTTGGAGGCAATAGTGGCCACCAAACTTGGGGTTGGGAGGTGGAGTGCTCATTCACGATCACGACCGGGGGGTCCTTCTTCTTTGCATCCCCCCTCTTCAGCTTCTTGCCGCCGGGGGCGACTCCCTTGCCGGCCGCCTTCCTCTTGGCGGCGGCTGCGGCATCATCAGAGGGGGCGGTCGAGGGCTCACCCCCTTTCTTGAAAAAATCGTCGATGGGCTTCTGCTTGCCCGTCTCCTTTTTCCCTTGGGCCTTCGCTTTTTGTTTCTTCAGGGCAGCGAAGGAGTTGATGTCCATGTTAACACCTGCAAGACAACACAAGTAATAAGGTAGAGGGGTCAGGACAAAAGAAAAATAAAAGATTCAAAAAATCTAAGTGCAAAAAATGGAGCCCCCGGTAACTACCTCCTGTGCTCTCGAAGGCTCGCTCTAGAAGGTGGCAGTTCTCATCCGTTTCCCCCAGGAAGCAATAACGCCGGAAGCCAAGGAGGTATAGATCATCCTCGAGGGTCATCTCCCTGTCCGTCACATGTTTATCCCGCCCCACCGGGATATCAGATATCTTCTTCCCCCACTTTTCAAGAGCAGCACTACCCTCCGGCTTTATATGCCTCCTGAAATAATTCCTCAGCACCCTCGGGAATGGGTTATCCGCCATCTTGATATAGCAGAAGCGATCCCTCCAGCCTTTGTGAGACGAGGGCACATCGTCAAATAGCCTCCACGGAGCGAGCTGTTGCAGGTTCACAAACCCCTCGGATTTTGCATGACTCCCCGGCAGAGGTTGAAACTTTGGAAAAATAAATCCAAACTGGGAGTGGCCCCCCGGGACTTGCAGAGGTTCAGGAAACCGGCGATATAGGAATGGTTATTCGGGGTAAGTTGGCAGGGGGCTAGGCCAACATACCTGAGGTACTCCAAAAGGAAGGGTGCAATGGGAACCGGAGGCCCATTGAGACAGAGAGAATGTGTACAGTGATTCATCCCTGAGGCGCCCGGGACAGCACATCATCAGGCCCCGGTTGTACCACCGTCACCGAAGGCCCTACGTGTAGCTGTGTAACGTAGCACACGACCGGGTCAGCTCTAGAGTTTATCGCCAGGGCAGCTGTATTCAGCCATGGATACCCTTCGGGAATCCCCACAGGTTTCCCTTGGTCGACAACACCCCTTTCTTCTTGGGGGCCCCCATCTTCTTCTTGTCCTTCTTCCCGGGAGCTACGCTTATAGGCGTCGGGTCGAGGGGATGAGAGCTTCCAGCTTCGTCGTTTAGCCGAGAGGGGAGGATGGCGATGGCAATTTTTGCCTCTCTTTCTCTTCCTCTTCTTCCGCAGTTTGGAGAGCGAGGGTCAGCTCCTCGTCGTCATTGACTTGTTCAAAGTCTTCGGCCTCGGTCACCAAGTCCTTCTGCACCTCCATAGCGACGGCGGAATCACCACTCACCAAGGGTTGCTCGCTAACAGACTCCACGACTGTGATGCTCTCTTCCTCAACAGAAGGCTCCCTCAAGATATTTTGAGAATCACTTTGCGAGGACATTTTTACTACGACCGAAGGGTTTGAGGGAAAAGAGTTTTCTAAAAAAGCTAAGTCCTACAAAGAAGAACTTACTAATGGAGCAGGGGGCAAGTGGAGAACTAACATTGGAAGCTAAGATTGATCACACGACACTTTCTCTCTCTAGGAAAAATTCACTAGAGCTTCGCTACACCAAGAACGCGTGAGGGTAAACGAACCCTAGCAAGGGGTATTTATAGCCTCCCTCAATCCGGGCCTGGGCTTCGAATTGGGCCCCCAATTACAAAAGTCATCATTGCGCGCCGTCTCTTCAGCCAACCGGTGACACCCGCCCGCAGTCAGCCAACGGGTATATGCCACGTGGACACCACCTCCAACGGCTATATCCCAACGGTCATATTCCAACTGTCATGTCCCAACGGCTCTCTTTCACAGACTAAGTTCCCTCATCTGGCACCCCTCAGACAACACTGTGCTTGCCTTCGGGCTTTCTCCTTCAGACTCCTTCATCAAAAGGAGCCCCCGGTTTAACAACATGTAAACCCCTCAGGGCCCCTCAGCCCTCAGCATGTTGAAAGCCAGGGAACCCCTCATCTGTGGTTAGCCGCAGGGACAATCACCGGCATTCATCAACAGAGATCACGCCCTCAGCCTCATTGGCTGGAAGACTACCCTCGGCAGTCCCTGGGATGCTCACTCATGCTTATCAACTACGGACACCTTCGGAGGAGTGCTCCGAGCAGACACTCCCCTCAACACCTCCGGGAAATCAGCGATCAAACTCTCAGATCACGGATAGCTCTCGGCGGCATCATTGCTCTTCACCTCAAACCAAGAGCTCACCTCTTTGATTCATCATTGGGGGAATTCGATGCACTCTTTTTCCCTCATTAGGATTTTTTCCCAAAGGATTTTTCCTAATGAGGTTTTTAACGATGCATCCCCCCAAAATGAAATGAAAAGCACAAGCCTTCGGCCCCATGATGAAAGCAAGCACCCCTCTACTCCTCTTCACCACATTACATGTGCCTCAAGGAGTGGGGGACTGGAGGGCCTTTTCGGGAAATTCACAAAATTACAAATGTAAAAATTTTCCTTCGGCCCCAAAATGTGGGGGAATGAGGGACTGCCCTCGGCAAACACGCAGGCGCAAAATTCCTCACCGCTTTTACAAACTACAGCAAGGCAGCATCAGAGGACAAACACAATTACTCCTTTTCCCTCAAGTACCTTTCGGCAAAAGGAGTGTGGGACTCCTGATGGAGTATATGGCCCAGGAACCCCCCGGCCCACATACTTCCACTATTACATTCAGGCCCAACAGGCCCAAAACAGGCCAAGCCCAGCATAGTGAAGCTCTAGGTAGCCCATGAGGCATGAGGGGGGTGCCTTCAGCCCCATGGCCGAAGACCACCGGTGACAGACTAGGGCTCAGAGACATCGCAGGAGGACAAGGTTTAAAAACCAAGCCTTAGGCAATTGGAGCCCTCGGCAATATGAGGCCCCCGGTACGCAGAGCCTTCGGACTATCATCTACAGCCGAAGGCATCCTCCTCGACAGGATCTCCAATCCACATGCGCTAGATCAACGTACCAAGTACAAACGTCGCATCCAACCACCGCATTTAATGCGGCCACATGCGAATGCCAGTGCCACCCCGGTTGAGATGACCCCTCAGTCGCCAGAATGCTGACACGTGTCCCTATCTAGCTTTTATTGCTGCTATAAATAGCACCTCTTTCCCCATTGTAAAGCACGCTCAATACAATTCGAATACACACTTGAACTCTTTATCTCTCTTATTTATTTGCTCTGACTTCTTTCTAAGTTACTCCCCGCAGTAACCCCTCGGATAAGCTACCCCCGGGTACACTATCCATCAATAGGCAATATTGGTCTCATTTGAAAGATCATGAAAAAAAATGTTGATATAAATTTTATAAAAATCGGATAAAAAATACAAAAGTTATTATCATTTAAAAAAAGAGAAGTAAAATAATAATAATACCGTATGCCGGTGCTCATTTTTGAATAACTTAACTACGGGCTATTATATTCTAAATTACGGAGTATTTATTACCCTATGTAATTGATAAGAAATCATCCTTACAAGTATTGTTGAATCCATTAATACAACTTTAACAACCAATGAAGAGAAAAGAGCCCTTTGTTTTTAAAAGAGTGGAAAAGCATTTGCACCTTTACTTATAGAATTCCACATAACTAGTGCTACAGTAATGCCGTGCATAGTGACCAATGCCTCATTAATTGACCCCTCCTCCGCTAGTGACTACCACGACCACTGACTTGTCCACGCCATTGCCAGTGAACCTTCTTAGCCGCATGTAGTGACCAATGACTCGTTGTCGCTAGTGACTAGTGGTCCCGGATCGAGCGGTTCTGGACCCAAACCTTACGATTTTGGCTCAACCGATTTTTTTATACCTTAAAAAAACCAGACCGGGTCCATCCTAGAATTGGGATTGGGTTTGTCTATGGACTAGAACCGGGACCAGACCACCTGGGTCAGACCCGATCTTCCTTTAGCATTGACCAGGACTGGCTGTTTCGGGAGCACAACAGGGACAAGACCGGAATCGAGTCCACTCCTACATACTCCTCTCAAATTAACCATTTAAATGTAACATGAAGCTTATTAGTATGCACAAATAAGAATCTGTATGTATAGCCTACATGCTCGTATAACGTCGTTATACGGATTTCAATTTGTTTATTACTTCATCCGCTTTGTTAATAGTTTCGTGATGGTTTTGGTTCTGAACTCGAGGACCGATTGGTAGAGTTCAGTCCATTATGAATTGGGTTTGCATGGTAAGCTTGGTCCGAAAGGGAACTCTATGGTTCTCATCTATTACTTGTATTATCTGCATGATGTACTTGTAATGGTCCGGCGATGATGAGTCTCCTCACAACCTTGTATTGTTACTCTACACCACCTAGGACCAATAAGGTGGAGAATGTTGGAGGTATTGGTCCTACCAAGGCCTCGATTCCATTTTATTATTGACTTGCACCCAATGTTTACTCCCACTTTGTTACCCCTTATTTTAAATCTCTCCTAACCAATAATATGGTTGTTGACTTCCCTGGAGTGTGCCCCCTCTTTGCTGTCCGCTGCACCCCTCCTTGTACTCTTTTGTTTTAGTCACTCGTGAGTGTATTATTATTGTTGGTCAGCCTATTATTTATGTAGCTCTCTTCTTCCTTGAGAGAGCAGCCTGCGAGAGGTATCCCTAGAGAGCAATGCTCTACTTCTTCTTCCTTTCCTTTGTGTGAGAGTGAGAGAGAGTTACTTAGTGGTAGAGAAGAAGATTGGTGGTGAAGAGGTCATCCCTAGTGTGGTGTATGTGAGTTAGAGTGGTTGGAGACCTGAGCCGGAAAAGACGGAATACGATCCCAACACGCTTCATTAACATTAGGACTTTGCACCTTGTTTTTAAAAGTTTTTGTTTTTACACCCCCAACCCCGTTTAAAAAGACAAAAATACCCCTCGATCAGGAAAATGTTGAAGGTCAACAGAATTGTTAATGGATGAGCATTTTTGTCTTCATATGGGATTGAGGTGCAAAAGCAAAGATTTTTAAAAACGGGGTGCAAAGTCTAATTTAGACAATAAAATAGGGTACAAACTCAAATTACCCCTATTAAGAAAAGTGAGTTTATGGATTTGATATTGAATTGATAAAGTAAGAATGATTTAGAGTCACCCAAACTTTACCAAATTTGACATGAGACCATCTTAATTAGATTTTCTGAAAAGATAAAATGGGACAATTTTAACGGGGTGGAGGGAGTACATTCCCTTATTTGTAATGATTTTTTTTCGTGACCTTGCTGAGGAGGTTGTTTGCACATTAATGGATGAAACGTCAAACTTCGACACATGGATCTTAGGAACGAACCGAGCGACACATATTCCTCAAAGTGGACACATATACATCACAACTTTATTTTATTTTATTATATTTATTTATGTATATATAAATAAGGTTTTGTCATGAATATTGTTAGAAAGGAAATATTGAATAAAAAGACTTCTTTAAATTTTCAAAAATATCACCAATAAGTAATCGTATTAAACTTTCTAAATTACTCTAATGGTTTTATTTAACAGTGACATGACCCGCCCAATGGTCTAAACCTCTTAGTGACATGACTTGATCGATTAAAGTTAGTTGATCCGACCAGTTACAGTTACACAACTCTATCGGTCACACCTACCAGACCTGACCATTTACATTTATTTGGTTGATCATTTACAATTACCTTGTCTGATAATGACTATCATTGGCCAACGCCTCTGGACACCACCGATGTTCACCACCTCCGGCCACCACCGCCGCCCTCCAGTGACCAACCCCGCCTGCATGCTCTATGACAACCTATAACTGTCACTCCCCAACCCTGTACCATCACTGCCCCCAGCCCTACATCACTGTCTACAGTAATTATCTTAAATTTTGTGAAACGACAAATGGGACATATAAACCGATACAGAGGGAGCATTGTAATTAATACAATCAGACTCAAAGTCCATATGTCCAATAGCCTCACGTACACATGGAGGGTGTTTGGAGCCCCAAAAATAAGCTTACAAGCCTGAAAATAAAAAAATACAGCCAAACACAAGGCTTTTGGGTTGTTTGGGTTGAATTATCTTATCAGCCGAAAAAGCAACCCAGAGCTACTTTTTGAGCTGCAAAATCTTTAATACGAAGTATACTATTGGCTATTGTAAATACTCTTTTACCCTTTATTTTAAGCGTAATCCTTGTTTCGTTGCTTCGTTACTTCTGAAGCACCTCCTCTAGCTGCGCTGCGCCATAGGTTTATCTTCCATATCCATGACTTCCGATCGGTTGCTCCACAGTTTCGACATATCTTCCACACGACAAATGTAAGGTGCGCTGCATCATCGAGCTTGCAAGGTACTTTACTGATTTAATTCAACTGCACTCTTAATTCACATTATTTTTTCTAGAATTCAATTATCCAACTTTTTGAATTCTTCAAACTGCATATTGCAGACTATACAATCTATTAATTATTAATTAATTTGATTTTTTTAGTATAGGAATCTATTAATTATTAATTTGATTTTTTTTAGTATAGGAATCAGCGTAATAATTTGAAATGTGCGGCTGATTTCTACAATTGATTAATATAATTGGGTTTTATTATAAGTGAGTAACGATGACTTCAATCCCATTGTTGATTTATTAGCTAATAATCAAGCAAAAGTAGTTTATTAGTACAATTCACACCCATATATTTAACACAAATAAGCTAATAGCCTTTATAGTAATTTTACACACAATCAGTTATTTCAACCAATATATTACCAAACACTTTTAATAAAGAAAATTAAGTCTTTTGAGGCTTTTCAACCATTCCAGCCGATGCAGCTGTCACCAAACGGGCCCATGATGTTGTAAACGAACTGAATCAAGTCGAATAGTGTCATTTTTACTTGTATTTGTTTAATTTCTTCGAATACGAATCCCAATTCGAATATGAAACGAATATTAACTTCGATTTGTATTTGTATTTGTTTAATAATACGAATAATTAACGAATCATATAAGAATATCGAATCGATTTGATTATAAGTTATATATTAGTCAAATATCTCTTTAAAACGGGTTTTCCTATATTTTTTATGTTATAAATGCATGCTTTGACTTAATACATCTTTTTAGAATATAATTTAATTTGTACAATTACATTTTTTAAAATTTAATGGATTGATGTATTTTTAGGTTGTTCGAAATATACTAAAGTGAATCAATTTTATGATTAATATACATAAATCTTTTTCAAAGTTTTTGAAATAAAAACTAACATACACATTAGAAATTATACCTTTAATGTGTGATATAAGTTGATAATTATGTATATCAAAGTCAAATGACTCTAATTTTATGTTAGATATTTAGCACTATTGATAATAGAAAAAAACATTAGATGTATAGTTTATACTATACACACATATATAGTGAATAGTAGATGTACACACACATACTAGGCGATTGATTTTGTATATGCATAAACAAATATATTTGATTATTCTTCGAATCAAATACATAATTATCCGTATCCGTGTTTTAAATCACAATTTTTGAATCCAAATCAAGAATTGAATTGAAATTATTTGCTTCGTTTACAACTCTTACTTCGTATGATATTTCTGATTTATTACAATTGAGCGAAGAATGTGCATTGTAAATGTATATATGAGCTTCATGTGCTTAAGTTAATAGATTTTAATTTTATAGATCAGTTTAACAGGTTATTTAAATATGTAAAAAAATTGAGGGGTTTTCATAAATATTATACCCGTCCGATGCACGGGACAAAAATATGTTTTTATGTTATTTATGATATACGTAGTAATATACATTAGAACATATATTAATGTAAGATGTATATCTATTACGCAGTATATTATATGAATATTCAAATACATGCAACAACGGAGTATTTGTATAAATGTGTTTGAACTATCAAGAGCCTGTTTGGTAACACTGAAATCGGTTGAATCAGCTGATTCTGCTGAAATTTATGAAGTTCTGACTGAAGTGGCTGCATTGGCTGATTGTGCTGATTTATAAAAAAATTATATGAAAAAATAGTTAAAATGGTCATCTACAGTAAGTTCAACCAATACAGCCAGAAAAGTAACAACTTTACTTTTTTTATTATTACACAATTTGGCGTGAAATCAAAAGTTACGTGTTTGGTTAAAAAGTTGGATGATAAGCCTGATAAACCGAAAAAAGAGGTACCAAACGGGCTCCAAACACTACAAAAAAAATCGCTTGTAGTCACGGACCGTAGTCACGGTTCTAATCACGGTTTAGTCACGGATTTTAAAAAAAAAAAACAGTCACGGATTTGGCCGTGACTAACGTGTTCCGGCCAACCCAATTTCGCTTCCGGCGGGGTTTATTTTAAATTTGGAATTAGTCACGGACGGTTCCGTGACTAGTTCCGTGACTAAAGTTAGTCACTGACTTATCCGTGACTAATTCCGTGAGAAGTGCAAAATTAATTTTTTCAACGTTCCAAATTTAAAGAGCTCCGACAAATCGTACAAAAAATATGTAGTCACGGACACATCCGTGACTACGTCCGTGACTACAAGTTTTATATATGCAGCCTCCGCTTCATTCAACAAAATCACACCATCTACTCCAGATAGAATTCCAGATAGAATTGAAGGATGTAATCTACCCATCTCATATCATTTTTCCTGTTTATGCAGATAAGGTATGTAATTTGAATTACGTATTTTTTGTATGAATTAGTTGGTTCATTTTAGCTACATTAGTTAAATTAATTAATTAGCTACATTAGTTAATTAAACTTTTCTTAATATTATTAGTTAAATTTAAATTAAATGCATTTAAATGCATTAAGTAATTAAATTAAATACTTAATTAATTAACGAAATAAATTCCTTAAATTTAGTTACGTTAAACGTAGGTGTAATTTAAACATAGGGTTAATTAAGTTGTATTTAATTAATTAAAATCACGTAAATTAGTTAAATATATACATGTAGATGATATTATTAATATTAGTTAAATGTAAGTATTATTTAATTCAAATGACTTTATATATAATTAAATATAAGTATATGATTTCTTTATTAGCAATTATTGTTAAAGCGGCCTAATTTAGGATTAATAATGATTTAAATTAGGGTTAGTTAATTGAAACATTACTTAAGTATGATGATTTATGATTGTGAATTACGTAAATTAGTAAAAAAAATTATAATATTAGTTAAATTTAAGTATTATTTAATTTATATGAGTTTATTATATATATATATACTCAAATTATTGGATTTGCTCGTATTATTTAATTTAGTAAATTTTTAAATGTGCATTATTAATAAGATTAAGATGTTCATAATTTTAGTATTGTAGATTAAATGCCATTAATGTATTGTGCATGTTTATAGTTTAATAATATTAATTATTGGACGTTAGTTAATTTTAAGGGAATTTTAGTGAATTTTAGTGAAATTTAAGGGAATTAGTTAATTTTAGTATTGTGGAATAAATGTTGTTAACGTATTGTGCATGTTTATAGTTTAATAATATTAATTATTGGACGTTAGTTAATTTTAAGTGAATTTTAGTGAAATTTAAGGAAACTAGTTAATTTTAAGGGAATTAGTTAATTTTAAGGGAATTAGTTAATTTTAAGGGAATTTTAGTGAAATTTAGTGAAATTTAAGGAAATTAGTTAATTTTAAGGGAATTAGTTAATTTTAAGGGAATTTTAGGGAATTAGTTAATTTTAAGGGAATTTTAGTGAAATTTAGTGAAATTTAAGGGAATTAGTTAATTTTAGGGAATTAGTTAATTTTAAGGGAATTTTAGTGAATTTTAGTGAAATTTAAGGGAATTAGTTAATTTTAAGGGAATTAGTTAATTTTAGTATTGTGGATTAAATGTCATTAACGTATTGTGCATGTTTATAGTTTAATAATATTAATTATTGGACGTTAGTTAATTTTAAGTGAATTTTAGTGAATTTTAGTGAAATTTAAGGAAACTAGTTAATTTTAAGAGAATTAGTTAATTTTAAGGGAATTTTAGGGAATTAGTTAATTTTTAGGGAATTTTAGTGAAATTTAGTGAAATTTAAGGAAATTAGTTAATTTTAAGGGAATTAGTTAATTTTAAGGGAATTTTAGGGAATTAGTTGATTTTAAGGGAATTTTAGTGAAATTTAGTGAAATTTAAGGGAATTAGTTAATTTTAGGGAATTAGTTAATTTTAAGGGAATTTTACTGAATTTTAGTGAAATTTAAGGGAATTAATTAATTTTAAGGGAATTAGTTAATTTTAGTATTGTGGATTAAATGCCATTAACGTATTGTGCATGTTTATAGTTTAATAATATTAATTATTGGACGTTAGTTAATTTTAAGTGAATTTTAGTGAAATTTAAGGAAACTAGTTAATTTTAAGGGAATTAGTTAATTTTAAGGGAATTTTAGGGAATTAGTTAATTTTAAGGGAATTTTAGTGAAATTTAGTGAAATTTAAGGAAATTAGTTAATTTTAATGGAATTAGTTAATTTTATGGGAATTTTAGGGAATTAGTTAATTTTAAGGGAATTTTAGTGAAATTTAATATATAAATGTTCGTACACATAAAAAAGTAACATAATAATTTAGTGTATTTAGTGTTGAAATCATAATATTGGTTATTAGTTAATAATTTAAATGATTCCATTGAAATTTAATATATTAATAATACTCCATATATGTTGGTAATGTTTATAATTTAGAGTTTTTAACCTGTATAATTTTTTTATTATAATATTCAGGCATAATGTATAGACAAAATAGAATTTGGATGTATGATAAACATGCGGTATTGTACGGAATGCAATCAAATTTTCTTGAAGGAGTTGAGGAGTTTATTAAATTCGCACTTGAACACCCGGCTTATATGAGTGGTGATAAAATCATATGTCCATGTTCAAAGTGTAAAAATCTCAAATTTAAACACCCAGACGAAATTGGGTGGGATTTGTACGCGGACGGTTTCCTTCCCAATTATTATAATTGGACTTCTCATGGTGAACCTTTGGATCCATCTGTTTTACCACAAACGGTAGGTTCGTCTCGTAACGTCCCTGCAGAGATGAGTGTGTGGGGAGACCCTGCTGAAATGAGATGGGAGCAACGTATGGTATATGACGCATTCGGTGATCGATGTCTCAGTCCCCCCCCCCCCCCCCCCCCACAACCATCTAACGATCCTCCTGAAGCCTCGACCTCGTATCAACCACATGAGGATGAAAATCCGATATTTTATGAACCTTATGTGGATGAAGGTTTAGCTGAAATATTTCAAGATGTTTTAAAAACAGACGATCAACCCATGTATGCTGATTGTGAGGGATACTCTCAGATATCCGCCGTTACAGAGTTTATGAACATAAAAGCTGAATACAGTCTCCCTGAAATATGCATGACTAGAGTCTTGCAGTCAGTAGGCGGGATGCTACCACGTGATCATAACCTTCCCGATTCATATTATCACATGAAACAATTAATGTCTAAGTTGGGGCCACCTTATATAGAAATTGATGCGTGCCCGGAAGGATGTATGTTGTTCTGGAAGGATGATGAGGCAATTGAATTCTGCAAGTTCTGTGGTGGAAACAGATACAAACTTGTTCCTCAAAGTAGAAAGAAACCACGAAATAGGTCGGTATTATCTAAACTGTATTACCTCCCAATAGCTTCACGACTTCAGAGGATGTACGCTTCGACTGCTACTGCGAAACACATGACATGGCACGAAACAAATGTATGTTGATGCATTACGTTTTGGCCCAACCCACAATGTAAAATTCTTAAACCCGGACCCCTTAATAATATATTTCTCGCGTCGGTAAACATTCATTTATTTTTAAAATCATGGTGTGTTATGCATATGTTAATATGATGTTTGGTTTTGTTTATAAGAAATGATTCATATGAATTATGAAACTAAAATTGAGGTTGAGTATTATATTATGAAGTACTTTTCCTATAAATGAGTTTTGCCGATATCCTCCTCATAGAGAGGATAATTTTATGTGCTCATGTATTGATTTAAGAACATTAGTTGAGGTAAGGTGCTACAATTCAACATTATTTCCTTTAATGTCAGATGGTGAGTAAATATAATTAAATAAGTCCAAATTATAAATGAAGTGTTAATATATTTCCAAGCATTATTCTCAGGAAAATTGACTTACCTTTCTCATTGATACCAATTACTGTGTACCCATAACACTGCTTATTTTAGTTATTGTGATGTATAATAACTGGTCATATTTAGTACTTGTACCTTGTAATAGATAAGTGCTCCACCTCTAACGTATAAGTCCCTCCTTATTTTAATGTTTGCTACACTTTCCTTTTTGGATGTATTTAAAAATTTGTTACATTTTCCGTTTTAGTAAGATTTTCCTTAAAATATACTCAATTACCAACTTTTTTTCCTAATTTTTATCTTCTTTTATTTTTCCACCTACCATCTCTCATACTTTTTCTACACTATTCATTACCAATACTTTTGTCGGTCTACCAATCCACCGGACCAGTATAAGAAGTTTTATCTAGTTTTATGAACTACACCTATCGGTTTGTCAAAATACACAAATAAAACATATGTGCTGCCTTCACTACTTACAATTCAAAATGAAATCTACTCTTCATGGGTATACTTATATGATATCTTAGTCTAAATTTGCATACCTTTGCACCGTATGAAATGTATACCGAATTGTGTTTGACATCTTTTCGTGAAACAAACAAATTGTCAGTAATACTAACATATAATTAGAAACATACCTTGGTTGGACACATGGACAGAGATCATGATACAAATCCATAAAACAAATCATATATAGAAGTTGCGCATCTACTTTAATTTCCAAGAGGGTCGAGAAATTATCGTTAATTTACTCCGTGGAAACAGTTAGTTACATACATAGAGCATGTAAAAGGTGAGAACGTGATTCACCGGTTGTATACTAACTTCCGCAAACTCAGCAACGAAGTGCTAAATGTGCCCATCACGTGATAAACATACACCAGTGGCAGGAACAGTTAATGTCACACGATCCCATTGTTATATATATAAAGATTACCGAAATATAAACATATAACTAATGTACAAAAATATTACTATAATTACAATGCATAGTCACTATAGTGGTTGTGGTTGAGTTGAACACAATAAAGGTCACTGAATTTACTATATTAGTCACTAAGTCATATATTTTTGTCCACTACTTTTATTTTAGTCATATATTTGTCATTATTTCCAAAAATTTATCTAGCTTTTTTATTGTTTTAGAGGATTCTCGGTTTCGTAGGACTAAACTTGTATAGTGTACGGAGTATGAAATAAGAGTAAATTATTATTGAGATATTATCTGAAATATGACTAAAACAGTTTGAAATTTCCAAAATAGGACTGTCATGTTTTTATTCCCAAAATATGACTCATTACTGCCATGTTTTGGCAGTAACAGACTTCAAACATGACAGTATTTTCTAAACATGGCTGTAATTAGTCCTATTTTGGGAATAAAAACATGATAGTCATATTTTGGAATTTGGAACTTGTTTTAATCCTATTTCGGGAAGTTTCCCATTATTATTAGTATGAAGCAACTGCATCAATGTGTGATTATATATTAATGCAAATCAATTTGTGGCCCCAAACGAATTGCAATTGCAAATCACACATTAATTTCTGCAACGTGCAGGTGATTTGGTTGGATATTAACGTGAGCAGTTGACCCAAGACGCAAAGAAACAAAACGATTTTAACATGTCAAATTAAGTCACTCATTAATCTCCTCTGAGAGTATAACCTGCAGAAGTATCAATGGAACCATTCAAAGAATATTCTCTATTTTTTCTGGTATTAGCGCTAAATAGGAGTAAAATAAGCCCAAAATTCAATATTAGGAGTACAATCTTTTTATTCCCAAAATAGGATTAATATATCTCTTCTTCCCATTCTACCCCCTTCCTATAATTTCCAATAGATTTATTTTATTAATAAGAAAATCATAGTTTTATTTATAAAAAAATATAAAAAATAATAAAATATTTATAAAATAATAATGAAAACGTGAAAAAATAAAATAAAAAATAATAAAAATTAAAAACAATAAATAAATTATTTAATTTTTTTTAAAAAAGTCCAAAAAATAAAATAAAATACCTAAAAAATAATTAATAAATATGTACGTCACTGCCAACGTGCCCTCTACCTCCCAGCACCACCGACTCCGGTCGCCGGAAAAAAATGCCATCTTGTGTAAAAAATGCCACATTTCTCTGAAAATGCCATAAAGATGACATTTTTACTCTTTGAAAATATCCAACTTTCTCTTGCTTTCTCTTCAAAATTGCCATCATGATGACATTTTTTCCCCAACTTGGCAATCTTTTCCGACGACCGGAGGTGGCGGTGCTGGAAGGTGACTGAGGTGGTGGTTGAGGTCTATATATTTTTTAATTATTTTTTACGTTTTTTTGTTTTTTTATATTTTATAATGATTGTTTCAAAATCATATTATCAAGGACAAAGGAAATGGTAGAATAGGAAGAGTTAGTCCTATTTTAGGAATTTAAACTTTAAACTCCTATTGTTGCAATTATACTTTTATTGACTCCTATTTAGGTGAATATCCTTTTTTTTCTTTTGAACAATTGAATGAATGGCAAGGGAAAACGTAGATGGCGGTTTTATATTCTTTGATCGTCCGGTTTTCGTGAAATTGTACCGCATTCATAATGTTTTATTTTGCTTTTGCTTTTTAGACAACGGTTTAGAAATGGAAAAGGCTTAAATTAGTATTTCCTTCGTCCCAATTTACCTTTGCTTTATTGGTTATTTCAAAAAAATGTCACATTTTTTTTCATTTTGGGAAAAAATGTGATCTACAGCATTTCACTTTACTATATACTCAAAATACAATTATAACTTTTACCTTTTCAACCACATCATTAATAATTGTGGCAAACCAAAATAAGACACATAAAGCGGGATGAAGGTTGTAACACCCGGCCCCACAAGACCCGATGTAGTTACTTCTTCACAAACTAGCATGAGTCTTTTCCTTGTTATGTGGCTGCCATATAGAGGGGAAATCATGTTGAGATAACTGTTATATGGTGTGGATTCAAAAAAAATCAAGAAAACCTATAAACATGAGTATGGAATCATTTGTAGTAAACATATTTCACTTGTTGAGATTAATCATTTGTCTTGTTGAGATTCATCGCTGGAATCATTAAATCAAGAGATACAAAGAGCAATAAAATGCAAGAAGCTTAGAAAGAATTTGAACTGACATTGTGTGTTGTAACTAATGAGTGAATATTATAGTCCATGTGCAACATGAGAAAAAAAGCTTTAAAGAGATAATATATCAAACACTACAAGTGTGAATCAAACTTTAATTTCATTTTTGAAATGTCTTTGAGAAGCACAGTGATAATTCATAGTACTACCCAGACGGAACATCTCAGTACTAGAAAATAGATAAACTGCAAATATTATTCCATTTAATCGTATAGGATTCTACGAACATGACCTAAGTTTTCTTCCACATGCAGCCCGTTGTGTTCTAAATAACCAAGTTACACATACACTTGCCTTGCATAAGCTTCCCGTCGTAAGGAAGGATGGAAGATGGATGATTGTGAAAAAAATGAAAAATTATATTGAATAGATAAATAAATGAAAACTCACGGTAGGATTGGAGAAGGAATTTTAGATTAACTGTCTGGCTGGCCAAGTCAGCCCCACACCCGAACTAATTGCCTCTTTATATGATGATGTGTCCACATTTATAGCCTTGAAACCCACGTCTCTATTAGAAATGTTCTTATATTGCTCATAAATGTGAGATTTCATCGCCATGAAAAGCCCAATACCAAAAGTTTAACTCAAACCCCCATTTATGCATGTCAATTTTTACATCTGATTGGTTCTTGTAGCTATGATTTCAATGTTTTGTATAAGAACACTTAATAACACCCTTGTGAGCGAACAAGGGTTGTGCACATTCAAAACTCACAAATTGATCCATCCCAACTACAAATTTCAGGGATTGACCCCATTAAACATTCACTTTCGCACATATTTCTTAAATATATTGAAATCCTGAAATTAAAATAATAATGATTTCATATTCTACGATTCTAATGTAAGTATTTTCATTAGTTTCATAATCTATACAACAACTTTTTATAAATTTTAAGCAACCAATTAAAGTGTGTCTTCCCAAAATTATTACACACTACATCACAATATAATAATTACATCAAAGAGTGTCATCCCAAAATTATTACACATGACATGGATTATACTCAAAATAAAAACAAAAACAATTATATTCATAATAAAATTAATTATAATGATAGAATAAAAAATTTAAATAGCAATAACAACATGTCAGCATACAAGCACAAGTTACACATATGCATAATATTATTGCAAAATAATCTCAATACTATTACAATACATAATGTTGTAGAAAGAAAGTTTTATAAAATGTCATTATTTGAATATTTTTTGAGTTAGGCAATAAAAGAAGGCTACAAAAAATGACTAAAACTAACCTTGTAAATGGAAAAATAAGCTTCAATCACCGGTTCGCCCGATTGAAGTGCCAGTTTGGATCATATTGGACTATTGATCTAGAAATAATAAATTTAATAATAATTACACACACATATGACTAAACTAAACATGATTTAAAAAAGTATGATCTCCTTAATGTAGTGACTATAACATATTAGCATAGTCATAGCATTTTATGTTCAACTTTTATACTTAAGTTACTATTAAATTATTGTTGGAAAAATGTGTTAAAATTGCATTAAATGAACAATTTGAGGCAGTATTTTGAGTGAGATTCACTTCTATTTGGATCGGTCAAAGTGATTTTGGATTCCCCTTGTTAAGTGCTTCAATTCAATATGTGGTTTACTCAAAATAGATAACGAGTGAATGACAAATTGATTTTCGAAGTTCACTAGTTAAAATGGAAAAACTGAAAAAATGATGGGTTTGTAGTGTGATTTATCCCACACCGGAAAACCCAAGGGATTTTCACCCCCTTATAAATGTTACCCTCTTTAAAGGAGTTAAGAGTCCTAGGTGTAAAGGCTCTCTTCACGCGCAGGGGGAGTGCTAATCAAATCCCGAAAATGGAGAAGAAAAATTATGACTTGCAGACACGAATGTTGTCCAAAAATATGCCTTACAACGATATGATTTAATTTTTGTTTCTTCCCGTAATGTTTCTACTTCTTCCCCAAAATCAGCAGGCTGTCAGAATCACATCAGAACTAGAATGCGCGTTTGTTGTGTTCGCACCAGAAGAGCACTCCTGTTCTGGTCACACCAAAAGCGATTCTGTTTTGGTCACGCACCAGAACGGTTTCGAGCCATTACAACTTTTATTGCTCAACGTTCTACTCCTTTAACACGTCTTTAAATGAACAATTTTTTGACATATTAATGCCCAACGTTCTGGTCATTTATGTCCAACGTTCATGTCCATTAAAGCTCACTTAACACACAACAAATTTGTCCGTATATATATATAGGGGATGGTTCAAATACAAAGAGGTCTTCCCATGCAAAGTGATAATTAATCTCGTGCATTCATTTTCAGATCTAATGGCTCAAAATGAGCCTAAAGTGAACTAAATTTGATCAAAAACGCGGTGGCAATTTCGTAATTAAAACGAATTTTTTTGCCATTGCGAAAAAGTGCAACAGAAACACGCAAAAGTGCAACGCGGTGAGGAAAAAGTGCAATCGTTCGCAATTTGCACGGGAGACCCTCTTTTTATTTGATCCCTTATACATACATACATACATATATATATATATATATATATATATATATATATATATATATATATATATATATATATATATATATATGCCCAGTGATTTGCAACAACACACGAATTATACACATTATACACGCACTTTTCAGCTAAAACACACCTCTAGCTTTCAGAAAATTCTCAGTTGTACACACTTTGTTTCCGATCACCGAAACAACCGATTGTGTACTCAAACGGTTGTTCGTAGTCACCATATCCTGGGAAACTATCGTTGCTATGCTCGTAGCACTGTGGGAGGCAGCGAATACATTTTAAGAAAATTGTGTGTTACACAAGCTTTGGCTTTCTATCTCTTCTTGTTTCCGATTTCTTGGTTGTTTATATATTTAAATAATGTCTTTATTTTTTGATTAAACACACCAATTCACCTAACAATTATACTATATTAACTATTAGTCATATTTTGTAAATAAATTTTATTTCAGTAACACTACTGAAAAATCTCATTAATATATGCCTTTTAAGATGATAAAAATAAAAGCAAATTGGTATCTTCTTTTAGTGTACTTATAGTTTAATTCCTTTCTAGAGATGCAAAGATCACCATGACTCCTTTCTAAATGTTTTAGCTTTCGGGCAAGTCGTACTCTCAAACCAAGTTTCTATCTAATGTAATTGATAATACTATTTATTTATTTGTTTGTTTGTTTGGTTGTTTACTTATTTATTTATATATTATTTATTTATTTATTTATTTGTTTGTTTGTTTATTTATTTAGGTTCAAACTTGAGTTCCTATCACTACAAAAAATAGAGGGAAGAGCGACGGAGATAGCCACGGTATAAGTTCAAATAACCGTCGGTACAAAATTCACCGGCGGCTTTCCAACGGATACTTTCCGCCGAAATAGCGTGGTTGGTAAACCCAACGACGGATCTAAGCGACGGATTTCAAAAAGTACCTACGGATTAGGGACGGAAATATCCGTCGGTGATAGCGACGGAAAATACGGTCGCAAATTGGTATGCGTGGATTTTTGAATGCGTACACGTGCCTCTCAATTACCAACGGTTATTTCCGTCGGTGATTTAAAAAAAAAATATTAAATTACCGACGGATAGTTCTGTCGGAAAAAGTCCGGCCATATTAAAATTGTTTCATTGTTGCTGACGTCTTATTCTGTCGCTACTTTTGAATTTGCAACAACAACACTATACTTCTTATCCTCATACTGTTTTCAAATCTGACTCATTTACAAACAACACCCTTTCGAGAATACCATTCACAAACAAGTTTTGCATAATACCATTCACAACATCATTCAAAATCATACTGCGAACTTCCATTTCACAAAAGTATTCATTCCAAAAACCTCATAATGGTATGCATTAGAACTCAACAAAAACAAGTAATTTAAAAGTGCAACATCCTACATAAACATTCCAAAACAAACAAAATGTCAAGGACATTAAAAGAAATTGCACATAGTGAACAATTACTACAAGTCTTCATTGTTGTCCTTCACCCTCGTTATTAAACCCTCCGCTACCAAGTAAATTATCGATAAAAGTGTTATTGTCTTCTTGGGAGAGAGTATTATTTGTGTTGTGAAGAGGGACAAATGGGACAGCTGCAGGTTGCATTGATGGTTGACCCGCCATGAAATAATTTGGAAACATTGGAGGCGTAGGAAAGGCAGATTGGCTTTGTTGAGGAAAAGTAGCTTGTGGTTGTTGGACAAACATGTAAGGCATCTGTTGTCCATTCCCAGGAGAAGGCTGACCATATGCAAACATTGGGAATGAGTTCATAGATGAAGTCCCTGTATTACTCCCTTTCATTTTTATGTGTTCCCGCAATAGCTTCATTTCTGCTTGACAGTGCAACTCTCCACCTGTTCCGTGAGTTTATCAATGTGGTCTTGCTCAGAAGAGCGACAATGTGTCGGGTTCAAAGACCCAGTGCTCAACAAATGTGGGGCAAGAGAGCCCACTCCCATGAGCCTTCCCCGGTTCGGTTGCACAACTTTCAAAAACAATGCATTCTTATCAACTATTGTGCTTGGCCCTTGTGTCTGTGTGATTTTTGCTGCCCCAGCCTTAAGTTTTTCCTAATTATAATGTATAGAATAACTTAATTAATAAGTACACAATCAAATATAACCTACCATATATGTTAGCAATCTATATATATAACAATAGAATCTTGTGGCAATAATAAATGTTCCCGCCTTGGATTACGCTTGCAGCACATATGATCTAAATTGTAATTATCATGCAAATGCTGGAAATATAAAAAAAAACTGCAGAATCCATAACCGTAACATCAATCTCAAAATTCAAGCATAATGTTCTGAATACTTCTAGCGATGTGTTCTACTAATGTGGCATACTTTTGTAAATTAATTATTTTTAATAAATCAGCCAAGTAGAGAAAAAAAGAATAAACACCAACGATATTGTGGCATTTTATTCTCCAATTGCTGCCACGATCCGACCACTATACATAGTTTATCAACATCAATTGCAAATTAACAATTTGAACCCGGCCCTAAGGCTCTTAGGCTTAGGTACGGAAGATGGCGCAAACACCTTCCGATACTCTTTCCATGATTCTGAGGTACATACATGTATGAAAAAATTCATTATGAATATAGCATGAACATCAACAATCAAACTCATTTTTATTTCAAATGCAAGGTGACCAAATTCTTACCTCACTTTTTTTCTAAGAGAAATATAATACTGCAACTTAATAAAGGCATAAAATTTTGACTCCTAAAACTAACAAAAGAAGGTTAACGTTATTTATTGGTGGATCTAAAAGATGATAGTTCACGGAGTAGAGCATCTATTTTGTATGCATACGTGACCTTAGTCCCAAACAAACACCAGTTAAATAAAAAAAGTACTAGCATTAATTAATAGCATGCCAATAAAATCATATCATGGCAGGTGTTTCCCACATCATTTTTACTTCACTTTTACAAATTTGGTTTCTAACAAACAATATAAAAACAAAGGAAGAGTATAGTTAAAACTCAAAACCAATTTGTGAAATATACAAATCATAACGGTTACGCTCAGACAGATAAAAACAGCCTTTTCAATCACTAGTATTCAGAAGCATAACTGACATTTGAAGCTGAATTCTTATCATCACTACAACAGATTTAAAATAATTTAATCATTTAAAATAACATAAGGCTCATATTAAAAAATTCAACCATTTTGCATTTTTGCTTCATAGACAAATCTCAGAAGTGCGGATTATCAAATCATTTCCAAAATAATCTACAAATAATCTACAACCATCATGTGTTACTTTAGATTTGTTTAAAAAAAACTCCAAATCTCCTGCCATTTCCACTATATACACAAGGCAAAAGGTGTAGTGCCTGTTTATACATAAAAACAAAGATAACAATGCCAAATAAATGGCAAATCAAGAAATCAGCAGTAGAGCACAACAGTCCATTTCTTTTTTTTTGTTTTACATTGTTCTTCCTCCTCCAACTTATACCCATTTGCACAGCAAAAAGAACAGTGTGTTAACTCTTTATTGCCCTTCCAAAATAACATACACCCATTTGGACAAGCATCAATATTAATCATGGGAAGGCCCAACTTTGAAACAAGTTTTTTGGTCTCATAGTAATTACGCGGGGCCGTGTTTTCACGAGGTAAGTATCGACCAAATAGTTCTAGCCACCTATTTACTTCATCCTGAGGAACATTAAAATCAGATTTTATACTCATTGCCTCAGTAACGAACTGTAATTGAGAGCCTTCTAGACATCCTTCATACAAAGGTTGATCTGCAACTTGTAGAACATTATGGAATTGGTCCGCCAAATATGATACTTCATTTACATTTGGTGATCCATCAATGTAAGTATCATCTGTGGTTTCTGGAATAGAGTTTGTGGTAGATGGTTGCTCCACATATCCTGCAAAAATATCTCCAAGCATTCTTTCATCCCACGGTATGTCTTCATGAGTTCCAGAAACTGAAGATATATTGACCGAATCATTATGACCTTCTTGAGAGACAATTTGTGGTGATTCAAATTGTACCGTTTCACCATGAGAGGTCCAAATACTATAACCAGCAACGAATCCATGTCGATATAGATGAAGCTTCACAGTTTCAACATCATGGAAACGTCGATTAGTGCATTTTCGACATGGACATCGAATTTCTTCTCCACTCATATATTCATGATGAACAACAGCGAATTCAATAAAACTCTTTACACCGCTAATAAATTTATCAGAAACATTTTTTGTTAATGGATTGCATCGCTCATACATCCAACTTCTGTCTGATCTAAACATTTTCGACAGATATATTTGTTCATATGGAAGGTAGCTTATAAAGATATATGGCGATGCAGATGTTTTCGACGGAATAGCTACGAATTCTAAAACAACCAAATGAGGTTGTGACGAATTACGGACGGCTCACCGACGGAATATTTCCAGCCATTTCAGTGGCGGAAAAGTGACGGTAGGTTCAAAAATCCGTCGGTATTCCGTCAGGAAATCCGTCGGTAATTACCGACGGTTTTTTCTGTCGGAAAGCATCCGTCGCTATTTCACAATGTTTTTGTAGTGTATATTATGAGTAAAATTCCTACCTACGTACTTCACTAGACACTTTAGATTGAATATGCTTTAATTAGTTTTCATGTTGAATTGAATAAAAGTCATATAAACTTCAAACCTCAAACCTATAAAAGTTCAAACTTCAAACCTATTGCAAATTAAATATCACGAGTAGATTAGACACTTGCTGATTCAAACCGTAGTACAATGACGTGACATTTCAAATAAGAAGTTCATCGTATCTCACTAAGTAATTATAAGCATGCCTAATCAATCGTGACATTAATGTCATTTTGATATTGTTAAAATGGAACATTGTAATTTCAGATTTTCTTGAAATGTGAGTATATATGTTTGAGAATTTCAAAATAAGACTAGTGTTTTACCTAGGCGTTGCCTCGGGCGGATTTTGAATATGTTTGAATACTTTGTAAGATATATATTTTATACTATATACTTCGTATAAATTAATCATCATTTTACTTTGAAAAACTTTCATGTTTGGTACCATGAGTATCGCACCAATTCCACAATTGGTCCACGTCTTTAACTGTGACCACTTTTAATTTGGTACTTAAGTATTGTGCTTTCGTCCATATATGGTCTTTCTGTCAATATTTCCGATGGTTAAAATCACCGGAAAAGGATCACAAATGGTTAATAAACAGTAGTCAAATACCAAAAATGAACAAAGTGAACGACATTGACTAAATGTGGAATTGATATAAAATTCATAGGACCAAAAGTGAAATTAATTCTTTTACTTTAAATAAACATTTGTTCATTGTGGATAGTAAATTAGTTAAGGAAATATATTGAAAAGTGACATTGTAATGTAATACCGCACACACCAAACATCACATTGTTAGGTTTTGGGAAACCTCCTTATAAATCACATTTACGCCTTGGTGAAGAACTTTGTTTCTTTTGATCATATGACTATATTAAGATGTCTTTGCTCATTAATGTACTATTGGTATTGCAATGTAAAATTGGCCATTGTTGGAATTTATCTCTTAATGTGAATCAAATTTTATGTGTTAACATTTAGCCTTGACTTTTATTGATTGTCATTGCAAAGCTTGCCATCATAGTAAATTGTTTTATTTAGAAATAGAATAAAGTTGCCATATAGTGAAAATGAGATTCTCAATATGTAAATTTTATCTTTCATAACTTTCGAGTTATGACTTGTCATACTTGCTTTTCAAGTCTGATTATGACCAACCACGTTCCATTGAGTAAAACTTATGTGATTAATATTTTTCAATAACATTATTGTATCTCTAATTTTCAAATGGAGGACTACATGATTTGGCAATACAACCATTGCTTATTTGCTTCGCTATTTGGTGATATATGTAACACCTACGCCATCGATCAATGATAGCATGAAATTACTTATAAAAATCAAATTTTATTTAATCACCTCGGCTCTCTCTAACTCCTTTCAAGACGATGGACACTCTCTCATTGTAGACTCCCAAAGAATGACCGGGCTAAACTTGCAAGTGTACAAGTGCCGATATAGTAATAAATTCCAGTAAAATACCGGGTCGAATCTACAGGGAAACGTTGTTTAATTTAAGTCCGAGAGTAGATAACTTTAAAAGAATAAATGAGTAAAGTGCAGGGATTTTGATTTGTGTTTGTTGTAACTTGGTCTTTCACTTTTAGTTCAAAAAATGACTTTAATTAATTCAAAATTAAGATTGTTGGTAACAACGACTAAGGCTTCGGGAATCACTTAAATGCTTTAATAGGGTTGAATATTAGTTCTTTTCGAATAATTATGAATATGATTTCGCTAATATATTCCCATCTCCGGTTAAGGCAGCGGGATCGTGGCTTTCGTTACGTGTAAGTCCCGTTACGGCTTACATTCATTCACCGAAAACCCCGTTGAATATCAAGACATCACACTCGTATCATATAAGACTGAATATATTTCTATTCTGGGTTGTATGTATGTTTATCCTTTAATGTTCATAGTTTAGACCTCAACGTTAATTGCAAGTATAAACTAAATTTAGTATACTTCTATGTTGTACACCATAGTCATAAATAATCAAAGTATAAAGGATAAACCACAATTTATTGGTTTAGAATTTTTATCAAACACCTAGTGGGCATAAAAGTCCATCCCTAGCCTTAGCTAAGAATTTAGCCTCTTGAGCTCATACTAATTACAAAAGTGTAACTAAGAACAAGGAAATACAATAACATACAAGAAAAGTTACCTAGAACCAATTGTAGAGGAGAGAAATGACTTCTTCTCCAACTCTTCAAAATAATACAAAAATAAAATATAAAAACTGAATTTTTAGATCCAAAGATGGAATGATGATCTTGTTTGATGAATTGAGGGCTTTATATAGGCTAAAGATTGACATCTTTTAGTCTATTCGGGCCCAACAATTATGCATCAAAGAAATATTTGATCATATCATAAGGAATGTGGATTTTCCCATCAAAATATGGCCGAATGTCTCTATGTTTTGTGCATAATCGGACTTAACCGGCGCCATTTATAAGGGTTAAACGGTGTCGGTTAAGCTACCGGTTTGCGATCTTTGTGCGAAAAACATCAGACCATCGCCGGTTTGGTGCAATTCCGGCGCCGGTTTTGTCCTGGCATTTTGGAGATGTTCTGCTACAAATTTGGACATGATTCCTTCACCACAATTGTAGATAATGAAGTCTTCTATCCAACAAAACTTGAATGATGTGGTTTTAGTCATCCAATAAAAATATATGAATAAAACATTGAGAGGTATGCATCCTGAAATCCCACCAGCAACATCTGACTTTATTGGTTGATTGAGCTTTGATCCTTTCATATTCTGGCCATGATGTCTTCACAATATTTGTACCTTATTGAGTTATCATTCACATGAAACTTTGAATCGAGTCATTTGGAATTATCTACAATAAGTTATACTCGAATTGTGGGTAGAACGTCATCCTCTTGGTCCAAAAGCCGTTCATCGTGTTGTTTTATGCTCTAACTCTCATTATGAAGGTATTTGCCCGATTTCTCTTCTTTTCTTCAACAAATACTTATAAATAATTATGTTAAACACAAGTAAATATAATGGATATCAAATCCCCTCACACTTGAGCATTGCTTGTACTCAAGCAATTTCTTTGTAATGATGCACAATCAGAAAAGAAAATAAGCCATTCAAATTAAAAGTTTAATAAGATGTTAAAAATTATATATAAACTCTTTATTCTTTCTCGGGCCAAAAACTTTTTTCTATTACTCACAATAAATGTTTTTAAGATCAAGAAATATATTTAAACACTTAATGCGTTTATTTTGTGATAATTTAGGCAATGTGTGGGTATGTCGGTGGTTTTTTTTGTTTGATTGAAAACTTGATTTTGTAACGAAGACTATTCTAGGAGAACATGAGTTTTTTTTCTTTTGTATATAAACTCTTTTTTTGTTCTCCGTAATTATATATCTAGATTGTAAAAAATGAGGAGAATTCGACAATAGAGTGATTTGAAATTGGGATGAAACTTTTATTTTGAATTTGCACGCTAAGCACATTTGTATGGATTTGGAAAATTGTAACAACTTTGAGTGAAATAGGTTGTTTCAAGATTAAGAAACACTTTAATTAATCTAAAATGACATTTTTGTGAGTAAAAGAAAATCTTTCTCAACCAAAATCCTTTAAAGAGAGAATATCAAAATTTTAACCTTCCTAGAAAAAATTTAATTTGCAAAGAAAAGTTTCTCAACTAACTATTCACCTCCCACATTTGATTTACATTGTCCTCAATGTAGATTGGAGAATATAATGCAAGATGAAATCATCAATAGTGGAATGAGATGTCTTTGAGAGAAGGAAATGCATGATACCTGAGCTGAGATCGATGTTTTTTTGTTTGTTTTTTTTTTGTTTATTTGTTGGTTGTCTCCCAATTAGCGTTTAGTTTAACTTCATATTCCGGATGAACGTACCTCTTTTAAGGCGGTGGATGTGATGCTTTTCTCCGGTAGAATTTGATCATTGTGCCTCCTTTCATCGGGTAGAGTTTCAGGTGAACTTCATTGTTCGTTAGTGTGATCATGAGTACGTCTTCGGGGTGTGTTGGAGGATCCTCGTGCCCAAATATTTGTGCCTTCTTGATTTCCATGATGTTTATGGCCTTGGGAGGTGTGGAACAGTTTGTATTGTCCTCCATGTTTTGAGTTGTGGTGGATTTTGTCTTCCATACATGGAATGTTTCATCGTCTCCTCCCACTCTTAGCTTTACCGTGTCCGCTTGTACATCAATGACGGCTGCATAGGTGGCCAAAAATGACCTCCAAAGGATGATGGGGATCTCCATCTCTTCCATGTCCAGAACAAGGAAATCTACCGGGAAGTAGAATTTTCCAACTTTGACAAGAACATCCTCCATGATGCCTATTGGATAGCGGATTGTTCTATCCGCTAATTGTATGGTGACCATTGTTGATGGAGTTCCCCCACACTTAGCTTTTTAAATACAAAGTAGGGCATAAGATTTATGCTAGCACCAAGGTCACAAAGAGAACTTACCTCCCTGACTTTTTCAATAGCGCATGGAATAGTGAAGCTTTCAGGGTCTTTTAGTTTTGGGGGAAGTTTGTTTTGAATAATGGCAGTACATTCCTCCGTTAGTGCCACAGTTGTGAATTCCTCTAACCTCTTTTTGTTGGAGATGATACCTTTAAGAAATTTTGCATATGATGGAATATCCGCAATGGCTTCCGCAAAAGGTACGTTGATGCTCAATTTCTTGAAAATATCATAAAATTTCTTGTATTTCTTATCATCTCCTTTCTTCTTAAATTTTTGTGGATAGGGAATAGGAGGAACATATTGAGCCATAATAGGCGGTAACGATGTATGTGAAACCTCTTCTTGCCCATCCGGTGTACTTCTCCTCTCCAGCATCTTAGGGTCCTCCATTTGCCTCCCACTTCTTGTGGTAATGACCATGACGCTCTCCCTAGGATTCACCACCGTAGTAGTAGGGAATTTACCTTACTCTCTATAACTCACTTTTTGGGCGAGTTGCCCCAATTGAACTTCAAGATTCCGGATAAATGCCTTGGTATATTGCTCGATGGTGTCAATGCGTTGGTTGAGCTTCATATTTTGATCTTCAAAGCGGAGATCCAACTTGGTGAATTGAGAGTGGAGATTCCCAATGGATGCCTCCACTATACTATGGTTGTCTTCATTTTAGGCTTTCATACTTGCCATGCTCGTGGATATGAATTGCATCATATCCTCCATGGTGGTCTCTTTAAGCTTCCCAAAATTAGGTGCTCCAGATTGGGGTTGTGGCTTCCAATTGCTCCCTTGGTTCCACCTTTGTCGATTAGAAGGATTATTGTTTCCTTGATTTTCATAAGAGATCATGAAATTTACCTCCTCAAGATGTTGAGATAAATCACCTTCCGAGCTTTGAATGCTCTCCACATTAGCTATTTGTTTGACACCTCCCAATACAACTTGTAGACCCGTTTGGAATTTTTGCTCAATCTTTGATTCCATTTCTTCAAGCCTTTTGTTTATCTCCGTTGAGGATTTGAGACAATAGATTCAATGATTCGGAGTGTCTGGGCTTCATTCTTGTTTCCAATGTAGCCCTCGACTCGATTGTCTACAATGATTTGACAAGATGCATTCAAACCATTGTAGAACGTGTCAATTTGAAGATCAAGGGGAATTGGATGGTGTGGGCATTCCCTTAGCAATGATTTGAAACGCCATTATGCATCTTGAAAGAGCTCACCATTTTGTTGTTTAAAATTGAAAATGTGTTGTCTAAGCTCTTGAGTCATGGTGGGGCGTGTAGTATTTAGACATGAAGGCATTGTAAATACCTTCCCAAGTTGTGTAGCTAGTCGTAGCTTGCTCTAGGAACCATCCTCTTGCTGCCCCTTTAAAAGTATAGGGGAAACATTTGAGCTTGAGATCGTCTTCAGCGAGCTTATTCCTTGGAATCCCTTGAATAAATCCATAGAACTCCGTGATAAAGTTCAGTGGATTTTCCCCCGAGTGCCCATGAAACTGAGGCATAGCGTTGAAGTAGCTATGCTTTATTTCATAGTCTCTTGCTTCCTCGCAGTACAATGCAAGATGAGGATGTTGCAACAACGGGTCTCTTCCTCTCGTTTAGTGTGAGCATCATCTTTGTGACTTTTTGCTCCTTCTGAATGTGTTTGCAAGTTTTTCCTATTTCAAGATCGAGTGGTTCAAGAGATTTAAAACCTTGACTTCTTAAATGCATGCAAACACAAAAGAATATCTACACACACAAAAATAAACCCTTACAAGATCAAGTGAAGAGTAAAATAAATTCAGGATTTTTGATTGATTTTTTTTCTTTGGACTTTATTAAACAAGACCGTTTCACCAGCAAAGACGCCAAAAACTTGACCGGGCTAAACTTGCAAGTGTACAAGTGCTGATATTATAATAAATTCTGGTAAAATACCGGGTCGAATCCACATGGAAACGTTATTTAATTTAAGTCCAAGAGTAGATAACTTTAAATGAAGAAATGAGTAAAGTGCAAGGATTTTGAATTGTGTTTGTTGTAACTTGGTCTTTCACTTTTAGTTCAAGAAAATGACTTTAATTAATTCTAAATTAAGATTGTTGATAACAACGACTAAGGCTTCAAGAATAACTTAAACGCTTTAATAAGGTTGAATATTAGTACTTTGCCAATAATTATGAATACGATGTCACTAATATATTCCCAACTCGGGTTAAGGAAACAGGAGCGTGGTTTTTGTTACATGTAAGTCCCATTACGGCTTACATTCATCTATCGAAAACCCCGTTGAGTATCAAGACATCACACTCGTATCATATAAGACTGGATATATTTCTATCCTCGTTTCTATATATGTTTATCCGATCGTTTAATGTTCATAGTTTAGAGCTCAACGTGTGACACTGCACCCGGATGTTCTTGAAATTAATATTCAGTATGTATTTGAATTTTCTAGCGAATAAATTCGTGTAACAGATTGGTATATTTGATTAATGTGTGATTAATTAAATTATTTTATCGGGTCCATCATATTGGGAATGAGCTATCAAATAATTAGTTGGATCATAATAATAATTATAGAAGCCCAAATGAAATGCCAACTGAAGTTGAGGAAATATTTGGACAACCCATGTGTTATTTGACCCAACCTGCGAGAAATAGCAGGGATAAGTGGGAGAGACTTCATACACTCACTTGGGAATTTTTCCTACACAACTTATGATCCCCAAATAATGGAATGAGACAAAAAAGGGGGATAGGGTCGAGCTACACATGAGGGGATGGGTAGAGACAAACTCATACACCCCATGTCCCCTCCTAGCTCTATTCTTGGTCTTTGATTGGAAATAGATAAATCCTCCCCTATCTTTGAGAGCCATTCGAACCACACAAGGCAAGAGGAGCTCTAGAAAGAATCTTTCACAAACTCTAGGTTGAAGGAAGCAAAGAGGAAGGAAATCCAAGAGAAGCTAAGCAAGAAGAAAGGTAAGAACTAGAATAGTTCTTTAACTAGTTTTATGTTGTATGATTTTTAAGAAATCATATGGTGGATTAAATCATGAATTCTACACGTTTAAAAGTGTAGAATATTGTTATAAAGTGGTGTTAATTAACTTAGAAGAGTTGGTGAATCAATAGGAGTCAAAATCGCCGGAAACCGCCACATAAAAGGAGCTGCCCGAAACTGCAGAAGACGAACCCCGCACGGCTTCTGGAGAAAGCCGCCCAGCTTTTGCCCAGCAGTCCAGTTTTTTGTGTTCAATCGGTCTAGAACGAGGATTGGTCGAAGGGCTTCGCAAAGGCAACTAGTTAAGCACTCCATAAGGTGAGGATGACAGACTATATTGCTTATAATTAGTGAGTTAATTTCATGAGATTACCTAAGGTAATTAAATGTATTTTATGGACTATTAATGATTAATAATGCCTAAGAATGAGAAGACTATTGTCCATAAGAAAAGGAGCATGATATACAAATTTAAGAATAAATTGTGTATGATCATGTGTTATGAGTATGTTGACTTGATAATGGAATTAATTATGAAATGCATGTTGAAATATACTTTTTACTTCATATAAGAATATATGAATGATTAAAAGTGATATTTTATATATTGTTATAAAGATGATATTTTCAATGGAAAATCAGTTGGGCATTTTATAAATGACCATGAATGGAGAACTTAGTTTTGTTGGAATTAATTGGACTAGTATTGGTATACTAGTTGGACATTAAAGTGAAATATTTCTAAAATTGATCCTAAGATTGGATTGTGAAATGTTATGCCTTAAGTAGTCTTAAGAGATGCTTTAAGGTAGGAAAGTATGAACTTTAAGTTATACTAGGGGTAGGCCTTAAGGGATAACCAAGATAAATTGAATAATAAATTGATCCTAGATTTAGGATTGGCCTACGGGCGTGTTCGGTAGTCTTTGAGGATAGCCGGTGTAATTATGGTAATAAGTAAGGACCATGGCCCTTTCCGACTCTAGAAAGCGGGGTTGGATAGCATGGACTTGTAACGTGATCATGGGTTAAGGTGGAATCCGAATTGGGGACCTAACTAGGCTCCGACAGCGGTAACACATAAGATAGGACCCCGAAGGGCCTTACCTTCCTACGGGATGATGGGTATGAGTCCAGGGGCGGGATGTTGAAATCCAAACCGAGAGCCTCATGAGGTCTCGAACAGCGGTAGCAAATCCCGTAGAAATAATAAGACCCACGGGTTGGGTTGTACAAATGATGAATAAAAAAGAATATATAAGAAGGGCCGTGTGCCGACAAATAAATGAATTTACTTATTATAGAGATAATAAGTAGGAAATATAAATTATTATTTATATTATGATATCACTCTATACTGAGGGTCTTAGAAATTAAAACATTGACTATATTCAGTGTAGTTGTCATTGTACTTTTCAAATGATTCAAAGTACTGACCTCCCCTTCACGGGGGAGGCCACCTCACAGTTTCAAGTAGAAGTTGAAGCTTGTACCATCGCCCGTTGCTTCAGGGAATTCTAAGAGAGAAGACGTGGTTCGTGCTTCCTCTGTTTCTGTTTCAAAACAATTATGATAATGCTCATGGATATTATTTTCAGAATAATTATTTGGGGGCTTGTATGCCTAAGTTTGCCAAGTGTGGCTTGAACACTTGTATTAATGTTTCCGCTGCTTTAAATGAATATTTTACATTATGTTTTTTTATGGATGTACTATGTGTGAATGCTATTAAATCACCTTGTATAGTATGAATGTGTTGGACTGCGGTTGACTATTCGTACTGTACGGCGGGTTGTTGACGTGTCTGGGCAAGTCCGGGGCGTGACAATTTAATTGGTATCAGAGTCTTAGTCCGTAAACATCATAATGAAGCTTCAAAATTCCTTTTTGAAAATGAATTTGAAAACCATGAGCATAAGAAGTTTTATACTTAGAGGACTTTGGTACTTGAGTTGCAATGTCTCTAATTGTTAAGATGGTACCCTTAACAATTGGTATGGCGGTGATTTGAGCCAAGGGATGTCTTTAAGTACCTATCCGTCAATTGACATTTGATACGAGTCTAATGACTCATTCTCAATTTCTTTCAGAAGTGGAACATACTGGGAAGGTTACTCGACGAAACTCGACGGTCCAGACACCGGGAGGGTCCCAACGTTGCAGTCAGGGAGCATCGAGAGTGTCTAGGGGACAGGGCCGTGCAGGCCACTCGCTGACCGTAAGTGACGGGCATATTGAAACAATTGATGAACATTATGAGTCCGAGGAGGATTCAACTTACCAACCCGGAACTGAACCGGTTGAGACCCCATATGATGGGGAAGATGATGACGGGAGTGAAAGGAGCGATGATAATGACGCTCTAGAAAGAATTGAAGAATTACTTCGCCAATACCAACGAGATCGCCAAAGGCGCCGGGCAAGGCGTGCTTCGGAAGGAGCTTCAATGAGAGGAAGCCGCGTGACTCCTAGGGAGAGCATGGAACCCCGAGGAGGGCGAAGTGCCGAGGTTCCTATAATAAGGATCTCGAAGTACCTCAAAGAGGCAAGGGATTTGGGATGTAAACCGTTTGATGGAACGGGAGACATCTCCGTGGCGGCCGAATGGATCAAGAGATTCAATGAAGCGGCCCTTGATATGCAGCTTCCACCCAACATGAAGATGAGAGTGGCAACAAGATTGGTAGAAGGCATGGCGTCCACATGGTGGGATGGAGTTAAAGGGAAGTACGGCGAGGCCGTCACTTGGGAGAATTTCCGGCATGAATTCTTTAGCCAATACTACTCCGACTTCGAGGTGAACTTGAAGAGGAGGGTGTACACAGATTTGACCTAAGGAGGTGAATGCACGGTGAAGGAACTTGAGCACAAGTTCAGAAAATTTGCTGAGTTCATACCGGAATACGCTTGTGACGATAACCGGATGGTGAACCACTTCTGGGATGCCTTGGACCTTGACATACGTGAGAGGGCAACACAGTTGCCTAATATGACGTTTAGTCAAGTTGTGATACTCCGAAAATTTTATTAAAGTAAAATAGTTAATGTTACTTGTTAATTTCATTTTTTTTACATATGACAAAGTAACATTTTTGGTGAGCTAAAGTATTGACTTGAATAATAGAAGTGACAAATATTAAAATATTAATATGCTTCACACCTGTGCCAATATATAACCCATACATACAATACGGAGTATTAACCATAACCATAATGTGACTTTTCTAAGGATTGCCCAATACTCCTTAAAAAAAAATCATGTGTAGCCTCGGGAGCTCAAGCAGATGTACTCTCGCACGCTAATTGCTAGTATAGTACTCCGTAATATAGTAATGTAGTAATATATAGTAATAGCAATAATAGCCTAAGACCAGTAACGTACGAGACGGCCAAAAAGATCTTAACGCATGCTCAATACACGGCTGAACATATATTTATATAATAAATAATAATAATAATAATAATAATAATAATAATAATAAAAATCATACTCCGTAGTATGGTAAACCATACATACACCCATGCGTGCAGTGACTTCAGTTTCAAAGGAAAGAAACGACGGAAATGGTAATAATAAGGGCAATGAAAAGAGATACGCAACGTACCAAAACGGCCGAAACCTGACCTGGGAATCGATATATATTAACGTGCTAAATTTATACACCATATATAGTTTACCGCAGCTTTGCTAACCTTACTCACTGCGAATAGAAAACCAAAAACCTCCTAGCGCCTGCGTCTTGACCAGAAGAATGGAAGAACGACAACCAGGTTAGTGCCGGACCGACGACCATCTTCGCCGGAAAAACAACTGTCTGTATCACACCGCCAGACTGCTGCAACAGAAAAAGAGAGACCGCCGTCCAGTTTGACTGAACCACCAGAAGAGAAGAGGAAGCGTCACCGGAATACTGCAACGACGCCGGAGCCGGAGCTTTGACCTTGCCGCCATTGAAGCCGGAGGAACTGCTGCACCACAGATCGAAGTAAATACTATTTAATAAGCCGGAGTATATCACCATGCACCAGCCTACCAGACGGGTTGCTGTTAACGTCGGCCACGAAGGAACTATGGATACGCTGAGAAGGAGTACGCCGTACTACTGTAGCGCCGGAGTACAGTAGCCTTGCCGCCGGACTGGTTTTTACGTTTTGGTACTGTTGCGAGATGGACGGACTGATTTCACGTCAGAGAAGGGGACGTCTGCTGCTAGAGGACGTCGCTAGTTGCTGCTGATTGCCGGAGGGAACCTGCTCGCCGAATCGTCGGCTAAAATCTACCAAGAAGATGTACAGTTACGTTTCCTTCGTTGCTTATGTTCTTTGCTTTTAAAAGTGAATTGGGTTACTATGTTATGAATGGGCCGAAAATTAGTTTAAATGGATTACTTATATTTTTGGTTTGGCCAATTATAAATAACAACTAAAAATATTAATAATAATACTAACTAACAATAATGATGATAATGTTAAAATCAAATGGAGAAGGGGAAATTATAAATAAATGGTAGATGAGTTACACTATAAATTGATGAGATGTTTATTTTAGAATTTAATATTTTAAAAGGTGAATTCCAAGAAGATCGAGATACAAGTTTCGGTTAACAGATCGCAATTTGAAGTAAGTTTCTCTGCCAATCCAAAATTGTTCCTCGTATTATATGTTTATTATGCATTATGTGAATAAGTGTGAATTGTTGAATTTTGTGTATGAGAATTGTGAAGAGATATTATATATATGGTTGTTGAGAAATATAAATTAAGTACTTTTGGGGTATTAAATATTTTTAAATACCTTCAAGACTTTTTAGAGAAATTAAGAAGTATTTTTGAAGTACTGTTAAGCGAAGATAAAATTTACATTTTTATAAGAAGTGAGCATCTCGGGAGTAATCCGAGGTGTCGGTTTTCCACGTCCGGATAAATGTAGAGGGTGATTAGGTTTGCTACTACTAAGAAGTACAGTTTGAGTTTAAAGTGATATTTGGATCGATGATCCCTTTTTAGAAGAAGTTATGGTAGTAGTAATCCCTAATCATTCAAAATATCTTATTCAGGGGTAGTTGGTAGACTGAGTCCCGACTACTCGTTACGACTTACTACTCGGGGGGCTTGGAATCCCTTTTAGGGGGTGTGCACACTTAAGGTAGTCGTTTCGTTTCCAACAGAGCAGTTGTGGTACCGGCACTTGTTCGGGGTGGCCGTCCGTAACCACGGTCCACCGGGCTCTACCGAAAGGTTGAGCACCGCCCTTCTAAATTACTAGGAAGTTAGAGAAGAAGTGATTTTGGAGGAAATCAAAGAGAAGAGTTATTATGAAGTTTTATAGAGAAGTTGAGGATTTTTGTAAAGAAGTAGTCATGAGAAAAATCAAAGTGAAAAGAATTTCGATGGTGTGAGTATTTTTATATATTACTATATAAAAATCTATTTTAGTCAAACTTGATTATTTTACAGGGTTGGGTAGTACTTACTTAGCTCTAAAGCTAATTTTTGTTTTCTTTTCTTTGTTTTGTTTCTGCACTTTATTTGTGCAGGTGATGATGATTTTGTCGATTGATGATTGCTTGCATGGCCCGAGAGCGAATTAGAAGTCGCCTTAGTTATACTAGTCATGAAATAAATATTTACTTTACAAACACTTTATTTTTATTAAATTAGTTGTTATGTTTTAGTTGTCTGTGCATCCGATTGAGAGATGACCGGATGTGGCGGTAACACCCATTTCCCTATTTTAGACTTCCGCTGTATTTCTTTAACTCTTTGATGAATAAATAAAAGTTTTATTTCAATTATGTCAACGTTTTGGGTGGGAAATTTGGGGGTGTTACACAAGTGGTCGAACAAGGTTTGAAGGGGGAGAAAGAGTGGGAAGGAAGAAAACGAAGAAATGCCAAGGAGGCCAAGAAAAGAAAATGGGAGAACCATGGCCCCCAAGGTTCTAACCAGAAGGGGCACCACGGGGGAGGCGGATCTTTTAGAACCTCTGCACCACCGGCGAGGGGAAACCAAGGCCCAAGCGGGCAAGAATCAATGTTACAAAGCTCGGGCATAAAAAATGTAGCAACTGTAAGAAGAACCACCTAGCCAAGTGTCGTGATCCCCTGAGATGTTATCAATGCAGGGAGGTCGGGCATTTAAAGGTGAGCTGTCCACAGCTCGGACGAACCATGGGTACCAGGCCGAGTAGTGGAACAACTGTGAACAGGAACCGAACGGGGGTGCCCAATGCAAGCACAGGGCACGGTGGGGCGAGTGCAAGTAACGCGCCGTCCGTAAATCAAGGGAAGACCCAGGCTAGGGTCGATGCAATGACGGAGGCAGATGCTCGTGCTGACCCGGACTCCGTTGCGGGTAATTCTTTAAACTCATGATATTTACTCTATGGTAATCAATACGGGTGTTTGAACTTGTAAATGTATAACCCCGGCGAGTTTAGCCGAGTTTGGATGGAAAAAGGGAGAGGAATCCTCGCCCTGGGCGAATGCCGCCCGGCATTGACGAAAGATGCCCGACTTTCGTCTGAATTTAATTGAATAAAAACTACGGCGCTGAAACCCGGCCGGTATATGATGATGAGTCTCGCGTAACAACGGCCAAGGGAGAAAGCTGCCCGGCGTTGGTCAAAGCCGCCCGGCTTTTGAAGTTAAATTATTTGAATAAACTACGACGCCAAGAACCGGCCGGCTTTCGTGGAAACTGGTCGTCGTTCATTTTGATGAGGAAATCCCACACGGCCAAGAACCGGCCGGCTTTTGCAAACATTGGCCGGCTTTCGGAATTTGATTTGGGAATTAAAGTACGGAGAGAAAACCCGGCCGGCTTTCGTAGAAACCGGCCAGCTTACAGGTGCCCGACTTTGGGCTAGCATGAACACCGGCCGGCTTTTGCAAAGCCCGGTCGGCTTTCACCCGGTTTGGTCCTAGAATGTTCCTAAAGGTTGGAAATCGGGAAGCTTTGGGAAACGAGTCCATTACTTAGAAGGTGTGTCTTACATTGCTTATGAATGTAGGAACACTAAGGATAAATGGGAGAGACACAAGAATCCTTATTGATACCGGGGCGCAACGATCATTTTTGAGTGAGGCGTTCGCCAGCGGATTCAACGAACCACTTGTACCGATGACTCAAACCCTATTGGTGTCCACATCCTTGGGGGATGACATCGAAAGGGATAGCCATTATCCATCATGCGAGGTGGAAGTGGAGGGCCAAACCTTGATGTGTGACTTTGTACCACTGAGTATGATTGAGTTCGACGCAATCCTCGGAATGGATTGACTTGAGAAGCATCATGCTAGGGTCGATTGCTGCACGAAGGTTCATGAAGTCGAAAGCGGTGAAGGGTTGACCTTACGCTTTGAGGGAGACGGAGGCAAATCAAACAGTTGTATCATATCCACCGTGAGGGCAAGGAATATGATGAGAAAGGGATGCCACGCGTATCTAGCATATGTGGTAAATAAAACCAAAGAAGAGACAGACATCAATGATGTGAGAGTAGTGTGCAAGTACCCGGACGTCTTCCCAAAGGACTTACCGGGACTTCCACCCGATAGAGAGATTGAGTTCGTGATCGAGGTGGATCCCGGCACCAAACCAATCTCTATACCGCCATACCGGATGACAACCGTAGAACTTAACAAGTTGAAAACCCAATTGCAAGAGCTATTGGATAACAGTTTCATAAGACCAAGCTACTCCCCGTGGGGAGCACCGGTTCTATTTGTGAAAAAAAAAGATGGTACGCTTCGAATGTGTATTGACTACCGTCAACTAAACAAGGTCACAATCAAGAATATGTATCCCTTACCTAGGATTGATGACTTGTTTGATCAGCTCCGAGGGGAAACAATGTTTTCGAAGATTGACTTGAGGTCGGGGTACCATCAGTTGAAGATAAAGGAGGATGACATAGCGAAGAGTGCTTTCCGCACAAGTTATGGTCACTTTGAGTTCCTAGTCATGTCATTTGGGCTAACAAACGCTCCGGCGGCATTCCTGGACTTGATGAACCGAGTATTTCATAAATACTTGGACCGGTTTGTGATCGTGTTCATAGATGACATCTTGATTTATTCGAAGAGTGAGGAGGAGCATGAGGAACACTTAGTACTTGTTCTTGAGACACTACAAGAGAAGCAACTTTATGCTAAATTTTCTAAGTGTGAATTTTGGCTAAAGGAGATTGGCTTTCTCGGGCATGTGGTTTCGAGATCGGGGATTGCAGTTGATAACAAGAAGATTGAGGCCATTACCGAATGGGAGAGGCCAAAGAACGTCAAGGAAATTCGTAGTTTCCTCGGATTGGCAGGTTATTATAGAAAGTTTGTGGAAAAATTCTCAACTTTGGCATCACCATTGACAAAGCTCACTCGAAAAGGGGCTAAGTTTGTATGGGATGACCGATGTGAGAAGGGGTTCCTAAAACTAAAGAAGAGATTGACCGAGGCACCAGTACTTGCATTATATGGGGTACGATGTCTATAGCGATGCGAGCATCCAAGGGTTTGGATGTGTGTTGATGCAAAATGAGAGAGTGATTGCCTGTGCTTCATTACAGTTGAAGAAACATGGTGTAAATTATCCTACTCATGATTTAGAGTTGGGAGCTGTGGTGTTTGCACTGAAGATATGGAGACATTACCTCTACGGGGAGACGCGTCACATATACTAAGCACAAAAGCTTGAAGTACGTGTTTACTCAGAAAGAGTTAAACATGAGACAGAGACGGTGGATGGAGTTGATAAAAGACTACCATCTAGTTATCGAGTACCATCCCGGTAAAGCCAACGTGGTAGCAGATGCCTTGAGCCGAAAGAGTCCGTCTGGGGCATTGTTGACAAGTTTGAGAGCATTGAGGGCTAAATTGGAGGTATCTAGTGATGGTGCCTTGTTACCTAGATTCAAAGTGAGACCCACATTACTTGATGAGATCAAGAAGGGTCAAGAAACTGACGAAGAGCTTATGAAGGTCCGTGAACGCATGCTAGCGGGATCGGTTAAGGATTTAAGGGAAAGAGACGATGGTCTCTTTTTATTTCGTGACCGAGTGTGTGTATCGTCGGATGATGAGCCCTGAAAGTCCATCTTATAGGAAGTTCATTCATCAGCGTACGCCATGCACCCGGGAGGCACGAAGATGTACTGTATTTGAAGGAAAGTCACTGGTGGTCTGGTATGAAGTGAGAAATAGTCGAGTACATCAGTAGATGTCTTAGTTGTCAGCAAGTTAAGGTGGAACATCAGCATCCATCTGGGTTATTACAGCCACTTTCCATTCCTGAGTGGAAATGGGAACACATGACTATGGACTTCGTAGTAGGGTTACCACGGACAGTCAAGAAATATGATGCGGTATGGGTTGTGGTTGATAGGCTCACGAAGAGTGCACATTTTCTACCTATCAACACCACCTATGCACTGGAGAGATTGGCCAAACTGTATGTGGATGAGATCGTGAGGTTACACGGGGTTCCGATAACCATTGTATCCGATAGAGATCCACGATTCACATCACGATTTTTGCTGAAGTTCCAAGAGTCTATGGGAACAAAGTTTAAGTTTACCACTATTTTTCATCCACAAATGGATGAACAATCTGAGAGAGTTATACAGATCTTGGAGGATATGTTGAGAGCTTGTGCATTGGAGTTCCAAAGAAGTTGGGACAACCATTTGACACTTGTGGAGTTTACAATAGTTATCAGGCGAGTATATGCATGTCTCCATACGAGGCATTGTATGGGAGGAGATATCGTACACCTTTGTGTTGGGATGAGGTTGGCATGGCCAAACTTGAGAGCATAGAATTGGTAGAGATCACCAAGTCAAAGGTGAAGATGATTCGGGAAAGGCTTAAGACGATTCGGGATAGACAGAAGAGCTATGCTGATAAGCGCCGGAGAGCCTTAGAGTTTAAGGTGGGAGATGAGGTATTTTTGAAGGTCTCTCACCTTGGAAAGGAATCATCCGATTTCAGAGCCGAGGGAAACTTAACCCACGATACATAGGGCCATTCGTAATTCTTGAAAGAATTGGGGCCGTAGCATACCGATTGCAGTTGACTCTGGAATTGGAGAAGATACATAATGTATTCCATGTGTCTATGCTTAAAAAGTATATGTCGGATCCATCTCATGTGTTGGAGAAACACCCTGTGGAAATACGGGAAGACTTGAATTATGCCGTGCAACCGGTAAGAATACTTGATAGGCAAGTAAAGAAGCTAAAGAGCAAGAAACTTCCAATGGTTAAAATCCTTTGAAAAAGTGACCGAGTTGAGGAAGAAACTTGGGAAACGGAAGCCTTGATGAAGGAACAATATGCATTTCTGTTTGAATAAGCACTTGTGAATTTCGGGGACGAAATTCTCGTTAGGGGGGGGGGGGGGGGGGTGAACTTGTGACACCGCACCGGATGTACTTGAATTTAATATTCAGTATGTATTTGAATTTTCTAGCGAATAATTTCGTGTAACAGATTGGTATATATAATTAATGCGTGATTAATTAAATTATTTTATCGGGTACATCATATTGGGAATGGACTATCAAATAATTAGTTGGGTCATCATAATAATTATAAAAGCCCAAATAAAATGCCAACCAAAGTTGAGGAAATATTAGGACAATCCAAGTATTATTTGACCCAACTTGCCAGCAATAACAGGGATAAGTGGGAGGGACTTCCTGCACCCACTTGGGGATTTTTCCTACACAACTTATGATCCCCAAATAATGGAATGAGACAAAAAAGAGGGATAGGGTCGAGCTACACATGAGGGGATGGGTAGAGACAAACCCATACACCCCATGTCCCCTTCTAGCTCTATTCTTGGTCTTTGATTGGAAGTAGATACATCCTCCTCTATCTTTGAGAGCCATTCAAACCACACAAGGCAAGAGGAGCTCTAGGAAGCATCTTTCACAAACTCTAGGTTGAAGGAAGGAAACCCAAGAGAAGCTAAGCTAGAAGAAAGGTAAGAACTAGAATAGTTCTTTAACTAGTTTTATGTTTTACGATTTTTAAGAAATCATATGGTGGATTAAATCATGAATTCTACACGTTTGAAAGTGTAGAATATTGTTATAAAGTGGTGTTAATTAACTTATAAGAGTTGGTGAATCGATAGAAGTCAAAATCGCCAGAAACCACCACATAAAGGGAGCTGCCCGAAACTGTAGAAGACGAACGCCGCCCGGCTTCTGGAGAAAGCCGCCCGGCTTTTGCCCAGCAGTCCAGGTTTTTGTGTTCAATCGGTCTAGAACGAGGATTGATCGAAGGGCTTCACAAAGGCAACTAGTTAAGCACTCCATAAGGTGAGGATGACTGACTATATTGCTTATAATTAGTGAGGTAATTTCATGAGATTACCTAAGGTAATTAAATGTATTTTTATGGATTATTAATGATTAATAATGCCTAAGAATGAGAAGACTATTGTCCATAAGAAAAGGAGCATGATACACTACTAGAAAAATGCCTTACAGTGACACCAAATTAGTGTCACTAACAGGCTTCTGTGACACTAAAAAAGTGTCGCTGAAAGTGGGAGCTAGTGACACTAAAAAAGTGTCACTAAAAGTGTCACTAAATAATGACATTGTAGTATCACCAATTAGTGATACATGTGCGACACAACCGTTCAACGACACTTTTACATCACACATGTTAATGACACTGTGGTATCACATAATTCTGTTTTCCATCCAAGCAAAATGATAATTTAGTGACACTTTGGTATCACATTGTTTTTTATTTTTTCAGCATTCCAAAACAATATAATTTTGAAATTCCAAATCATTATATTTTAGAAATTCCAATTCAATATTTATTAAACCCATAAACGATAACAAAATCAATAAATCAATAAATCTCCAACCATAGATTGAACGTTTAAAGTACAATATTCATTTACAACTGGGTTAATAGAATTCTAAGCAACTACACGGTTTAGTCCCAAAATGTGAGCCGCCCGCCTACACGTCCTAAATAAATATAGCAAAATCAATTGCACAACGCGAATAACAATTCAGAATTAAACATCGCCTTCACATCATCAAGTCTTCATAGCAGCGACATCCATCAACACTGAAAAATGCAGTAGTATAAGGTAAGGTAATATACAACTGAATGCAGAACTCACCGAAATCCTTACATACATAATTCTTAAAAAAGATTGGCTTATTTTCATATGTTGTTGACCCAAGTTATTCAGAAAACATATAGCAATTATTATTGTAGCATCAAATACTCACCTCTAGATCTATTTATATAAAACTATCAGTAGTATAAGGTAAAGGCCTCAGCCAGCCGTTCTGAGGATACAGTCGATCTTCAAATATGTGGGATGTACCTAAACGAAAACAGAGATCTAATTGTGGTGTCTGTTTACAGAGTGTGATTGATTTCACAGTAGATTAATGATTCAAACACATTTAGATGGTATCCCGAATAACATTAATTAGCAATCTGTGCGTACATATATTAATTCAGCAAGTTAATTCATGACTCATACACATATCTATATATACATATATCGATATATCACTAGTATTGAGTAAGTATTGAGAGACTTGAGTAATGAGATGAATCTCAATTCTAATATCAATCTAAGCATAACTTTATACTCATTCTTGAGAAACACTATGATCGATATCATACATATTTAGGTTTTATCCCAACATTCAAACAAAGAGATAATGAAATTAAGGATAGATATTACTGACCTGTTAAAGATGTGAAGTAGAGAATAAAATCAGAATGAGATGATGAAGCTTGAAAGAGAAGAGGAACGATATGAAGCTCAAAAGAGGAGGAACACCGGCCCAACAACCACCGTTATCTGGATCGCTGATTGAAGTGCTCTGGCCAGACGGAGTCGTTCTTCTCGCTGACTGGATGTCCCTTGGCTTTCTGGCCGATTGAGTTTCAGATCCTTTAGAGCTGCGTTTCACTCTCGTGGTATTTGCCAGATGCAGAGAGAATCGAAGGAAAAGAAAACTTGCCTAGGGTTAGGGGGAACTGGGGAAGAAGCGGGAGGTTAAAATCAGTAAGGGGCAAAAATTAATACAGCTGAATAGCAGCAAAGATAAAAATAATAGGGAGTACATATTACGGAGTATAAGCTTCCTAAAGGTTAAAAATAATACTCGTAGTACTGCCTAAAAGTTTAAGAGGTCTTCCACAAAAAAGCTTAAGAGCTGAGAGACAAAAATGTTAAAAATAATACTTCTTTTCTTTGTTAATAGAATATGTTTTTATTTTCAATTGCATTTACTAACCTTGTAAAGAAGCTTATAAGTATAACTTTGATCATTGATATATTTTATTTCTTATTTGTAAAAAATAAAAAAAAATAAAAAAAAATGAAAATTTAAGTCGAGCGGAATTTAAAGGTGAGCAGCAAAAATATTAAAATTTACTCCCCAATAAAATTAATAATAATAAGTCAGTAAACATCTTAGAAAATGTTAAGTTTATTGCGTAAATTCAGTTACATTTATACACACATTTAGAGACCACCGAATTTAGTTAACGTTAAATATATATTTTAGAGGTGCCAATGTGTTGTTGCCTCGAGAAACATTTAGAAGCAAATGATTATAGGCAGTTATAATTTTGCATCAAACTTTTGGAGGCAGACATAAAAATGTTGCTACCAAATGATATTTTTAGAGGCATGTACAATATGGTTGCCCCCAAATGATAGTTTTTAGGGGCAAGTACAATATGGTTGCCCACCTAGAAATGCCATGATTCTAGTCCCAGAGCCAGGAACACATACTCCCACTAAATGGGCAGCCACATTCAAAGCAGTGCAAGTGCACCTAGATGCCCGTTTATCTGCAGGCACATGCCAAGGATCTCTTTGAAGCTCTTCCAATATCTAACCTCTTGTGCTAAGTGTAATTGATCTGCAAGAGAAAGGGTAGTAATAATGGGGGTGTCCTCAGATTGAGTATCATCATTGGACCGGGGTGGATCAACTATAGTATCAGCCATATCAGAAGCTAACAAAGGATCAGAAGAGATTCTTCATTTCCAAAATTAGCCAGGATCGAAACTCCAGTAGTAGGACCTGTTGGTAAGGTATCACACGCATAGACTGAAGATTCATCACAGTCAAGAATTGCATTTGTAATTAAACATTTAACATGGGCGGTAACAAGATTGTTACAGTCAGTTGAAACAGAAAGCCCATCCATGGACATTGTTTCAATAGGAACAAAATGGACAGTTTCAACCGGGGAAAAAATAGTATCAATCGGGGCATCCAAAACAGAACTACAGGTAACAATTTTAGGACCCGGGGCATTACACAACAGTTGTCCATTTCTAGATTTAAAACCAGAATCAGACCCAATTGTTGGTATCTCATCAGGAACATCATCAGCCAGGGATTCAAGAGGGACCTCACAGGGGGCCGTTGCCTCAACAACATCATTGGCAGAATAGGAGACAATATCAGAAAAGGCATTTTCATAAGCCTTTCAAAAAACCCTAGCCTTTCAAAAGCCTTTTCACCGAATAATTCGGTAAAAACCCTAGCATTTCAAAAGCATTTTCACCAAATAATTCTGTAAAAACCCTAGCCTTTCAAAAGCCTTACAAATCGCAAGGATGGGGGGCGACCGAAAGGGAAAATACCTGTTAGGATATTGACCTAGAGGCCCAATACCCGAACGGGGTTCGGCCCAAATAAAGGTTGGCCCAATAAGGAGACATACCGAACGAGGTTCGGACTATATAAAGGTTGGCCCAAAAAGGAGACATACCGAACGAGGATCGGCCCAAATAAAGGTTGGCCCAATAAGGAGACATACCGAACGAGGTTCGGACTATATACTATACTTGGGCCAATTTAACAGCATCTTCAGTATGGACCAACGTCCCGTTCGAGCAACGGCCAACCAGCAAGTGGCCAGGTGCAGTTAATGCCGGACTATGACATCAACAAGTGGAAGCATGGATGACCAAGTCGGTGGAACAACGGCCAATCAGCAAGAGGCAGCCCATGCTATCCATTAGTATAAATAGAAGGTTTCAAGTCATTGTAAGGGTTAGATTTTCGATACTCAAGCTCTAGAATAGCATCATTTGTTCTTATTTCTTGTATTAAAGCATAGTTTCCGACTTACTGATCGGGAATCTTTTGTAATCAGATTGGTTAATTAATACAAGTGGATTTTCGAGTTTCTAGTAATTCAGATTTTATATTTTCTCATACACTTTGATTCTGGGCCATTCCTGATATATCCAAAGTTCGTGTTGGGCTTTCGGATCTACGGGACTTATCCTCAACATTGGCGCCGTCTGTGGGAAACTTGCAAAAAGTTTCACTTTCTAAACATCCAAAAAACCTCTATTTTTAAAAATGGTCAGAATCAATTCCTATCATACAAACGACGGTTCACACCGTCACGGGAGGAGTCACACCCCGGGGAGTCAAAACCCCCAGGGACAATCCAGTCGAGGATCCTATCCTCGCGTTAATGGGGATTTTGTGATCCCAGAATCTCTGAGGAGAAATCCCCAGGCCATGCGTGACATGGCCCAATTCCTGCAGCACATGGCAAACGAAGAAGAAGGAGGTTCCAGCTTTACAGGGGAAACTCCACGCGCGGAAACAACCACAGCGTCATCCCGCTCACATACCCATCGGGATAATCGACGTAGCGCCCCACCAGCAGCGCATCCCAGTCCCAGTGACCGAACCCCGGTCGGGTCGCAAGCTAGAGGACCAACTCTCGTCGGTCATCATTTCCAACATGCCGAGCGGGGAGATACTAGGGCCCCTCAGCGGCATTGGGACCGGGACTGTGCGGATATGAGGTTTCCACCACCGCCCCCTCTGACGGCCCAGGAGGATGAGATGGCCGAGATGAGGAGGCAAATGAATGAAATGCGGGACCAGATGAACAGGGTACCTGCACAACCTGCACCAGTCCAACTGGGGATTACTTCCCCGTTTACAAGGGAGCTCATGTACGCGGATATCCAAGGGGGTGCCAAGCCCCCGACCGGCCAAATATATGATGGGGTGGGAGATCCCCACGTGCATCTGAGGAGTTACCAAGGCGGACTTATGCTGCTAGGAGCACCCGAGGTTGCCATTTGCCGTTTGTTTTTCAGCACGCTCAGGGGGCCTGCCCAGGAATGGTTCGGGACGCTACAGCCCGGGTCAATCAATAGCTTTACCGAGTTATCAACGTTATTCTTGGCTCAATTTGCTTCCAGTGCCAATCCCAAACGGCACTTCAGCTATCTGACCAGCGTGAAGCAAAACGCCAAGGAGACCCTCAACCAATTCCTGAAAAGGTGGAGGGATGAAACCTTAACAGTGGGAAGCATGACGGATGATACCGCCATCACCCTGTTCACGAATGCTCTCCGAACGGGGGAGTTGTACAAAGAATTGAAGAAGAATCCGGGCACGGTGTATGCCGAAGTATTAGATCGGGCGCGCAAGCATGCCGCCCTAGAAGAAGAAATAATGATCAGGGATAAGGTCATTACGCCTGCTGCCCCGATCAGACTGGCTGATCGGCTGGGTCCTAGCCCAGCGGCCACTTCACCTCCCAAACAAGGGAGATTTACACCCCTGGTCCTATCAATAGCGGCCATCTATCAGAACGAGAGGGACAATATTCCCATCCCGACTGATTCTGGACAATTCATGGGAACGGATGACAATGCTTTCTGTAAATATCACAACAGAAAGGGTCATGCCACCAATGCCTGCAGGGCCCTGCAAAAAGCAATTGAGGATCTGATCCGAAGGGGCCATCTGAGCAAATATGTGAACAAAGATCTGAATGCAATGGGCACGTTAAAACCGGCCAGGAAACCTAACAGCTGGCGCCGGGATGCTCAACGTGACGCCCAGCCTCAGAATGATGCGTATGTTCCTCCCAGAGATGAGCCAGAGGGCTCGGGAGGCCCCGGAAAGAAGCCTCGAATGGAGGTCAAGGTCATATTTGGGGGCGGAGAGACCGGAGATTCGAACGCCGAACGGAAAAGGTTCGAGCTGAGTCTTTATGTAGGGTCCGTCTCCGCTCCCCCCCCCCCCCAGAAGAAAGGAAGGACAGACCCGATCATGTTCGGGCCAGCTGATCTACCCAACTCTCCAAGCCCCCACAGGGATGAACTGGTAGTAAGCATGTGTATTGACAATGCTTTAATCCGCCGAGTGCTGGTCGATACTGGGAGCAGTGTGAATGTATTGTATCTACAATCATTCGAGAAAATGGGTCTGCAAAGAAGCAACCTGACCCACCTGCGGACTCCACTGGCGAGTTTTACCGGTAACTGCATCGAGGCGGAAGGGACCATCCAATTGATGGTTGAAATTGGAGATGAAACCCACAGAGCGTCACTCCGAATGACGTTCGTGGTGGTAGATATAAAGTGCGCCCATAATGCCATTTTGGGCCGACCGGGATTGGAAGATCTGGAGGCAATAGCCTCTGTCCGCCACTCATGCATCAAATTCCCCACAGACACTGGGGTAGGGGTGGCCAGAACTGACCCAACAACAGCCCGGACATGTTATCGGGAGGCCCTGAAACAGATGAACACTCGTGGGATGCGGGTGAATACAATTGAGGTAGAAACCCACCGAACGGAGTTCGAGGCACATCCGGAGCCCGCCACCCTTCTTGAACAAATCGACCTCGACTTTCCCCCGAACCGTAAGGTCGCTATCGGGGTAGATCTGGAGGCAGATATCCGGGATGGCGTGATCGCCGTCCTCAAAAAGTTTCAGATGCTATTTGCCCGGGGGCCAGAAGATATGCCCGGCATTGATCCAGAAATAATATGCCACAAACTTGCCGTTCGGTCTGATGCAAAACCGGTCCAACAGAAGAAACGATACCAAGCGACCGAACGGCGGGAATTCACCAAGAAGGAAGTGGCCACTTTGCTAAGGATAAAACATATCCGTCCGGTAATCCACGTAGAATGGCTATCCAATGTGGTTCTAGCCCCAAAGCAATCTACCTGGAGAATGTGCGTGGATTACTCCGATCTCAATAAAGCATGCCCCATGGATCCCTACCCAGTGCCAAGGATCGATCTGCTAGTGGATGAGACTGCTGGGTGCGAGTTACTGAGCTTCATGGATGCTTTCCGAGGTTATCATCAGATATTCATGCACCCGGCCGATGCAGAGAAAACGGCGTTTGTTACTTCGGATGGCGTGTTCTGCTACATCGTCATGCCATTCGGATTAAAGAACGCGATGGCAACCTTCCAGAGGATGATCGGGATGCTGTTTAAAGATGTACTGGGTGTCACAATGGAAGCCTACGTTGATGACATCCTGATCAAGAGCAAAAAGAAGGAAAACCATGTCCTGGACGTAGAAAAGGTGTTCGGGATAATGCAAAGGGCGAATATGAGGCTCAATCCCAAGAAATGCGCGTTTGCTGTAACAGGAGGCAAATTTTTGGGGTATATGATGAGCGAGAAGGGGATTGAGCCCAATCCAGAAAAAGTAAAGGCCATTGTGGACATGGAGCCCCTGAGGAATCTCAAGGAAGTACAAAGATTGACCGGTCGGCTAGCAGCCCTGAGCAGATTCCTATCAAAACTGGCCGATCGAGCTATCCCGTTTTTTCAAATCATGAAGAAAGCCAACCCTTTCGAGTGGACGGCCGAATGCCAAACGGCCTTTGAGGATTTCAAGACATATCTGTCTTCCCCCTGGTCTTGACAAAGCCCGAACCAGGGGAACATCTGTATATGTACCTGGCTGTAGCCGACTTGGCCGTAAGCACGGTTCTGCTGAAAGAAGAAGATGGCGTTCAACGGCCAATCTATTTTGTGAGCAAGGCGTTGAACGGCCCGGAAACCAGGTACACCTTGCTAGAAAAGAATATACTGGCCCTGATAGCTGCCATTAAACACCTGGCCCCGTATTTCCAAACCCACCCGGTAACTGTATATACTACCCAACCATTATCCACCATCTTGAGAAATCCTATGGCAAGTGGGCGCATTACCAAGTGGAGTCTCCTGATCGGGCAGTACGAGGTAGATTTCAAACCCCGGCCTACTATCAAAGGGCAGGCCCTGGCAGATTTCATTGCAGAATGTACCGCCCGGCCCTCAGAAAAAGATTCAGAGAACAACGGGCTGGATAACTGGTGGGAAATGTACGTGGATGGAGCATCTAGTGCTAAAGGTTGTGGGGCTGGAGCTGTGATCACATCGCCCGAGGGGTTCAAAGCGTATTATTCCATTCATTTTGATTTCAAGGTGACCAACAATGAGGCTGAATATGAGGCTCTCATTGCTGGTTTAAAGTATGCAAAGGCCCTAGGCGCCGATCAGTTAAAAGTGAGATCGGACAGTCAACTGGTGGTACATCAAGTGAACGGCACGGCTGAGGCCAAAGAAGAAAGGATGAAGGCATACAAGGAAATGGTCGAGGAGCAGATACATAAATTTGAACAGGTGGTGCTCGACCAGATATCCAGAATCGAAAATACTGAAGCAGATATCCTGTCCAAATTAGAACATGCAGCGTTCGACGATCGGGCACAGGAGATCCCGGCTCATATCCAACGTTTTTCCCATCGGGAAACATTGGCAACCCCAGCAATAATGGTTCTCCAGATCGAGGCCATATCCTATGCCATCCCGAGCTGGGTCGTGGATATGACCAATTACCTAAAAGACGGAACCCTCCCGCAAGATAAAAATCCTGCTTATCAAATAAAATGCATCCAGAGGAGGGCTTCCATGTTCGAGTTGGTGGACGGGCAGCTGTACAAGAAGACATTTGGGGGACCATATCTGAAATGCCTCCCACCCGATCTAGCGGCAGCTGTAATGGAGGAGATTCATGAAGGTATCTGTTCCAGTCACCAAGGGCCCAAGACGCTGGCCAGAAAAATCATCTTGCAAGGATATTATTGGCCAACTATCCAACAGGACTGCTTCACGCATACCAGGAAATGTAAGGTATGCCAATTATACGCACCGGTTCCCGGACGGCCTGCCACTTTCTACACTCCAATGACGGTGGCCCTTCCATTTGCAAGATGGGGAATAGACCTGTTAGGTCCTCTACCTACTGCACCCGGAAACAACAAGTACATCATTGTGGGGATAGATTACTTCACCAAATGGGTAGAGGCCGAGCCACTGGCCAGCATCACAGATGTAAAATGCCAGAAGTTTGTCTGGAAAAATATCATTTGCCGGTTCGGAATCCCTGAACAGATTATAACTGACAATGGAAGGCAGTTCGTGAGCCGGAATTTTGAGAACTACCTGGCCAAATGGGGGATCAAGCATTCCAGAGCATCCGTCGCATACCCTCAGGCAAATGGCCAGGTAGAAAATATGAACCGAACCATCATGGATGGCATGAAGAAGAAGCTGGAAGAATACTCCTCGTCGTGGCCTGATCAGTTGAATTACATTCTATGGACTTACAGGACCACACCCCGAACGGCCACGGGAGAGACTCCATTTGCCCTTGCCTATGGTTTTCAAGCCAAAGTACCAACGGAGATCCTAGTTCCCACACACCGAACGGTGCATTACAGCCCAGAACAGAATGAAGATAACTTACGGGCCGAATTGCATTTCGTAGAAGAAAGGAGGGATCTGGCAGCGGCACGAATGGAAGAGTATCACAGAGCCACAAGAAGATACTTCGATAAGCAGGTTAAAGTTCGTTCAATCGAGGTAGGGGACTTGGTACTAAGAAAGAGAGAGAAAAGCAAACCGCTCGAAGGGGGCAAAATGGCACAAAATTGGGAAGGCCCCTACCAAGTGTGTAAGAAGTATGCTTCAGGAACGTTTGGCCTACAAAATACCGAAGGCCGACCGGCAGGAACCTGGAATGTAGAGCATCTGAGGAGATTTTATCAGTAAAAACGGCTGTTGCCACCTCTAAAAATATATATATATATATATATATAGAGGGAGACATAACTTCCACAAACTCAGCCCATGGTTAACTCGATCATTCCGGATAACCGAATGACGAACGGGTTAACAACATGGAAGGAAAATCAATTCTCAGTTTAGAGAGTTTTTGACCCTAGAATTACGAAAGAATAAAGGGATCAAAAACAGCTTGAAGAATTGAGGCTCAGAAAATCGGTGCCCATGGTTAACTCGATCATTCCGGATGACCGAATGACGAACGGGTTAATTCCATGGAAGGAAAATCAATTCTCAGTTTAGAGAGTTTTTGACCCTAGATTTATGTAAGAATAAAGGGATCAAAAATGGCTTGAAGAATTGAGGCTCAGAAAATCGGTGCCCATGGTTAACTCAATCATTCCGGATGACCGAATGACGAACGGGTTAATTCCATGGAAGGAAAGTCATTCTCAGCCAAACGACTGGGAGTTTGACGCTCAGATAGTCTCACCTCAGCGGTTAATATGAGAATCGATTCTGGAAAACCGAATGACGAACATATTAGCAGTTTGGAGGGAGCCATACATTTCAGCAAGAGTTTTGACCCTGTAATTACGCATTGATGAAGGGATCAAAATGGCCTGGAGTTCGAAGGACAGTGATTCTCACCTCAGCTTGTTAACACGTAGAATCATTCTGGATGACCGAATGACGAACGGGTTAACAGCTTGGAGGGAGCTGAGTCGTCAACTTAGCCAAAGTCGACCCTGTAATTACGTACGGGCAAAGGGATCAAAACGGCTTGGAGATGGTGTCAAGACTGTAAGATATGGATTAACCGAGCGACGTTCGGATAAGGTACGGATTGTCGTCCGGGGAATCGGAACTATGGTTTTGAAAAATCTCGCCTCAGTCATAAAACTTGACTTGGAAGCTAGTCGCCCTTTTAGCTATAAGTAAGAAAGGACCCAACTTCGGCGATCTTGCTTACAGTCCGAAAAGGGTTACCTCAGACCCCTAATATGGATGATACGAGCCAGAGAAAACAGTTCGGAATGCATCGGAATTATGGGTTTGGAAGGAGAGAGCCTCACCTCAGCTTGTTAACGCATGAAATCATTCTGGATGACCGAATGACGAACGGGTTAACAGTTTGGAGGGAGCCCCTATCCCAGCCAAGAGTTTGACCCTGTGGTCACGATCAAAACGGCTTGGAGGAATTCACCTCAGCTAAGAGTTTTGAACCCGTGCGTCACGAACAGGAAAAGGGATCAAAACGGGTTCGGAAAGGTGTCAGAACAATTATGAAGAGAGTCTCACCTCAGCTTGTTAACACGAGAAGTCATTCCGGATGACCGAATCTCGAACGTGTTAACAGTTTGGAGGGAGCCCCTATCCCAGCCGAGAGTTTGACCCTGTGGTCACGATCAAAACGGCGTGGAGGAATTCACCTCAGCTAAGAGTTTTGAACCCGTGCATCACGAACAGGAAAAGGGATCAAAACGGGTTCGGAAAAGGTGTCAGATATAAAGATACATAAGCCGAGTGAGGTTCGGCCATGTAGAAAGGATTGTGGACAAAATCAAAGGAATAGAAAAGGTGCAACAGACAAAGGAAAAAAGTCCAGTTTATTCTTCGGCGTTACTAGCCGGAATATACAAAAACAAATATACAAGAAAGGAGACAACAGATAAGGAAAGGCTATACTAATGGATGATCGCCATTCGGGGAGGATGTAGGCTGAGAGCTCCCTGTCTGCACTGCATCGTCAGGCGCTGCTTTGGATCTTTTCTCCATGACGCGATCATACGTATTCCCGAACAGATCATCGAAGCCTAGTTCATCAGGATCGAACGGCTTCGGGAAACGCTCTAAGATCAGTTCAAGATTCCTATCCAGAAGCAGGTCCTGACTTTGCTTGACGGTTTTCTCGGTCAGGACATCCAAGAAAGATTTCCCTTCCGGCGTGCTGTCCAGGAGGTCAATCCCTGCCTTGATGGGATCTGAGCTCTCACGCAAAAATTGGCCAAGGTGAGGACCTAGGAATTGCCGGGCCGTATTCTCCAGAGCGAGCTTCAGCGCCTTGCCCCGTTGGAAATCCACTACCGATTGCTGAGCAATCTGAGAGGTATTGACCGTGTAGGGTTCGGGCAGATGATATCCGACAGCCTTATCAAATTTAATGCCAGCAGATTCAGCAGCCCGCACCTTGGCCCGGAGTTCTTTGAGCTCCCGGTCGCGACGACGGGACGTCTCCTGCATCTCGGCCAGGGCAGCTTTTGCTTTCTCACCCTCTTTGGCCTGCTCCTGAAGGTCGGCCGCTAACTTCCGAGCGGCGGAAAGAAGGACCTGGCCGTCATCCCGATCACTGGCCAGGGCTTTCATCTCTTTCTCAGCAGCGAGAAAGGCTTTGTGATAGTACACGCCAGCCTGAAAACAAGGTTACAATGAAAGTCAGAAAAGGTAAAGCACGAGTAATAGAAAGGTATGGGTCGGACTGAAATGTACCTTGAGCGCTTCCTGGTGACCTGCTTCGAAAAGGTCCGACCAGTGAGTCAAGTTAGTAAAGCTCGGGGGAACTTTGATCGCGGTATGACACCACATAGAAGATGGCATCAACCCGAACAGATACCTCCCTTCCGATCTGGGCCCCATATTTGAGAACTCAACAAACATCCGATCATCGATCGGTGTGGCAGTAAGAACCGGAGTTGGTCTGTTGGCAGGTACCGATCTTTTGGGCTCAACCTCCGGCCCGGTCAAGTCAACCACATGGTCGATCGGGATCAGATGATCGCCATCATTTCCTTTGCGCTTTTTTCGGGTTTGCTCCGCCGAATCACGATCGGCTATCATCTTCTCTTTCCCTTTAGCAGAGGAGATGGAACGCCGGACGGGTATGGGAGAGATCACACCTACAAGGAAGAGAAATAAAAAATAAGACAGTTGAATTGCGAGAGCGAAGGATGATCGGGTTAAAACCCTACTATGCTTACCAATTCCAGCAGATAACATGCTCGAGGCAGTGACAAAGCTGCGAAGACTTCTGGTCCCTCCCATTCGCAGAGACTCAGCCTGGGAGCGTAGAACGGCATCCACCCTGGGCAGGGAATCCCGGACGGGATATGCGTTCCACCGGTCCGGGAATGGCAAAGAATCACCTACCCGAACGAACAAAAACCGCTCTTCCCAGTCAGCCTGCGGGGTAACGTTCTCTGTGAACAGCTGACGGTCAGAACGGGCTACCAGCTTCAAGTACCCGGTCGTCCAGTACGGCTGATAGCAGTAATGATAAAGAAATAGATCGACGCTCGGGGTGATCCTCAACTCGTGGCACCGGATAATGAAGCCTGTCAGAATACGGTAGGTGCTGGGCACGAACTGAGCGGGCAGTACAGCAACCCGGCGTAAGAACTCCACGATGAATGAGTGGAGAGGGAACCGAAGTCCAGCAGTCAGGGCATCGAGGTGCACTAGCACGTGCCCCGGTCTGTGCCTCATAGGATGCCGAATGAATCCGGCATAGTATTCTCTTGGTGGGGGCAACAACTGGCTAAGTTGTCGTTCAACATCTTCTGGGAGACGTTGTTTGTGTTTGCGTATGCGATTGAAGTGTAGGGCAATGCGGGGTGGCCGTTCGGGCATCCCCTTGTTGTAAACCTGAAGGTCATCTCCCGACAGGCATCCATCCTCCTGCGGCTGTTCGGTAGGTTTGCTGACCTGAGTATTGGCAGGTTTGGGTGTTTGGGACGAAGAGCCTTCGGCCTGATTACCAGCGGATGTTTTGCTCTTACGGATCAAAGGCATCTCCTCAGTTTCTGAGCTAGAGGAGTAGTACATAAAAACGCTGGAGGAAATTTGGGAACTCTAGAGAGAGAAGGCTTGAGAGTATGCAAAGGAATTCTAGAGAGAGAAAGCTCGAAAGAAAAATGAGAAAACAGCAGGAGAAATTAGGGGAAGCACCTCTCTATAAATAGGGAAAGTGCCGCACAAATCCCTAATCCATGAGCAACACGTGGCATCAGGTGGTTACGATTAATTTGGGGCATTTATGATTCACTTTTTATGCACGTACCCCGGACGGGCTTACAGAGGATTAGCAAAGATCACAGGGGCTTACTGTTTAGAAAAATGATGTCCTAAATGTCAGCCTGAAGCCCGACCGGCCAACAGTATTGTAAAAGGTTATCTGGGAGAAAAATGCTAAGTCCTAAATGTCAGCCTGAAGCCCGACCGGCCAACAGTATTGTAAAAGGTTACTGTTTAGAAAAATGTTGTCCTAAATGTCAGCCTGAAGCCCGACCAGCCAACAGTATTGTAAAAGGTTATCTGGGAGAAAAATGCTAAGTCCTAAATGTCAGCCTGAAGCCCGACCGGCCCACAGTATTGTAAAAGGTTACTGTTTAGAAAAATGATGTCCTAAATGTCAGCCTGAAGCCCGACCGGCCAACAGTATTGTAAAAGGTTATCTGGAAGAAAACTGCTAAGTCCTAAAAGTTGACCTGAAGCCCGACCGGCTATCAACGTCATAAAAAGATAGCCTAAGGATTGGGCTAAAGCCCAACCGGCTATCAAGTTGTAAGAGATTATCTGAAGCCAGAATATGCCAAGTCCTAAAATTTGGTATGAAGCCCGAACGGATGAGTACCAGGGGGAAGGAGTTTTTTTTCCTTAAATCATAACTTTCTAATGCCCGAACGGCGATCAACGGCGTTAGGATTATTTGAGCAAGAAATAAGTTAGGAAAAGTTAGGATTATTTCCTTAAATCATAACTTTCTAATGTCCTTCAAAATAGGCCGAATCCCGAATGGCGAGTAAATCATGCATTAAAAACAGAAAAGACAGTACACCAAGTTTCAGGCAAAAAGGGATATATATTCATCGGTACTACTGACCGGGAAATACAGGCAACTTGGAAAAAAGGAAATTACGACAAGAATTACAATACATATGAATTATTGATCGTGGGCCATTTCATCTCCCTCTTCATCTTCATCCTCATCATCATCAGACGGGGGTTCAGGCTCTTTTCCCGCAGCTCGATCAGCTTCCCGTTGCTGGGCTCGCAGAAATTTCTCAAACTGCGCCTGGATAATATCATCTGTGGGGAGATCAGAAGCCTGAACCGGCCTCCCCAATTGAGTTTGAAGCTGAGTGACGAAGGGACGCAGCAAGACCTGGCCAATTTTGCCATAAAGATCGGAGACAATGGAATCATTCCATTTTTTGGCCTCCGGGTCCTTATCCAAGAGGGCCACCCCTACCGATAGCCGGCTGGCGCCTTTGGGAAAACCCTTCAAATACGCCCCAAAGGCGAACGGGATTTGGGCCCTTGCGTGTTCATCCATGATGATGGAGAATTCATCAGAGGATTTAAACATATCCCGGACGGCGGACAGATCCACGCTCACTTCATAAGGACCGTCCGGGATGCTAGATGGCATCTCTTCAAATTTAACCTGGGCAGCCTCAGCGGCAAGGACTTTCGCCTGGGAAGCTGCAAGTTGGACCCGAAGGGTACCAAGTTCAGCGTCCAGCCTCTGCTTTTCCTCCGCAAAGGCTTTCCGTTCGGCCTCCAGAGAGACGATGGCGGCAGCAGCATGTTGCTCAGCAGAAGACTGGGCAACAATCAGTTCCCGCTCCTTGGCCAGGCGGGCCTCCCGCATCTGAAGGGTGTACAAGCCCATCTACAGAATACCGTTCGAGAATTAGTACTGGTTACGGAGAATAAAATAAAGACAAAGCACAAAAGACAATATACCTTCAGAGCAGTCAGAGCCAGACATTCTTCAGATTGCTCGACCGACAACTGAGGAATGGAAAAGTTGTTAAACCAGGAGGAGGTAGACCAGATCTGGCTCGTTGTAGATCCGGCCCTCTCTAATACCTCATGAACAGGGTCGGACAAGGAGATCCGCTCGACCTGACCCGTAATATGGTCGGTATGGGTCTCACCAGCATTCGAGGATTCCCCCCGAACGGAGTCGAAATGCTGGGAAAATTGGTGCAGTTGGTCAGAACCGAACCGGTCATCAAGCAGCATGGCCTCTAGTTGATCCTGGTGGACCTGCTGAATTGGTTGAGGTTCTGAGAGCGGTTGGGAAGGGGCAGCTTCCTGAGCGGGAACAATGGTGGGAGTAGGTTGGGGGTTCTTCCGGGATTTTTTCCGCTTACCGGCCCCACCGGCTGCGATAACTCTGCTATCATCCATAGGAAGATCTGGGTTGGGGGCTGAAAAAAGACAAAAGAACAATGTTAGTATCGAGCGGCCCTAGCGTGTGAGAAACTAAAAGGAATAAAAAAAAAGAATAAAAGAACGTTTCTCGCACGGGAAGGACCGCCCGGACCAAGGCACTTGGTTTATCAAAACAAGTAAACCCAAGAGAACGGGCAGTACCTATCCCGGCTGTTATGAGTCGTTCGGGGGTCAGATAATTCATTATGTCCATGCATTTATCCTTCTCCAAAGCAAGCACGTCCTTGTAGATTTCTTCAGTGAGGATAGGATCAGGGGTTTTGCGGGGGAAGGCATTCCACTTGCGGGGAATCAGACCGTCCGGGACGGACACGAAGAAGAACCGGTCTTTCCACCCTTTGATCGAAGTTGGGTTTCCTTTGAACAGGATGTGTCCCGTTCGGGCACTAGTGGCCAAATAGCCATGGGTTTATTGGGGGGCTACTTTGAAAAACTGATGAAAGAGCTCTAGGGTTGGTCGGGCACTGGCATCTTTGCAACGACAAATGAAACCCGCCATTGCTCGATAAGAGTTCGGCATAATCTGGGCTGGTACAACTTCGTAGAAATTGAAGAAAGAAATGAAGAAGGGGTGTAGCGGAAATCTAAGGCCGGCCCTAATCGAGTCAAAGTGGACTATGGTCATTCCGGGCCTATGACGCATTGGGTGAAGCCCGGCTTGCAAACGGAAATCCACCGGGTCAGGGATAAGGGCCGGGATTTCGGCCCTATTGTGAGAGGTCAATTTTTTCCTCCTCTCCCTAATCAATTTTAGGTCAAGAGTATGGCGAGGAACATCGTTGGGACGCCCGGCCGCCATGGAGGCTATTTCGTCCTCGGATTTGGTGTCATCAGAATCCTCACTGGAGGAAGAAGAAGTGCTAGGGAGGTCCTCCGCCTCAGCCCTGGAATTCGTCGTCGTCTCAGTAGAAACACCGGAAAACGGAACTGGGATGGCATCTACAATGGCGGTATCACAGTCATCTCCATGAGAGGCCATCTCCGAATCAGAAGAATGCTCTGTGGGGCTCATCTCGATCGAAGCCAGAAATGAAGATGGGGAATCCAAGGTTGGGAAATTACCTGAGCAAGGGAAGCAGGGGGAAATTTGCAGAGGAAACAACGAAGGCCAAGGAATTGCAGAATCGAAACCCGGAATTTAAGAGTTAAGGGCTAATTTATAGCCTTGAAACCGCCGTGTCGAGAACCAATCAGAGAGCGACACATCACTAGGGGCATTTAAGCTAGACACGCGTCTAATGAAAAGACTAAACGACGGTTATCATGATGAATATGGGGAAATGAAGCGGCAGCCGTCAAATCGCAGCATGCGGAACTGATTACATCTGTCCCCCGATCGCCATTCGGGGTATTATGACATTTGTATACTTCCTGATGCACTCACTTCGTTCGAGACATCGGAAGTGGGGGACTTGTGTTAGGATATTGACCTAGAGGCCCAATACCCGAACGGGGTTCGGCCCAAATAAAGGTTGGCCCAATAAGGAGACATACCAAACGAGGTTCGGACTATATAAAGGTTGGCCCAAAAAGGAGACATACCGAACGAGGATCGGCCCAAATAAAGGTTGGCCCAATAAGGAGACATACCGAACGAGGTTCGGACTATATACTATACTTGGGCCAATTTAACAGCATCTTCAGTATGGACCAACGTCCCGTTCGAGCAACGGCCAACCAGCAAGTGGCCAGGTGCAGTTAATGTCGGACTATGACATCAGCAAGTGGAAGCATGGATGACCAAGTCGGTGGAACAACGGCCAATCAGCAAGAGGCAGCCCATGCTATCCATTAGTATAAATAGAAGGTTTCAAGTCATTGTAAGGGTTAGGTTTTCGATACTCAAGCTCTAGAATAGCATCATTTGTTCTTATTTCTTGTATTAAAGCATAGTTTCCGACTTACTGATCGGGAATCTTTTGTAATCAGATTGGTTAATTAATACAAGTGGATTTTCGAGTTTCTAGTAATTCAGATTTTATATTTTCTCATACACTTTGATTCTGGGTCATTCCTGATATATCCAAAGTTCGTGTTGGGCTTTCGGATCTACGGGACTTATCCTCAACAATACCGACCAGAGCAAATCGGAAGGGGTGCGATAGAACTTGTAATTCGTTGTCAGAGAAGGTAACCGACGAGAAGCCCCTGAAGCTACTAGACGACCCCAGGTCTGCAACATCAGAAAAGGAGCATGGCTGTGAGTGCAATCGTTGGCCGGGGATAGCATCTCTTACCACCGCTGCGTAAGAGTTCTTCGCCTTCGATGTCTCCTGGCCTCTCCCTTCCGCCGGCGGCATCGCTGCCGCACTGGCTTCAGGCGGACCGAAGAGTAGCGTGGATATCCTAGAGAGAAGACATAGCGTCTCTCTCTAAACATTTGTGATTCTAAATACGGATCTAAGAATGTGTCACTATTCTATAATAATAATAATATGTCAAAAACAATGACACATATATGTCATAAATACTATAGTGATGTTATAGTGTCACTAAACAAGTGTCACTGTAAGCCAGTTTTTTAGTAGTGATATACAAATTTAAGAATAAATTTTGTAAGATCGTGTGTTATGAGTATGTTGACTTGATAATGGAATTAATTATGAAATGCATGTTGAAATATACTTTTTACTTCATATAAGAATATATGAATGATTAAAAGTGATATTTTGTATATTGTTATAAAGATGATATTTTCAATGGAAAATAAGTTGGACATTTTATAAATGACCATGAATGGAGAACATGGTTTTGTTAGAATTAATTGGACTAGTATTGATATACTAGTTTGACATTAAAGTGAAATGTAGCTAAAATTGATCCTAAGTTTGGATTGTGATGTTATGCCTTAAGTAGTGATGGAGTAACTATCTAGAGAGAAGTGAGAGGTAGAGAGAAGTGCAGCAAATACTTGCAATAAATGATTTGTGAACCCCCTAAAACTACCCCAAAAGAGGTATTTATAGGGAAAATGTGTGTTGGGCTCCCAAGTCTTGGGCTTGGAAGGCCCATTTACAATTGGGTCACTACCGGGCCGAGTACAAAGTATGTAGGAATGACTAACTGTGAAATCCGGTCCTGTGAGCTCTCTGTGGCCGATGAGGGCCTGGTCGACGGAGCCATGGCCGATGGAGACCTAGCCGGCGGAGACACCTGGTTCTCCTGACTTCTGGATCATATTCTGAGTTGATATCTTTCTGGCCAATGGAGGGCCATCTGGCCGACGGAGGCCCTTCTGAGTGACAGTTGTGCCTCCCATTCTTCTGAGTATGTGGGTCCTGGGGTCTAGACCCATATACTCCATCAAGTAGTCTTAAGAGATGCTTTAAGGTATGAAACTATGAACTTTAAGTTATACTAGGGGTAGGCCTTAAGGGATACCCAAGATAAATTGAATAATAAATTGATCCTAGATATAGGATTGGCCTACGGGCGTGTTCGGTAGTCTTTGAGGATAGCCGGTTGAATTATGGTAATAAGTAAGGACCATGGCCCTTCCCGACTCTAGAGAGCGGAGTTGGATAGCATGGACTTGCAACATGATCATGGGTTAAGGTGGAATCCGAATCGGAGACCTAACTAGGCTCTGACAGCGGTAACACATAAGATAGGACCCCGAAGGACCTTACCTTCCTACGGGATGATGGGTATGAGTCCAGGGGCGGGATGTTGAAATCCGAACCGAGAGCCTCATGAGGTCTCGGACAGCGGTAGCAAATCCCGTAGAAATAATAAGATCCACGGGTTGGGTTGTACAAATGATGAATAAAAGGAATATATAAGAAGGGCCGTGCGCCGACAAATAAATGAATTTACTTATTATAGAGATAATAAGTGGGAAATATAAATTATTATTTCTATTATGATATCACTCTATATTGAGGGTCTTAGATTTTAAAACATTGATTATATTCGGTGTAGTTGTCATTGTACTTTTCAAATGTTTCAAAGTACTGACCTCACCTTCACGGGGGAGGTCACCTCACAGTTTCAGGTAGAAGTTGAAGCTTGCTAACATCGCCCGTTGCTTCGGGGAATTCTAAGAGAGAAGACGTGGTTCGTGCTTCCTCTGTTTCTGTTTCAAAACAATAATGATAATGTTCATGGATATTATTTTCTGAATAATTGTTTGGGGGCTTGTATGCCTAAGTTTGTCAAGTGTGGCTTGAACATTTGTATTAATGTTTCCGCTGCTTTAAATGAATATTTTACATTATGTTTGTTTATGGATGTACTATGTGTGAATGGTATTCAAGACGCCTTGTATAGTATGAATGTGTTGGACTGCGGTTGACTATTCGTACTGTACGGCGGGTTGTTGACGTGTCCGGGGCGTGACACAATGATAATTGCAAGTATAAACTAAATTTAGTATACTTCCATGTTGTACACCATAGTCATAAAGAATCAAAGTATAAAGGATAAATCACAATTTATTGGTTTAGAACTTTTATCAAACACCTAGTGGGCATAGAAGTTCATCCCTAGCCTTAGCTAAGAATTTAGCCTCTTGAGCTCATACTAATTACAAAAGTGTAACTAAGAACAAGGAAATACAATATCATACAAGAAAAATTACCTATAACCAATTGTAGAGGAGAGAAATGACTTATTCTCCAAGTGTAGTCTATTCGAGCCCAACAATTAGGCATGGAAGAAATATTTGATCAAATCATAAGGAAGGTGGATTTTTCCAGTCAAAATATGGCTACACGTCTCTATGTTTTGTGCAAATTCAGACTTAACCGCCGCCGGTTATAAGGGTTAACCGGTGCCGGTTAAGCTACTGGTTTGCGATCTTTGTGCAAAAATATCAGACCGGCGCCGGTTTGGTGCGATGCTGATGCCGATTTTGTCCTAGCATTTTGGTAATGTTACGCTACGAATTTGGACATGATTATTTCATCAAAGTTGTATATAATGAAGTCTTCTATCCACCAAAACTTGAATTCCGTGTTTTTAGTCATCCGATCAAAAGATATGGATAAAACATTGAGAGGTATGCATCCTGGAATCCCACCAGCAACATCTGACTTTATTGGTTGATTGAGTCTTGATCCTTTCATATCCTCGCCATGATGTATTCACAAGATTTGTAGCTTATTGAGTTATCATTCACATGAAACTTTGAATCGAGTCATTTGGAATTCTCTACAATAAGTTATACTCGAATTGTGGGCAGAACGTCATTCTCTTGGTCCAAAAAGTCGTTCATCGCGATGTTTTATGCTCTAGCTCTCATTCTGAAGGTATTTGTCCGATTTCTCTTCTTTTCTTCAACAAATACTTATAAATAATTATGTTAAAAACAAGTAAATATAACGGCTATCAAAGAACAACAATCTTCTTTCTGAGCAACATATGTTCATTTCTATATATCACAATCGCATTATGTCTCTTCGTGAATCATCGTAGTTTCATCTCATAAAATCAAAGATGCGACATGAAACCGTTTCTATTTCACACTTCCTTGATAAATATTTTAGGTAGAGTGTGCGACAATATTTATGGGAATAGAACATCAAATGATGTGTTGAAATTAGCTTTGAAAGTAGAAGACGAGAATAGAGTTTATTTAATATATGACCAATAATTACTTGCACTGTGCATTTTCTAGAGAATTTTAGATCTCAACGTGCTATTGCGATTCTATTTATTGGAACGAAATATATATATATATATATATATATATATATATATATATATATATATATATATATATATATATATATATATATATATATATATATATACTATCTATGTTTCTATATAATTCCAACACGCCTTTCATAAAAAATTCCAACATGTTGATATCTACATTAATTACATATTCTACTTTGACTATATTTTATTTATTAATGTATCAGACTTTTTGAAATATATTGTTCAATTCAACTCAATTTAAATTTCCATTTTCTTTTACTTATAGTAAATTATACTAGGGAAAAATAATTAAAATACCCTCAACTTTGAAGGGGTGTGAGATGGACACCCCAAACTTGCATATGAATTTTAAATACCCTAAACTTTATATACAAATTTATGGTGTTAATTGCATAATTTAAAAATATTTTAGAATTCATGAAGACACAATTAACATTATAAACTTCCATTGCGAAATAAAGAATGTTACACCCAATCTATATAATTGCTACACTTTTAATTTGCTATTGTAAATTATGCAACTAGCCCCATAAATTTACATTTTTGGAAGAAATAATACATGATAATGGTGCGAAAAAACTTTTTATATAAAGTTTGGGGTATTTAAAATTACATACGCAAGTTTGGAGTGTTTACTTCACACCCCATCAAAGTTTGGAGTATTTTAATTATTTTTCCCATTATACTATCGTATATATTTATAATCAAAGTAGTGCATTGGGAAACGTCTAAATGAAAGTTTGTAACTAAAAAAAGAACAGAGAATGTATAATAGAGAAACTTTTTGGGAGCATACAAAATGGCATATAAGCATGTGATGTCATTATTATATAATTCTAACCAATCCAATTAATACTTTAAAATGTATTAGGAAATAAAGTGGAGAATTTTAATTATTGGAGAATATGTTTGAAAATATATTATCTACTATTTGTTCTCTTATATACTAAAGTTAGTCATGGTACAAATATAGAAAATATACTCCCTCCGTTTCAGTTTCCTTGACACACTTCCCTTTCTTGGTTGTTTCAAAAAGATTGACACACTTCCTTATTTCCTTATTTGGTAAACAAATATTTACCAAAACAGTGCAAAACAGTGTCAAACAGTGTTCAAACAGTGTTAAAACAGTGTACTCTACAGTAAAATTTACCTTTCAGTAACATTTTTTCCTTAATTCTTGACAAGTCAAACTGTGTCAAAGATTGTGAAACGGAGGAAGTATGTTACAATTTCTTAAAAGTTTTAATTTGGTAGAAAATTTATACTTACCATAAAGTTTGAACATGTATATATAGCCCCCCGAACATACAAATAGACATGTTAAACGTTTTCCTTTGACAAATATAATTAAGAGTAAGATAAAGAATTTATTTCACAATGCATGTGTATTGGTTATAAAAAATTCCAATAGTAAACAATTTTAAAAATAAATTCAATTTAATATTTTTTTATATCCCCAGTGCTTGCACATTCGGTAGAAAGTACCAATTCCATAAGATTATGGAGAATAAAACAATACAAATTGGACTCTGATGGAGTATATGGCTCAGGGACCCCCGGTCCATAGACTCCTACTACTCTTATCAAGGCCCAATAGGCCCAGGAAACACAACAGGGCCAAATCATAGCGCCCCAAGTACCAAGCAGCCAACAATAAACACACAGGGGGTGCCTTCGGCCCCTTGGCCGAAGGCTCCAGATACTCACAGAATGGTTTTTTCAGGCATACGAGGACACTGAGAGAAGACAGTAAAAACAGCAGCCCTCGGCACCTAGAGCCCTCGGCAGCTAGGGTGCCCCCGGAAGGAAAAGCCTTCGGTCAATCATCTAAGGCCGAAGGCTTCTCCTCGACAGATCTCCCACCCACATGCGCTGAATCACCGTACCAAGTACGACGTCACATCCAAACAGCCGCATTTAATGCGACCACATGCGAACGCCAGTGCCACCCCGTTGAGGTGACCCCTCGACCACCGGAATGATGACATATGTCCCTATCTGGCATTTATTACTACTATAAATAGCGCCCCTTTCCCCCATTTGTAATCCAAGCAAAATTCGCTCACTACATTCTCAGCAATATACTCTCTCTCTCTTACTTTTGCTCTGACTTCTCTCTAGTTACTCCCCGCAGTAACCCTTCGGATACATACCCCGGGACGAGATCATTGCGGCCCTCCAGCGCCGGCTTGACGAGATGGAGGCCACCAAAGCACACGCCACCACTTTTGCCCCGCATACAGACCTGAAGTATGAGGCCATGTTGGCCAAGATGGAGGAGATGCAGAAGAAGATAACCGAGGGCTCCGGGGAACCCACCATACAACTTCGGACCCGGATGCCATTTACCCCAAGGGTATTGGCGGCTCAGATCCCGGAAAAACAACGAGGGCAACTCATCAAACCCTACGACGGAAAGACTGACCCCCAGGAGCACTACAGCAGGTACCAAAACAGTATGATGATGGTGGGGGCATCGGACGAGTATTTGTGCCGCTGGTTCCTCTCCACTTTAGAGGGGCTGGCTTACGAATGGTTCAATCTATTGCCCGAAGGCTGCATCGACTCGTGGAAAGAACTCGCCCAGCGATTCTTGACACAATTTGCGGGAAGACGCCGCACAAGAAAACAATTCTCCCACTTGCTGACAGTGAGGCAAAGGAAAGAGGAGACCCTTCGGGACTTCTTGGAGCGCTGGAGAACGGAGTCTGATAAAGTTGATGGCGCAGACGATGGGACCCTCCTTGCCCTCCTCCAAACAGTACTCCGCCCCGGAAACTTTTCAAGGAGCCTCATCATCGAACCCCCCGCAATTACATAAGGGCCCTACAGCGGGGGGACAGGTACGTCGAAGCCGAGGAGGTGGAAAAATGCCATCACAACCTCGATCAGCAACGCCCTCGGCCAGACGATAAAGGCAACCGGGGGCCGGGGGCTCCCCGTAATCAACCCAAGGATTCGGCACCCCCCGGTGACCGCCCCCGGCATGGCCAAGCCAAGCCCGGGGGAGGTTACAAGGGGAACCCGAAGGCTTGGGCACAACCTGTTCTCCTGGAGCATCCTCGGACACCTTTAACGCACCCCGTCAACGTCATCCTCGACTTCGCTGAGGAGAGGGGTCTAGTGGAGCGAGATTCTCGCGCACCCCCGAAGGTATATGCCATCAATCCAAACTACCTCTACTGTCGTTTCCACCGACATCAAGGGCACAAGACCGATGACTGCCATCAGCTGAAGACAGCCATCGAGAGGTTAATACAGGCGGGCCATCTGTCCCAATTTGTCCAAGGCCCTCAGCAACAGGGTCCTCCCTACCAAGGGCCACCCCGAGGGCGCCCGGCGAAAGCAAACGCTTGGGTTAACCCAAACACCACCCCCCTCGGCAGGAAGAGGGAGATCGGGAATTTGGAGGAGGAAGAAGAAGAGTACCCCCATGGCCTCGAGAAGAAGTGCCACATCCTCATGATCACCGGTGGCAACACAGGGGAAGACTCGACCAGCCAACGGAAGAAGTGGGCTCAATCGCTATATGTGGGGGAAGTCACTCATATGCCCCCAGTAAAGCGGCTGAGGGAGGAACCCATCACCTTTACTAACACCGATCTCCCCCCGGTGTCCTCTCCACACATGGATGCCCTCGTCATCCGCACGGAGATCAATGACACTATCATCCACAGAACTTACGTGACACGGGCAGTTCTGTCAATGTAATGTATCTCAGCACCTTCAGAGAGCTGCACCTGGGAAGGGGGTCCCTTCGGCCCATCAAGACCCCTCTTGCCGGTTTCACCGGTGATACCATCGATTCTGAGGGGGTCATAACCCTCCCGGTACTATTCGGCGACGGGATTCATAAAGCCAAGCTCGGAGTGGAGTTCGTCGTCGTCAACATCGATTGTGCCCACAACATCATCCTCGGTCGGCCAGCCCTCGAGGATCTCGAAGCCATCATCTCCATGAGGCACCTCTGCCTCAAGTTCCCAGCCGAAGGGGGTATCGGCTACTCGAGGGGAAATCAGAAACTTGCCCGCACTTGCTATCTCCAGGTGACAAAGAAGGTTAGCAAAACCGAGTTCCGTATTGACACCATCATCGGGGCTATTGAAGAAGAGGAGAAGAGGCCGAGGGCTGAACCGGCCGAGGACGTAGAAGACTTTGCGCTCGATCCGGCCAAGCCGGAGAGAGTCGTGAAGATTGAAGCCCAGCTCCCCGAAGACTTAAAGACTGGCATCATCAGCGCCCTCCGCGCCTACTCCATTGTTTTTGAATGGGGGCCGGAGGACATGCCGGGGATCAGCCGAAGGGTCATCACCCACCGCCTCTCGGTGGACCCTTCGGCTAAACCAGTACAACAACGGAGGAGACCCCTCTCGGCCAAGAGGAGGGAATTTGTGAAGAAGGAGGTCGCCATGCTCCTCTCTATCAAGCACATCAAAGAAGTAAAATACCCCTCATGGCTGGCGAACGTAGTCCTCGCACAAAAACCGCCCTCATTCCGCATGTGCGTGGACTACACGGATCTCAACAAGGCATGTCCCATGGACCCCTTTCCTTTGCCGAATATTGATCAACTTGTAGATGAGACTGCGGGGTGTGAAAATCATGTCATTTCTCGACGCATTCCACGGGTATCATCAAATCTTTATGCATGAGGAAGACGCTGAAAAAACAGCCTTCATGACTCCTGAAGGCATCTTCTGCTACCTTGTAATGGCCTTCGGCCTCAAAAACTCAGGCGCCACTTACACCCGGATGGTGGCCAGGGTATTTCAGGCCGTTCTGGGCGCACTATGGAGGCATATGTTGACGACATGATCGTCAAAAGCAAACAATCCTCCAGCCATGCTGACGACCTCAGGGAAATCTTCGTCATCATGCAGAAGTTCAACCTTCAGCTAAACCCGAAGAAGTGCACCTTCGGCGTGCAAGGAGGCAAATTCTTAGGCTACATGGTGAGTCGAAGGGGTATCGAGGCCAACCCCGAAAAAATCGAGGCCATCATCAACATGGAGCCCCCACGCAACGTGAAGGAGGTCCAACAGTTGACGGGCCGCCTGGCAGCCCTCAATCGCTTCCTATCAAAATCGGCGGAGAAGTCCTTACCCTTCTTCCAGATCATGAGGAAGACTGCCGGTTTCCAGTGGACGTCAGAGTGTCAGGGGGCCTTCGAGGAACTGAAACGGTATTTATCTTCAGCCCGAGTACTCTCTAAACCCAAGGTAGGGGAGACCCTATACCTTTACCTTGGTGTCAGCCCGGCAGCCATCAGCTCAGTGCTCATCCGGGAAGAGGATGGCGTCCAACATGCCATTTTCTATGTTAGCAAGACCCTCAGGGAAGCGGAACTCTGGTATTCCCCTGTGGAAAAAACAGTGATGGCCACCGTTTGGACTGTCAAGAAATTGGGCCATTACTTCCAAGCTCACCCGGTCCAGGTCCTCACTCACCAGCCCCTCGGCGCTTTGATGAGGAGCCCCACCACCTCCTCCCGAATGGTAAAATGGGTTGTCTTCCTGAGCCAATACAACATCGACATCCGTCGTAGGCCCGCCATCAAGGGCCAAGCCTTAGCGGACTTCGTGACGGAGTGTAGGGCAAGATCAGCCACGGACGAGGAGCCCTCGGCCCACTCGGACGATTGGTGGACCCTCTACACCGACGACTCCTCCGTTGTCAAAGCATGTGGGGGAGGGGTTGTTCTCATCTCACTCGAAGGCTTCCGGGCCTATTATGCGATCCGCTTCTCCTTCAAGGTCTCCAACAATGAAGCCGAGTACGAGGCCCTCCTCTGTGGCCTTCGGCTGGCAGCTAACATGAAGGCTCGACAGATCCACGTCAAGTGCGACTCTAAGTTAGTCGTCGGCCAGATTTCCGGGGAGTACGAAGCCAAGGAAGGAAGAATGAAACAATACAACGAGGCGGCTAAAGAATTGCTCAAGGTATTTGAGGCACACTCCCTCACTCAAATAACGAGGGCTCAACACTCTGAGGCCGACATTTTATCGAAGCTCTCGGCCGAATCCCCTGAGCATATCTCAAAGATTGCCAAAATCGAGGAGCTCAGCCTCTCCAGCATACATGCTAGCCCCATCATGCACACAAAACAAAGGCAAGAGGACTGGATCTCAGATATTGTCGCCTTCGTCACCACAGGGCAACTGCCCGAGGATGAGGCCCGTGCCAAGCTAGCAAAGCTGAGGGCTCCCAGCTACACTATCGAAGACGGAAGGCTTTAGAAAAGATCATACAACGAGACATTACTTCGATGCCTTCATCAAGATGAAGCCGAAGTTGCGATGGAGGAAGTGCACAGTGGCACTTGTTCAGCTCACCAGGGACCCTTCTCCATGTTCCGAAGGCTCATAATCCAGGGTTACTTTTGGCCTACAATGGCCCGGGATTGTGCGGATCTCGCCCGAATGTGTACCGCATGCCAACACTTCCAGAAAGCCCCCGGCAGGCCAGCGGTCAACTATGCCCCCATCAGCACATCCATACCCTTCGCTCGATGGGGCATAGACCTTGTGGGCCCTCTGCCGAGGGGTACCTCCAACAACAGGTACATCATTGTCGCCATCGACTATTTCACCAAATGGGTGGAAGCTGAGCCCCTCGCCAGCATAACCGAGGCCAAGTGCCATCATTTTGTTCTCAAGAACATCCTCACAAGGTTTGGTGTCCCCCAAGAAATCATCTCCGACAACGGGACTCAGTTTGAGGCAGCCCCCTTCTGTGCCCTCCTAGAGGCATGGGGCATCAAACACACCTTCTCATCCGTTGCCTACCCTCAAGGCAACGATCAAGTGGAAAACGCCAACCGGACCTTGCTCGAGGGCCTAAAGAAGAAACTTGAGGGCGAAGGGGGTGGTTGGGTAGAAGAGCTCCACAACATCTTATGGGCCTACCGCACCACCCCTTGGCGAGCAACGGGCGAGACACCCTTCTCCCTTTGCTACGGATTTGAAGCTAAGGCCCCCACTGAGGTAACTCTTCCGACCCGAAGGGTCACACAATATGATCCCGAGGTCAACGACGCCAATATGGCCCTCGACCTTCACCTCATTTGAGAATGCCGAGAGCAAGCCTTCATACGCGCGGAAAACTACCGAAGGCAAGTGAAGGGTTACATTGATGCCAAAGTCTGCTCCCGGGAATTCCAAGTGGGGGACTATGTCCTCTGAAGAAGGGAAGCTAGCCAACCAACCGAGGGCGGCAAGATGGCACCAAAGTTCGAAGACCCTTACATCGTGGCGGCCATCATCAAACCAGAAACCTACAAACTTAAACGCCCCAATGGGACTGAGGTCCCTAGACATTGGAATGTACATCACTTAGTTAAATTTTATCAGTAATAGAGAGGCGAAGCCCTCGTGACTAGTGAATGTATTACCCTACGACCCAAGGCCTCCGATTTTGAAGAAAGAAGACATATTGAAGACATAAAAACAGAAGAGCGGCCAAGCCCTCATACAAGCTCCTGGCCCAAGGCTTTTTCGCAACAAGACCCTTCAGCACCAAGTGTCGGGGGTAGAATCTCCTATCACTTGCAAAAAACAGAAGAGAAAACGCTAAGTGTTTCCTTGGAAGTCCCTTCTGCACCAAATGTCGGGGGTGTGCACTCCTATCAACCTTCAACAAATGTAGAAAAACACCCAGTGTTTTCAAAGAAGACCCCTCGGCACTAAGTGCCGGGGGCCGTATACTGGATCAAACGCCAAGTGTTGTTTCTAAAGTCGTACCCCTCGAGGACGCCTATACCGAAGGCGCCACCTATCGGTTCCGGTAGCACGTAGTGCCCCCGGCCATTTGCAACCAGTGTGCAAATGAAAACCCTTCCCTGAAACGCTTTCCGCGTCACTACCCCAAGGGTACGACAGGCAAGTAACATGCCCAGGATTCGACTTTCAAAAACGGAACGCTTTCCGTGCCATTTCCCCCAGGGATTAGCAGGCATCTGATATGCCCAGGATTCGACTTCCAAACCGAAACGCTCTCCGCGCCACCACCCTAAGGGTGTGACAGGCCACGGACTATGTCTGGCGCCGAGGGGACGACTTTCAAAACTGAGGCGCTTTCCGTGCCATCTCCCAAGGGGAGGCAGGCTACAGACTATGTCTTAAGCCCAGGAAATGACCCTCGATCCCCTCGGAACTCGGAAGGTTAACCCGAGGGGGGAGCTAATGGTGTATTCTATTACCTCCCGATAGGCCAAGCCTTACCAAGAAACCAAGTTTCTCGAAGCCTTCCCTTCACTTCCAAAAAAAAGGGGGGGGAGTGAAGGGGAATAGACTCAACGAGAAATCAATGAGTACACAAACTTCAACAAATGGACAAGTCACTAAAGCCGAAGGCTCTAATCCTACAAGGGGGGTAGAATTGGTTAAGCCCACTCAACAACATCTCAATTGGTTAAGCACCTACTCCCCATCGGCACCAACTACGGCATCAATGTTCTACAAAATTTCATAAGTCCACCCTTTGGAAGCGTGACAAGGGCCGAAGGCTCTTATGATCAACAAAGATCGAAGGCAAATACTACTCACCGGGGGCCAGTCTCCCAGGCCGAGGAATATTTTCCAAGTCTACAAAGTTGGGTGCCTTCGGGACCACCGCCCTTCACCGAGGGATCTCTTACTCAAGATACTACAAATCGAAGGGTCTACTCACCATGAAATATGGAAAATGTCCCAAGTCCTAAATGTTTGGCCCTCAGCCAACCCATCATGCAACGAAGGCCAAGCCATTCAATGCAACTAAGAGAAGGCGTAGGGACGGATGAGCAAGGAGATCACCGCGGATGAAAAAGTGACCTAGAGAGAGGAGAGAGCTCTGTGACCTAGCGGATGAGCAAGGAGATCACCGCGGCGCCGCCGCCGCCGAGACCGCCCCCTCCGTGGGGAGGAAGGTCATTTGTGGATGTTGTTACCAATAACACGAAGGACTCTCTTTCTACAAAAACCTATTCGAGACACAAGGGAATGCCAGCTATCACTTTTCCTGAAAGTGATATCCAGATATTGGCAGAGAAACATCAACGCTCTCTTATCGGATACTTCTACAGGGGTAGGCCAAGTCTGGATTCTATCCGAAAATCTTTTGAAATCATAGGCTTTAAGGGAGCTTTTCATTTGGGTATTCTTGAACGTAAGCACATCCTTATCCGATTTGAATCGGATGAGGACTACTTTCGATGTTGGAACAAACAGAGTTGGATTATTCAGGGCTTTACTATGAGGGTAACCAAATGGACTCCGGACTTTCGTCCAAATGTTGAGTCCCTTGTGGTCCCAGTATGGATTGCATTTGAAGGACTACCATTACATTTACAGGACAAACGTGCATTATTTGATATTGCGGGCTTGATTGGAAGACCCCTCAAACTGGACGCAGCCACAGCCAGTCTGTCAAGACCTTCAGTGGCTAGGATTTGCGTGGAACTAGATCTAACTCAAGAAATGCCTCACAAATTGTGGATTAATTGTGGAGCTAATGGTTTCTCGCAGTCTGTAATCTATGAGCACAAACCTGACTACTGCAACCTATGTTTTCACCTGGGTCACGCCAGTTCTAAATGCCCTAAACACAATCCAGAACCGGTTCCTAAAACTACCATGATCAAACCTGTTCCTAGGACATTGACTAAGGAGAAATGGGTTGAGAAAGAGGGACATACAAAACAGGTGAAATTTACAAGAGCGGAAAAGGGAAAAGAGATTATTACAACCAATAATGATATAGCTACTACTACATCTACCAGACAGAATTTTAAAAAAGCCCTAATCATCTATGATCAATCTTCCTCAAAGAATCATGAATATCAGATTCCTGTAGTGGGGGATGAAGACACTGACACAGAGGAAGTATACCATGAAGAACCACCTGCAAAACAGACCAATGTAGCAGTAAAACAAACTGATTCTTTTAATACTATGGAGCTGCAGGAGCTTCTGAAGATAAAGATAAAGGGGATAGATAACAATAACATGCATGACTCTATTCATGATGATACTTATCTGAAGATCTTGAAGCAAAAGATGGAATTTGATGCTGAGCTTGTTGATAAAGGATACTCCTCTGAGGGAGAAACCTGCAAGAACCTTGAACCTATTCAGAATTGGGAGATAGGTTGGAAGGAAATCTATGAAAATGTGAGTGTAATGGCTAAGAGGTTGGAACTGATAGAGCATCACTCTGTAAGATCTGATAATACCACTCAAGGGGATGGGGATTTTACCACAGTTAAGAGCAAGAGAAATAGAAGAAAAGATATACCTGGGGGATCTCCAAGAGTTACTCGTAATGCTGCAAAGAAAATGGAAGGATCAGCGGTGTCAGATACTGAGGTATCAGTAGACTGGCTTCTGGAAAAATCTCACAATGTTCTTAATGAATTGTCTAACCTGGAATGTTAGAGGGCTGGAATCTGCCAGTGCTAAACTTTGCTCTCTAGTGAGGCAATGGCAGATTACCATTCTTGCAGTCATTGAGCCTTTGGTTAATGTTACAAAAGCTGATACTTATAAAAAAAATCTTTTGGTTTTAATAATGTTATTCATTCCTCTCTTAATAAAATCTGGGTCTTTTGGGACTCTGATGTAGTGGATATCTCTGATATTAAGTGGTATGATCAGTTGGTGCATTTGAGGGTCAGAAAAGAGAATTTTAGTGGGTGGTTCACTGTTGTCTATGGTAAGCATACCTATCTTAATAGAAGGGATCTTTGGAGTTGCTTAACTGACCTTTCTACTACCATTTTTGAGCCTTGGTTAATTGGAGGGGATTTCAATGCAATTGCAGCTCATAATGAACATAAAGGAAGATCTATGCCTAACCAAAATAGTATTATTGAATTTTCTGACTGCATATCTGCCTGTAATCTTATGCAGCCAACATTTATGGGCCCTCAGTTTACATGGTCAGGTGTGAGATCTAATGGGTGGGTATGGAGACGTTTGGACAGATATCTGTTTAACTCTTTTTGGAGTGATTTCTTTCAACATATTTTGGTTGATGTTTTGGACAAAACACCCTCTGACCATTGCCCTATTCTAATAAGATGCTCCTCTACCAAGCAGACCTACCCTAAACCTTTTAAATTCCAAAATATGTGGTTAGGCCACTCTACATTCTTTGAAGCTGTTAAAAAAAGCTGGGAGCAGAATTCTGGGGGAGGGGGGATGAGAAGTTTTGTTAACAAGCTGAAATGTCTCAAAAAGGATTTGAAACTATGGAACAAGAATACTTTTGGCAATCTGTTTGAGGATATCAGATCCTGTGAAGAGAAGGTTATGAAGGCAGAACAGGAATTTGAAATATGCCCAAGTGAGGAGAACAGAAAATCTTGGCATCAGCTAAAGGCTCTTTTAATCAACAAATACAAATTTGAGAAAAAGTACTGGAAGCAGAAATCTCATATAAAATGGCTCAAAGAAGGAGATGCTAACTCTAAATTCTTTCACTGCTATGTGAAAGCCAGACACAGAAAACAATCTATCAATGCCATTTATAATGGGAGAGGGCAGATGGTTACCTCTCAATCTGACATAGGGGAGGCTGCCATCTCTTTCTACTCAGACCTTTACTCTGTTGCTCCTGATATTGATGCTGAGGAAATCCTGCAACACATACCTCATCTTATTTCTGAGGAAGATAATATTATGCTATTACAACTACCTTCTGAGGATGAGATTAAAAATGCAGTATGGTCTTTCAATCAGAACAGTGCTCCAGGGCCAGATGGATTCAATGGTAAATTCTTTAAAAAATGCCGGCACATTGTGGGTGCTGACTTAATAAGTGCAGTTCAGGAATTTCATCTGGGGGTGCCTATACCCAATGGTGTATCTAGTAGCTTGGTGATCTTAATCCCTAAGGTGGATAACCCCTATGATTTTGGTGATTTTAGACCTATTTGCATGTCTAATTTCATTAGTAAGGTCTGCACCAAGATTCTTTCAGATAGAATGTCCAGCATTCTGCCCAAGATTATATCTCCAGAGCAAATTGGCTTTATGAAAAATAAAGACATTGTGGATCACATCTTAATTGCACAAGAGATGATCCACTCCATTGAGAAGAAAAGCAGGGGATCTAATGTGGTTATTAAGCTTGACATGGCCAAAGCTTTTGACAAATTATCATGGAAATTCATTGAAGGTATATTACAAAAATTTGGGTTTTCTAACAGATTCACTCAGCTCATTATGAACAATTTGCAGGCTACTAATATGTCTATCTTGGTGAATGGTATTTCTACTGGTTTTTTAAGCCTAAGAGGGGTGTGAAGCAGGGGGACCCACTCTCACCATATCTCTTTATCTTGGCATCTGATGCCTTTTCTAGAGGTCTGAAATGGCATATGAGCAGAGGTCCTATTAAACCTTATTGGATGGGATCAATTGGCTTCCCAATATCCCATCTAGGATTTGCTGATGACCTTTTGATCTTCCTAAATGGTGGTTCTAGATCTCTGATCAACTTTAGCAGGTTTTTAAAATCTTACCAAATTGCTTCTGGACAGTCTGTTAATTTGAATAAAAGTACCTTTATATGTGGAAGAAAAGCTAGATCTGGACTTATCTCAAACATCTTGGGTATGAATGAAGCAGAATTGCCCTTTAAGTATATGGGGGTTCCCCTGCATAAAGGTATTAACAGGGCTCAGTACTGTACTGACATCATCAAGAAATTTGACTCTAAACTGTCTACTTGGAAGCAAAAGAATCTTTCTATGGGGGGCAGATTAATCCTAATCAAACATGTGCTCAACACTATCCCTCTCCATATTCTAGCTGTTGACAGATTGCCTAAAAAAGTCATTAACATTTTGGAGAAAAAAATGGCTGCTTTTTATTGGGGTTCATCTAATACCAAACAGAAATATCATTGGATTAAATGGGCTCATCTATGTTTTCCTACTGATGAGGGAGGTCTTGGTATTAGAAGCATCACTGATATTGAAAAAGCTTTCACTCTGAAGCTATGGTGGAAATGGAAAACTGGTGATTCCATTTGGACTCAATTCATAAAATCTAGATATTCAAGAACTAATATGGTTCCTAAGATAACTGATTCACCCATTTGGAGGAGAATTTGTAGTATTGATGAATTAGCTAGCTCTCACTGTGGTACAAATATGGATGGTAGCTATACTTGGGAACCTGAAACTAATGGAAGATTCTCCTTTTCATCTGCCTATGAGGTTGTTAGGGAAGAAAAGCATACCTCCTTCTTATACAAACATATTTGGCACCCTAGATTACCCCTACAGGTCAGATTGTTTCAATGGAAGTTACTGCATAACATCTTACCCACCCCAGACAATCTGCAAAGATTCTCAATTGTCCTAAACCCTACAATCTGCCCTATTTGTAGAGCTCATACTGATGGGGTTGATCATATTTTATACAACTGTGAGAAGATAAAACCAGTTTGGAACTATTTCAGAGGAATTTTTGAGATTCCTACACATTTTCAAACTACCTCTATTAGACACGTTCTAATGTCATGGTGGATTAAAGCTGGTACAAAGAAGATGGAGGACTTATTTAAACACTATTTGCCAGGTATTATATGCTGGCACATCTGGAAAACTTATTCAAGCTTGACTTGGGGACAGGAGGGCTTCAACCCATCATCAGCAGAAATAATTAAACAGATAAAAATCTATACTCAGACCTGGTCAGTTGGACTCCCTAAAGGTAAAATTCGAACAGTTGAAAGGATTTTATATGAAGAAGATATGATACCTAGCTCATTCCGGCTAGGTCGGCCAACTATTTTGGCAGTAAAATGGAAAAGACCATCAAAAACCTTCAAATTAAACACTGATGCAAGGTTCTCACCTGAATCGTCTGCGGGAGGCGCGATTCTAAGAGACACGAACGGGACTTTGGTCTGTGCCATTTCATTTCCACTGCAAGCGACCTCTTCCTTGGAGGCTGAAATTCAAGCGGCGCTGCACTCCGTTTGTTGGATGATTGAAGAAGGATACTCGGATTTTGAGATGGAGGGTGATTCAACGGAGGCTGTGAAGATTATCAGGGAGAATGGGTATGGAAGGTGGAGCTATGAAGTTAAAGCCCTGAAGTTGTTGTCGCAAGATAAGAAGATTGCCTATTCCAGCATATGGCGTGAAGCTAATTGGGTCGCACACTTCCTTGCTGATTATGATTCGGCCCAACTCCAAAAATTCTCTGAGCCCAATCAGCTCCCAGCCCGGGCCAAAAATGCTTATTTTATGGATCTGTTTGGAATTCCATCTCTTCGTATTATGTATTAATTAATTTGCTCTTTTTCCTTCCGCAATGTAATACTCTTATATTTCAATAATATCCCGGTAAATGGTCTCCGGCATTTACCCCACTGATTTTGGTGGTTTGCCTTCCGGAGTAAAAAAAAAAAAAAAAAAAAAGAGAAGGCGTAGGCCGAAGGCCAAGGGACAAGCAACACTTGGAAAATTTTTCTAAGTCCTAAATATTTTGGCCCTCGGTCAAATCCCCATGCAGCCAGAGGGGCTACACAACCGAAGACTCAGTGAAACAACACTTAGAAAAATTTTGCTAAGTTCTACATATTTGGCCTTCGGTCACGTATTCTCACGCCCAGGGGGGTCAAGTGACCGAAGGCGTGGTACTGAACAAACACTTAGAGATATTTTTCCTAATTCCTGAATGCTTTGCCCTCTGTCAAGTCGCCGGTTAGCCGAAGGAACACCCACTTGAAGGCTCTCACATGCACTCGAAGGCTCCTATCTCATACAACTACACTTAGAAAAATTTTCTAAGTCCTAAATATTTTGGGCCCTCGGTCATATATCCATGCAGCAAAGAATGCCAACTCACCGAAGGCTAGGCGGCTAATTCACACTTAGGAACTTTTTCCAAGACCTAAAGATTAGGCCCTCGGCCTAATCATCATGCAGCTAAGGGACCATGGTAGCCGAAGGCCACATGATGCATTACACTTAGAAAAATGTCTAAGTCCTAAATGCTTGGCCCCCTACAGGCCGAAGTCCTAAATCATCAACCCTCGGTCAACAGAGGCTGGCCACACAAGATCAGAAGGAAATACCCAACCGAAACCTCAGGGCACGACTACACTTAGAAAAATTTCCAATTCCCAAAAACGGGTCCTCGGCCAAATCATCATACAAACCCACATTCATACACAAAACATAAAGGAAACGAAGGAAAAGCAATCACATAGAGAAAAAGCCCGGAGGCGCCCCATTCATTCAGGTAAGTATCCAAAAACAACACAAGGAGAGTAATAAAGCGTTTGTTACAAATAGGCCAAAGCCGAGGGCTACAGAGTTCATTACAGCAGATCATTCACAAAAAAACCTAAGTACAAATCTTATCAGCAACCTCGGCAGTGGCGTCCCCCTCGGCAGCTTTGGAGGTGACCTCTTCTCCGGCAGTAGCATCGGCATCACCATCGCCGGATCCCCCCATCATCATGGAGTCATGGATCACCGGCCTTTCTTCTCCCGGGGGAGGGGGTTTCTTACATCCGGTTGCAGAGGAGGAAGGCCATACGCCGATGTGATACCTTGAAAATTTGAAATAAAAATAAATAAATAAATAAATCAGATAAGTTATATCTGATAAATCAAATGAAAGTAATATAAAAATATTTTGTATTATACTTGGTGTACAAAAATATATGCATGCTACATGCAATAATATTAAACACTTATGTGGCATCAAAAAAATAAAATAAAAATAAAATAGAAATAAATCAGATAAAATATAGATGACGGAATAAATAAATAAATAAATAAATAAATAAAAATAGTAAGAATATTAAAAATTACTAATAATAGCATCAAATTTATAAATGAAAATATCAGATCATAAAACAATTACACATGCTAGGATCACCTACCAAATAATGTATATACATTATGTACATATTTTTACATATATAATTATATATATTTATATGTAAAAATTAAAATAAAATAAAATAAAATTAAACATCAACATAAATGGGAATCAAATCATGAATCAATACACATGCCATGTTCATCAACTACCAACCTATCATATACATTAGTATTATTATTATTATTATTATTATTATTATTATTATTATTATTATTATTCATACAATTATCAAATAAATAAAATAAATCATAAGGACCATCTAGACCTATAAATACACCCTCTTAGCCATCCCAAACACTACAAATCAGAGAGATAGAAGCTATATATACATATACATATATATACATAATTTCGCCGGAAAATTTATATATATATATTATTTTACGTATCAAACTTCGTAAAAACGATAGAGGAGGGTCGTGAGAGGTCTAGGAATACTTCTCAATAAATTCCAGACCGATTCATAGTCACCGGAGTTGCTTAGACGTCGCTGGAGTATCAAGCCGTGCAAACGGGTCTTCAGAAAAAGCAGACATTTGGCGGTAGATAGGGGTGGAGGAGCTACGTCTCGCCGTCAAGATCATTTTGCAATTTGAATCGTCGAAATCCGTTACCTGTAAGTAAAGATATCACTCGCCGAATTTTCCCGATTTCCGGTCGCCGGAATCGCGACCTGGAGAAATCTGGGAAGAAGACAACCCAGTCTTCTTGGGCCGGGTCGCGTTTTTGGGTCGGTTCGGCCCATTTTCAATAAAAATTAAAAATAAAATAGTAAATGAAATAAATAAAATCTGGAAAAATATAAATTAAATACCTAGTATAAATATACATATTCGGACCAACCAGAATTGAAAAATAATATTTTTAACTATTTTTATTTGATTTAATTGTAATTGGGCCAATTTGTACATATTTAGTAAATAATTAACTAAACGACGAAATAAATTATGAAATAATTATTGGAGTAAACTAGATTAAATATATGACTAACTAGGACATGTGGGACCATTTATATTTAATAAAAATTATGAGTAGTATATTTAATTGTGATTAAACCGGTTAATAGATATATGAAATTAAATGAATAAATAAGGGAAATAATTCTAAAATAAATATCTGGACAACCTAGGTCAAATATAGACCCAAAATATAGTTATAGACGGTTATAAATTTATAAAGTCATTTCTTAAGCTATTTAATTTAATTAGACCATATAAAACTAGTTAAGTAATTAAATAAGAAAATTTGAATAATAATGGTGAAATAAATAAGATCACTAAGATTGAAAATAATATTCTGGACTAAAATGATGTTTGGAATAAAATAAGGAAAAGAAAATAAAGTTGGGATAGCTAGCGTAAATGAATGACTATATTTGGACTTAATAAATAAATTAATGAATTAGTGGACTAATTAAATTAGTGTGATTAAATTAATAATTATTATCCTTGATTATTATTGATTTGGACTCCATATAAATTATTAAACTATTTGAACTCATAAAACTTATTTGATTAATATAAACAAATTAATTAAGTAATGTGTACTTAATAATTAAGTTAATTGACTTCATTGGACTAGTTTAACTAAATCAATTAGTTTAATGGATAAATTAGTTAAATTATGGACGTAGTAATATTTTTGGACTTTATATTAAAAATAGAAAATTAAAACGGAATTAGAATATATTTGATTATTGGCCTTAATTGAATTAGATTAATGAATTTAGCTATATTGATATAATTCAACTTATTTATTTGATTTAGTTAGTTCAATTAAATTAGTGAATCAAATAAATAAAACTGCAGGATTGAATTAATTAATTTAATTGGGTTAGTTAGTATAAATAAACTATTGAACTCATTAAAGTTGTTATTGAGAATAGATTATAATTAATGATTATTATTTCGAATTATTGCTTACGTCAAATTATTATTGAAAGGTTTATTAAATAAATTATATAAATTATGTAAACTGAATTTTGAACTAAATTGATTATTTAAATTTGAAATAACTAAATTATTATGTAGTTAATATAATTAGACTAGTTAACTAATTAATCAAATAAATTAAAGTAAATTATGGAGGGATTAGTTTGATTAAAAAAATAATAAGGTTGGACTGAAAATTAACATTTAAATAAGATTTATGAATCTAACTTAAAAGTTGTATTTAAAGAAGGAATAATGAAGTTAAAATAACTAAGGGTTGAATAGATAGGAAATTTAAGGTAAGTTCAATGTCAACCAAAAAAAATTTTCTCGTATTTATATGTATGCAATATTTGAACTATGTGAACTATTTATGAATTGGAAACTATTTGTTTGACATGGAATGAATATTTTGAATGTATGGATATTGGTGGATTATTATTTATTATGGATTATTAAATGTATATTCTTTTTATTAAAGAATATTTGTGGGTTGATATTTATTACAAAGTATATTTTTGGAAAGTGTGACAAGAATGACTTTGGGAGAAACTTAAAGTTTTTCATAATATACTTTTACGTCTCGAGAGAAACACGAGGCGTGGGTGATTAGGACTACTACTATTTTTGGTGAAATTTATTTGGGTCGGTAACCAGTCCGGCAATGACATGCTCCGGTAGACATCCTGGGCTTTTATTTGAGGACCAAAGGTCCTTTGGTGGTCGTAGTAGTAGTTACCTAATTTACCCCTGGACAATGTCCCTTGTGAGTAGGTGGTAGAAAACATCCTGCCTACTTGGGTTTCTTACTACTCGGAGGGCTTGGAATCCCTTTTAGAGGGTGTGCACACTTAAGGTAGAAATTCGGCTTCCAAATTGGTGGTCGGTGGGAGCCAGAATTCCGGGATGAGTCGTAAATACTAACGACTCGTTGGACTCGATGAATCTTGAGTTTCGCCCACTCTTAAAAGAAATCTAAAGTATTACTTTTGGAGGAATTGAGGAATGACATTATCTATTGAAGAAATTATTTTGAGACATGAAGTTATTTTGGAGATATGAGAGGGTATTTTCTATATATATACCTATATCAAACCTATTTTCCAAATTATATTATTTTACGGGTTCGGGTGGAATCTTACTTAGCTCTAAAGCTAATTTTTGTCTCTTTTGTCTTCTTCTCTTTGCTCTATTGTACAAATGATTATGATTATGAAGATTGATGTACTTGCTGCCCGAGTGTTCCGCTAGTTGCACACGTTTGATTAATTATCGTTGTTTAAATTTGTAATTCATAAACTTTGTCCTAAGACCTATTTCATTGTTATTTGAACTTATGGTGGATAGCCTGTGCACTCAATCATGTATAGGTTGAGTGTGGCGGTGATGCACCTGTTTTTCCCTTAAAGACTTCCGTTGTATTCTAAATATGTTTAACAATAAAGATGGTTTCATTTAAAAATGTGATTTTATTTGGGTGGGAAAAATGGGGGTGTTACAAGTTGGTATCAGAGCCCTTAGTTTTCCGAAGGGATTAGGGCACGAGGTAATAGGTCGTAGGGAGAAATTCTGTCACAAAGACGACAACAGTCTAAGCTGGTTGGTGCATAATTGAGCCTTTGCGCTCGTCTAACTAACTGGGAATTTCTCCTTGTGCTGAAACTTCGTTGTTCAAAATCTTTGACGAAAACTATGGTTTCGAAGTGGGGATTTTCAAAATGTTTTCGTAAAAAACTAGGAGAATGAACATACTAGGAAATGGCCTGTTAGGAACATGGTGAGGACCTTGTGAGTAATCCTTTTCCTTGCATGTATGTGATAATTGTGCTAATTGTGGGCCCATATGAGAAATGGGAACCCTAAATGTTGAAGGGAATGCCTCATAAGGCAAAATTCCAAAGTGGTCAAGGTATGTACAAACATTATGTGCAAAAGTGTTCTTATGTGAACTGTGAATCCTGTGTATGATTGTATGGTACGATTTTCATATTATCATGTTGTATAGCCTATGGAATCCTTAGTTGAAATAGGATCCTTAAGAGCAAAATAGGGAAATTCTTACACGAATATATTGTGTTATTAAGATATCATGGCACCGAGAAGAGACCCTGATAATACACCCACTAATGCTGAGCTAGCACAAAGCGTCCAACAACTGGCGCAGTTCATGCACACATTGGGTGCTACTGTACTCCAGAATCACCAAAATCATAAGAATGGAAATGATGTTGTTAAACGAGTAGCATCTCGCAACCCATCGAGCTTTCATGGGCAAGAAGATCCTCGTATCCTCGAGGATTGGATCCGACTCTTTGACGCGGTGAACTGTCCGGAAGAGCAAAAAGTTGACATTGTTGTTTATTACTTACAAAAAGAGGGGGATAACTGGTGGGTCTCATCAGGCCCAGCTATACATCAACAACCCAATTTCAATTGGGAAGCTTTCAAGATTGCCATGAGGAAACGTTTTTATCCTGCTCACGTCCAAGCCACCATGCATGAGGAATTCATACATTTGAAACAACTGGACATGAGTGTCCAGGAATATCACACTAAATTCCTGGACCTCGCGCCATTTGCAAAGACAATAGTGCCTGATGAGAGCACCAAAGTCGAGAAGTTTATTCGTGGATTAAACTTTGATACACAGAAAACCGTCGCTGTTTTGGGTAGCCAAACTCTGACGGATGCCTATGATAGAGATGCAGTTCACTATCGTGTTCAGCAGTTACAAAGAGAGAGAAACCAGAAAATGAAGAGGTACGAAGATGAGGAGAGAGGTCGGGGAGAAAAGAGGTTTAGGGCGAACCCACCTACACAACAAAAAGAACGGAGGGAGAGGAGAGATGACCAAAGCGGAAGAAATTTCCGTGGTCAAAACCAGTAAAACGATCGGAGAGCTGCTCCTAGAGATAGGCACTTCTACTGCAAGAAGTGCGGGAGAGATCACCCTGCGGTTAACTGCGATGGGAGCCTAACCAAATGTTTCAATTGCGGGAAGCTAGGGCACCGATCCTTCGAGTGTCTGTCAAAGACCAATGGGGCACCATTGAACCAGGTGCAATATCATGATGGAAACCGAACCGGGCCTAATGGAAGGCAAAACAACAACAATGCCGCCACCATCAACAACAACCGCAACCCTCGAGGAGGAGGGGAGAATAATTGCAGTCACGGTAATGGCGGTAACCAAGGAAATGGCGGGAACAATGGCAATGGCGGAAATAACGGCAACCGTCTGAACCAAGGGCGAATCATGGTAATGAACCAAGCCCAAGCCAATGCCAATGATGTGGTCTCAGGTACATTCCTTGTAAATTTTGAGCATGCTTATGTTCTATTTGATTCTGGTGCTTCTCACAGTTTCATATCTTCTAATTTCGTTAAGAGATTAAAGATTGAACCAACAGCTAGAATAGACTTGAATGTAAGAACTGCCTCAGATAAATTTGTAACTTGTGGAAATGTATACTCCAACATTTACGTACTCATACGTGAGTCCAACCTACCTGGAGACTTAATCCAATTTGACTTAGAAGATATAGACGTAGTACTGAGCATGGACTGGTTGGGGAAGTACAAAGCTAGGATCTCATGTGATGAACAGAAGGTGATTTTGAAGGGTCCAAATGGGAAGAGAATATCTTACAAAGCAATCACAACCAAGCCCAGTATGAAGCTGATGACTATGCGACAATTACGACAACATATTCGAAAGGGGTATGAAACCTACTTGTGTTTGATGAAAGAGGTGAATATAGAAGAGCCAAACATTGACCAAATTGCTGTAGTCAACGAATTTCCGGAAGAGATTCCGGGAATGCCGCCCGAGAGAGAAGTTGAATTCTCAATTAAGTTGATGCCCGGAACTGCACCAATTTCAAAAGCACCTTACCGGATGGCACCAAAAGAAATGCAAGAGCTGAAGGAGCAACTGGAGGAGCTATTAGAGAAGGGTTACATAAGGCCGAATGTCTCACCTTGGGGCGCTCCGGTCTTATTTGTCAAAAAGAAAGATGGGAATCTAAGGCTATGTATCGATTACCGGGAGTTGAATCAAGCAACTATCAAGAACAAATATCCATTACCCCGGATTGACGACTTGTTTGATCAGTTAAAAGGGGCTAGCACGTTCTCTAAGATAGACTTGCGCTCTGGCTACCATCAAGTGAGAATAGCCGAGAAAGATGTACCAAAGACAGCATTCCGCACGAGGTATGGACACTACGAGTTCACTGTGATGCCGTTTGGTTTAACTAATGCACCAGCGGTATTCATGGATCTAATGAACCGTGTATTCCGACCTTACCTTGATACCTTTGTAGTGGTATTCATTGATGATATCCTCGTTTATTCAAAAACCCCGGAGGATCACGAGAAACACTTGAGACTCACATTGCAAACTTTGAGAGAGAACCAGTTGTATGCCAAACTCTCAAAGTGCGACTTCTGGCAGGATCGGGTAGCGTTCTTGGGTCACATTATCACCCAAGAGGGCGTATCCGTAGATCCATCCAAGATTGAGGCGGTGATCGAGTGGCGTGAACCTACCTCGGTCACGGATGTTAGAAGTTTCTTGGGATTAGCCGGTTACTATCGGAGATTTGTTAAAGATTTCTCCAAGATAGCAAGACCGTTAACCAACCTGACGAAGAAGACAACCAAGTTCTATTGGGATGAAGATTGTGAAGCGGCATTTCAAGAGTTGAAGAAAAGACTCGCAACCGCGCCAGTCTTGACATTACCGTCAGGGACGGAGGGGTTCGATATCTATAGCGATGCAGCTAAGAAGGGGTTGGGGCGTGTGCTTATGCAGAATAGGAAAGTGGTCGCTTATGCATCAAGACAATTGAAGGTGCATGAAGTTAACTATCCTACTCATGACTTGGAGTTAGCTGCAGTAGTGTTTGCACTGAAAATCTGGAGACATTACCTATACGGAGCACAATGTAAGATATACACTGACCACAAAAGCTTGAAGTACATATTCACTCAAAAAGAGCTTAACATGAGGCAAAGAAGATGGTTCGAACTTCTAAGTGATTACGACCTGGAAATCCAATACCACGAGGGAAAAGCTAATGTGGTGGCAGATGCTTTGAGCTGGAAATCTGAGCACTCATGCCGAGCAACATGGATATTACCAGAAGAACTGTTCCGAGACTTTCAAAGATTGAACTTGGAAGTAAAACAATATGGCGAAGTAGATAGTCAAATACAATTATGTACTATGACCGTTACACCATCTATCTTCGAGGAGATCAAGAATGGGCAACCGGGAGATGTGAAGCTCGAGAGAATCAAGGAAAGAATGAAAGATGGGGTCAATGGACCATTCAAGACACATGAAGATGGGAGCATCCGATACAAGGGAAGGTGGTGTGTTCCTCTGAAGTGTGTAGATATTAAAAGACAAATCATGGAGGAGGGACACAACACTCCCTACTCAGTACATCCTGGGGGAGACAAACTATACAAAGACCTCAAAAAGAACTTTTGGTGGCCGGGAATGAAGAGAGAAGTAGCTGAATTCGTATCCCGATGTTTGAATTGCCAAAAAGTCAAAGCAGAGAGATGTAAACCCAAGGGACTTGTGCAACCCTTGGAAGTACCTAAATGGAAGTGGGATTCCATCTCGATGGATTTTGTTGGAGGGTTACCCTTAACTAAATCCGGAAGAGATAAGATTTGGGTAATCGTTGACCGATTAACCAAAACTGTAAGATTTATTCCCATGAATGAAACTTGGAGTATGGACAAGATGGCCAAAGCCTATGTCAATTACGTGGTCAAACACCACGGAGTACCTCAAGACATCGTATCGGATCGAGATTCACGATTCTTATCTCAATTCTGGAAGGAATTACAAACGGCTATCGAGAAAAAAATTGAAGTTAAGTACTGCTTTTCATCCAACCACGGATGGGCAGACCGAAAGAATAATCCAAACGTTAGAAGACATGTTGAGGGCATGTGTTCTTGATTCGCAAGGATCATGGGATGAGCATCTAGACTTAATAGAGTTTTCGTACAATAACAGTTATCATGCTAGCATCGGAATGGCCCCGTACGAAGCTCTATACCGTCAAAAGTGTAAAAGTCCCTTATGTTGGGGTGACATTGTCGATCAGGTGGTTCTAGGACCACAATACTTGCAAGATACCATAGAGAAAGTCAAAGTCATCCAAGAGAGGATGAAGGCTGCCCAAGACCGACAGAAATCATATGCCGATCTTGGGAGGAAGTCAGCTGAATTCGAGATAGGGGAGAAAGTTCTACTCAAAGTCTCTCCTACAAGGGGAGTAATGAGGTTCGGGAAGAAAGGGAAACTAAGCCCGAGGTTCATCAGACCCTACGACATCCTAGAGAAGGTGGGAAAAGTGGCATATCGATTAGCTCTACCCACAGAGTTGGATAAGGTAACAAACGATTTTAAAACAAGATACTTTTCAACGATTAGATTTCATCCTTAACATACAGACTTGTGCTAGGTACATAACATCTTTCACGTATCACAATTAAAGAAGTACGTTCGAGATGAGTCACATATCATCAATCCTGAGGTAAGAGACCCTAAACTTAACATGAACCAAAGTAAACTGGAAATAATATAAGTTAACCCTTATATTATTAGGTGATTGAAATGGATGAGGCGTTATCCTACGAAGAAAAACCCGTAGAGATCCTTGATACTAAAACCCGAGAGACGAGGAAGAAGAAAGTTAAGATGATAAAAGTACTTTGGTCAAACCATTTGACCGAGAATGCAACATGGGAGACAGAAGAGGATATGCGTAAACGGTATCCTGAACTGTTCAACTAAGGTAAATATTGGGTTAAGAGGACGTAACCTTTCTTTTAGGGTGGCATGATGTAACATCTTATAAACTTGTAATACTTCATCTTCATACTTAATTCTCGTCTTAGTTTATGCTTCGAGGATGAAGCATTCTTTAAGGAGGGTAGAATGTGATACCTTGAAAATTTGAAATAAAAATAAATAAATAAATAAATCAGATAAGTTATATCTGATAAATCAAATGAAAGTAATATAAAAATATTTTGTATTATACTTCGTGTATAAAAATATATGCATGCTACATGCAATAAAATTAAACACTTATGTGGCATCAAAAAAATAAAATAAAAATAAAATAGAAATAAATCAGATAAAATATAGATGACGAAATAAATAAATAAATAAATAAATAAAAATAGTAAGAAAATTAAAAATTACTAATAATAGCATCAAATTAATAAATGAAAATATCAGATCATAAAACAATGACACATGCTAGGATCACCTACCAAATAATGTATATACATTATGTACATATTTTTACATATATAATTATATATATTTATATGTAAAAATTAAAATAAAATAAAATAAAATAAAATTAAACATCAACATAAATGGGAATCAAATCATGAATGAATACACATGCCATGTTCATCAACTACCAACCACCTATCATATACATTATTATTATTATTATTATTATTATTATTATTATTCATACAATTATCAAATAAATAAAATAAACCATAAGGACCATCTAGACCTATAAATACACCCTCTTAGCCATCCCAAACACCGCAAATCGGAGAGATAGAAGTTATATATACATATACATATATATACATAAAACAATGACACATGCTAGGATCACCTACCAAATAATGTATATACATTATGTACATATTTTTACATATATAATTATATATATTTATATGTAAAAATTAAAATAAAATAAAATAAAACTAAACATTAACATAAATGGGAATCAAATCATGAATCAATACACATGCCATGTTCATCAACTACCAACCTATCATATACATTATTATTATTATTATGATTATTATTATTATTATTATTATTATTATTATTATTATTAGTATTCATACAATTATCAAATAAATAAAATAAACCATAAGGACCATCTAGACCTATAAATACACCCTCTTACCATCCCAAACACTGCAAATCGGAGAGATAGAAGCTATATATACATATACATATATATACATAATCTCGCCAGAAAATTTATATCTATATTATTTTACGTATCAAACTTCGTAAAAACGATAGAGGAGGGTCGTGAGAGGTCTAGGAATACTTCCCAATAAATTCCAGACCGATTCATAGTCACCGGAGTTGCTTAGACGTCGCCGGAGTGTCAAGCCGTGCAAACGGGTCTTCATAAAAAGCAGACATTTGGCGGTAGATAGGGGTGGAGGAGCTTCGTCTCGCCGTCAGGATCATTTTGCAATTTGAATCGTCGAAATCCGTTACCTGTAAGTAAAGATATCACTCGCCGAAGTTTCCCGATTTCCGGTCGCTGGAATCGCGACCTGGAGAAATCTGGGAAGAAGACAACCCAGTCTTCTTGGGCCGGGTCGCGTTTTTTGGCCGGTTCGGCCCATTTTCAATAAAAATTAAAAATAAAATAGTAAATGAAATAAATAAAATTTGGAAAAATGTAAATTAAATACCTAGTATAAATATACATATTCGAACCAACCAGAATTGAAAAATACTATTTTTAACTATTTTTAATTGATTTCATTGTAATTGGGCCAATTTGTACATATTTAGTAAATAATCAACTAAACGACGAAATAAATTATGAAATAATTATTGGAGTAAACTAGATTAAATTGGACCATTTATATTTAATAAAAATTATGAGTAGTATATTTAATTGTGATTAAACCGGTTAATAGATATATGAAATTAAATGAATAAATAAAGGAAATAATTCTAAAATAAATATCTGGACAACCTAGGTCAAATATAGACCCAAAATATAGTTATGGACGGTTATAAATTTATAAAGTCATTTCTTAAGCTATTTAATTTAATTAGGCCATATAAAACTAGTTAAGTAATTAAATAAGAAAATTTGAATAATAATGGTGAAATAAATAAGATTACTAAGATTGAAAATAATATTCTAGACTAAAATGATGTTTGGAATAAAATAAGGAAAAGAAAATAAAGTTGGGATAGCTAGCGTAAATGAATGACTATATTTGGACTTAATAAATAAATTAATGAATTAGTGGACTAATTAAATTAGTGTGATTAAATTAATAATTATTATCCTTGATTATTATTTATTTGGACTCCATATAAATTATTAAACTATTTGAACTCATAAAACTTAGTTGATTAATATAAACAAATTAATTAAGTAATGTGTACTTAATAATTAAGTTAATTGACTTCATTGGACTAGTTTAACTAAATCAATTAGTTTAATGGATAAATTAGTTAAATTATGGATGTAGTAATATGTTTGGACTTTATATTAAAAATAGAAAATTAAAACGGAATTAGAATTTGATTATTGGCCTTAATTGAATTAGATTAATGAATTTAGCTATATTGATATAATTAAACTTATTTATTTGATTTAGTTAGTTCAATTAAATTAGTGAATCAAATAAATAAAACTGGAGGATTGAATTAATTAATTTAATTGTGTTAGTTAGTATAAATAAACTATTGAACTAATTAAAGTTGTTATTGAGATTAGATTATAATTAATGATTATTATTTCGAATTATTGCTTACGTCAAATTATTATTAAAAGGTTTATTAAATAAATTATATAAATTATGTAAACTGAATTTTGAACTAAATTGATAATTTAAATTTGAAATAACTAAATTATTAGGTAGTTAATATAATTAGACTAGTTAACTAATTAATCAAATAAATTAAAGTAAAATATGGAGGGATTAGTATGATTAAAGAAAATAATAAGGTTGGACTGAAAATTAACATTTAAATAAGATTTATGGATCTAACTTAAAAGTTGTATTTAAAGAAGGAATAATGAAGTTAAAATAACTAAAGGTTGAATAGATAGGAAATAACAAAAATAATAGAATAGTTATTGATTTAGAATTGTGATATATATTAGAAGGAGAATTCAAGTGAAGACCAAGCTAGAGATTTTATTAAGAGGACTAACGCAATTTAAGGTAAGTTCTATGTCAACCAAAAATGTTTTATCTCGTATTTATATGTATGCAATATTTGAACTATGTGAACTATTTATGAATTGGAAACTATTTGTTTGACATGGAATGAATATTTTGAATGTATGGATATTGGTGGATTATTATTTATTATGGATTATTAAATGTATATTCTTTTTATTAAAGAATATTTGTGGGTTGATATTTATTACAAAGTATATTTTTGGAAAGTGTGACAAGAATGACTTTGGGAGAAACTTAAAGTTTTTCATAATATACTTTTACGTCTCGAGAGAAACACGAGGCGTGGGTGATTAGGACTACTACTACTTTTGGTGAAATTTATTTGGGTCGGTAACCAGTCCGGCAATGACATGCTCCGGTAGACATCCCGGGCTTTTATTTGAGGACCAAAGGTCCTTTGGTGGTCGTAGTAGTAGTTACCTAATTTACCCCTGGACAATGTCCCTTGTGAGTAGGTGGTAGAAAACATCCTGCCTACTTGGGTTTCTTACTACTCGGAGGGCTTGGAATCCCTTTTAGAGGGTGTGCACACTTAAGGTAGAAATTCAGCTTCCAAATTGGTGGTCGGTGGGAGCCGGAATTCCGGGATGAGTCGTAAATAACATCGACTCGTTGGGCTCGAGGAATCTTGAGTTTCGCCCACTCTTAAAAGAAATCTAAAGTATTACTTTTGGAGGAATTGAGGAATGACATTATCTATTGAAGAAATTATTTTGAGACATGAAGTTATTTTGGAGATATGAGAGGGTATTTTCTATATATATACCTATACCAAACCTATTTTCCAAATTATATTATTTTACGGGTTCGGGTGGAATCTTACTTAGCTGCTCTAAAGCTAATTTTTGTCTCTTTTGTCTTCTTCTCTTTGCTCTATTGTATAGATGATTATGATTATGAAGATTGATGTACTTGTTGCCTGAGTGTTCCGCTAGTTGCACACGTTTGATTAATTATCGTTGTTTAAATTTGTAATTCATAAACTTTGTCCTAAGACCTATTTCATTGTTATTTGAACTTTTGGTGGATAGCCTGTGCATTCAATCATGTATAGGTTGAGTGTGGCGGTGATGCACCTGTTTTTCCCTTAAAGACTTCCGCTGTATTCTAAATATGTTTAATAATAAAGATGGTTTCATTTAAAAATGTGATTTTATTTGGGTGGGAAAAATGGGGGTGTTACAGCCGAGGGGTCAAATTCCTCGAGGGAGACGTTGAAATGCCTAGCAAGCCTCTGGTAAACCAGATGCTGGGTGAAGAATTCACCCCTTGATAGTAGGTGTCGCCCCTTTCCGCCATCCAGTCGGCCCCAGGGCCCTTCACCCAGCTATCCACCGAAGACTCGACAACCGAGGCCACCCACTGCTGCCGCTCCTCGGACTTCCAGCCCTCAGCCATGAACGCAGCGAAAACATCCTCTCGAGCTTTGGCGATGGCTTCGGCCTTGGCGGACTCTACCTCCTCAGCAGCTTTCTTGGAGGCCTCGGCGGCAACCCTCTCGGCTTCGAGTCTGGCCTCCTCCACGGTAGCCTTAATCCTCTGCTCAGCCCCCTCGGTAGCCTTCCGAACGTCCTCCTCCAGCTGAGCCATCTGCTTCACAGCATCAGAGTTCTTGAGGACGAGCTCCTTCATCTTTCGATCCTGCTCCGCCTTCTGGAGGCACCACTGCTCGAGCCTTTGCGCATGCTCCCCGAGGGCTATGCAAGCCTTTTAAATAACGAGCGGAGGAGTTAGACAAATGTTGGAAATGTATTAAAAGTTAACACAAGGACAAGGGAAAAAACTTACAGTCAGAGAAGAGCGGAAGATCTTGCTCTCGAGGGCCTCGTCGTCATAGGTCGAGAGGGTCGCCTGGTCCATCGCCGAAGTGATCCCCCTCAGGAAGGCCTTCGATTCTGCCGAGCCATGCATCACGGAAGCCCCCGGAGCCAGGGAGAGTTGCAGAATCTCCCGGGGGAAGCCTCCCGGGGGAAGGTCCGTCCGAGCTGTCGCCGCGGTGCCAACCGGGGGCTCAGGAGAGGGGCGATCCTCTATGATCACCAAGGGGGGCGCCTGGTCAGCAACATCCCCGGGACCCCTCTGCTTCTTGGTAGGGGGCTCTACCCCCTTACTGCCTTTATTCTTTTTTGTGCCCCCCCTTGGCCACACCAGCAACGGTAGCCACAACGGAGGGCTCCGGTATCTCCTTCTGAAAAAGGCCTCAACGGGCTGCTAGGCCGAAGGATCCTTCTTCTGAGCCTGGGCCTTGCCCTTTTTCTTCTTCAAGGCAAATAGTTTCCCTGCGTCCATGTTCGCGCCTGCAAACGAAAAAAAAACAGTTAGACCGAGGCGTAAAAGGCGTGAACAAACAATCAAAAAAGGGGAAGGAAAAAATCCTAAGTACAAATTGGGAAGCCCTCGGCTACTACCTTCTTCTCCCTCGAAGGCTCCATCAAGCATTGGGTACTTTTCATCTGTTTCCCCCAGGAAACGATACCGCCGGAACCCGAGGGTATACAGATCCTCCTCCTGGGTGCACTCCTTGATGGTTATATTCTTGTTTCGACCCTCCGGGATCTTAGCCAGGATCCTGCCATCCTTCTCGAGGGTGGCGCTCCTCACCTTCTCATGCCGCCTAAACCGGTCGCGCAGCTCCCTTGGGAAGGGGCTCTCAGCTAGCCTGACGTAGCACCATCGCTCCTTCCAGCCTTTGTTTGAGGAGGGCGCCTCAGTGAATAACTTGAACAGAGCCACCTGCTGCAGGTTCGCGAAGCCCTCGGCATTCGCATGCCCCCCCCCCCCCCCCCGCACAAGTTGAAACTTTGGAAAAATAAGTCCAAGCTAGGTGTTACCCCCCCCCCCCGGGACTTACCGTGATGGAGGAACCCAACGATGTACGAGTGGCTATTTGGCGTGAGCTGGCAGGGAAGCAGTCCTACGTACCGAAGGTACTCACGCAGAAAAGGGTGCAGAGGGAATCGGAGGCCCATTGACACCGAGAGAATGTGAACGGTTATACATCCCTCGGGGGCCCGGGAGAGGACATCATCAGGTCCCGGTGGCACTACCGTCGCCGAGGGCTCCACATGAAGCTGGGTAACATAGAAGTCCGCCCCATCAGCCTTCGACCTTATCTCAAGGGTGGCGGTATTCAGGAAGGAATACCCCTCGGGCATATCGACGGGCTTCCCTTGGTCAGCAACTCTGCCTTTCTTCTTGGAAGCGGCAGCCTTCGTCTTCTTCTTCCCGGGGGCCACCCGAAGAGGGGCCGAGTTCAATGGCCGAGAGGTGCTGGCTTCACCGGTGTCGCGAGGGGGAAGAACAACGACGGTGACCCTCATGCTATCTCTCTGCGCCTCTTCCTCGGCCACTTGCCAGGCGAGAGCTAGCTCTTCATCATCGCATTCTTGTTCGAACCCCTCAGCTTCTGCCTCTGCAACGAGGGCTCTCTGCAACTCCATCGCCATGGCGGCATCATGCCCCACCGAGGGTTGTTCACTTGTGGACTCCACATCGGAGACGGTTTCATCCTCGACCGAAGGCTCCCTTGAAATGTCTTGCGAATCACTCTGGGACGACATTTTTGTATACTACGAAAACGGGACTCTACACCGAGGGCTGTCTACAGAATTCTAACCCCTAATCTAAGGCCACAAAGCACAGCTAACTAAGAAAGGTGGAGAACGGGTGGGGAACTGACCTTGGAACAAGAATTGGATCGAAGGCGGGTGTTTCTCTCTCTAGAAATCAAGTGGCCAGAGCTTCGCTACAAATGAGATCGCACAGGGGCGAGAGCTTAGACATTTGGATATTTATAAGCATCCAAATCCGGGCCTGGGCCGGAAATTGGGCCCCGGTGGAAAAGCCATCATTACAAACCGATGAGCTGCCCAATCGGTGACGCCCCCCACAAACAGCCAACGAAAGCACGCCACGTGGAGGCCCCCTCCAACGGCTATATTTCTGACGTTACATCTTCCAACGACTCTATTACAACGACTATATTCTGGGAACCCGGGTTGTCTCCTTCGCTCCACTTCATTAAGAGGAGCCCCCGGGTACACTTACCCAGAAGTGCTTCGGCCAATGCCCCTCATAATACATCACAAGTGCCTTCGGGCTCACTCCTTCAGAAGCCCACGGCTTCAGCACGGGCACACCCCTCGGGAACACTCAGCCCTCAGACACATTGAGGACCACGTGGCCCCCGGGAGGCACACCTTATTATGGAAGCCCCTCGGGGCACCGCAGCCCCCCACTTGTAAACAAACAAGGGACCCCTTGACAACACCGGAAATATCATCCACATTCATCGCGCCCTCATTCTCACAATTTGAGGGATCCCCCTTTCGGCATCTCTCAGGATAACAACAGCGAACCTTCGGCAAATCAACACACGCGCCTTCAGACAGGGATAGCCTTCGGCAAAAATACTGCCACTCATTTCAAACCGGGATTTCACCTTTTCGACTCATCATTGGGGGAATTCGGTGCACTCTTTTTCCCTCATTGGAAATTTTTCCCACAGGGTTTTTTCCAATGAGGTTTTTAACGAGGCACCCCCCCCCCCCCCAAAATGAAGTGAAAAGCGTCACCCCTCGGCTTCATATTGCAGGCAGGCACTACTCTACTCCTTTTCACCACTTTGCAAGTGCCTCAAGGAGTGAGGGACTCGAGAACCCCTTCAGGAAAAACCTCAAAAAAACAAAAAATGTCAAAAACTCCCACAACAACAAATATGATCCCTCAAGTCCCGGAATGTGGGTAACTGAGGGACTGCCCTCGGCTGAAACATGTACACAACGAACTACTCACAAACTTTTCGAACTACGACAGAACAAACGGCAGAGGACAAACACAATTACTCCTTTTCCCTCAAGTACCTTTCGGCAAAAGGAGTGAGGGACTCGTGATGGAGTATATGGCCCAGGGACCCCCGGCCCATAGACTCCTACTACTCTTATCAAGGCCCAATAGGCCCAGGAAACACAACAGGGCCAAATCACAGCGCCCCAAGTACCAAGCAGTCAACAATGCACACAGGGGGTGCCTTCGGCCCCTTGTCCGAAGGCTCCAGATACTCACAGAACGGTTTTTTCAGGCATACGAGGACACTGGGAGAAGACAGTAAAAATAGCAGCCCTCGGCACCTAGAGCCCTCGGTAGCTAGGGTGCCCCCGGAAGGAAAAGCCTTCGGTCAATCATCTAAGGCCGAAGGCTTCTCCTCGACAGAATCTCCCACCCACATGCGCTGAATCACCGTACCAAGTACGACGTCACATCCAAACAGCCGCATTTAATGCGGCCACATGCGAACGTCAGTGCCACCCCGTTGAGGTGACCCCTCGACCACCAGAATGATGACACATGTCCCTATCTGGCATTTATTACTACTATAAATAGCGGCCCTTTCCCTCATTTGTAATCCAAGCAAAATTCGCTCACTACATTCTCAACAATATACTCTATCTCTCTTACTTTTGCTCTAACTTCTCTCTAGTTACTCCCCACAGTAACCCTTCGGATACAACCTCAGGGTAGAATATCCATCAGACTCAATAGCAATTAATTTAGAATTCAATTTCAATTAGGAGAGCGTAATTTATTATTAAGCAAGTACATTGTTATGTTCACTCCCAAATAGAGGTAATATGGCATTGGAATTTACTAATTTCAATATGATTAAGAGTGAATTCCTCAAATAGGGGTAAAACATAAGCAAAATGCAAAAATAGAAGTACGTACCATGTTTGAATAAGAGTAAATTTAATGTTTGGACAAATATACCCCTACCCAAGTCCCAAGCCCAACCACTTTTATTAATTATTAAAACATAAAGGAAATACCATTAATTAAATTATAATAAAAATGTAAAATATATATATATATATATATATATATATATATATATATGGATAGTGTACCCGGGGGATAGCTTATCCGAGGGTTATTGCGGGGAATAACAAGAGAGAAGTCAGAGCAAGTAAGTAGAGAGAGAAAGTGTATTATAAGTGTGGAGCGTTTTCAGCGTGGTTACAAATGGGGAAATGGGGTGCTATTTATAGTAGCAATAAATGCCGGACAGGGACACGTGTCAAGCGCCCATTGGCCGAGGGGTCACATCAATCAGGACGGCACTGGCGCTCCCATGTGGCCGCATTAAATGCGGCGGTTGGATGTGACGTCGTACTTGGTACGGTGATTCAGGCGCAAGTGGAGAAGAGATCCTGTCGTTTGAGGTGCCTCCGGCTGAAAGTGACAGGCCGAAGGCTTCATAACCCGAGGGCACCCCTAATGCCGAGGGCTCCAGATGCTGAGGGCTAATATTTTCGCCGTTTTCTCCCAGTTCCTCTGTTTGTTCGAAATATCCATGCTGTGATAGCTTGGAGCCCTCGGTCAGGGGGCCGAGGGCACCCCAGTGTGCCTTGAGGGTTGATTTGTGCTTGGGGCGTTATAATTCTGGGCCTGCAATGCTTCTTGGGCTTGTTGGGCCTTTGTTGGAGTAGTGGGAGTCTGTGGGCCGGGGGTTCCCGGGCCATATACTCCATCAGGAGTCCCTCACTCCTTTTGCCGAAAGGTACTTGAGGGAAAAGGAGTAAACTGTGTCTGCCATTTGATGTTGCTCCGTTGTAGTTTGGTGAGGAGTTGTTGTTTGCGTGTCCCTGCCGAAGGCAGTCCCTCAGTTACCCACATGTCGGGACTTGAGGGATTGCTTTGCCATCTGTAAGGGTTTTTGATATTTTTGTATTTTTGTGATTCTCCCGGAGGGGTTCTCCAGTCCCCCACTCCTTGAGGCACTTGTAAAGTGGTGAAAAGGAGTAGAGTATTATCCGTTGCTGTATGTGGCCGAAGGTTAACGCTTTTCGTTTCATTTTGGGGGGATGCCTCGTTAAAAACCTCATTAGGAAAAACCCTGTGGGAAAAAAATCCTAATGAGGGAAAAAGAGTGCACCGAATTCCCCCAGGGATGAATCAAAAAGGTTAAAGCCTTGGTCTGAAATGAAGCGAAATGTTGATGCCGAAGGCTCTCATAGTCTGAGGGCATGTTTGTTGCATTGCCGAAGGCACGTTTGTTGATATCCTGGGAGGTGCCGAGGGAGAGTCCCTCAATCCATAAGATCGAGGGCGTTTGTGTTGTTTGCCGAAAGCGTGTTGCTGAGATGCCGAAGGGGGGTCCCTCAGTCCAGGGGACAAAGGGAGTTTCCTTCTTGTTGATTAATTGATGAAGGGGGTACCCAAGGGGTCCCGTTGCTTGTATGCCGGAGGCTATCCGTTTGTGTGAAGTTTAATAGTGATGACCCCGAGGGGTACGCTTTTTTTGTAGCCGGGGGTGCTTGTTGATGAAGTGACGTTCCCCGGGGGCTGCCTGGAAATTAATGAGCTGAGGGGTGAATCCCCGAGGGGTCCCACAGCTATGAGTCCGTGGGTCCCCTTTTGTTGAAGTGAAGGAGACAACTCGGGGGTTGCCTTTTAGTTGCTGAAGGTGTGTTCGCCCGAGGGCGTACCCCCAGGTCCCAGAAAGTAGCCGTTGGAATATGCCCGTTGGAGGAGGAGGACACGTGGAGTGTAGCCGTTGGCTGCTCATGGGCGGGCGTCACCGGTTGGGTGAAACGACGGTACGTAATGATGGCTTTGGCCGCTGGGGGCCCGGATCTCGGCCCAAGCCCGGATCTGGGAGCCTATAAATACCCCAAGCCAATGCCATTCCTCCTTTACGCATCCGACATCCTTAGCGAAGCTCTGCCAAAATTTCTAGAGAGAGAAACTCAAGCCTTCGGTCGAATCCGCTGCTTTCAAATGTCAGTCCCTCCTTCTTCAAAGTTCGTAGTAAGTTTCGTCCTGTGGCCTTAGATTAGGTGCTAGAGCCTATAGAAAGCTTTCGGAATCTTAGGCACATTTCGTGATAAAAATGTCGTCCGAGAGTGATTCCCAAAACATTTCGAGGGACCCTTCGGTTGGTGAGGAGCATGTTTCTGATGCGGAGTCCGTGAGCGAGCCCTCGGTTGGTGGTGATGCCGCCCTGGCCCTGGAGGTCCAGAAGGAACTTATTGCTGAGGTCGAAGCCGAGGGCTTCGAGCAAGAGTGTGAGGATGAAGACCTAGCCCTCGCATGGCAAGTAGCGGAGGACGAGACACAAAATGAGAGTACGAAGGTTACAGTTGCTGTTCTCCCCCCCCCCCCCCCCCCCCCCCGGGGTTCTGAGGAAGCAAGTAGCTCGAGGCCGCTAGATCCGACACCTTTGAGGGCGGTCTCTGGGTTGAAGAAGAAGAAGGCGAGGGCCGCTACCAAAAAGAAGGAGAGGGCTGTTGATCAAGGAAAGCCAGTGGACATGCCCGAGGGGTACAGTTGGTTGAACACCGAGGCCCTCGAGATTAAGTCGAAAGCCGATAAGGCAGATCTGTACGTTACTCAGCTGCACGTGGGGCCCTCGGCCGAAGTGGTGGAGCCGGGTCCTGACGACGTGTTGTCCAGGGCGCCCGAGGGGTGTATCGCCGTCCACATCCTCTCAGTTTCTATGGGACTTAGGTTCCCTCTGCACCCGTTCCTTCGGGAGTACCTGAGGTTTGTTGGTTTGGTCCCCTGCCAGCTTACGCCCAACAGCCACTCCTACATCGCGGGGTTCCTCCAGCTCTGCGAGTCCCGAGGGGTGAAGCCCAGCCTGGATCTATTCTTCCAGAGCTTTAACCTGTGCCGAGGGGGGCACGAAAACGGCGAGGGATACGCGAATTTGCAGCAGATCGCCCGGTTCAAACTATTCTCCGACGCCCCTTCTTCAAACAAAGGGTGGAGGGCACGTTGGTGTTATGTGAAGCTGGATGAGAACCCATTCCCGAGGGAACTGCGCGATCGATTCCGAAGGCACGAAAAGATCAGGAGTGCTGCCCTCGAGAAAGACGGCCTAAAGCTCGCCAAGTTCCCGGAAGGGAAGAATAAGAATGTGGCGATCAAAGATTGCACCCTTGAGGAAGACTTATACACCCTCGGGTTCCGAAGGTACCGCTTCATAGGGGAGACCGACAAAAAGTATCCTCTCTTTAACAAGGCCTTCGGAGGAGCCGGAGGTAGGAGCCGAGGGCTTTAGATTTTTGTACTTAGTCCTTTTTTTGTTTTGCTTGGATGTCATTGTCCCTTCGCTGTAGACCCGTCGGCCTAATCCTTTGTCGTATTTTTGCAGGTATCCCCGTGTCAATGGTGAACGTGAAGGGCCTTGCGCGGCTGAAGAACAAGGACCCGAAGGGGTCGGGACAGGGCAACCAGAAGCCCGTCGTTGCCCTCTTCAAAATATCCGAGGGCGATGCCGCTGCCAGCAAAAGGAAGGCGGCGGCCAAGGGGTCCCCCCCCCCCCCCCGGCTACCAAAAAGCCGAAGAAGGGGGATATCACCGATAAGGAGCCCCCGGTCGTGATTGTTGATGAGCACCCCGCCTCCGGGGTGCATGTGGAGAAGCCATCGGATGGAACGCCGGCGGGGGCAGAGGAGTTGCTGCATGTCCTCCATGTTTCTCTTCCGAGGGGTACATCTCTGGCCAGCGGCGCTGTTGACCCGGGGTCCATCTTGAGGGGCATAACCCCTGAGACGGATAGGGCTGCCCTCGGGGCTTATAATGATGCGGCCCTCGAGGACCACATTCTCCGCTCCTCCCTCTCTGTAAGTGTTCACTCGGCTTTCTTCCTCTTTTCCTTTGATCATTTTGCGTGATTGCCTTAACCGTTTTTGTTGTTGATCTGCAGGCTTGTCTAGCCCTCGGCGAATAGGCCCGGAGGCTTCAAGAATGGCGCCTCCATAAAGCGGAGCAGGACGCCAAAATGAAGGAGTATATTCTCAAAAACAACGAGGCGATGAATCTGGGGGCCAGGCTAGAAGAAGAGCTTCGGCAAATGAAGCTAAAATTGGAGGCTGCAGAAAGGAACAAGGCTGATGCTGAGGCCACTGCTGAGGAGGCCAGGAGGGCTGCTAAAGAGGCCGAGGATTCCAAGGCGCTAGCCGTCGCCAAAGCTCAGGAGGAGGCCGTTGATGCCTTCGTCGCTGAGGGTTGGAGAGCCGAGGGACGCAAGGTGTGGGTGTCCTCGGTTGTGGAGGCACGCGTTGATGAATGGGCCGAGGGCCCTGGGTGGGAATGGATGGCCCGGAAGGGTAGAGAATATTATGAGGCCGGCGAATTCTTCACCCAGGCCCTCATCTATCGGAGGATGGCCCGACACCTGAGCATTGAGCCAAAGGATTTCGCCCCCTCGGCATACGACCTTCCTCCCCTGCAGCCTGATGTCCGTGAATCCCTTCCCGAAGGTGTACAACGGCCCGATCTTGATGACACAGAGCTGAAGAAGGAGGCCGAGGATGACGTTGTTGAGGCCGGAGCGGAGGTATCGTCGAGGCCGGCTGCAGAGGACGCCCCGGGGAATGATGCTGTTGAGGTTGTTGAATGATTTTGTACTTAGAAATTTCTGAACAAACTTTTGTAATGAACACCATTGATCCTTCGACTTCGGCCTGTTTGTAACTTTGCACTTACTCCTGTTCTTGGTGAATGCATGCTGCCTCCGGGCTTTTCACATTTGAATGCGCCTTCTGTTTGAATGTATGCCTTCTCCTTTATGCTTTCCTCGCGTATGAATGTATGGTGGTTTAGTGATGGCCGAAGGCCATGTTATTGGGACTTAGAATTTTTTTGTAAATGTAGTGTGTCATGTAGCCTTCGGCTACTGTGGAGCCCCAACTGAAATGTTGATTAGGCCGGAGGGCTAATCTTTAGGACTTAGAAAATTTTCCTCAGTGTTGATTCCTTGTGTACTGTAGCCTTTGATTGATAGGTAACCTTCGGCTATTAGGTCCCTTCATAAGTTGAGATGAGGGTGAAATATGTAGGACTCAGAAAGATTTCTAAGTGTAGCTTTTCCCTTGGGAGCCTTCGGGCGATGGCATCCCTTCTTGATGTATGAGAAGTTGACCGAGGGAAAAATATGTAGGACTTAGAAAATTTTCTAAGTGCTGTTGTATCGCATAGCCTTCAGCTATCATATTCCCTTAGCTGTAATATTGATTGGGCCGGGGGGCCAATCTTTAGGACTTAGAATTTTTTTTCTAAGTGCTGCTTCCTTGTGTCGCCTTCGGGTGATAAGTGCCCTATGACTCTGCGTCACTTTTGTTAGATGCCCGGGGGCTACTCATTTAGGACTTAGAATATTTTCTAAGCGTAAATTGATGTTGAGCTTCCGGATGTAGATCCCTCCGGGTATATGAATAGGACCCTTCGGGTGATCGTGAGGCCCTTGTGTTGTATGAGTATTTGACCGAGGGCCAAATATGTGGGACTTAGAAAAATTTCAAAGTGTGTCGTAGATGTTGAACCTTCGGTCAGTGAGGAGTCTGTCCGAGGGGCAAATATTTTGGAATAAGCCCCCTCGGTTGGCCTTTGATGATTTGTAATAGATGCCTTCGGTTGTCGGGTGATATATTAGCCTCCGGTTGTTGTCATTTTCCAAAAGTGTGGACTTAGGAAAAGTGTGGAATCCTGTTGTTGTAAAGAAAGCCGATGAGGAGTATGTGCCCTCGGCATTCACTTGAAAAGTTGTAGAGTTTGACTTAGCAAGTTGTGTCCCTTGTCATGGGGTAAGGGCCCTCGGTATTAGTGCATAACAGATGCCCTCGGTATTTGTTTGAAGTACCGTTTAGTGGACTTTGGATAGTCCAGTCCCTTTGTATTGTTGAAGCCTTCGGTGCTTGTGTGACCGGAGGTGACCAAGCAGTGGACTTAGCCGTTTCTTGATGATATTTGTTTGAGTAGTATCCTTCGGGAAATAGGAGCCTTCAATTACCGGAGGTGTTCCCGTGGGGAGCCCTCGGCATGTTGTGATCTGTTGGAGTGTACTCTTTGATTTCTCGCTGAGTCTACTCCCCTTCACCCCCTCTTTTGTTTTTGGTTGGTGGTGAAGGGAAGGCATCAAGAAACTTGGTTTCTTGGTAAGGCTGGGCCTATCAGGGGATCGAGGGTCGTTTCCTGGGCACAAGATATGGTGGTCTGTAACCTGCCTCCCCTTGGGGGATGGCGCGGAAAGCGCCTCATTTTTGAAAGTCGTCCCCTCGGCGCTAGACATAGTCCGTGGCCCGCCACACCCTTGGGGTGGTGGCGCGGGGAGCGTTTCGGTTTGGAAGTCGAATCCTGGGCATTTCTCGTGCCTGTCATACCCTTGGGGTGATGACGCGGAAAGCGTTCCGTTTTTGAAAGTCGAATCCTGGGCATTTCTCATGCCTGTCATACCCTGGGGGTAGTGACGCGGAAAGCGTTTCAAGGAAGGGTTTTCATTTGCACACTAGTTGCAAATGGCCGGGGGCACTACGTGTCGCCGGAACCGATGGTGGCGCCTTCGGTATATGCGTCCTCGTGGGGTACGACTTTAGAAACAACACTTGGTGTTTGTTTCGATATGTAGCTCCCCGGTACTTGGTACCGAGGGGTCTCCTGTAGGGACACTTGGTGTTCTTCTCCTATTTGACGTTGATGGGTGAGTTGTGTACCCCCGGTACTTGGTACCGAGGGGTCTTCTGTGGGAACACTTGATATTCTTCTCTTTGATGTTGATGGTGGAGATGTGTACCCCCGGCACTGGGTGCCGAAGGGTCTCGTGTAGGAACACTTGGTGTTCTTTTTTTTTTATGATGATGGTGGAGATGGGTACCCCCGACACTGGGTGCCGAAGGGTCTTCTGTAGGAACACTTGGTGCTTTGATTGGAGTGTTCACCCTTGGCGTTTGGTGCTGGAGGGCCTTCGAAGGAAACGCTTGGCGTTTCCCAACAGGTGTTTGAAAGTTGACAGGAGGGCATATCCCTGGCACTGGGTGTCGAGGGGTCTTCTTTGAAACATTTGGTGTTTTTCTTCGTTTTGATGTTGATGGTGGAGGTGTACCCTCGGCATTGGGTGCCGAAGGGAAATGAAACACTTGGTATTTCTTGTCGTCGGTGATGGGAGTTCCCACCCTCGGTACTTGGTACCGAGGGGTCTTAATTGAAAACACATGGTGTTTTCACTGTTGTCGTAGGTGTTGGTGGTGTCCGCCCTCGGCACTTGACGCCGGAGGGGGTTCTTCTCGTGGTGAGGCCTGGGGCCTGTAGTTGGTATGAGGGCTTGGCCGCTCATAAGTGTTTTGTTCTTGGTGTCTTGAATGTGTCTTCATTCTTCAAAATTGGAGGCCTTGGGCCATAGGATAGTACATTTACTAGTTACGAGGGCTTGGCCGCTCTTACATTATTGATAAAATTTAACTAAGTGGTGTACATTCCAATGCCTAGGGACCTCTTTCCCGTTGGGGCGTTTGAGTTTGTAAGTTCCAGGTTTGATGATGGCTGCTATGATGTAGGGACCTTCGAATTTTGGTGCCATTTTGCCTCCTTCGGTCGGTTGGCTTGCTTCCCTCCTCCGGAGGACATAGTCCCCCACTTGGAATTCTCGGGTGCGAACCTTGGCGTCGATGTAGCCTTTGACTTGCCTTCGGTAGTTTTCTGCCCGGATGAAGGCTTGCTCCCGGCGTTCTGAAAGGAGGTGGAGGTCGAGGGCCATGTTGCTGTCGTTGACCTCGGGGTCATATTGGATCACCCTCCGGGTGGGAAGGGTGACTTCCGTAGGAGCTTTGGCTTCAAAACCGTAGCAGGGGAGAAGGGTGTTTCACCTGTTGCTCGCCGAGGGGTGGTGCGGTAGGACCAAAGGATGTTGTGGAGTTCTTCCACCCAGTCACCGCCCTCGGCCTCCAGCTTCTTTTTGAGGCCCTCGAGCAGGGTCCGGTTGGCATTCTCTACTTGCCCGTTGCCTTGAGGGTAGGCAACGGAGTAGAAGGTGTGTTTGATGCCCCATGCCTCCAGAAGGGCACAGAAGGGGGCTGCCTCAAATTGTGTTCCATTGTCGGAGATGATCTGCTGGAGGACGCCAAACCTTGTGAGGATGTTCTTGAGGACGAAGTGACGGCACTTCGCCTCTGTGATGCTGGCGAGGGGCTCAGCCTCCACCCACTTGGTAAAGTAGTCGATGGCCACAATGATGTACCTGTTGTTGGAGGTACCCCTCGGCAGTGGGCCCACGAGGTCTATCCCCCACCGAGAAAAAGGGATGGATGTGCTGATGGGGGCATAGTTGACCGCTGGCCTGCCGGGGGCTTTCTGGAAATGTTGACATGCGGTGCACCTTCGGGCAAGGTCAGCACAATCTCTGGCCATGGTTGGCCAGAAGTAGCCCTGGAGAATGAGCCTTCGGGACATGGAGAAGGGTCCCTGGTGAGCTGAGCAAGTGCCACTGTGCACTTCCTCCATTGCGACCTCGGCTTCATCTTGATGAAGGCACCGAAGTAGCGTGCCGTTGTAAGACCGTTTGTAGAGCCTTCCGTCTTCGATGGTGTAGCTAGGGGCCCTCAGCTTTGCTAGTTTAGCGCGGGTCTCATTTTCGGGTAGCTGCCCCGTGGAGATGAAGGTGATGATATTTGAGATCCAGTCCTCTTGGCGTTGTTGTATGTTCATGACGGGGCTCGCGTGGATACTCGAGAGACTGAGTTCCTCAATCTTAGCAATCTTAGAGATGTGCTCGGGGGAGTCGGCCGAGAGCTTAGATAGTATGTCGGCCTCGGAATTTTGAGCCCTCGGTATTTGAGTGAGAGAGTGTGCCTCAAACACCTTAAGCAGCTCCTTGGCCGCCTCTTTGTATTGTTTCATTCTTCCCTCTTTGGCCTCATATTCCTCGGAGATTTGGCCAACGACCAACTTGGAGTCGCACTTGATGTGGATCTGCCGAGCCCTCATGTTGGCAGCCAACCGAAGGCCACATAGGAGGGCCTCATACTCGGCCTCGTTGTTGGAGACTTTGAAGGAGAAGCGGATTGCATAGTAGGCTTTGAAGCCCTCGGGAGTAACGAGGACTACCCCTCCCCCGCATGCTTTGGTCGCGGAGGAGCCGTCGGTGTAGAGGGTCCACCAGTCGTCCGAGGCAGCCGAAGGCTCCCCGTCCGTGGCTGCCCTTGCGGTACACTCCGTCACAAAGTCCGCCAGGGCTTGGCCCTTGATGGCAGGCCTCGGACGGATGTCAATGTTGTACTGGCTCAAGAAGATAGCCCATTTCACCATGCGGGAGGAGCTGGTGGGGCTCCTCATGAGGGCGCCGAGGGGTTGATGAGTGAGGACCTGAACCGGGTGAGCCTGGAAGTAGTGGCCCAACTTCTTGACGGTCCAAACGATGGCTAACACCGTTTTTTCCACAGGAGAGTACCTGAGTTCGGCCTCCCTTAGGGTCTTGCTTACATAGAAGATGGCATGTTGGATGTCGTCTTCCTCCCGGATGAGTACGGAGCTGATGGCTGCCGGGCTGACCCCAAGGTAGAGATAGAGGGTCTCCCCTACCTTTGGTTTAGAGAGCACAGGGGGTGAAGATAGATATTGTTTGATCTCATTGAAAGCCCCCTGGCATTCTGGAGTCCATTGAAAGCCAGCCGTCCTCCTCATGATCTGGAAGAAGGGTAGAGACTTCTCCGCTGATTTAGATAGGAAGCGGTTGAGGGCTGCCAGGCGACCCGTCAATCGTTGAACTTCCTTCACATTGCGTGGGGGCTCCATGTTGATGATGGCCTGGATCTTCTCGGGATTGGCCTCAATACCCCTTCAGCTCACCATGTAGCCTAAGAATTTGCCCCCTCGGACGCCGAAGGTGCACTTCTTCGGGTTCAGCCGAAGGTTGAACTTCTGCATGATGGCGAAGATTTCCCGGAGGTCGTCGGCATGGCTGGAAGATTGCTTGCTTTTGACGATCATGTCGTCAACATAGGCCTCCATGGTGCGCCCTAGGACGGCCTGAAAGACTCGGGCCACCATCCGGGTGTAAGTGGCCCCTGAGTTCTTTAGGCCGAAGGCCATCACTAGGTAGCAGAAGATGCCCTCGGGAGTCATGAAGACTGTCTTTTCGGCGTCTTTCTCATGCATGAAGATCTGATGATACCCGCGGAATGCGTCGAGGAATGACATGATTTCACATCCCGCGATCTCATCTACAAGTTGATCGATATTGGGCAAAGGGAAAGGGTCCATAGGGCACGCCTTGTTGAGATCTGTGTAGTCCACGCACATGCGGAAGGTAGGGGGCTTCTGCGCGAGGACTACGTTCGCCAGCCATGAGGGGTATTTTACCTCCTTGATGTGCTTAATAGAGAGGAGCATGGTGACCTCCTTCTTCACAAATTCCCTCCTTTCGGCGGAGAGGGGTCTTCTTCGTTGCTGTACTGCTTTTGCCGAGGGGTCCACCGAGAGGCGGTGGGTGATGACCCTTCGGCTTATTCCCGGCATGTCCTCCGGCCCCATGCAAAGACAGTGGAGTAGGCGCGGAGGGCGTCGGTGATACCGGTCTTCAGATCTTTAGGGAGCTGGGCTCCAATCTTCACGACTCTCTCCGGCTTGGCCGGATCGAGCGCAAAGTCTTCTACGTCCTCGGCTGGCTCAGCCCTCGGCCTTTTTTCTTCTTCGTCGATGGTTCCGGTGATGGTGTCAACACGGAATTCTGTCTTACTTACCTTCTTCGTGACTTGAAGATAGCAAGCGCGGGCAATTTTCTGATTCCCCCGGGAGTAGCCAATGCCCCCCTCGGCGGGGAACTTGAGGCAGAGGTGCCTCATGGAGATGATGGCCTCGAGGTCCTCGAGGGCTGGCCGACCGAGGATGATGTTGTGGGCGCAGGTATCATTGACGACGACGAACTCCACTTCGAGCTGGGCTCTATGGAGCCCGTCGCCGAAGATTACCGGGAGGGTTATTACCCCCTCGGAATCAATAGTATCGCCGGTGAAGCCGGCAAGAGGGGTCTTAATGGGCCGAAGGGACCCCCTCTCCAGATGCAGCTCTCTAAAGGTGTTGAGGTACATTACATTGACGGAGCTGCCCGTGTCAATGTAAGTTCGGTGAATAATGGTGTCGTTTATTTCAGTCCGAATCACCAAGGCATCCCTGTGAGGAGAAGAAGTAGGAGGGAGATCTGCGTTGGTGAAGGTGATGGGTTCCTCCCTCAGTCTCTTTACCGGGGGCATATGAGTGACTTCCCCCACGTAAAGCGATTGAGCCCACTTCTTCCGCTGGCTGGTGGAATCGCCCCCTGTATTGCCGCCGGTGATCATGAGGATGTGGCGTTTTTTCTCCTGGTAGTGGGGGTACTCCTCCTCTTCCTCCTCCAAGTTTCCGATCTCCCTCTTCTTGCCGAGGGGGATGGTGCTCGGGGAGGTCCCTGATGAGAAGGTCCCTCCTGCCGAGGGCTCTGAACAAATTGGGACAGGTGCCCCGCTTGTATCAATCTCTCGATGGCCGTTTTTAGCTGGTGGCAGTCGTCGGTTCTGTGCCCCTGATGCCTATGGAAACGATAGTAGGGAAACTGAGGGTTGATAGCATGTACTTCCGGGGGTGCGCGAGAATCGCGTTCAACGAGGCCCCTCTCCTCGGCAAAATCAAGGATGATGCTGACGGGGTGCGTCAATGGTGTCCGGGGGTGGTCCAGGAGAATGGGCTGTGCCCAAGTCTTAGGGCTGCTCTTATAACCTCCCCCAGGCTTGGCTTGGCCTTGCCGAGGGCGGTCATCAGAGGGTCCTGAAGCCTTGGGGTGATTTGGAGGAGCCCCCGGCCCCCGGTTATTCCTGTTGTCAGCCCTCGGGGGTTGCTGATCTGGATGCTGGTGGCATTTCTCCACCTCCTCGGCCTCAGCGTATCGGTCCCCCCGCTGCAGGGCCCTTATGTAGTCGCGGGGGGGGGGGGGGGTTCAATGATGAGGCTCCTCGAAAAGTTACCGGTGCGGAGGACGGTTTGTAGGAGGGCCAGGAGGGTCCCGTCGTCAGCACCGTCGACTTTGTCGGCTTCCGTTCTCCAGCGTTCCAGGAAGTCCCGAAGGGTCTCATCCCTCCTCTGGCGTATGGTTAGGAGGTAGGAGAAGTGTTTCCTCGTGCGACGCCTCCCGGCAAACTGTGTCAAGAATCGCTGGGCGAGTTCTTGCCATGAATCAATGCAGCCCTCGGGCAACCGGTTGAACCATTCGTATGCCGGCCCCTCTAAGGTGGAGAGGAACCAATGACACAAATATTCGTCTGACGCCCCTACCATCATCATGCTGTTTTGATATTTGCTGTAGTGTTCCTGGGGGTCCGTCTTCCCGTTGTAGGGCTGTATGTGTTGCCCTCGGTATTTTTCCGGGATCCGGGCCGCCAGTACCCTTGGGGTAAATGGCGTCCGGGTCCGGAGCTGGATGACGGGTTCCCCGGAGCCCTCAGCTACCTTCTTCTGTAATTCCTCCATTTTGGCCATCATGGCCTCGTATTTGAGGTCTGAATGAGGGGTGGAGGTGGTGGTGTGAGCTTTGTTGGCCTCCATTTCATCAAGCCGGCGTTGGAGGGCCGTAATAATTTCGTCCCGGGGATCCTTCGGGAGGGTCTCCGCCCCCTGCGAACGAACCCGGGCCGAGTGGGCCTGGTTGATTTGGTGGCGAGCATCATCAGCATGAAGGGGTGCCTTGCCTTTGTCCCGAGGGGGACGCTCCTCGTCTGCCCTCGAGACAGATCCCCCGCTTTCCTGGGGCCTTTGGAGTGCTTTCCCTCCGAGGCGGTCTTGGACCCCTCGGCGGTCTTGCCCTCCTCCGAGCCGGTTGAGGGCGGAAGTGCGGGGCCTTTCTCTGTTGTCACTGTGGCGGTCCCGAGACTGAACTTCCTGGGAGGCCGTATCTTGGGCCACTACCCCTTCGTCGTTCCTAACCCGAGGGATGGGGTTTCCGAAGGGGTGTGGCAGAGGGGGAAGTATGATGTTCTCCCCAACCTGGGGTTGAGCCGGAGCCAGGTTGCCGAAGGCACCTGGGTTCTGAGTGAGCGTCTGGATGAAGGCGGAGAGCGCCGAATGAACGTCGATGGTGAGAACCGGAGGGCTGACTTGGTCATCGCTCCGGTTTTTCTTCTTGGCCTCGATGCCGAGGCGGGCATCGGGGGCATTCTGTTGGATCTGAAGGCGTAGGTCGACAGCCGCCTGTTCCAGCCCAGCGATGACACCGCCCTCAGGAGCCCTGTGAGAGGCTTCGGGGGCGTTGACGTCGCCGAGGGCCAGGTTCTTGTCTTCCACGTTTTTGGAGTTGGCACGTGTTGTTCTCACCATTTTGGTAGAGGGCTAGTGTTTGGCGGAGGGGGAGGGTTTCTTACTCGATTGTTCGACCTCTCAACGAGAGCACCAAATGATGGATAGTGTACCCGGGGGGTAGCTTATCCGAGGGTTATTGCGGGGAATAGCAAGAGAGAAGTCAGAGCAAGTAAGTAGAGAGAGAAAGTGTATTATAAGTGTGGAGCGTTTTTAGCGTGGTTACAAATGGGGAAATGGGGTGCTATTTATAGTAGCAATAAATTCCGGACAGGGACACGTGTCAAGCGCCCATTGGCCGAGGGGTCACATCAATCGGGACAGCACTGGCGCTCCCATGTGGCCGCATTAAATGCGGCGGTTGGATGTGACGTCGTACTTGGTACGGTGATTCAGGCGCAAGTGGAGAAGAGATCCTGTCGTTTGAGGTGCCTCCGGCTGAAAGTGACAGGCCGAAGGCTTCATAACCCGAGGGCACCCCTAATGCCGAGGGCTCCAGATGCCGAGGGCTACTATTTTCGCCGTTTTCTCCCAGTTCCTCTGTTTGTTCGAAATATCCATGTTGTGATAGTTTGGAGCCCTCGGTCAGGGGGCCGAGGGCACCCCAGCGTGCCTTGAGGGTTGATTTGTGCTTGGGGCGTTATAATTCTGGGCCTGCAATGCTTCTTGGGCTTGTTGGGCCTTTGTTGGAGTAGTGGGAGTCTGTGGGCCGGGGGTTCCCGGGCCATATACTCCATCAATATGTATATATATATATATATACACGGAGTATTAAATAAATATACTCCATATTAAATAAAATTAATAAAAAATAAAAAGTTTAAATAAAAAATGAAAAAAAAAATATAAAAATATGCAGAACCTCTGCCGCCGCCTCAACAACCTCCTAGCACTACTAGCTTCGACCATCGGAAAAAATGCCAACATTTGTTAGAAATCCCATCTTGATGGCAGTTTTCGAGATAATGTGGCATTTTGAATGAGAAAAAATGTCATCTTTATGTCATTTTCAAAGAAAAATGACGGTTTTTTTTTACATAAAATGACATTTTTTCACGAATTGGAGGTGACATTGCTGGGTGGTGGCTGAGACTACGAGAAATGCCTCCATAACTTTTTATATTTTTAATGTGTTTTATCTATGATTCCCAAAAAAGGAGTAAATGGAGTTTGAAATTCCAAAATAGGACTACTATGTTTTTATTCCCGAATTAGACTAACATGACAGTATTTACTGTCATCTTGTAGGTGTGACTGCCAAATAGTTACAGTATAGTGCATTTAACATGTCAATATTTATTATAATTAATGACATTGTTTTTCAATCATGACAATATTTTTCATACATGACAGTAACAACTTATATTTCGTGAAGAAAAACATATTAGTTCTATTTTGGAACTCCAAATCCCATTTGCTACTATTTTGGGCAATTTCCCATCTTTTATTTATTTTTAAAGATGTTTATATTTAATTTTATTTTTAATTTTATTATTTTTATATGTTTTATTTTTTTATATTTTAATAGGATTAAATAAGTCCTACTTTAGAACTAATTAGGTTAGATTTATTAAGGGTAGAAAATTAATACTTACTCCTATTGAGGAAATTTTTAAATTTGATTCATATTTCTAAAATTATGTTTATGTTTACTCCTATATTGGATCTTATAATTTACTTTTACATTCACAAAAGGCAACTATCCTATTATGAAAATCACTCGGAAGTTGCCTTGTTTTTAATACGGAGTATATTTTGAATGTGTTTTGTTTTTATTATTAAATAATATGTTCATTTAAAATTTAAAATTTAAAATTATACGAATTACGCTGCATCCGACTCGCCCGAGTCGAACTCGGAGTTGCCGTTCCAATCTACCTACGTAATATTCACATCGTGATACTCTGACTCACTATTTTTAGGGCAGATAAGCATATGTGGTGAGTCCTTTGCCTTAGGGCTCATACCGCTACTATTCCTATCCCTTTTATGCTTCTCGTCTTCTTCAATGGCGGTGAATCGTCATATCGATTGAGGTAAATATTTGACCTCACGCGTATCATTAAACAAATACAGGCTGTTGTCGATGTAGATGTAGTTATTGTCTTTATGTGTGTATTTCTTTATAGATACTGTAAACCCTAATGTTGTGTTTACGGGGATGTTTCCCGATTGAATTTAGGTGATGATTGATTTGTTTCAGCACTCATGCAGTTTTATTGTATTGCCCTTTCTCGTTGAATCTGTTCATCATTCTGTGCTTCAGCATAAATCCCAAACGGTTGCCGTAAATTGGTGGACTTTGAAATACGGAAAGTTAATTTTGTTTTAATTTGCGGTGTGATTTGGATTAGGATTCAAACCTAATTCGTTTGACACGGTAGCTGCTATGGGAAAAGTTGAGCGGCGAGGGAGGAAGCGCAGAAGAATAGATGTGCAGAGCATAGAGGTGGATCATAATGGAAAGAAACGGATGGTGAGCACGAGGTCTAAGGTGATCGTAGGGAGATATGTTAGGAAGGAGTTTGAAGGAAGTGGGACGTTTTTGGGAAAGATCATTAGTTATGATTCTGGACTGTATAGGGTAAACTATGAAGACGGGGATTGTGAAGACTTGGATAGCAATGAATTAAAGGGTGTTTTGATAGAAGAAGATGCTTTGGATGGTAATTGGTTGGAGAGGAAGAAGATATTAGATGAGCTGCCTTTCAACAAGGAGTTGTCTGCCAATGGTTGCCATGCTGGAAACACAATTCCTTCAATGAATTTGAGTGATGATAATGTCTCAGCCACTGAACCCCACACAGAGAAAGCAATTCTTCTTATGAATGCAGATGATAATAAGGTGTCATCCATTGATTGTGATAATGAGGGAATTCTTCCCATGAAAGTAACTGATACCAATGTGACAGCCATTGATTTCCAGGCTAAGAATGCAGTTCTTCCAATGAATGTAACTGATAATAGTGTGACTGCCAATGATTGCCAGATTGAGAATGCAGTTCTTCCAATGAATGTAACTGATAATAGTTTGAGTGCCATTGATTGCCAGGTTGAGAATGGCTCCTGTATAGTTGAAACTGGGGAAGTAGATTACAGTGCTGAATCTTTGAGTGATTTGTCTGAAGATGATGATGCAATTGATTCGATGTCAGATGTTGTAATGCCAGTCATACCCCCCCCTGAACTTCCTCTTTCTTCCGGGAACATTGGTGTCCCAGAGGAGTATGTTTCATATCTTCTCTCCGTATATAGTTTTTTGCGATCATTTAGCACACGGTTATTCTTGAGTCCTTTTGGACTTGATGATTTTGTGGGCTCACTCAACTGTCCTACTCCAAATACATTATTCGATTCTGTCCATGTTGCTTTGATGAGGGCATTGAGGCAACATCTTGAAAATTTGTCATTGGATGGTTCTGAGCTTGCATCAAAATGTTTAAGGTACTCTATACCCCTACCCCCAAGTTAAATTTCGTTCATCTGAACATTAAGCTAAGTTGGATAGTCGTAATCACATTTTTTTATTAATGAGTAATGATGTTGAAAGATGAGTAGATAAGTCAAGGTTTTAAAAGTTTAATTAGTCCGGCTGCTAAGTGGAGCTATAAAACCATTGTTGTTTAATATCAGGAAGGTCATAGTGTACAAATGGTACGATTAATGTAAGAATATGATAAACACTTCAGTGGCTCACGGCAACTGATTGTCTAGTCCTAAATCCCTATTTTTTTTAATTGATGCTTAAGAAAGGACATAGTTGTTTCACTCTTTCATTATACCCTCATAGTGTCAACGCTGTTGGCAATTTGGCATACTGAATTGCATGTTTAATTTGTATGATGAAATGCCCCATATGCTTACTATTTACCTCACTTTGCCTTACCAAACCATTGTTAATGGATTTGTCTTGTTGCGAAGAAATGCCATCAAAAATATGCCATATTATGAGTATCTTTATGCAATACATGACTGCTTGTGTGGTGAATCTTTAATTTTTATCTTCCTGTGTTATCATGATCTGAAATAAAGGAAAAGTAAAACAAAATGCTGCCAATGCATGGGTTGTGCACAGTGGAACAGCTAGAACAATTTTAAATAAGGTCCTGTAAGAAATTGGTATATCCTCTGAAGTACTAAAATAACTAAACCCATAATCATAATGGCAGAAATCAATAGACATATACTTACCAATAAATATTGAACAAGTCTTCTAATGTACCCTTGTTTAAACTTTAAACCCATACATGAGTCCAGCGATGCAAAAATATTTTACACACTAGGAGTGAGTGCAAGGGTATATATTTAATGTGGTTGGAGTAGTGATCATAGATTAATAATCACTCCAGTTTGTAGTTTATATCAATATGATTCGAGTTCTATGGAGTAACCCCTGGTTTTGTACATCAAATCACTACATTTTATATTGACATATTAAAAAAAGTTTGACTCCGGTGTGACAGTTTTTTAACCTGTTGATCCATTTTTGTTCTTTTAATATGTAATTATTGTGCATACATCTTTGTTTCTATTTTTTTAAACCATGTATGATATATTACTTGTCTGTAGGAACTTGGATTGGAGCTTGCTTGACACAATGACTTGGCCAATTTATCTGGTCCAGTATCTCTTGGTGATGAGATACTTGGTTGGACCTGTTTGGAAAGGATTTGGTGTGCATGTTTTAGAAAGGGAATACTATTCTCTGTCTGCTGGCCATAAGTTGATGGTTTTGCAGATCATGTGCGATGATGTCTTAGATGCTGAAGAAGTAAGAGCAGAAATGGACATGCGCGAAGCGTCAGAGTTAGGAACAGATTCAGAAGGAGTAGCTCTTGCCCCTATAACTGGACCAAGAAGGGTTCATCCTAGGTACTCTAAGACATCTGCTTTTAAGGAGCAAGAGACTATAGATATCATTGCTAAAGACTCTTTGAGTTTAAAAGTTAGCTCAGATACTGGTATTGATGTGGATCAAGATGGTAATGGTGATGAATGCCGTCTCTGTGGCATGGAAGGAACTCTGCTTTGCTGTGATGGATGCCCATCATCTTACCATGCAAGATGCATAGGAGTATGCAAAATGTATATGCGGGATGAAAACTGGTATTGTCCTGAATGCAGAATTAATGAACTCAGACCAACACCAATAAGGGGAACATCTTTGAAAGGAGCAGTGTTGTTTGGTGTCGATCCTCATGGACTGATCTTCATGGGCAGTTGTGATCATTTACTTGTGTATGTCTCTTTCCTAATCATTTTTTTTTATTTTTAGCTGTTTTTTCTTATTGGCAATGTCTAATGTTCTTCTATCAAAAGATATTGGATGTATAATGTTTAATGTTCTTCTATTGCTAATGTCTAATGTTCTTCTATCAAAAGATCAAGAACATGTTTTGAGGAACATGTTCTTCTATTGCTAATGTCTAATCCTCATGGACTGATCTTCATGGCTAATTTTCTTATTATGCCTTATATCATAGCACATGTTTTTCCTTCCATTTGATGCAGGTTGGAGGACTCGATGAAGTCAGGCTCTTGCATCAGATACTACAATGAAAATGATATTTCAAGAGTACTCCAAGCACTAAATACGAACACACAACATTATGCAGTATATTCAGAAATATGTAAGGGGATCAGAGAGTACTGGGGAATTCCGACCAATGTCTTACCTCATAGTGGAGCAGCCGGAATCGATATAAGATTACCAAACAGACCCAAAGATGATGGTTGCCCTGTTCCCTCTCTTTCTACATTATTGGGAAAAGAAAGTCATATAAGTGAGAGTTTTGCAAGTTGTGCCGCTGAGATAAGTTTAGAAAATAAACAATTTCATAACTATTCTAAGGAATTGGTGCTTAATGAGGGCTCAGAGTTATCAACCAAGCCTGAATGTGGCAGTTTCAATGTAGGACAGGAAAGTGAGCATATGAATTCTATGTCACTTCTAGCTGGCCAGCAGGTTGACCTTTCTAGGCAGACTCAAGAAGACTTCCCAGGTTTGATAGAAACTGCTTCATGTACCTCAAGAAACAGTAGCAACGACATAGTGTACAATAGTGAATATTGTGCTGGAGTATTGGCTTCTGATTGTGGAGGTTTTCAGGAAAGATCTGAAAAAAATCATAACAATCCTACCGAAGTTGGATTGTACAGTGGTTCCTCCTTCAAAGCCAATGGATATTTGAACTATTATCTACATGGAGATTTTGCTGCTTCTGCTGCTGCTAGTCTTGCTGTACTTTCTTCTGAGGAGAATCAGGGTTCTGATTCTCATACATCAGGGAAGCGCCGTAAACTTATTTCTGTTGATGCTCTACTACAAACAAAAGCTTTCTCATCAGTAGCAACACGTTTTTTCTGGCCCAATACTGAAAAAAAACTTATTGAAGTTCCTAGGGAGAGGTGCAGTTGGTGTCTTTCTTGCAAAGCCCCTGTCGCTAGTAAGAAAGCTTGCTTGCTAAATGCAGCAGCATCAAATGCAACTAAAGCGGCCATGAAGATACTTGCTACCCTTCGCCCTGGAAAGAGTGGAGATGGAAACCTTCATGGTGTTGCCGCGTACATAATATTGATGGAGGAGAGCTTAAGGGGTTTAATAGTTGGTCCCTTTCTAAATGCAGTTTTTAGAAACCAATGGCGTAAACAAGCAGAAGAAGCTACATCATGCTATACTGTAAAGTCTCTTCTGCTTGAAGTAAGTATGCTATTTTGCATTATCATTGCAGACGACTAGATAAATGTTGAAACAAATTATAATGTAGCTTCCAATCCTTTTAACTAAGCAGTTTTACATGCAGTCTTTTTATGTTTGGTATTCATATTTTCTCATTGCAATTGGTTCTCTTAATCTCCTAAAAAATCATTGCTTCTTCATTAGGAGCACAACTGGTTAAGTGGATTGACATGTTTTTACATATTTCAACCGTCTTAATGGAATTGACAGCAAGTTGAGAACCCGGGGGTAGTTTCCCTTTACCCTATTTCACGAGTCATGATCACTTTTGTTCCTTACTCTTAGGGTTAAGACACAAGAGACGGCTGCTATCCGAGAGACACGTATTGCTGTTAAAGGAACTAGTATATATTAATTGGTAGTACACATATAGGTGATTAACTGTCTATTTGACCCTCACTACAATTTCACCTTTATGAATTCACACTAATTATCTCGACCTTCATTTCTTCTATTTCAGTATGCTGCAAACTAATTTATCACAATCCCTTGATTATACAGTTATCCAAAAAAATCCCAAATTTGATTTTTTATCAACATTATTCATGATACTAATATAAATTAACACTATATTTTTACATTGTTCACACTGAAGTTTGATTACTTTTGTTCTCAAAGCTCGAAGAGAACATCCGCATGGTCGCTCTTTCTGCTGATTGGGTTAAGCTTGTTGATGGCTGTTTATCTGAACCTTCTGGCAGCCACACTGCAGCAAGTGTTCCTGGATCATCTCATAAGCGTAAACCAGGGAGACGTGGCAGAAAGCCTTCTGTTGTAGCTGATGCCAGCGCTGATCAGGGTCAAGATAAGTCAACAGACTTCACTTGGTGGAGAGGAGGAAGCCTGCTCTCAAATTATATGTTCCAAAGAGGGACATTGCCTCGTTCTATGGTGAAGAAAGCAGCACTCAAAGGTATTATGAACATTTTTCAAAATAACATGTACTTCATATTTACATTCATATTTGCAAGAAGATCTTGAAAACAGTAACATTTGACAAGATCATTCTCGCAGGTGGTAGAAAAAAAATTCCTGACATTTATTACAGTGAGGGAAGTGAAACACCAAAAAGAAACAGACGGATGGTATGGCGAGCTGCAGTTGAGATGTGTAAGACTGCATCACAGCTGGCGCTTCAGGTGCTTCCATGTGTATATATGAATGATGATAAATTTCAACTTCATATTTGTAGTATCTGTTGATTTGTTCTTTACTACCAAAGCCTTGTTGTCATAAAACTAATTTCCACAAGAATAGTCTTATAGTCATTCCTCTAGTATTAAAATATAAAAGAGTCATTTTTTATCAGGTCAGGTACCTTGATATGCATGTGAGATGGAGTGATCTTGTTCGTCCTGAACTGACCCTCCTGGAAGGGAAAGGTGTGGAGACGGACACTTCTGTTTTTAGAAATGCTTTTATATGTGATAAAGGAACAGTTGAGAATGAGATAAGATACGGTGTTGCATTTAGAAATCAGAAACATCTATCTTCACGAGTCATGAAGAGTGTTGTTGAGATAGGGAAAATGCAGGACGGGAAGGAAATGTATTGGTTTTCTGAGTCACGCGTTCCTCTCTATCTAATCAAGGAGTATGAAGCTAAGTTTGTTGAAAATTTTCCTTCTGCTGCTGCTGCTGATAAACTCATGAGTACATTTGCTTCTAAGCGGTCAAGAAAATGTTCAAGAACAGTTCGTGGAGATATATTCACTTACCTCTCATATAAAAGAGATGGTGAAGACAAGCGTTCATGTGCTTTTTGTCAAGTTGATGTTTTCTTGAGGTAATTGTTAGTTTCATACTTTTGTTACCCTGTGAGAAACTATTTAATGGATTTTCAACTATTAAGTTCAGACCCTGGGTGTGATCTCCTATTGTGTTCTATTTCCTTTGTTGTTTCGTCCTTCCCATTGTGACGTTTATTTTTTAGTGTCATTTGTTGATGTTTTTGTTCTAAATTTTTTTCTTGTCTGAAAACAAAAACAGAGCTTTGAAAATTATTGGGGACAAGTGTCTCTTCATTGATTTTGAAAGCATGTTTCCAAGTTCAGTTCTATGTAAAAAACAATTAGAATTCTAAATCATATATTTTGCTTCTTCACGGAATATGTTTTTTCTTTTTGAAAACTTTTTGAAATTTAAAACAGATAAAATAAAAGAATAACAAAACTTTGAAAACAAAATGCGAAACACAACGCATAAACGTTGCTAAACGAACCTTATCGCATGCAATATCTGTCAGTTTGTTAGCAATTTTAAAAATTATTCACGTGACCTTCATCGCTATCCATGTAACTAATGTGCGATAACATTTCCAGGAATGCCATCATTTGCGATGTGTGCCAAGGTATTATGACATTCTATCTCTCTCTCATGATATATGATTCTCGTGCTGGTTAGTCACTGCCTCACTGGTAGTTTTGTTTCCCCACAGGTCTTTGTCATGAGCAGTGTACAATCACATCAACAGTTAACCCAAACAATGACACTAAATGTGTAGTAATCTCTTCTTGCAAACATTGTCATCAAAACTATGCTGTCACTCAATGTGCAGCCAGTAATGAATCTCCAAACAGCCCTCTTCTCTTGCAAGGGCAAGAATTTCCAAATGCTGATTCAGCTTCTCGCAAAGGTGGAATGGTTACTGGCTGTAAGCGGCTTTCTTCATCAACCCGAAGCAATCGACGTTCTTCTGAAGTGAAACATGATGGCAACTCAAATTCAAAAGCAAAGATAAAGACTTGGGGAATCATGTGGAGGAAGCCGAATGCACTTGACACAGGCATAGATTTTAGAAACAAAAACATTATCAGAAAGGGCAGTACTGTAAGTGGGATTGGACCATCATGCCAGCTTTGCCATAACAAATACAATCCAGACCTGATGTACATCCACTGTGAAACATGCCAACGTAAGCTTCTTTATTCGCCATACATACCCCATACCATACTGTGTTGGAATTTGTGGTTTTTAAGATTTACTGATAGTTAATTCTCCCCTAATAGGTTAGTACTTTATAAATTATTCTTAATAATTCAAATTTATATATTATTTATTTAAAACTACATTAAAAGTTCCATGAAGCACAAAAGCATAATTCCAACATGGTAGAGTTGATACTCAACATCAGAGGATAAAAAGAAGTTTCCATTGACTAATGAATAGTAAAATTGCAACACATGGGACTGGGGTGGACTGGTGGAGTAATGACTTTTTATGTTTATATCATCACTCAAGCTCTGGCAAGGATGTTTCTGTAGTAATTATTTGTGCTTCCAGATTGGTATCATGCGGATGCTGTTGAACTTGAGGAGTCAAAGGTGTGTGATGTCATGGGGTTCAAATGCTGCAGATGCCGAAGGATCAGAATACCAATATGCCCTTACTTAGATCCAGAAAGCAAAAAATTGCTGATGGAGAAGAGAACCCGTTCAAGATCTTCTTCAAGAGCTGTAGTAGATGATCTTGGAGTGGATTCTGATTCTGGGACAATGATCTCATCAGAGCCTTGTACTCCAGTGGTGGCCCCACTCCTACTAAAGGATGAGGAAATACCTGAGGAAGATGAATTTATGTGTTACCTCTCTGCATTGGAGAAAAAACCCACCAAACAAAACCCAGAAGTAGTTTCTTGCGAAGAAGAAAACACGGCGGCAGCGCCTTTATCTGTTGGGCGAGGTACAAAAAAGCTGCCAATCAGGCGGCATGTGAAGCGTGAAGACAACTATGATTCTTTTGCTGACAGCAAAGGTGATAATGACAATTCTTCTCCAGTTGAAGATGGTGTGGTGGTACTTAACTGTGACGGTCTCAGCTATGAGGACATGGAGTTTGAACCTCAGACCTATTTCTCTTTCAACGAGCTGCTTGAGTTTGATATGGGGAATGCCATGACGGAGAGGTGGGATAATTCGTCCGTGGGGGTCTCACCACTTGATGAAACTCCACCGAATGTTGAATCTTCTCCTATGACAGCGGCAACTGCTGAAGCTGTCATCCCGTGTATGATGTGCTCACATACAGACCCCACCCCTACCCTCTTTTGTCAGGCCTGTGGATTAAGGATCCACAGTCATTGTTCTCCGTGGGTCGAAGAACCTTCCACGGGAAGCTTCTGGAGATGTGGTAACTGCCGCGAGTGGAGATGAGGTAGATGTTTTGGAGGAGGCAGTTTTTGTTGTGGGATTATCACTATCCGAGTATGTGATTATTATTATTATTATAGAAAAATAACTACATGTTTTGAGGCAGGCTATTTGGAAGCAAAAGTTTAGCTGGCATGGTTTATCACATGAAAGGCCGATATGTCCACAGGTTTCATTAGTTCTATTCTACCCCTAAGGGTAGTGCCCGTAGACAATGTCACACACTCCCTTTAGGGGTAGCGTAGAAAGACACAACTGTTCTCATAAATATGTTACTGCGGTTGTTGGGCCAAAGAGCAGGATGGTCTTTTGCAGTGTAATGAATAGCACTACAGATTGCCACAGATGATCATTTATTTTTTGGGGCGGGGGATCGGAGGGGGTGTTATATGGTATCTGTGCTGTGGGTTGTATGAAGCAGAAAGTTACGTTGGTAGTTTTCTTTTATTGATTTATTTATTGGCAGGGCCTGTTGCAGTGTTGGAATTGTCAAGTATACAAGAAAAATCCAACATTTGAACTATTGTTTTTGGTTACATATTGATCAAACATTCAAACTCGTGAAAGCAGTGGCATTTTTTTGCAGAATAACCTTCAATCCACGCCCAAAATTTTACGAATCCAAGACTCCAAGTGTTGTGCTCTTAATTGTCTTTCTCAGTGTGTTTTTCTTTATCGTGTAAATACACACTAATATCTGTAATTAGACGGACGTCTGATTTTTTTTCAAATAAATTCATAAAAAGAACTCTAAAAAAATCTGAAAAACAAATGCTACTCAAGCGTTTGGATGCCACTGGATTACCAGAATACCAGGCCAGTAGGTTGGACACTTTAAAATGATCATAAAGTGTTTATGATGTTTGATTGGTCATAAAGTTAATTGATCATTGTCAATATTAAGATTATTTTTAATAAATAAATTTTGAAAAATCCATTAGTAATACTCTTTAAAATGTAGTAGACAAAAATCTTACTCCCTCTGTTCTCCTAATAATAAAAGAGGGGATGGGATTTTTTTGCTTTCTTTTTAAAAACCCTTTTATTACTCTGTATTTTTATGATTATTAATACTTCGTATAAATAATCCTATTAAAGGGTAGGTGTGCAAGGGTTTGAAATCAAACATTCCAGTGCAGCTGGTTGTGAGGTTATTGTGTCTAGTGAGAGATCTCGAGTTCGAAACCTGCTAAGCACACAAGGGTTTGAAACTCAATGGAGTAAGTTTCAACCCTGATTACTCCAGGCTCCCCCAATCCCAGACCCCCTGGAGTAAAAAAACGGGTAGGTGTATGATAGGAAGAGTTACTCTTATTTTAGGAATTTGAAACTTTTACTCCAATTCTTGCAATTTACATAGTAACTTTTGTTTACTTCTATTTAGGGAATTACCCCTTTCTTTTTTGTATATGTGAAGCAAATGAACTAGGTGAGAGGAAGGCTTCTCTTTATACACAATAGAGATGAAAATTTTACCACAAATCAAAAGGAGTTTTTCCTAAAATATTATTACTAATAAAAAATCTATTGAAAAAAGGTGACTATAAATTACTATTTGTGTTATAGTCATTGTAATGTAACATTTGAATACAATTATAGCCACTGAAGTTATCAGTGTCACATTTTTGTCTACTACTTTTATTTTGATAACATATTTGGTATTATTTCAAATTAGAGGTTTTTCCTACATGTGACGCTGAAAACATATGCATGCAACTTTAAGGACAAACTACTCACACTTAATAAAAATCTCAATAACCTTTCTTTACTTCAAACTCCGTTTCTTGCCATTAAGATAAAGTGTCAACTGCTCTAAGAAGTGAACAACATGTCCCATTTTATGTGTCTAATGTCATACTCCCGCCCGTCCTGATTTATGTGTCTCGTTTAGGTTTGACACAATTATGAATGAAGTGCTTGAAAAACGAAAAGGGGTAATTTGACTTTGCATCCTATTTTATTGTCCAAATTGGACTTTGCACCCCGTTTTTAAAAATCTTTGTTTTTGCACGCTAATCTCATATCAAAAGACAAAAATGCCCTCAATCAAGAATATGTTGAAGACCAACACAATTGTTAGTGGAGGAGCATTTTTGTCTTTTCATATGGGGTTGGGGTGCAAAAACAAAGTTAAAAAAACGGGGTGCAAAGTCCAATATGTACAATTAAATGGGGTGTAAACAAAGTTAAATTGTGGTTGTTGTTTTAATATAATAGGGTGAAATAGTATGAACCACATATTTCTTGTCAAAAAAGAAAGGAAGATTTACCTTACTAAGAGCCCGTTTGGTAGCACGAAAATTGTCTGATTTGGCTGATTCTGCTGAAATTAATAAAGTTCTGGCTGAAGTGGCTGTATTGGCTGATTCTACTGATTTAAGAAAAAATTATTTATAAAATATATTTTATTAATAAAAGAAGGAAAAAAATTATATGTAAAAATAGCTAAAATGGTCATCTACAGTAATTTCAGCCAATACAACTAGAAAAGTAACTCCAACCTTACTTTTTCTGCTTATTACACAATTCAGCGCGTGAAAATAAAAGTTACGTGTTTGGTGAAAAAGTTGGCTGATAAGTCGAAAAACAATGTTGCCAAACGCCTCTAAGACCAAAACATGATTTTTTTTTCAAAATAAAAGCACCTAGTTTAAACATCCTTAAATAAGACTTTTTATTCATGAATGGACCAAAATACCTTCACTGTTGCCCCTGGATTGCTGACTACCACTTGCTGCCGCCGCCGGGCTGCCGGCCGCCGCCGGAAAATGTCCAGAATTTTTCTTGGCAGCCAACCATATTTCGACCGCCTGCGCCCTCGTCCACCGCCCGAATCCCCGAGATGCCGCCACCACTAGACTGCCCCCGCTACCAATGGACTGCCTTGATTGTGCAAAAGAACTAGGAGACAATTAATTGGATTAATTAATTAATTCAATTGATGATAAAAATGGAATGATTAGTTCTATCTAGGAAAATAAAACATTAAGTCCGATTTAGAGGAAAAATTATGTTTTTGTCTTAGCCATGACAATTTTCTCAAAAAGAAATAGGATATTCATTTTGAGACAGACAAAATAAAAACAACCATTATTAAGGACAAAGGGAGTATGTTCGTTTGTATCTTATGTTATGCGGACGTAGGTGGCTCACATGAGTACATGACACATAAATATGGCGGCTTGTTGGAACAAAAGTTAGTTTCAGTTTTTCGTGTCTTAGTAAAAAATACTCCTTGTTTGTTTGAGTTCAATTAACTCTTTATACGGTTATACCATATTAAAACTTGGAATTTCATCATCATTAGAGTATTCTACTCTTCTACTTGTTGGTTTGACCACTATGACATACTCCCTCCGGTTCTCAAAGAGCTTCACAGTTTGACTTCACACAAATTAAGAAAATAAATTTGACTTTACTATGAAGTACACTGTTTGGCACTGTTCAGATACTGTTTGGCACTCTTTGACACTGTTTTGCATTGTTTTGGTGTAGATGATTTGACAAATAAGGAAATAAGAAGAAGTGTGAAGTTAATTTCGAGACTTCCCGAAAAGAAAAATCGGAAGTTGTTTGAGAAGCGGAGGGAGTATAAGTGACGGAATGCAAAAAACAACTACTCATAGTTCCTAGTTCAGCATATAAAGATCCTAAGACTCCGCAACTCAGGAGTGAAAAAAATTCTTTGAGATTTTCATCCCAAATAATGCTCCAACCCAAAGTAAGACGGGGCTGAAGAGTTTTGATGGCATCTAAGAAAAATAAGCGTACCCATTCAAAATATAAACCCCAATTATATTTAAAGTGTTATAAGTAGTATATTTTTTATTTGTACTCTAATTTTACATAAAATATATCAGAATTCATAACTTTTAACGATATTTCATATGAGATCAATATTTAATATATAAAATTAAAATAAAAAATTAACTTTTTACTATTGGGGGGTTTTCAGACTAATTCCCCCTTACCAATTTTCATTTTTAGTTGTCCCAAAAAAATTCTAATTCTATTTAAAGTAATAAAAAAGTTAACTTGATCCTTGAATTTATGCCCCCCGGTGAGTCTATTTGCTACTCCCTCAGTCCCATTTTACTTAGCCAATCTTGACTTTTCAAGTCATTGGAGTCTAACTTTGACCGATTATATGTTTATATAGAGAAAATATTAATAATATGAAATTGATATGAAAATGTTCTTTGTTAAAAATACTATCATAAAAATATAAAATTATTAAATTTTGCATAAATATATTAGTTTAAATAATTGGTCAAAATTTATCATTTTTGACTGGAAAAAGTCAAAGATGGTTGTTGAGGGTAAATCCCGTAGATCCGAAAGCCCAACACGAACTTTGGATATATCAGGAATGATACAGAATCAAAGTGTATAAAAAATATAAGATATGAACTCACTAATACTCGAAAGCTCACTTGTATTAACTAACCAGACTGATTACAAGGAATTTCCCGATCGGTAGGTCGGAAACAATGCTTTAATACAAGAAATAAGAGCAATGATGCTATTCTAGAGCCTGAATATTGAAATGCTAACCCTTACAATGACTTTAAACCTTCTATTTATACTAATGGAGAGCATGGGCTGCCCTGTGCTGATTGGCTGTTGCTCCACCGACTTAGTCACCCATGTTTCCACTTGCTGATGTCATAATCTGGCATTAATTGCACCTGGCCACTTGCCGGTTGTCCGTTGCTCGAACGGGATGTTGGACTATGCTGAAGACGCTGTCAAATTGGCCCAAGTATGATATATAGCCCGAACTCCGTTCGGTATGTCTTCTTACTAGGCCAACCTTTATTTGGGCCGAATCTCGTTCGGCATGAATTCTTCACTGGATCTACTCATCATAGAGTGATGGGCCCGTTGCTTGGCCGGGTATCTTGGGCCTTCTTGATCCGGGTATTGGGCCTCTAGGTCAATATCCCAACACAAGTCCCCCACTTCCGATGTCTCGAACAACAGTGAGTGCATTAGGAAGTATGAATACCAATGTTGCAATTCGCCGAATGGCGATCGGGGTACAAAAGTAATCAGTTCCCCATGCTGTGATTTGACGGCTGCCGTTTCATTCCCCCATATTCATCATGGTAACCGTCGTTTAGTCTTTTCATTGGACACGTGTTTAGCTTAAAAGCTCCTAGTGACGTGTTGCTCCTTGATTGGTTCTTGATACGGCGGTATCAAGGCTATAAATTAGCCCTTAACTTTTCAAATCCGGGTTTCGATTCTGTAATCTCCCTCGCATCGTTGCTTCCTCTGAATTTTCTCCCAGCTTTCGTCGCTCAGGTACCTTTCCTCCCTCTATTCCTTATCCTCATTTCTGGCTCGATCGAGATGAGTTCTCAACAGCATTCTCCTGATTCGGAGATGGCCTCCCATGGAGATGATCGTGACGCTGCTATTGTGGATGTCATCACAGTCCCATTCGCCGGTGGTTCTACAGAAACGGCGACAGATACCAGGGCTGAGGCGGAGGACCTTCCTAGCACTTCATCTTCCTCTGGTGAAAGCTCTGATGGCACAAAATCCGAGGATGAAATGGACTTAATGGCGGCTGGACGGCCAAAAGATGTTCCCCGTCATTCCCTCGACCTAGGTTTAATTAGGGCAAGACGGCAGAAATTGACCGCCAATAATAGGGCCGAAATCCCGGCCCTAATCCCAGACCCAGTGGACTTTCGATTGCAAGCTGGGCTTCATCCCCTACGTCACGCCCCTGGGATGACCGTGGTCCATTTCGATTCAGTGAGGGCTGGGCTTAGATTTCCGTTACACCCCTTTTTTATTTCATTTTTTAATTTTTATGAAATTGTACCTGCCCAAGTCATGCCGAACTCCTATCGGGCAATGGCGGGCTTTATCTGTCGTTGTAAAGATGTCGGTGCTTCGCCGACCTTAGATTTATTTCATCAATTTTTCAAAGTAGCCCCTCAACAAACTCATGGGTACCTAGCTGTTAGTTCCCGAACGGGCCACATCCTATTCAAAGGCAATCCAACCTCAATCAAGGGATGGAAAGATAGGTTTTTCTTCGTGTCTATCCCGGACGGGTTGATCCCTCATAAATGGAACGCCTTTCCTCACAAGACTCCCGACCCGGTTCTCACTGAGGAAATTTATAAGGACGTACTTGCTGTGGAGAAGGACAAGTGTTGTGAAATCATGACCTACCTGACTCCCGATCGGCTTGTTAAAGCCGGGATAGGTACTGCCCGTTCTCTTGGGTTTACTTGTTTTGAGAATCAAGTGCCATAGTCCGGGCGGTCCTTCCCGTGCGAGAAACGTTCCCTTCTTATTACTAGTTTCTCACATGCCAAGGGCCGCTCGGTACTAACATTTCCCTTTGTCATTTTTCAGCTCCCAATCCAGACGCTACTATGGATGACAGCCGTGTGCTCCTTGCTGGCGGGATCGGGAAAAGGAAGAAGAAAATGAAGAGGAATCCAAAAGTTGATTCACCCACTACCGCTGCTCCTCAACCCGAACCTGCACCGACCGTTCAGCAACCGGAGCCTATTCAACAATTCTCCGGTCAGGATCATTATGATGCCATGATGATCGATGACCGCTTTGGTTCTGATCAACTGCATCAGTCCCCCCAACACTTTGATTCCGTTCAGGAGGAACCCTCGAACGTAGGCGGGACTCATACCGACCATATCACTGGTCAGGTCAAGCGGATCTCTTTATCGGATCCTGTTCACGAGGTGTTAGAAAGGGCTGGTTCTACCGCGAGCCAGATCTGGTCGACATCTTCCTGGTTCAACAATTTCTCCCTTCCCCAGTTACCGGTCGAGCAATCCGAAGAATGCCTGGCCTTGACCGCACTGAAGGTATATTATCTTTTGCGCTTTGTTTTTATTTTATTCTCTGTAATCAGTACTAACTCTGGAACGGTGCCTTGTAGATGGGTTTGTACACCTTGCAAATGCGGGAAGCCCGTCTGGCCAAGGAACGGGAACTAATCGTTGCTCAATCCTCTGCTGAGCAAACCGCTGCTGCTGCCATCACCTCCTTGGAAGCCGAACGGAAGGCTTTTGCGGAGGAAAAACAAAGGCTGGATGCTGAGCTTGGTACCCTTCGGGTCCAACTTGCTGCTTCCCAAGCGAAGGTCATCGCTGCCGAGGCCGCACAGATCAAGTTTGAGGAGATGCCTTCCAGCATCCCGGACGGCCCATATGATGTGAATGTGGATCTATTCGCTGTCCGGGAAACATTCAAATCCTGTGATGAATTCTCCATCATCAAGGACGATCATGCCAGGACGCAAATCCCGTTCGCCTTTGGAGCGTACCTGAAGGGTTTTCCTAGAGGTGCTGGTCAGCTCTCGGCAGGGGTGGCTCTTCTGGATAAGGATCCTGAGAGCAAGAAATGGAATGACTTCATTGTTGCAGATCTTTATGCCAAGATCGGCCAGGTCCTGCTACGTCCTTTTGTAGCCCAACTTCAAAACAATCTTGGGAGGCCGGTTCAGGCTTCTGATCTTCCCCAGGATGAAATTATACAAGCTCAATTTGAAAAATTCCAGCGAGATCTGCAACGGGAAGCTGATCGGGCTGCTGGGAGAGTGCCTGAACCCCCGTCTGATGATGATGAAGACGAGGATGAAGATGGAGAGGAGATGGCCCCTGGCTATTAATCTAGATGTTTAACTTTTAATTAATCGTTGTAATTCTCTTTTCTTCAAGTAGCATGTATTTCCCGGTCAGTAGAACCGATGAATACAGATCTTTTGTTTTGCACAAAACATCTTATACTGTCTTTTTTGCGTTTATTGAATGATTACTCACCATTCGGGATTCGGCCCGTTTTGTAGGACTTAATCAATTTTCTGACTTTATTTTTTACTTAATACTCCTAATACCGTATGATCGCCGTTCGGGCATTGGAGGGTTCTGATAATTTACCAAGGATAAACCCCCTTCTTTCTAGGACTCAGCCGTTCGGGCTTCAGATCATTTTTTAGGACTTAGCACATTCTGGCTTCAGATAATCTTTTACAACGTTGATAGCCGGTCGGGCTTCAGATCAATTCTTGGGACTTAGCACATTCTGGCTTCAGATAATCTTTTACAACGTTGATAGCCGGTCGGGCTTCAGATCAATTCTTAGGACTTAGCCGTTTTCTTGGTCTTCAGATCTCTGATAATCCGCCCGCACTTGGGCTTCTTCGTATGTTGGTAGCCGTTCGGGCTTCAGATCAATCTTTAGGACTTAACAGTTTTTCTAACCAGCAAGTCCTTGTGATCTTTGCTAATCCTCTGTAAGCCCGTTCGTCACTCGGTAATCGGTGATCTAAGTAGGTTTTAGCCATTCCCCCGTGATCTTTACTGATCCTCTGTAAGCCCGTTCGGGGTACGTGCACAAAAATGAACTATAAATGCCCCTGATTAATCGTAACCACTTAATGCCATGTGTTGCTCATGGATTAGGGTTTTGTGCGACACTATCCCTATTTATAGAGAGGTGCTTTCCCCTAATTTCTCCTGCTGTTTCCTCATTTTTCCTTCTAAGTTCAGAATTCTCTTGCGTATTTTCAAGCTTTCTCTCTCTAGAATTCCCAGAATTTCTCCAGTGTTTTTATGTATTACCCCTCTAGCTCAGAATCTGAAGAGATGCCGTTGATTCGCCTAAGTAAAACATCTGCTGGAAACAAGGCCGAAGGCTCTTCTTCCCAAACCCCTAAACCCGGCAATCCTCAGGCAGGAAAACACACCGAACAGCCACAAGATGATGGATGCCTATAAAGTAATGATGTCCAGGTGTATAACAAGGGAATGCCCGAACGGCCACCCCGCATTGCCCTACACTTTACTCGTATCCGCAAACAAAAACAACGCCTCCCAAAAGATATCGAACGGCAACTTAGCCAGCTATTGCCTCCACCAAGGGAATACTATGCTGGATTTATTCGACACCCGATGAGGCATCGACCGGGGCACGTGCTAGTGCACCTTGACGCTTTGACTGCTGGGCTTCGCTTCCCTCTCCATTCGTTCATCGTGGAGTTCTTACGCCGGGTTTCTGTACTACCCGCTCAGTTCGTGCCCAGCACTTACCGCATTCTTACAGGCTTCATTATTCGATGCCACGAGTTGAGGATCACTCCAAGTGTCGACTTATTCCTTCACCACTACTGCTATCAGCCTTATTGGACGACCGGGTACCTGAAGCTGGTAGCTCGTTCTGATCGTCAGCTGTTCACAGAAAATCTCACTCCGCCGGCCAACTGGGAGGAGCGTTTTTTGTTTGTTCGGGTAGGTGATTCTCTGCCATTCCCGGATAGGTGGATGCCGTTCTATGCTCCCAAGCTGAATCTTTGCGGATGGGAGGAACCCAAAGTCTTCGGAGTTTTGTCACTACTTCTAACATGTTATCTGCCGGAATTGGTAAGTGTAGCAGGGTTTTAAACTGATCGTCTTTCCTTCTTCCAATTTAGCTTCTTATCTCTTATTCCCCTTTTTTGCAGGTGTGATATCCCCCATACCCGTCCGGTGTTCTATCTCTTCCGCTACTCTGACGACTTCTTCTGGCAAAGGCAAGGAGAAAATGATAGCCGATCATGCCTCTGTGGAGCAAATTCGGAAGAAACACAAGGGAAATGATGGTAATCAATTGATCCCGATCGATCACGTGGTTGACTTGACCGGGCCGGAGGCTGAACCCAAAAGGTCTACGCCTGCCAAAACAACAACTCCGGCTCTTTCTGATGCACCGATCGATGATCGGATGTTTGTCAAATTTTCGAACATGGGGCCCAGATCAGAAGGGAGGTATCTGTTCGGGCTGATGCTATCTTCTATGTGGTGTCACACCGCGATCAAGGTTCCCCCGAGCTTCACGAACTTGACCCACTGGTCGGATCTTTTTGAAGCAGGTCACCAGGAAGCACTCAAGGTACACCTCATTCCGATCCATGCCTTTCTATTCTTCATTGGTTTATCTTATCTGACTTCTTTTGCAATCTCGTTTTCAGGCCGGTGTATACTATCACAAGGCCTTTCTTGCGGCCGAAAAGGAGATGAAGGCCCTGGCCAGCGATCGGGATGACAGCCAGATCCTTCTTTCTGCCGCTCGGAAATTAGCGGCCGGTCTTCAAGAGCAGGCCAAGGAGGGTGAGAAGGCAAAAGCTGCTCTGGCTGAGATGCAGGAAAAATCCCGACGTCGCGACCGGGAGATTAAAGAACTCCGGGCCAAGGTGCGAGCTGCTGAATCCGTTGGGATCAAATTTGATAAAGCCGTTGGCGACCATCTGCCCGAACCTTATACAGTCAACACTTCCCAGATTGCTCATCAATCGATAGTTGATTTTCAACGGGGCAAGGGGCTGAACGTCGCTCTGGAGAACACGGCCCGACAGTTCCTGGGACCTCACCTTGGCCAATTCTTACGTGAAAGCGAAGATCCCATCAAGGCAGGGATCGATCTCCTGGACAGCACGCCGGAAGGGAAATCTTTCTTGGATGACCTGACCGAGAAAACTGTGAAGCAAAGTCAGGACCTGCTTCTGGATAGGAACCTCGATTTGATCCTAGAACATTTCCCCAAGCCGTTGGACCCTGATGAATTAGGCTTTGACGATCTGTTCGGGAATACATATGACCGTATTATGGAGAAAAGGTCCAAAGCAGCGCCTGATGATGCAGTGCAGGAAGGGAGCTCTCAACCTCCACCTTCCCCGAACGGCAATCCTTCAATAGCATAGACTTGTAATTTTTGCTTTTTTGTCCTTTGTTCTTCTTGTATATTCCGGCTAGTAATGCCGAAGAATAAACTAGGCTTTCTTCTTTAACTGTTGATGTCTTTCTTCTGTTTTTTCTTTGACTTTTCTTATTCACAATCCCTTCTATGTTGCCGAACATCATTCGGCTCATGTATCTTTATTTCTGACACCTTTCCCGAGCTCGTTTTGATCCCTTTTCCGTTCGTGATCCATGGGGTCAAAACTCTTAGCTGAGGTGGATTCCTCCAAGCCGTTTTGATCGTGACCACAGGGTCAAACTCTCAGCTGGGACAGGGGCTCCCTCCAAACTGTTAATCCGTTCGTCATTCGGTCATCCAGAATGATCTCATGTGTTAACAAGCTGAGGTGAGACTCTCTTCAAAATTGTTCTGACACCTTTCCCGAGCCCGTTTTGATCCCTTTTCCGTTCGTGATCCACGGGGTCAAAACTCTTAGCTGAGGTGAATGCCTCCAAGCCGTTTTGATCGTGACCACAGGGTCAAACTCTCAGCTGGGATAGGGGCTCCCTCCAAACCGTTAACCCGTTCGTCATTCGGTCATCCGGAATGATCTCATGTGTTAACAAGCTGAGGTGAGACTATCTCCCTTCCAAACCCATAATTCCGATGCATTCCGAACTATTCTCTCTGGCTCGTATCATCCATATTAGGGGTCTGAGGTAACCCTTTTCGAACTGTAAGCAAGGTCACCGGATTGGGTCATTCCTTATTTATAGCTAAAAGGGCGACTCGCTTCCGAATCAAGTTAATGACTGAGGCGAGATTTTTCAAAACCGTAGTTCCGATTCCCCGGGCGACAATCCGTACCTTATCCGAACGTCGCTCAGTCAATCCATATCTTACAGTCTTGACACCATCTCCAAGACGTTTTGATCCCTTTGCCCGTACGTAATTACAGGGTCGACTTTGGCTAAGTTGACGACTCAGCTCCCTCCAAACTGTTAACCCGTTCCTCATTCGGTCATCCGGAATGATTTTGCGTGTTAAAAAGTTGAGGTGAGAATCACTGTCCTCGAACTCTAGGCCATTTTGATCCCTTTATCAATGCGTAATTACAGGGTCAAAACTCTTGCTGAAATAATGGCTCCCTCCAAACTGCTAATATGTTCCTCATTCGGTTGTCCAGAACAATTCTCATATTAACCGCTGAGGTGAGACTATCTGAGTGTCAAACTCCAAGCCGTTGGCTGAGAATGACTTTCCTTCCATGCTGTTAACCCGTTCGTCATTCGGTCATCCGGAATGACCGCGTTAACCATGGGCACCGATTTTCTGAGCCTCAATTCTTCAAGCCGTTTTGATCCCTTTATTCGTTCATAAATCTAGGGTCAAAAACTTCCTTAGCTGAGAATGATTTTCCTTCCATGTTGTTAACCCGTTCTTCATTCGGTCATCCGGAATGATCGTGTTAACCATGGGCTGTGTTTTAGTGGAAGTTATGTCTCCCTCTCTATACATTTTTTTAGAGGTGGCAACAGCCGTTTTTACTGATAAAATTTCCTTAGATGTTCCACATTCCAAGTACCTGCCGGTCGACCTTCGGTATTTTGTAGGCCAAACGTTCCTGAAGCATACTTCTTACATATTTGGTAGGGGCCTTCCCAGTTTTGTGCCATTTTCCACCTTCGAGAGGTTTGCTTTTTTCTCGCTTCCTTAGCACCAGGTCCCCTACTTCGATTGAATGAACTTTGACTTGTTTATCAAAGTATCTTCTCGTTGCTCTGTGATACTCTTCCATTCGTGCAGCCGCCAGATCCCTTCTTTCTTCTATGAAATGCAATTCGGCCCGTAAGTTGTCCTCATTCTGTTCTGGGCTGTAATGCACCGTTCGGTGTGTGGGAACTAGGATCTCCGTCGGTACTTTGGCCTGGAAACCATAAGCGAGGGCAAATGGAGTTTCTCCCGTGGCCGTTCGGGGTGTAGTCCTGTAAGCCCACAAAATATAATTTAACTGATCAGGCCACGATGATGAGTATTCTTCCAGCTTCTTCTTCATACCATCCATGATAGTACGGTTCATATTTTCTACTTGGCCATTCGCCTGAGGGTATGCTACGGATGCTCTGGACTGTTTGATTCCCCATTTGACCAGGTAGTTCTCAAAATTCCGGCTCACAATCTGCCTTCCATTATCAGTTACAATCTGCTCAGGGATTCCGAAACGGCAAATGATATTCTTCCAGACAAACTTTTGACATTTAACATCTGTGATGCTGGCCAGTGGCTCGGCCTCTACCCATTTGGTAAAGTAATCTATCCCCACGATGATATACTTATTGTTTCCAGGGGCCGTAGGTAGAGGACCTAACAGGTCGATCCCCCATCTTGCGAACGGAAGGGCCACCGTCATTGGAGTGTAGAAAGTGGCAGGCCGTCCGGGGACCGGTGCGTACAGTTGGCATACTTTACATTTCCTAGTATGTGCAAAGCAGTCCTGTTGGATAGTCGGCCAATAATACCCTTGCAGGATGATTTTTCTGGCCAGTGTCTTGGGCCCTTGGTGGCTGGAGCAGATACCTTCATGAATTCCTTCCATTACAGCCGCCGCTAGATCGGGTGTGAGGCATTTCAGATACGGCCCACCAAACGTCTTTTTGTACAGCTGCCCGTCCACCAATTCGAACATGGAAGCCCTCCTCTGGATGCATTTTATCTGATAAGCAGGATTTTTATCTTGTGGGAGGGTTCCGTCTTTCAGGTAGTTGGTCATATCTATGACCCAGCTTGGGACGACATAAGATATGGCCTCGATCTGGAGCACCATGATTGCTGGGGTTGCCAATGTTTCCCGATGGGCAAAACGTTGGATATGAGTCGGGATCTCCTGTGCCCGATCGTCGAACGCTGCATTTTCTAACTTGGATAAGATATCTGCTTCGGTATTCTCTATCCTGGATACTTGGTCCAGCACCACCTGTTCAAATTTACTTATCTGCTCCTCAACTTTCTCCTTGTAGGCCTTCATTCTCTCTTCTTTAGCCTCAGCAGTGCCGTTTACTTGATGTACTACCAATTGACTATCCGACCGGACTTTTAACCGATCGGCACCCAGGGCCTTTGCATATTTTAAACCAGAAATGATGGCCTCATATTCAGCCTCATTGTTGGTTACCTTGAAGTCAAAATGGATGGAATAATATGCTTTGAACCCCTCGGGCGATGTGATCACAGCTCCAGCTCCACAACCCTTGGCACTAGCTGCACCATCCACATACATTTCCCACCAGTTATCCAGCCCATTGTTCTCTGAGTCTGTTTCTGAGGGCCGGGCGATACATTCTGCAATGAAATCTGCCAGGACCTGACCTTTGATAGTAGACCGAGGCTTGAAATCTACCTCATATTGCCCGATCAGGAGGCTCCACTTGGTAATGCGTCCACTTGCCATAGGGTTTCTCAAGATGGTGGCTAGTGGCTGAGTAGTATACACAGTTACCGAGTGGGTCTGGAAATATGGTGCCAGACGTTTAATAGCAGCTATAAGGGCTAGCACAGTTTTCTCTAGCAAGATGTACATGGTTTCCGGGCCGTTCAAAGCCTTGCTTACAAAATAGATTGGCCGTTGAACGCCATCTTCTTCTTTCAACAGTACTGTGCTCACGGCCAGGTCAACTACAGCAAGGTACATATACAGATGTTCCCCTGATTCGGGTTTTGTCAAGACCAGGGGGGAAGACAGATATGTCTTGAAATCTTCAAAGGCCGTTTGGCATTCGGCCGTCCATTTAAAGGGGTTGGCTTTCTTCATGATCTGGAAAAATGGAATAGCTCGATCGGCTAGTTTGGATAGGAATCTGCTCAGGGCTGCTAACCGACCGGTCAATCTCTGCATTTCTTTGAGATTCCTTGGAGCCTCCATATCCACAATTTCCTTTACCTTTTCAGGATTGGGCTCAATCCCCTTCTCGCTCATCATGTATCCCAAAAATTTGCCCCCTCTTACAGCAAAAGCACATTTTTTGGGATTCAGCCTCATGTTTGCTTTCTGCATTATCCCGAACACCTTTTCTATGTCCAGGACATGATTTTCCTTCTTCCTGCTTTTTATCAGGATATCATCAACATAAGCTTCCATCGTGACTCCTAGTACTTCTTTGAACAGCATCCCGATCATCCTTTGAAAAGTTGCCATTGCGTTCTTTAATCCGAATGGCATGACGATATAGCAAAACACACCATCCGAAGTAACGAACACCGTTTTCTCTGCATCAGCCGGGTGCATGAATATCTGATGGTAACCCCCCGGAAAGCATCCATGAAGCTCAGCAATTCACATCCGGCAGTTTCATCCACTAGCAGATCGATCCTCGGTACTGGATAGGGGTCCATAGGGCAAGCTTTATTCAGATCTGAGTAATCCACGCACATTCTCCAAGTAGATTGTTTTGGGGCTAGAACCACATTTGATAGCCATTCTACGTGGATTACTAGACGGATGTGCTTTATTTTCAGCAAGGTGGCCACCTCCCGCTTTGTGAAATCCCGCCGTTCGGTTGCTTGATACCGTTTCTTCTGCTGGACTGGTTTTGCATCAGGCCAAACGGCAAGTTTGTGACATATTATCTCCGGGTCAATACTGGGCATGTCTTCTGGCCCCCGGGCGAACAATATCTGAAACTTTTTTAGGACGGCAATCACGCCATCCCGGATGTCAGCCTCCAGATCTACCCCGATAGCTACCTTACGGTTCGGGGGGAAATCCAGGTCGATTTGTTCAAGAAGAGTGGCGGGTTCTGGGTGTGCCTCGAACTCCGTTCGGTGGGTTTCCACCTCAATTGTATTAACCCGCATCCCACGAGTGTTCATCTGTTTCAGGGCCTCTCGATAACATGTCCGGGCTGTCGTCGGATCAGTTCTGGCAACCCCAACCCCAGTGTCAGTAGGGAATTTGATGCATGAGTGGCGGACAGAGGCTATTGCCTCCAGATCTTCCAATCCCGGTCGGCCCAATATGGCATTGTGGGCACATTTTACATCCACCACCACCAACGTCATTCGGAGTGATGCTTTGTGCGTTTCATCCCCAATCTCGACCATCAATTGGATTGTCCCCTCAGCCTCGATGCAATTACCGGTGAAACTTGCCAGTGGGGTCCGTAGGTGGGTCAGTTGACTTCTTTGTAGACCCATTTTTTCGAATGATTGTAGATACAATACATTAACACTGCTCCCGGTATCGATCAGCACTCGGCAGATCAAAGCATTGTCAATGCACATGCTCACCACCAGTTCATCCCTGTGCGGGCTTGGAGAGTTGGGTAAATCAACTGGCCCGAACGTGATCGGGTCCGTCCTTCCTTTCTTCTGGGGGGGAGCGAAGATGGATCCCACATATAGACTTCGCTCGAACCTCTTCCGTTCGGCGTTCGAATCCCCTGTCTCCCCGCCCCCGAATATAACCTTGACCTCCATTCGAGGTTTCTTTCCAGGGCCTCCCGAGCCCTCTGGTTCATCCCTGGGGGGAACATATACGTCATTTTGAGGCTGGGCATCACGTTGGGCATCCCGGCGCCAGCTATTGGGTTTCCTGATTGGTTTCAACGTGCCCACAGCATTTGGATCTTTATTCACATATTTGCCCAGATGACCCCGTCGGATCAAATCCTCGATGGCTGTTTGTAGGGCCATGCAGGCGTTGGTGGCATGACCCTTCCTGTTGTGATATTTACAGAAAGCAGAGTCATCCGCCCCCATAAACTGTCCAGAATCAGTCGAGAGGGGAATATTGTCCCTCTCGTGCTGATAAATGGTCGCTACTGATAGGACCAGGGGAGTAAATCTCCCTTGCTTGGGAGGTATAGTGGCCGCTGGGCTAGGACCCATCCGATCGGCCATTCTGATCGGGGCAGCAGGCGCAATGACCTTATCCCTGATCATTATCTCCTCTTCTACGGCGGCATGCTTGCGAGCCCTGTCTAATACCTCGGCATATGCTGTACCCGGATTTTTCTTCAGATCCTTGTAAAGCTCCCCCGTTCGGAGAGCGTTCGTGAATAGGGTAATGGTGGTATCATCCGTCATGTTTCCCACTGTCAGAGTTTCATCCCTCCATCTTTTCAGGAATTGATTGAGGGTCTCTTTGACGTTCTGCTTCACGCTGGTCAGATAGCTGAAGTGCCATTTGGGATTGGCACTGGAAGCAAATTGGGCCAAGAATAACGCCGACAATTCGGTGAAACTGTTGATTGATCCAAGTTGGAGTGTCCCGAACCACTCCTGGGCGGGCCCTCTGAGCGTACTAAAAAACAACCGGCAAATAGCAGCCTCGGGTGCTCTTAGCAGCATGAGTCCCCCTTGGTAACTCCTCAAATGCACATGGGGATCTCCCACCCCGTCATAGATTTGGCCGGTCGGTGGCTTGGCACCCCCTTGGATGTCTGCGTACATGAGTTCCCTGGTGAAAGGGGAAGTAATTCCCAGCTGAACTGGGGCAGGTTGTACAGGCGCCCTGTTCATTTGATCCCGCATCTCATTCATCTGCCTCCTCATCTCGGCCATTTCTTCCTCCTGGGCCGTCAAAGGGGGCGGTGGTGGAGCCCTCATGTCCGTATAGTCCCGGTCCCAATGCCGTTGAGGGGCCCTGGTATTCTCCCGCTCAGCATACTGGAAATGATGACCAATGGGAGTTGGTCCTCTAGCTTGTGAACCGATCGGGGTTCGGTCACTGGGACTATGGTGCGCTGTTGGTGGGGCGCTACGTCGATTATCCCGATGGGCATGCGAATGGGATGACGCTGTGGTTTTTTTCGTGCGTGGAGTCTCTTCTGTAAAGTTGGACCCTCCTTCCTCCTCGTTCGCCATATGCTGCATGACCTGGGCCATGTCTCGCATGGCCTGAGGATTTCTTCTCAGAGATTCGGGAATCACAAAATCCCCATCAAAACGAGGATACGATCCTTGGCTGGATTGTCCCTGAAGGTTTTGACTCCCCGGGGTGTGACTCCTTCCATGACGGCGTGAACCGTCGTTTGTATGATAGGAACTGATTCTGACCATTTTTGAAAATAGTGGTTTTTTGGATGATTTGAATGTGAAACTTTTTGTAAGTTTCCCACAGACGGCGCCAATGTTGAGGGTAAATCTCGTAGATCCGAAAGCCCAACACGAACTTTGGATATATCAAGATTGGTACAGAATCAAAGTGTATAAAAAATATAAGATATGAACTCACTAATACTCGAAAGCTCACTTGTATTAACTAACCAGTCTGATTACAAGGAATTTCCCGATCGGTAGGTCGGAAACAATGCTTTAATACAAGAAATAAGAGCAATGATGCTATTCTAGAACCTGAATATTGAAATGCTAACCCTTACAATGTTTTTAAACCTTCTATTTATACTAATGGAGAGCATGGGCTGCCCTGTGCTGATTGGCTGTTGCTCCACCGACTTGGTCACCCATGTTTCCACTTGTTGATGTCATAATCTGGCATTAATTGCACCTGGCCACTTGTCGGTTGTCCGTTGCTCGAACGGGATGTTGGACTATGCTGAAGACGCTGTCAAATTGGCCCAAGTATGATATATAGCCCGAACTTCGTTCGGTATGTCTTCTTACTGGGCCAACCTTTATTTGGGCTGAATCTCGTTCGGCATGAATTATTCACTGGATCTACTCATCATAGAGTGATGGGCCCGTTGCTTGGCCGGGTATCTTGGGCCTTCTTGATCCGGGTATTGGGCCTCTAGGTCAATATCCCAACAATGACTAAGTAAATTGGGACGGAGGGAGTAGTATTTTTGTATCAAGTTGTTTAAAAAAAGAAGATAGGAAATAATTAAATAAATAAATATATAAGAAAACATTGAATTAGAATAATAAAGTTCTGTGTTAGAAAACTTAAGAGGTGTTTATGTTTGCTTCTATTTTGAAAAATTGTAAATATTGGGGTGTCTGGTCTGATTAAAAAACACTTTGATTCATTATTGTAATTTATATATTCATGTGAAACTTAATAAATTTATTTTTTTCTAATACGGTAATATTTTTAACAAAAAATATATTCACATCTATTACTGTTTATAAATATATAATCAATTAAAGTTTAACATCATGATTTTTTTCTTGGAAATTGCGGTTTATCATCATGACTTAAGAAGTCAAATTTAGTTAATGACGGAAGAAGTATAAAATATTAAAGCACACATCTCAATGATTTGAGCTTTAAACATAAAACTACTCCGTATTTTTTAACTTGGAAAAGTCTGCAAAACCACTCATTTTAAAATGATACTAGATTCTCACTCGTGCGATGCACGGAACAAAAGTAAATAAAAAATGTACTCCCTCCGTCTCAAAATGATAGTTCTGTATTTCCTTTTTGAGATGTTCCAAAATGATGGTCTTGTTTCCCTTTTTGGAAAGAAAGATGTGGTCAATATCATTTCACTTTATTATACTCAAATCTCAACCACAACTTTTATCTTTTCAATCACTTTATTAAAACTTGTGCCCAAAAGAAATGAGACTATCAAATTGGGACGGAGGGAGTACCATATAATATGTTAGAAAAAATAGTTACTGAATGTTTACATAAACAGAATGTTCAAGTGTATTAAAAGAGAATAAGATGTTATAGGAAGTACTCCTATATAATAAAAGAGATAATTATGAATAGACAACCAAAACTGGTGTGGACAATATTTTAGAAAAAAAGATGAAATATACGTAGTATATTAGAATGACCTCCCAACTATTTATATATTTGAAACATTTAGTTGTAAGCAACATCGTTGATGTGGTCAATTTATTAGTCATCTTCAATACCAATAAATATTTTCGAACCTTTACGATTTGTAACCCTCGACAAATAGTTTAACACAATTTTAATATGCTACGTAATTGTTTGAATTGGTTTAATTTTGTATGGGAGAAATGATTGCACCTCCAACTTCAATGTTTTCTTGTTTCTTGATAAATCATTATCTGTGCTTTAATGTTCACATCTAATGTCCACATTATTGGAGAGCAATTACTATCGTATATTGCAAGTAACAATATATAAATTAAAGAATTAATTATACATTACAAAATGACAGCCATAGTTATACGCCCTGTTCTTTAGTGGATTTGCATTTTTTGAGAGACTTAAATTAGTGGTGTTCGTTTGTTTTTGGCCTTAAAAAATACTACTCTGTTCAGACTATCATATTTAAATGGGACCCTATTTAAATTTAGCAGCAAGAGCATTGGGCCCGACCCACTGCTGACCTGAACTTTGGGCGGGAAACCATGACAGAATTCCACGTTTTTTTATAGAGTAGGGGTGTCCCCAATTCAGATTCTGGAGGATTTTAATGAAGTTTAGAATCTCGTCAGAATTCAGGTGTCCTCGATTTGGATTTATGTGGAATCCATGAAAATAAAGGTGTCTTCAAACGTTCCGTGGATCTTTGTTGTTACTTATTTGCATGAATTTTAATAGATTTCGATGAATTTCTATATACAAAAACAATCTACCATGACTCCCCTCGGATTTCAAAATCCATGATTTTTTAAAATCTATCAAAGTTATAATTGGGGACACCCCTCTAAGATACTTCCTTGATTCTCTTTTAATTGCAACAATAACATTTCACGTTTGCCAATGCATAAATTTAGCCATTAATATCTTTTATTCTTTATTAGTAAAAAAATTTAAAATATTCATATTTTGAAAATTTAGAATGAGAAAAATTTAACAATATATTTTAAAATTTTAATTTATAATAAATTAATTAATAAAATATAATCAAAATAGAATGTGTGAATAGTAAATCATTTTTTTGAATTCTTCTCTCATACATACGGAGTACTATGAAATAGCAGCATGCGCATCGAATGAATTTGCTCCTCTTACAAAAAGACAAAAATGATACTCCGAATCTCATTTTGCAATAAAATCGTGCTGCTGCATTGGCAGTACTCGTCTCTCTCTCATCATTTCGCCGGCGTCATACACTTACTAGGCCGGCCAGTCGCCGCCGTCCACCGAAGTGTAGTAGAGAGTGTTGGCTAAACTACTAAGCTACGTATTTAATCTAAACATAATGTTTTTAAAGAGATATGATCACATAGAAAGAACTCATGCATGTAGTTAAGCTTATGAAGAAAAACATACGTAGCTTTGTTTTTTTTGTGCTCAAAACATCTTTTCTCTTGTTCTCATTAAAATAAATACATGCTTAAATAGCATTTGCATACACACGTATGTATGCACTTTGCATACACACACTCACACATCCTAGAAGCATACCCACGCACACAGTTTGCATGTAACCACTAATATTTCCACTAACTCCACTAATTAATTACCCATGCTTGCAACTTAACTAATTAATCAACTCATGCATGCAACTAACTAATTATTAATTAACCCATGCAAATTAGACTAACACTAATGCAACGACACATACACACATCAGTACCGTTACAACACATGCACGGTGCCACGCGACGCACAATACTTGACATGATTCATCCCGCCGTGCACTCACACTCTAGTCTAATATGCATTTATGACTCAAAATAAACTAAAATAAACATAATGATATTCTAAACAACTAGATTTAAAACTAATAACAAGATTTGTTCCAACGATCACCTCTTAGATCTTATTATTATTTATTTCGCTCTTGAAGCCATTGTTGTCGATGCAACAACGTAGACAGCCGCCAGTGCCATCTCTTGTCACGTCGATTGCCGCCGTCAATGTAGGCCTCGACGAGAGGCTCGCACCTCCTACGCCTTTATCGTGAGTCTGCCCCCCATGATACGCTCGATGCCACATGTTTGCCACCCGTGTCGCAACTCGCCGGTGAATCTCCTCCATGTTGCCGCCGATGACGCTCCTTGTCGACGACCCGCACATGTTCATCATCGGTGCCGCAAATCGCAGGTGACCTGCCTCCATGTTCACCTTTATGATGAGCGCCCACTCGAAGTAGTTCGTCGGCGTCAACGTCGGGCAGTGGCGGACCCAGAGATTTGTCAGAGCAGGGGCACACTAGACACTAAACTTACTCTATAATAAAATTTTCAAATGTAATAAAGATGGTAAAAAGTAAGGGAATGGCATAAATTATACGGAGTAGTTAATTACATATTATATAGTTCATTTCTGCAACTTTGGAAATCAATACTACGAGTTTTCATATTCTGAAAATGTTGCATAATAGTTTCATTATCAATACTTTTTAAAACATCTCTGTCGATGTAGCACATCAAGCAATATGTAAGATAATCATCTAAAGAAACTTACAAAATACAAATGAACGGGTGATTGGGTGGTGCGGCGGTGCAGAGGTAGTTTAGCAAGGCAGCGGCAAGCCCCAGAAAGAGGCCAAAGTGTAAACGTTCATGAGGGTTTATATTTGGGATAATTTGAGTTAGCACCCCATTTTATTATCCAAATTAGACTTTGCACCATGTTTTTGAAATCATTAGTATATGCACTCAAACCTAGTATGAAAAGACAAAAATGCCCTTCGATCAGAATTATGTTGAAGGCCAACAAAATTGTTAATTGAGGGGCATTTTAGTCTTTTCATACGGGGTTGGGGTGCAAATACTAAAGATTTCAAAAACGGGGTGCAAAGTCTAATTTCGACAATAAAATGGGGTGCAAACTCAAAATATCTCTTTATATTTTGGAAGTTTTCCCCTTTTTGCCTTCTAGAGTAATAGTGAGTTATTAGTGGATTCCGCACATTAATTTGGTTATGGTAACTTTTGTTTTCTCTTGAAATTTGGAGTTTATGGTACAAACGGGAACTTTTGTTGATCCAATCTTTGCCTTGTCTACATTCTCTTTTCCTTTCACTCGTTTAATATTACGGAAACTAATTACATCACACCAACTTGCTATTCGGGTTTTAACTGTTTTACTACTATATTGAAGTACGTCAAGTTAACAGAAGCAAAAAAGGATGTTTGCTTACTGATATGGTTTGAAACATCAGGAAACGGTTTGCAAGAAAGAAATTTTCGATTTCACCATGTTGAATAAGGTTATTTTTACTTGGACTGTAATTTGTCCCAGACCAGACCAGACCAGACTAAAACAGACCAGACCAGACCATATTTTATTATTATTGTTATTATTATTATTTTTATAATAATTATTATTATTATTATTAATATTATTATTATTAGGGGTGTGCACCGGTTCAAAACCGGATCGGACCATACCGAACCGGACCGGATATCATTCCAGTTCGATCTGGTTCCAGTTTTTCCGGTCCGGATCGGTCCGGTTTTGTGGTTTAAACCGGATAGTGCCCACCCCTAATTATTATCATTATCATTATTATTATTGTTATTATTATTATTATTATTGTTATTGTTATTGTTATTGTTATTTGTAATTATAAATGAATAAAATATAATTATTTATGGATTATAATATATATAAAAAAATAAAATTTTTATGCAAAAAATATAAAAATAAAATTTCAGACCAGACCAGACCAGACCAGACTAAAACAGACCTGACCAGACCAGCAAATTACATTCCAAGTAAAGACATCCTAATTTTAACGTATTAATGTTTCCATTGATCTTCTCTAATCAAATCAAACACAACGAATATAACAAGTATGAGAAATGATTTACTTACTTGAAGGAAATCCTATCTTGTTCCTTATGAAACCATGATTCCCGTTTTGATGTCTAATTTAGTGATGGATTGATTAGTGTGTCCCATAGAATTGATTTGGTGTTATTTATAGTGATATGGGGACATATATGAACGATCATGTCTTCTTATTAATTTATTTAATTAATAGACATCTAACGGGAAATCAATTATCCTCTTATAATAATTACAATTACTCCCGTCAAGTAATGTTTAAGTAAGACGGGAACACATGATATCATATTGGCGTATTTACTATTAAAATGGTAATAATTAAATAATTATTATAAATGGTCCTAAGGCCACATATCAAATGGAAAATATTCCAACACACCAAACTCTGTCTTTTTTGAATATTGATTATTCCCCCACTATTATTGGTTAGTTCTATTATATGTAATCATGGCTGAACTTGTTTGGCTCGATATTTTAAACTAAAGAGGGTGGGTGCTAAGGGGCACATCTTCAGAAAGGTTGAAGGCAAATCAATGTGCCCTTTTTTTACCTTACAGAGAAGGGAAAAATCAAAGTGTTTTATATTCATTGGAACGTCTCTACAATATGTAGAACCTATTGCCAAATATTTACTTTGCTTAAGGCTGCTAGACTGCTGCCTTTAGCGTAACATAATTTTCCTATAGAAACATTTACACAAACTGCCATAATGAACACACAAGAGGGCAAGGCACCATCCTTAGTGCCATATGCAATATATATCTCTATATGTATTCATGTGTGTGGAATGACCATGAAATTTTCAATCGATATATGTTGATATTTGACTACATACAACATCCCACAGTGTAATAAATGACGCTCTCTATTTAATTTGTTTAAGCTTGGAAACAGGATTTTGCTGAAAGGTGTATTAATCACCCAGGCTTTGATGGCTTCGCTTAACCAAACTGATTAGGTTTATTACTTTCATGGACGTGATATGATGGATTCAAAAGAAGCAGCCTCACCACAAATTGGGTAGCTAGATAGCAAATCTTAATTATCATAGTGATAATACTATAAAATCAATTATGTAATGTTTGTCCATTGTAATGCATTGCAATTTGCAATAATGAGTAAATGATGTGTATTCACGCATGATTGTGAATGAGAAAGAACTCATAGTTCATAGATGGGAGATTGTATTCCCATCCTCATTCTCTCCATCGGTGACATCTATGAGTTGGTATGCATATTTGAAGTATGTTATAAGCATATTCAACATTTGGGCTATTTCAAGTGATGAGAATGTAACAGGTACACTCAATTCCTTATATTTTTGGTAAAAAATAGTTGTTATGCCTTTTCACTCGGTCCAAGCTAGCTCGAAATTTTTTCATTTTTGGCTTCTAGATCAATAATGTGCACCTAAAGGAAAAGGTGACTACAAACCCCAATAGTAGATGCTTCTAGGTTGTTTCCTTTAATTTGCTTGTTGATTTGAATACATACACAACCTAGTTTTTGCACGATTGATTGCTTTTTCTTACACTAGGATATAGTCGAGCTTATAACATATTTTCCTTGATTTTGACATGCATACAGTTCCGGCTTTGAAATTCAATGATCAGTATCTCACTTCCTTTGAAGATTTAGAAAGGTCATTTCCTCTAGCAGATGTGCATAATGATCCTATTAAAGTATTTGTCCCACATCGAAAAGCTATAAAACAATAAAACACTATATAAGGCTTTGGGCTACTCCTCCTATCAGGTTGACCTTTTAGGATGAAATCTCGGGTCTTAACATGGTATCAGAGCCAATTCCGCTTGTGGTTTGACTACTTGTTTAGCACCCACGATTATGGGTAGCTTGTTAAGGGTCTGTTTGGCCCATTTATACACCCCGATATCGTCCAACCCGGTTCGGGATGAGGGAGCGTATTAAAGTATTTGTCCCACAACGAAAAGCTATAAAACAACAAAACACTATATAAGGGGCTTTGGGCTACTCCTCCTATCAGGTTGACCTTTTAGGATGGAACCCCGGGTCTTAACATGGTATCAGAGCCAATTCCGGTTGTGATTTGATTGCTTGTTTAGTACGCGTGATTATGGGTAGCTTGTTAAGGGCCGGTTTGGCCCATTTATACGCCCCAATATCGTCCAACCCGATTCGAGCTAAGGGAGCGTATTAAAGTATTTGTCCCACACCGGAAAGCTATAAAACAATAAAACACTATATAAGGTTTTGGGCTCCTCCTCCTATCAGATTGACCTTTTAGGATGGAACCTCGGGTCTTAAGAAATCCCTTTATTGGAATATGCAGTACCGTGGACCTTATACTCTTCTTATTTAGAAAATCTCAACGACGCCCCTCAGATGGATGATTTTAAACAGCTGTTGCAACATCATCCAGATTCAATTGCATCTCATAACAGTGTTATTGCGGATAAGATGCTTGCGATACTTTCCCAAGCTGGGGCAGCATTCCAGAGTCTAGCGTTGAGACAATATGATTCTTCATATTTGCTTCAGGATCAGTACGCCACTAATTCATTCTTTCGAGTTTTCGGTTTTAATATTTCAAGTGAGATAAAGAATCTTAATTATATCTCTAATTGCTTTGACGTAGGGCAAACTTCCCTTCTGTGTATGATGCGAAATTAGTAGCATCTACCTCAATCACATTGATAACCTTGGTTAGTGCTTACATATATTTATCAAAATAGGTCATTTTATTTATATGTTTGAACTTCAAGAAACCGTTAAATTACAAATTATTACGATGCATTACTTTTTTTGAAACAAAACAGGCAGATTCTCAACTACACCGGATATTCCTAAAGTACTCCAACATTGTTGTTATGTTGAGAGATTCTATTCACTTCTAGTTGATGACAGTAAAGTTTCTCTCTATACATCTATGTACCTAGCAAATTTTATTTGTAATCACTATATATCCCTCATGGATTTCAAACTTTCAAATCTGATTTCCCTCCAAATTGCAGTATTTTTTCAAATACGGAGAAACTTGCCGAGTTTTACTTAAGATCTTAAAATAGAACATATGGATTGATGTTCTTTTGCAGCATCGGTGGATTTTTCGAATGTCATTTCTGACACATTACTTGAGAAGATTGAGGCGACGGGAGACCTAGTTTGAGAAGGACAATATTCAAAGACATATGCATACACGGTAGAGGAGGGGGATCCTATGCAGTTGCCACCAGGACGCTATGCCTTCAAAATTAATTGTGGGGGCTATTGGATCACAACAAGTCATTAAAAGTGGGAGAGGGAGTGCTACCGTCTAACATATGAATGGAGAATGAAGTTTTTCTAGAGGTTTTGCGGAAAGAAAATGGAAGGCTCTGATACTAAGTAAGAAGTGTGAAATCTGTTGTATATTGCACACCCGAAATCATCAACTGTATCGGTTACTAAAGGTGATTCCACAATAATTACATTTAAGGGAAGAATAAAAAAATGTATACCTTTAAAAAATGTATACTATCCTAAAATACATAAAAGGTATCTAATGATATCTCTATTACTATATACACTATCCTAAAATATAAGAGGAGTATCTAATCACATCTCTATTAGAAACATAGTAGTGGTTAGAGTCTTAGAGAATGATCAACTTTGTTGTTAAATGTAAGGCTCTGATATCGTTAACACTTGTGTTAATAGTTCGGTACTTCGGTATGTAGTGTAGTTCCATAGGATAGTGTTGAACAACTATGCAATGAAACACAATAATATTTTACTTTGATGTCAATTGAGTTATTGTAATGAGTTGTTTATTTTTTAAAATCAATGTTTCAAGATATTCATGAGTATGGTTGAGTTATAAGTTGATTATTCGTGTTAAAAATTTTGCTTGACTTTCTAGTTTCTAGTTTGTATGTATTGCGATGCATGATCCATGTGTATGTAAAAATTTTATCCCTTTCATAAAAAGAAATTGTTTCAAATAAGAGTAAAATATAGATAAATTGTACTAATAATAACTTTGTTTTATTCACAAACTGTGACTTTTTTGGTCCTTTTAAAAGCATAAAAATTCTCATATTAAGAGTGGATGAGTTATATTTTAACAAGTAAACAAGGTCTAAGATATTTCTTCTAGGTTTCATTTTTACTTGCTTGGTTATAGAGTACATCACTGATGGTACCCTCCAGCATCGGTTACACGGTACTCTGTAGTCCGTATCATTAAGCTATTTTCAGAATTATATTCTTTATTGAACTATAAATCGATGTTGCTTTATTCAGAAGATTTTTTTGGACCTTAAAACAATAAAACAAAGCCAGAACTAAATAAATAAAGATTGACATAAACCTGACTTCAAGAGCATGTGCCATAAGGCAAGGGGAGCATACCGAGGGACGAGGGTCATGCAATATTTTCTTTATTGTATTTGTATAACAGATTGATAAAATGTATATGAATGTACTTACTACAAGCTTTTACACCATTACCATAACAAAAGTTTCAAAGAAATCCTTTTTTTTAAGTTTCAAAGTAATCCTTAGAACTCACATATATAAATGTTAAATTTTACATTATTCACACGTTCTACCTTGACTATATTTTATTCATTAATGTATTATTGAATTAATTTTTGAAAAACATCATTAAATTTGTCTTGCCACGAATTTTCAAAATCTGAATTTTTAATTTTTTTACTAATAGAAAATTAAGTATCTTAGAGGTCAAAGTTGTGCGGTGACAAACGTGAAAATAGAAGTGTTGCAATTAAATTAAAAGGGAAAGAATGGCAAAATTATTATTTCTAAAGTTTGGATGGACAAAAATTTGACTAATTTTAACCTGGACTAAAAAGTGACTTAACTAAACCCATCCACCGATCCAAGTCTCTCTCTTCTTCGACATTTCGCGTTGTCCATCCATCTTCTTCTACTGCTTCACTATGTTCATTCCCATCTTCTTCTTCCTCTACCATTCTTCCACCAGCTGACTACTGATTTCTTCTTCGCCGTTTCCGTTCTTCTGCTGCCGTTGTCGTTCTTCCGCCGCCATTGTCGCCCTGCCGCAATTTCTCCTTCTCATTTCTTCGCCAAATCAACCTCCGTCGTTCACCTCCTCCGTCGGTTGCAACTGAAAGTCTGAAAATGACCACCTTCTCTGTCATCCTCCGTGGCCGCGTCTCCACTACTGGATCTGGTGCGTACGGCTATTGGAGCGGAGTGGGGGCTATGGGCTGGGTGGGGATCTTCTGCATATGGCTAGGGGCGATGATTGGGGGCTAGGGGCTAGGTTGAGATCTTCTGCATATGGCTAGGGGCTAGGTGTGTAATGGTGTGCAGTGACAGGTTGGGAGTTGGAACGGAGCATGGGTTGTAAATTGTGGACGGGACAAGGGTGTAGACTGTCGAAGGGATAGGGGCGATGGTGGTGGATGGGCAGCGGCGATGGCTGGGGATCGGAAGTGGCGGCAGAGGCGGCTTGGGAGCAGGACGGTTGTACTGCTCGGCAGGGTGCCGAAAAAATGAACCGGAACAACAGATGTTGGGTTTGGGAGGGGAGTTGGAGGCTGAGGAAGGACACTGACGAGGTGGTGACGGCCGGAGTAACTTCGGTGGACGGCATCACTAAAAATCGGGCGTCACTGTGGCCGGCAGCGATGGCCGGCAGCGGCGGCGACCGGCGGCAGTGACACGGTTGATGGTGACGAAGATGTCACTGCGAAGGTGCCACTGTGGCCGGCGATGGCGGAGATGTCACTGCGGAAGCGCCACTGCGAAAATGTCATTGTGCTTTAGTCACATTCTTGTCTAAATATAAATGTGGTCACTTTTTTAGAAATGAACTTAAGTTTAATAATATTAAGGGGAATACCCCATTAAAAGGGATGTGAGAAAATACTCATAGTACATTTAATTAATATTATTTGAGGCAAAATATCAAACACTTGCTTGGTATGCGCACATTAATATTATTCATGGCGATCTTAAACCAGACAACGCTTTGTTAAAAGTAATAATATGTACATGCTAATAATGGTTTGTAGAATTAATACATACTAACAAGTTGGATTAAGTACTTGTGATATCACAATAGTTTGACATTTTCTTTCTGACTTCTAGGGTGATACGGCTTTATTGTGCGATACGGCTTTACGGTGATAGACGTAAACGGTCAGATCCTGTTCAGTAGTGTTTACGGTGATTCTTATTGGGGTAAGTTATTGAAATATAAAGTTTTTAGATTTTTATTAATTAAGTTTATTTAAAATTGCAAATACACTTTACATACGTATCAGCTTTTAGTCTTTCACTAATGTTATTCTGTTCTTCAAATCTTAGGTCACATCGATTGCAAGGCTGAAGTTTCGGGTCATTGACAAAACATGGTAGATTCCCTGCTAACAATTCCAAAAGGTGTAGATTCCTGTTTGCAGACCATTTTAAAAGTTGAGCATATTTGGTGAATATGTTCAACAATTTATATATAAACAAAGAAAGCAGGGAACGTATTTGGTGAATATGTTGAACAATTTCGAATTAAAAAGTGTAGTACAGAGGCGTCTGCAGACTATTTTAATAGATGAACATATTTGGCGAATATTTTCAACAATTTTTATTAAAAAAAATCAGTGGACGTATTTGCTAAATATGTTCAACAATTTCAAATAAAAAAAGTTTAGTAGAGAATCGGTTCCTGACTTCCTGTATTAACATGTAAAAACAGTTCAATGCATTATTTATTTCATGTAACCTTTCAAAAACAATTATATAGTACTATCTGATGAAATGAAAATTTATATATTCTGAATTGAAATACTTTTTTGAAATGATAAGAACAACTTGTAATTAAAAACTACGGAGTAAAAAAGTACAATTTAAAAATGCTAAAATATTAAAAATACATGAAATCATTGTTGTCCTCTTCTTCTGCTTGGATGCATATTCATCTCATTTTGAAACCTTGTTTCTTGACGACGCCCCACTCGAGAAGTTCGAGAAAAATATTTTGGTGGATCCCAATATCCAACCACTCATTCACATTTGGTAGAGGCATAATATCACCCGCATGTGCATTAATGTAAGAGCTCAGTTTATATACCTCCGGAATTAGTTGATCGACAGGGCGGTTGAGGAAGTGACACACAACATGGACGTGGCTGCATGGCATCCAGTTCATCCTTCACCACCCGCAATCACAGTCGCGCCTTGAAAAGTGCCGGAGAAAACTCCATTATGATGATTGTGCGGGATTACAACAGTGTTATGCCTTTGTTGCCATCGATCCATAACCTGCTTCCGGATTTTTTCCGGAAATTGATATCCACTTTGATTCAACATCATAGCAGCATTACGTCGTTCTGCAAAGAGCTGAACGGATTTATCAAAAGTTGCTCTCACAAGCGCTGTAATTGGAAGCGTTCTACATCCTTTCAGGGCATGGTTAAAACTTTCGGATAGATTGGTCATCAAAATTCCATAACGACACCCACCATCAAAACAAAGTGTCCACTTCTCTTTAGGAATGACATCAAGATAGTTGAATGCTCTTTCATTAGCACCCCGAATTTGTTGCATGTAATTAGTGAATTCATTTAGAATGGGGGTACTTCCCGCACGCCAACACAATTTTTTTAGATTCTTGCTTCAAAATTGGGACATAAAATTACTTGGAATGTGTCGAAGACAATATCGCCTCTGAATTAGAGGTGTTCCCAATTGTGGCACATTCCGGAACGCACAATCAATAGCGACATGTCGGTCAGATATTATGCAAACATTCCGACACGGATGAATAATATTTGTCGCAACTAACTGTAAAAACCACGTCCAACTGTCCCCGTTTTCACTATCAACCACCCCAAAAGCTAGGGGAAAGATTCCACGGTTAGCATTCATCGCCACCGCAACCAACAAAGTGCCTTTGTAGCCATGAAAACCTAATAATATATTAAATTAATTTCTATTCAACACTCATAATATGTAATACGAATTATAAATGTAATTAAAAAACACTATTATAATACAATTTCTAATACTCCGTACGCAATTACAAATTTAATTAAACAACACTATTTATAATACAAATTATAAATCTAATTAAACAGCACTACTTATAATACAATTTGTAATAAAAATACACCTAATTAAACAACAACACTACTATTTCAAAATTAAAATTCTCCGAAATAGGAAATAGGAAAGATTTCTACAAACTAATGGTGAACAAATTATTAAAAATAAGGTTAACATGCACATTAGTAAATTTACACATACATATTCGGTAAATTAACACTAATCTTTCCTATTTGGTAAATAAACTAATATTTGGTAAGTTTCGTATTTCACTTTTTTAATAGGTTCCTAATTCACAATTAAAAATTAACGCTATTATAATTTCGGTAAATTAACACAATCTTTCCTATTTGGTAAATAAACTAATATTTGGTACGTTTCTTATTTAACTTTTTTTTATAGGTTCCTAATTTACAATTAAAAATTAACACTATTATACACTAATTTCATTCCTAGGTAACATTTTTAAATTATAAACTAAATTAAACTAAAAAAGATTATGGAAAAACTTACTTGGGTTAAATGAAATATATGGCCGAAATTAAAATTGGAGAAGAAGAGAAGTTGGAGCAGTTAGATGTAGGGGTGGGTGCGGTCCGGTCTGGTCCAATATTTTACCGAACCCGTACCCGGACCGTTACTATTGAAAAGATTCAGTTCAGTTCGGTTCCATTTTCAAACGGTCCGGTACCATACCATACCAATGCTAAACAATGCCACTTTTTCGATAAATTAAAACTTAGTCATCATCCAAAAATCCACACAATTATCAATTTTCATACTACCTCCGTCCTAAAAAACTTTGTCATTTCAAAAAAATTGAACTATGATTTTGATTAGTATAGTACTCCGTATTATGGAAGTTATAAATTTTATACTTTTATGAAAGTATTTTTAACAAAGAATATTTTCATATAATTTTTATATTATAAATAATTCTCAATAAAAAAAATATAATTGGTCAACCTTCGAGTTGGAGGAATTAACCTCAACACTGGCACCGTTTGTGAGAAATTTAACAAAAATTTCCCGAGCAAGCTCATGTGCTAAGCAGCATCTTTCTGAACTTTTCAATTATAAACATGGTTAGATTCTCATCTGAACACATCTGTGACCTCTCCGAGCAGCTAAGGTTGAGCAAAACCCGACCCAACCCGAAAGATATTTCGGATTTTACGCGATCGGGTAGGGTCAACCAACCTGAAGCACTAACCCGAAAACCCGGTTCTAACTGACCGAAATACAAATGGCCTGGGTAGGGTTTGGATTTTACCCACTCGACACGTCCGAAAACCCAAACCCATATCTCCTCACACACACACACACATACACACACACAAGCATTGGCACGCGCGTTGCACGAGGGTCGATGCCAATGGCGGAAAACGGACAGGAAAAAATGAGCAAACACATCGAAGAACAAGAGCAAAAAAGGTGCAGTTTAACATTATCGATGAGCAAAAAAACAACAGTTTAACATTGTCAATTCAGCAAAGCGCATGATCGTCCCATCGAAAAAAACAGCTTAACATGATTGTTTCAAGCAGGACACCGGGAAAGAAAACATAACAACCAAATAGTAGCACATCAATTTCATGTCAACACTGCAGAGCATTCAAGCATGGCCAACAATGTGAGTGCATGCAAGGTTGCCGATCTCGTATGTATGGTTGTTGCGGGGTGGCTCCTCAACACCACACGCCAAAATGGCAAGGAGCCTAACCCTGCCACGACCATATCTCAATGTGTAAAGTAAACTGAATTTCTTGCAAGAGATCAATTTCTCTGTCCAGAAAATGGTCCTCTTCTTTGCCATGCAAGATCAGCACGCGCCCTCAACACAAGAGCCAACTCCATACCTCAGCACAACCTCCGATTTGGTGTGCTCGAATAAGTGTCAGTGCATGCAAGGAGGTATTTGCTAAAGTAAAGGCCATAAAAAATAGTAAATAATGTATTATAGACCAAGCATGTATGAAAACACTCAAAAATTATAAGTGTACTGATTTTACAGCTGCGTCGAAGTCCTGGATGTCGAGTAGGCACCATACCCGAAAGAACTGCAACACGTCAGGATAATGGATTATGGTAGTCCTCAGACATGTTACACAGGATGAACAACAAACATGAAAGCAGTTAAAATGATCATATTCGTGCAATGACAAAACAAATAAAAGGGGTGCTGCGCACACGAACTAAAAGCAGGGACGGTGAAGTGACCTACAGGTGGAGACATGATAAGACCGCGCCTCAAGAAATGGTTAATCTTGTGTTCAAGTTCAGCCTTGCTTTTAAACCGCGTGGGCAGCAGTCTGTCAAAGCCTGAAGTAACCAAGAAGTGCTGCCAATCTATGCTTGCATGACAGTCGTATTTGTTGCTGGATGTTTGAGTGAGAACGACAACACAAACCTTCCTTCCGTGAACAGTATGTAGGAAGTAGGTCAGGGTATTACAACCTCCATTGTCCATGGCAGTTTCCACAATACAAATGCAGAACACGTCCATTAGGCTGGGAAAGGGAAATAAGCTAGCAAAATCAACCAAACCATTGGAGGGGGGAGGGGTTGGCAGAGTGCATAACAAATTATGAAATGTACCCGATAAAGTCTGAAAATATTGCATTAGAAGGTTTTTCGCTGGTTTTGAAGATGATTGAATATATTTTAAAGTCAATGAAATACATAAATATACTTGTTTCATCCTTGAATGAATCCATGTATTCGTCCATGTATACACATTTTAAGGAAGTGATATATATAAATTCAGTGAAACTTCATCTATAAATGAAACACCAAAACACATAAATATGAACACCATAACTTAAATTATCAAAGAAAGCGAAGGGATGCACGGGTGTAACAACAACCTCTTTGCATGCATACCTTCGTCCTTGAACCACACAACAATCCCGCAAGAATCAAAATGGAAAAAGGGAACAACAGAGAACATGCGGACATGGCAGGGAGTGTGAAGATGGGGTGAAGAAATTACCTGCGATAAGTGCTACACCCGGTGGAGTGTGAGACGACAGGAAGGAGTTGAACAAATGACTAGGAAGGTTGGGGAGCAGGGAAACGGCCGCTTCAAGGAATGCCTTGGGATGGGAATGGGCGGCAACGGTTAGCTGATTGGCCGTCCATGCAAGTGTTTAATGATGCCTCCATTAAATGCACTAATTCAAGTAATTAAATATGAGATTGTTTCCCTTTCTTTAAAAAAATGTAGCCACACAATCAATAAGTGTTTATGAGCCCTGGTCATATAGGGTTGGACGGATCCAGCCCCAAATGCTCCAAACTTGTGGGTTGGTGGTGCAAGTTCATTTTATATTGAAAAAAATGGACGGGGCCTGTACTGAATTTTTTTGTTTATTTATGGCAAATATGGTTGGATAACGGCTTTTAAGTAAAAAAACAGAGGGAAACCCGTCTTTTATGTCCTTCAATAAATAAAGGTAGACAAGGTATAAATAAATAAAACAAGTATTTAAAAAAGCACAAAAAAAAAATCAATTTGTGGCATGCTAATAAGCAAGTGATAGGGGGGTGGAAATTTCACACAGAAACATAATAAACAACACAAGGCATGCCTGTTTTGAATGACGCGTGCTTATTTACATTCCCACCAATAGGGAAGCAAAGTTGAGTTAACATTTACAAGATGTTCTGCATAACAATAATACATATGCAAAAATATTGGATGCAGAAATGAGGGAGAGATGAAGACATATGCATAATCAAGAGGCAATTAAAGTGACATCAGTACTATCACTTCCTGCCAATTATACACTACGACACGAGCAAAAGGGGGTATTAGAAGAATGCAGGCAGGCATCATTATACAGACGGAGCTTCATTCGAAGACTGCACCGACCACCCCTGTGTTTGCAAAAAATGTATCCACAACACATCAAGTGTTGCCACTGATTGTGCCTAACCAGACGAAACTCTAAAACCGCTTCTTGACAGGAGTGGAATAGATGGAAGCCTTGCGCGACGGGTGACTTCTATCATTTTAATTTATTGCTTTAGTTATTATGTAGTATCAGTGTTCTAATAGGTGTTAGGTGCTAGTCGCGCTACTCGAGAGGTAACTGTCCGCCTAACGCTTAGCCCGTCTAGGCAAGCGCCTAGGTATTCTCTTTTGTTTTCTTTATGTTATTTTTATTTTCATTGAATTTTAAATGTATTATAAATAATTTTATAATATTTTGACAATATGAATAACTCATAAAATCATTAGATATTATTTTTTTGTATAAACATTGAGAGTGACAATGTGCGGGTTCAAAGATGGTGACTGCGAATTATCCTCTGACATGCCAAACAATTAACAATAGAGATGAAAAATTTACCACAAAATTTAAAAGGCATATGCACTTTTAAAGGTGTACCAGTCTACCAGACTTTACCACAAAATTAGAAGGCACATTTTCTGTTAAAATTACAAGTTTACCACACAAATCACTTCAATGTGATGCTGAAAACATATGCATGCAACTTTCACGAGTCATCCATAATCAGCCTCCAAACAAAGGTTTGATGGGCTAATGCAATATAAGGATAAACCAGTGGCTAACTTAATAATAACCAGAACAGCCTTTCGTTAGTTCAACATCTGTTTCTTGGCAATGTGATCAAGTGCCAACTGCTCTAAGAAGTGAACAACATCACCCATATCAACTCGATTATTGGGATCCGGCTCCAAACATTTCAATGTCAACTCTGTAATTTTATATGCGTCGGCTTCATCCACCTGAAAATCTCCATTCACAAGAATCTGATTTTTGTTGAAGTCCTATAATTGCCATTCCCATAATACTCTTTCCTTATCAGGAGGGAGAGTACAGAACCATAGGTAAAAACGTCTGATTTACAAGTCCATGTATCTGCACTAGTTCAACAACATAATTAGAAGTTGCTGAAAACCAATCTTACAGAAAAGAGACTTAGAGCTCATATCACCAAATGGAAGGCAACTTGGTTATAGCTAACCAGAAGAATGGTCTAATGTCATATTTCCTCCGTCCTGATTTATGTGTCTGGTTTGGGTTTGGCACAATAATTATGAATAAAGTGGTTGAAAAACGAAAATTGTGATTGCTGTTTTAGTATAGTATGGTGAAATAGTAAGAACCACATATTTCTTGACAAAAAAACAAGACATTTATTTTGGGACAGACCAAAAGGGAAAATAAGACACATAATTAAGGACAAAGGGAGTATGTTCATTTGTATCTTTATGTTATGCGAATGTAGGTGGCTCCCATGACACATAATAAGTAGTGTCATTTTATCGAGTCCTAGTCAAAGAGAGATGTTTGAGTTCAATTGACTCTTTATACCATGTTAAAACTTGGAGTTTCATCATCATTGGAGAAGTATTCAATTGTTGTACTTGTTGGTTTGTACATTTAAATTTGACCAGTATGAGATAAGTGACAGAACGCAAGTTATGATGCAAAAATAAACTACTCATAGTTCCCAGTTCAGCATACAAAGATCCTAAGGATACATGACTGATTTATCTTCTGCAGCGGAAAATTGAGCACAAGACCACTTGAGATCACCTGTAGATTCTCCTTTTCTGGAGTCCAATACACACCTAGTGAGACCCAACTCAAAAAATGCTACATTATATTTCTGCATACGAAAGAATACTTGCTGAAGCCCAAATAAGAAATCGATTTATAAATTTATTCAATATAAAGTAATAATAATAATAATGAGAACAATGCAATGAAGGAAAAGCAATCAATGGTAAAGTAATAAACTAATAACTATCATGAAAAGTAGAAAAATTAGACAAAAACTCCAAATAACAACGAAGTGCACATAAATGAAACAGAAGATGCATATATGAAATGCAGTTAGAAAAATAAGAACATGCTATTTATGAAATGCAAGATTTTTTCAAACGGGCAAGATTTTGTTTGTGTGATTTTATGTCATCCTAAGGACAAAATATACTGTCTGTGACTCTGTAAAGAAAAGCAAAAAAATCTGTGTGAACAAAATCTTTTTCTAACAGACTAAAATAACGCAACCAAAACATTGTTCTTGCAGACAAAAATCTTGTCTGACTGAAAAAACATTGGGGTATAAATAAGTTGTACACCTAGCAAAAAACATTGTGAAAATAAACTTCTCAAAAAAGCCTAACAACACATTTTATTACAACACACAGGGCCAGGTTATAGGGGGTCTCATTAGGTTCTTTGGAACTGCGCCCAATAACTATTGGGGCCTCATTTTAAAAAAAATTAGTATAAGTAGTATACTAGTATAGTATGAAAATTTAGTTTTATGTTTTTTTAAATTCTTGTATGTTTTAATAATCATCTTTATATTTTTAATAAACTATGTTATATGTTAGGAATATTTTATTGTGTTCAAGTGTTTTATTTATCTTTGTATACGTGTAATAAACCGTTTAGTTATTAAATAATGGTTCAGCTTTATATTAGGGCCCATTTACCTTTGTAATATGTAATTAATTCTCTCATCTACTCTCAGATATTCCATTATAATCATTGATTGTTGGATTTCTGGGGCTTTACATTATAGTTTTGTATTCAATTTTCATTGAAGGTAAGATTTTCTTAAGTTTTTCAATTAGTTCAAGTCCTAGGAGCAAACTATTGATACACTCTGACTATCTATTCAGTTCATTTTTATCTTGTTTAAAACTTTTACTTTTAATATTATCTCACTTTTTATAAGATGGGGCCTCATCAATATGATATCTAAACATGGGCGGACCGTAGTAGAGACCCAGGGGGGCTACCGCCCCCCCAACAATTTTTTTTTTAGTGTATATATATACGAAAAATGATTTTTGCTCTTCCAAAAAGTATTTTGAACCCCCCAAAAAATATTTTCGCCCCCCGCCCCAAAATGACTTTCTGGGTCCGCCCCTGTATCTAAACCGGGCCTCTCCAAATCACTAAACAGCCATGGCGGCCCGTTGTGGGCAGCTGCTCCTGTCATGTCTGAGGTCCAGTGGCGGACCCACCTTGAGTCCCAAGGGATCCCGGGACCCCACGGATTTTTTAAAAAAACTATATATATTATATATATAATATACAAAACTTTACCAATTAATGTATATATACAAAGCAAACCTAAAAGGTACAGAAAAAATGAAATAGAGTAACGGATATCTGTTCAAGGTGAAAGTCTATCCCCTTTTGATGTTAGAGGTTCGAATCCCATTGGCAACTTTTGTTTTTATGGCTAACACTTCCCCAATAATTCATATTTTTAAACCTTTCACAAAAATAGTTTCTACTCGAAAATTTCATGATAATAATTTGAACTCATTAACCGTTTCACAAAAATTCATGAACTTTCCGCAAATAATTTTTTCCATCTTGAATTGAAAGAAAAGTATTAAAATATTATTTATACTACATTTAATATTATAAAGTAAATTTAGCAATACTATATTAAAAAAAAATACAAAAGTTTTATCTTTTTGGCGAAATCTTCCCCAATAATTCATATTTTTTACACATTTGACAAAAATAATTTCTACTAGAAAAGTTCACGATAATAATTCGAACTCATATACTGTTTCACAAAAATGAACCAGAAGCTAATGATGTTAACTTTCCGTTAATAATTTGTTCTGTATTGATTTTAGAGAAAAGTATTAAAAATATTAATTATACTACATTTTATATTAAATTTGATATCTCTTATAATTTAGAACAAATGAATACTAATTTAACATAAATTTTATATTATGTTTTTGTAAAATATTTCCTCATCCTTTAAATATCCACAAGGTTAAAGTTTAAATTTTATTAACCCCTTTAAAGTTTTTCTCACCCTTTAAGCATGGATGTTTCTTTAAATATTTTATTAAGTGAAGAATTGGATCAAATGATTGCTAATTGTAAAATTAGTTTGACTAATAATTTATACGAGCAAAATATTTAGGAGATGATCCTACATTGAGAAAAAATATTGCAGATTTTTATCCTAATGTTCAACAGGGACCCCGTGACTCTATGTTTCTGGGTCCGCCACTGCTGAGGTCTGAGGATGAATGGTTATCGGAGGGCCATACAAAAGCGCTAACCATAAGAAGGAGAAGAAAGCATATACTTTCAAGCACATTCAGACATAAAAAACCAGAACAGCAAATCCAGGCACGTAGCCCGATTCTTTACCCGCTCGGTTCTGGAACTGTGTCCGATCCTACTCATCAGAGGTGTAAATATCATCCTAGACAAGGATACAATCATACAATATCGTACGGAGTAATTAACAACATTTGCTTTCGGAAATCGTGATTATCTTTTTACTTGTTACAATAGGTTGCAACTTAGTCACTGACTATTTGACTATACACCATTTGACTCGTTGTCTTTTTTTTGAAATCAAATAACTAAATTATTATTAAAAGAATAGCAAAGATACAAGAGAATGAATAGCCTAAAAGCTACAATGGGATGAGACATAGAACGTAAAAGATCCAATAAATCCTTCGATATCACTAACCCACAATAATGTAATCTAGTCTAAAACCCTTGATGTTCTTTTTGCTACTCCAATGAGAAAACAAAATAATTACAATTAAAAGATCAGGTTTACCAGCAACCAGAAAGGGAGAATTGGTTTGACCAGCAAACAACAAAGGAAACTCAATTAAACAGAAATTGTCTGAATCATTAGTTTGACCAACCACCGAAAAGGAAATCCAGTTGAGCGCTATCTTTTTCCTCGAGTGAGGCGGTGGTTCAGGAGAAGGACGAGCAATTGAAGATTCAGAAGAACTAGATTGAACATACCTTGACAACCATGAATGATGAATCATTCGATCCATCATCCATTACACCGATGAGAAAGACACAACCTTTAGACATTGTTAGGAGAACAAAACACACGTTCACCTGAAGCGGACGTAATTCTTGAGATGTCGGACCAAAACCGGAACTCTAGAAGATAGAAGAAATAAAAAAGAGATACAAGTATACAACATAGCAAAACCTTTTATTTATTACTGTCCAGAGAACGACTCGTTGTCCTTAACCACACTGCTTTTGAGTTTTGATTTATTTGGAACTCAACTCTAATGTACTTAAACTCAGTCAATTATCCGTTATCACTGAGGTTACGCAACAAACAAAAAGTTTTGCGCAAGAATGCTCTATTATGCCCATCTAAATTTGTATCAAGCAAACAAGAACAATATGCAAACACCACATAATTCTTAAACTCAAGAATCTCATAGAACACAATTTACCCAGAAATCCAGAATTAAATATGAAGAAGAGAAGATGACATTGCACTCGATCTTAACCAAGTCTCAAATCAACAACTAAAATCGTAAAATAAAAAAGAATGATGATACACTATCAAAGAAATCGGACGCACTATTGCACGCCACTCAACTTGGCCCAATCTACAAACTGCATCCCACCATATATATTATTGGCAAATCTTATGCCAACCGTGAAGCCCATCGCAACAGGCGGAATCCGTTTTGCCATTGGTGATGCTTCCACAACATGTTCCAATCCATTTATGATTTGGTAACGAGTGTTGGAAGATATCGCGAGGAAAACACCTGAACAATAAGCATATAAGTCCAGGGCTTTATATAGTCCTAAGGGCTTGTTTGGTACAACAGTTATAAAGTGCTGAACTCTGTGTTAAAAGTGTTGAGTTGTGCTGCATGAAGAACGTTAGTTTTGTAACTTATGGCTGAAACTTAAAGTCGTGATAATGTAGAAATGTTTAGTCCAGAGGTGCAGTGGATTTTTTTGGGTGAATAGTTGATCATTTTGCCTTGCAGTGGATTTAAAGCCTTTTTTAACTTTCGTGTCTTCTCAGTTCTTTAATTGCTATAGCTTTCTAAGGTGCAACACTCTTTGATTCAACCAAATGAGCTTTTGAACTACTAGAGTACTAGTAAGTGTTGACTTAAAAGCCAATACCAAACTGGACCAAAATCTACGAAAGCTTTATCTTTGAAAGATTTAATATAACCTACCCCACAGTGCAGCACTTTTCACTAAAGGAGGAACGGGTATATCATCTTCAGACTTCTTGATACTCCTGTAGTTATAACATCACCAAAGAGAAACATAAATAAATTACAAGGACAAGAGAATGTATATCAGTCAGTTCATTAAATCCAAAGGAATGTAGAGATACACAAGAGAAGGTAAAAGTAAAGTATGAAATGTTAATCGAAACTATCAGTAAAATTGATACTTGATACAAAGAGAGAAGGAAGATATTCCGTTTTTAGGTTATCGCGTGAGAACCTCAAAAGTTTATAGCTATATGTCTCCTAATTTCCTAGAGTGTTTTCTGTGGGAAATAACTCAATTAAGTCTTTCCGGATAAGTCTTTAAACTAATTCAAGTTAAATCAACACACTTGCAACCTAATCATGTTACCTAAGAATCATTCCCAGCGATAAATGTGACAGTAAAAACATCGCAAATCTATGACATAATCTATATACGAATAAAACATACGGAGTAGCAAGTTAATAATCCTAGAAGGCAATTACCAAATGAGAGTTCTACCATCTATGTTTTTTCAATTGAGCATACTAGTATCAAACCATACCTCTTAGCGTTCATAATCCCATTTGCTATTCCTTGACCTATGAGGCCGCACACGAATCCAACTGAGCCATACAACACTCCCTGGATTCAGAATGAGAAGGTGAAACTTCTTTATCATCCACTTATCAGACAAAAATAACAATAAGTTGGCACCTAGAATAGACCTAGAGTTTCCAAATGAATAAACTGATAATTAGAACAGTAAAATGTAAAAACTTGAATTACGGATGTCATTAGAAGTGATCTCGACCTTATAAAAGTAGGTGGCAACCCGCTGCTGCAATGAAAATCTACAACCTGGCCTCTCAGCTTCAAAAACACTGCATCAAAAATTTAAAATTACATCAACCGCGGAGATAATTTATACTACGTATTACTTTAATCCAGAAAACTACTTTTTGAATAGGTAAGTAAATAAATAGATCAATAAATAAATGAATGGATGGATGGATGAATAAATAAACAAATGCAAGCACAGAAAAGCTAAGGTATAGGTAAAGACTAAAAGATCAGAGCGACAGAGCCTGCTCCAAATGTATTAATGTTATCTCCACCTTGTTTTAGAATATCTGAGGAATACTTTTTGGGAAGGACATTCTATAATGACCCGTTTGAGTCCCTTAGAATGTTAGGCAAAGAAGTTAAGGGGTAAAATATAGAGCAAATTTAGTAAGCACACCAACATGCTCAGTATAGAGCACGCTGGCATGATGAAGGTTGGGGATTCTTTTATCTTACAAAATGGGAAAATCTACACCATTCATCATGCCAACATGCTCCATAGTGAGCACATTGGGAAATCTGTGAGGGTAAGAAAATTTGGGGGGAAGTTTAAAAAATTGGTTCAGGCACAACACAATTATTGTGTACACTATCTAGACAGAAATGTCATAATTCATAAACCTAACTATATGTAAAAAGAAAGTAGAAGTTTCAATTGAATTTGATTTTCATTCGTATTTTGCAAGGTAAAATCAAATATAACAAAATGACTTCCCAAGGCATTTTTCTCCCTTTCCCTAAATAGCCTACAGCCACAATCCCAGATTGCTAGCAATCCCACTATAAATGAGTGATTCAGAGATATATGAATATATATATATATCCTAATGCAGGGCACCTGCTGGGAAGAGATCCGGATGCATGCTGCAGCCGTCCAAACAATCCAGTTGAAACTGACTTCTTTCCGAACCGGACATAAGGAGCCAGCATACCAACTAAAGCAATGTCAACAACAATGCCAACCAAAAGATCAGCAGCATACAATTCAAACTCTGCCCAGAAATCCTTTCCTCTTTTTTGAACCTCAGCAAAAGTCGCACAGCAAGAGTCTATCACAATCTGCACTATTAGAGCATATATAGCCGTATATAAACATGGTTGGTGAAACCAAACCAAAAAATTAAAAACCAAATTCTCAAGCGACATTTGATTAACCTCTGTTCCAACTTTAAATAGAAAAGAAGGATCCGCTAGCATTCTATCCCTGAGCATTGAGCAATATCTCATTAAAAATCCGAGAGGCCAAGCTGCAGCCTGGAAATCATCAAGTCATAGAGGTGTAACCGTGTAAAGATTCTCCAGCTAAACATAGAGTAACATATAAAAGTATAATTCAGAAACACTTTCACCTGCAAATCCAAGTACCGAGTAAGAATGAGTCTGCGAAGCCCCATAGCCTTTGCAATCTCCAACATATCATCGGGAAGATAAGCGCCTCGCTTCTCAACCTCCCTCATAACGTCCTCGAACTTCATTATCGGTCCAAACTCATTTTCATCATCGTTACCCTCATTTTCTCCTTCACCGCCGCCGCCATTTCCAGACGGAAATCGTCCGTTTCCGCCACTTTTACCGTCATCTAGCTCCGCTTCTTCCTCTCCACCACTCGACAAGGTTGGGGAAGCTTGTACGGACTCCGATCCACCAGTACATTTGAATTTGTAAAGTCGTCCAGTATTCCGGAAGGAAGGGTTTAAGGGTACCAAGTTGGGGGATTTGGAGCTGCAACCGAAGACGTGGAATTGAAGGATATGGTTTGGAGTTGGACATTGCTGGGAAAGAAGATGGAGGTTTTTCGGGGGGCAGAAAAGCTTCGAGAAATTGAAGCTGCTGGGCGCGGGAATCGACATGGCTTCCGACTCGGGTCTTGGTACGGGCTTGAATCAATTAAATTTAGATTCCAAACAAAAACACACTTTAGGTCTTTAGTTGGGGGGTAAATTATACTACCCCATCCCGGACAGAATTTACTTTTGAGAAGAATTAATGTAATATATTAGCAGCTCAATAGTTACAAAAATAAATGTCTTGCATTCCCTTTCACTTTTGAGAAGAATTAATGTTATTCACTCAAATGTAAAAAATGGGTGGATAATGAAAAGTAATTAGGACATTTAATGTAAAAGGAGTTGCTTAAAAAGAAAATGTAAAAGAATAAATGTGATGTCTCAAAAAAGAAAGTGTAAAGATTTAAATGGGACGCAGGGAGTACTTCTATTCCATTCAAGGGTTCCAAATCACTATTCACATGATTAACATAAACCATTCTTAATTTTTTGCTTTATATATCAAATTTTGATAAAATTTAATTTTCTTGATCAAACTTTGTAAATTTTTTAATTCAGTTTATGAGTATACCAATTTTATTTACTAAAAAATAATTAGAGTGTGAACATGGATTAAATTGTTTTATCATTAGTTAAACATAGTAAACTGAATCGGGAACTTCTCTGTGGGACGAAGGGAGTACTCGTATTGGAGCCAAATTACCAAATTGGTAAAAAAGAGGATCGTTTGACAGATTGATAAAAAAACCACTTGAGACATATTGGTAAAAAAGGTCGTAGTGACAAATTGGTCAATTTTTTGTGAGTGATAAACTTTTGATCATCGATTTTAGAATTTCCGACATTTCATATTCTAAGTATTGTAAAATTGACATTTTCAGTCTTTTTACTTTGATTTTGTCATCAAAAGTGGATGTCTAAAAATGTCAACGATCATGTTGAATCAGCATATTGATAATAGCGGATTCTGTTAACTTTTATAACTAACCGTTTTCACCAGCGTTTGAAATAAAATGTTTGGAACTTAACTGTTTGTGATTAAATGTAAAGACGTAAAATGACCATTAAAGATATGAATTTAAAAGTATATATATTTATCTTAACTTTATTTCTTTTATTTTTAACAAGTCTTTGAAAAGGTTTTAAAATTATATTTACATTTATTTTAAGTAACCATGGAGTATATTTAAAAAGTACTAATAAATAGTCATATGGAGTAGAATTCTGAAGTAGATTTTTTTAAATGGAGTAGATTTTTAAAAACACTAATAAACAGTCATATTTATAATATAAATTACTAAAAAATATGAATTTATATGTGTATGCTCGCATTAATGTACATATCTTAAAAATGATAGTGTTAGTAATTATTAAAAATAAACGTAGACATAATTTTTAAAACTTTTTTCAAGACTTATTTAAAAAAATTAGATATATAAATTTCAAATTCATTTTTAATGGTCATTTTATGTTTGAAAAACTAATTGCAAATTTTAAGTTACTAACATTTTATTGCAAACAATCTTCTCTCTAGGGTTGCCGTTCGATGCCTTAGAGTAGCTTACGATCTTTCCGTTTTCATCGAGGACGAAGAATGGCGTGAGGTGAGAGCGTGGTCTGGTGCGGGTTTCAGCTGAAGACGTCGGCAACAGCGAAGGAATAGGAAGTGAACATCGGTGCTGCTTGTTAACGAAGGTAGTGAAAGTTTTTGGCAGAGCTTAGCAACGTCGAGGCTCGACTTAGGGCATTGGAGGAGGTCGTTTTTCAGTATAAAAAGATGGCTATTGGGGAAGAAAACAGCAATTTGAATTTTGATGATGAGGAAAATGGGAATTTTGATACATCCGAGAAGAGGTCTGAGTTTCCGGCTTTCAAAAATCCATTGGCTTCAATTTGACGCCCGGGCAAAGGGGTATCTATCAAAGAGATAGACGATAAAAGGTATTTGTTTACTTTTTATCATATTATGGATATGAATCGTGTTCTTGAAGATGGTCTTTGCTTATTTGAGAAAAATTTATTACTGCTTAAGGTGGTTGGACCAGATGATATTCCCCATAAGATGATTTTGTGTGAAACTGAGTTATGGGTGCAAGTGCACAATGTTCCCTATAAGTTTATGAATATAGGTACTCACCAGTAAAAAAATGGCATATAGTGACATTAAATTAGTGTCACTAAACGATTTTGTGACACTTGGAAAGTGTCACAGAAAAGTGGGGCTAGTGACGCTAAATTTAGTGTCACTGTTAACAAATCACTTTTGTGTCACAAAATTATGACATATAAACATCATAGAGAACTGTGATATATATATGTAACAAAGATTTTTGTGATACCAATACATCATGTTTTTTAGTGATATATACATACACTACTAGAAAAAGGCCTTACAGTGACATCAAATTAGTGTCACCAAAAGTTTCTGTGACGCTAAAAAAACGTCAATGTACATGATTCATTAGTGTGTGTGTGTGTGTGTATTAATAGGGGCATACCCGGAAATCATAAATGTAATTAAGTACAACTCAAAAAACAAAACACAAGTTACAATTATAGCTAGAATTGAGATAAAGCACGGTCTATAAGACATAAAATAATCTTTAAGTGCCAAGCCCCGACAACGACATTCTTATGGAAGTAATCAACAACACGTGCTACCTTTCCCCTGTTCACATCAACTTGTCACCTGTGATAACAATAACAAAATGCATGATTGGAGAAGTATTAAAAAAAGATCATATTCTGGAGCAATTAAATCTGCATTGTAAACAAGAGTGTACATAGTGATTAAGGATCTTATGGGGAAAGGTCCATTCATCCTTTTGCATAGGCAGAAGCTACCAATCCAAGAGACTAAGAGGTATTTAATAAAAAGATATTAAAATGTGTTATTTGACCGAACAATTCCCACATGTGTTAGTTGAACGAGTAGAGAAATACTTGGATAGCTTGGAGGAGCAGCTTGTGGATTTGTCTTCCCTGTTGTATGACCATCGACTGCAAGAAGCAAACATTAATTGCAGCCAAATTTTTCAAAGCTCGATGTTCACACATCAGTACGTGGAACATGCATGTACTGGCAAATGAAAGGGAAATGATGAAATGCTATAGGATAGAGTACAAGGTTCCTGTGCAGTCTTCTCGAAATCTGATATATGTTGGAATTCTTTTAGCTGGGCTTTTTGTATACTTCGTTGTAATTTTTCTCTCTTCCCCTGTATGCTTAAATAGATAGAGTATAGGATACAACTACTTACTTTTATTATATAATACTATAAATAGGGTTGATTAAAAAAATGGGTTAATTGACCATGAAGTTATCGATCTTACCATCATGCAGGTCAAGAAGATCATATCTCCAATAGCAGCACCATCTAAACTTAAAAACGAATACACATTTTTTATATATAAGAGGTTGTACCAGCCACACTGGAGGAGTCCTCGCCCCTACAATCACCGCACAGTGCTCCTCCAGATACATGGAGCCTTGCATTAACAAAGACCTGCAATTCTAGCATATAATTGAAACTACCACTCAAGGAAATGAAAATCTAGAATACATAGTGGATCTTAATAATCAATAGCTTACTGCAGCATGTTGATACTCTAGTCAGTATAACTTCACAAGGCTGAGAGTATACTTCTTAAGCCATGTTCAGTAAATATTTACAAGTCAAACAACAAGGATTTAACGCAATGGCCCTGTATGAATTTACAAACAAAAAAAAAATGAAACTACAGAGTATATACATAATTTAATAAGCATTCCTCAAACACAAAAAACATCGGAAATAAAATAGACTAGCATACCAAGTATAGATAGTTTCCAGCAAATCTATCACCACCGCCAGTAGCACATGCCTGCAATTATTAAAGTGTCAAAAATAGGCATGGAAGATACAAAGAAGAACCGACATATCTTGTTATATTTGGCACTTTCAGCGCAATGTTTGCAAATGAGAAGAGTGAAAATCAGACAAAAAGTAATGGACTTCACATGTTACCATAAGTTATAGTGTATTCTAAACATTTGTTTTGGTGTTAAATTTCAGATGATGTTCGGTGTTGTATTCTCGCAGGTACCTAGTCATCAATATAGTGGCTTATGTTGGCCACTCTTGAGGAAGGGAGGAATTTGACAAGATCGAAGAACTGACTTCCAGATTAGCATTCCAAAGTTGGAATTGTTGCAAACTCCAAATGTTAAACAGACCTCTAGCACATGTACTTGTGTTTCTCTGTAAAAGATGAAAGTTAAACGGAGCATTGACTAGAAACTCCCCTTGACTAGTTGAATGAGTTAAATCGTAACACATTGCTCGCTAAGTTTGTCAATACGTGAATACCAAAAACTCCCCTTGACTAGTTGAATGAGTTAAATCGCAACACATTGCTCGCTAAGAAAAAGTTTATAATTATACTTTTGTTATCTAACAAAAGGATACTCATGAAATTAAAGACACATCATAAGCTTTAGAAGAAGTTAAAAGGCACAAAATCTAATGGAGGAAAACTAACTTCAGATCAACACTAATAATGAGAAGCCTTAACACTGTCCAGGCCTCCAGGGCTTGCATTTTTGGATGAACCATGGCATGATGGGGAGGAGAAATTTTTGAAAAACAATATTCTCCATACAAACATCCCAGATTTTCTGGAGTACGTGATTCAACCATCTTACACTTTCTGAATGAGATAGAACCTGGAGAAACGAAAGAGGACAAAGAGAAACCCGTTTACAATGCACCAAAGAGGGTATATATGGACGTGATATGATGGATTCAAAAGAAGCAGCCTCACCACAAATTGGGTAGCTAGATAGCAAATCTTAATTATCATAGTGATAATACTATAAAATCAATTATGTAATGTTTGTCCATTGTAATGCATTGCAATTTGCAATAATGAGTAAATGATGTGTATTCACGCATGATTGTGAATGAGAAAGAACTCATAGTTCATAGATGGGAGATTGTATTCCCATCCTCATTCTCTCCATCGGTGACATCTATGAGTTGGTATGCATATTTGAAGTATGTTATAAGCATATTCAACATTTGGGCTATTTCAAGTGATGAGAATGTAACAGGTACACTCAATTCCTTATATTTTTGGTAAAAAATAGTTGTTATGCCTTTTCACTCGGTCCAAGCTAGCTCGAAATTTTTTCATTTTTGGCTTCTAGATCAATAATGTGCACCTAAAGGAAAAGGTGACTACAAACCCCAATAGTAGATGCTTCTAGGTTGTTTCCTTTAATTTGCTTGTTGATTTGAATACATACACAACCTAGTTTTTGCACGATTGATTGCTTTTTCTTACACTAGGATATAGTCGAGCTTATAACATATTTTCCTTGATTTTGACATGCATACAGTTCCGGCTTTGAAATTCAATGATCAGTATCTCACTTCCTTTGAAGATTTAGAAAGGTCATTTCCTCTAGCAGATGTGCATAATGATCCTATTAAAGTATTTGTCCCACATCGAAAAGCTATAAAACAATAAAACACTATATAAGGCTTTGGGCTACTCCTCCTATCAGGTTGACCTTTTAGGATGAAATCTCGGGTCTTAACATGGTATCAGAGCCAATTCCGCTTGTGGTTTGACTACTTGTTTAGCACCCACGATTATGGGTAGCTTGTTAAGGGTCTGTTTGGCCCATTTATACACCCCGATATCGTCCAACCCGGTTCGGGATGAGGGAGCGTATTAAAGTATTTGTCCCACAACGAAAAGCTATAAAACAACAAAACACTATATAAGGGGCTTTGGGCTACTCCTCCTATCAGGTTGACCTTTTAGGATGGAACCCCGGGTCTTAACATGGTATCAGAGCCAATTCCGGTTGTGATTTGATTGCTTGTTTAGTACGCGTGATTATGGGTAGCTTGTTAAGGGCCGGTTTGGCCCATTTATACGCCCCAATATCGTCCAACCCGATTCGAGCTAAGGGAGCGTATTAAAGTATTTGTCCCACACCGGAAAGCTATAAAACAATAAAACACTATATAAGGTTTTGGGCTCCTCCTCCTATCAGATTGACCTTTTAGGATGGAACCTCGGGTCTTAAGAAATCCCTTTATTGGAATATGCAGTACCGTGGACCTTATACTCTTCTTATTTAGAAAATCTCAACGACGCCCCTCAGATGGATGATTTTAAACAGCTGTTGCAACATCATCCAGATTCAATTGCATCTCATAACAGTGTTATTGCGGATAAGATGCTTGCGATACTTTCCCAAGCTGGGGCAGCATTCCAGAGTCTAGCGTTGAGACAATATGATTCTTCATATTTGCTTCAGGATCAGTACGCCACTAATTCATTCTTTCGAGTTTTCGGTTTTAATATTTCAAGTGAGATAAAGAATCTTAATTATATCTCTAATTGCTTTGACGTAGGGCAAACTTCCCTTCTGTGTATGATGCGAAATTAGTAGCATCTACCTCAATCACATTGATAACCTTGGTTAGTGCTTACATATTTTTATCAAAATAGGTCATTTTATTTATATGTTTGAACTTCAAGAAACCGTTAAATTACAAATTATTACGATGCATTACTTTTTTTGAAACAAAACAGGCAGATTCTCAACTACACCGGATATTCCTAAAGTACTCCAACATTGTTGTTATGTTGAGAGATTCTATTCACTTCTAGTTGATGACAGTAAAGTTTCTCTCTATACATCTATGTACCTAGCAAATTTTATTTGTAATCACTATATATCCCTCATGGATTTCAAACTTTCAAATCTGATTTCCCTCCAAATTGCAGTATTTTTTCAAATACGGAGAAACTTGCCGAGTTTTACTTAAGATCTTAAAATAGAACATATGGATTGATGTTCTTTTGCAGCATCGGTGGATTTTTCGAATGTCATTTCTGACACATTACTTGAGAAGATTGAGGCGACGGGAGACCTAGTTTGAGAAGGACAATATTCAAAGACATATGCATACACGGTAGAGGAGGGGGATCCTATGCAGTTGCCACCAGGACGCTATGCCTTCAAAATTAATTGTGGGGGCTATTGGATCACAACAAGTCATTAAAAGTGGGAGAGGGAGTGCTACCGTCTAACATATGAATGGAGAATGAAGTTTTTCTAGAGGTTTTGCGGAAAGAAAATGGAAGGCTCTGATACTAAGTAAGAAGTGTGAAATCTGTTGTATATTGCACACCCGAAATCATCAACTGTATCGGTTACTAAAGGTGATTCCACAATAATTACATTTAAGGGAAGAATAAAAAAATGTATACCTTTAAAAAATGTATACTATCCTAAAATACATAAAAGGTATCTAATGATATCTCTATTACTATATACACTATCCTAAAATATAAGAGGAGTATCTAATCACATCTCTATTAGAAACATAGTAGTGGTTAGAGTCTTAGAGAATGATCAACTTTGTTGTTAAATGTAAGGCTCTGATATCGTTAACACTTGTGTTAATAGTTCGGTACTTCGGTATGTAGTGTAGTTCCATAGGATAGTGTTGAACAACTATGCAATGAAACACAATAATATTTTACTTTGATGTCAATTGAGTTATTGTAATGAGTTGTTTATTTTTTAAAATCAATGTTTCAAGATATTCATGAGTATGGTTGAGTTATAAGTTGATTATTCGTGTTAAAAATTTTGCTTGACTTTCTAGTTTCTAGTTTGTATGTATTGCGATGCATGATCCATGTGTATGTAAAAATTTTATCCCTTTCATAAAAAGAAATTGTTTCAAATAAGAGTAAAATATAGATAAATTGTACTAATAATAACTTTGTTTTATTCACAAACTGTGACTTTTTTGGTCCTTTTAAAAGCATAAAAATTCTCATATTAAGAGTGGATGAGTTATATTTTAACAAGTAAACAAGGTCTAAGATATTTCTTCTAGGTTTCATTTTTACTTGCTTGGTTATAGAGTACATCACTGATGGTACCCTCCAGCATCGGTTACACGGTACTCTGTAGTCCGTATCATTAAGCTATTTTCAGAATTATATTCTTTATTGAACTATAAATCGATGTTGCTTTATTCAGAAGATTTTTTTGGACCTTAAAACAATAAAACAAAGCCAGAACTAAATAAATAAAGATTGACATAAACCTGACTTCAAGAGCATGTGCCATAAGGCAAGGGGAGCATACCGAGGGACGAGGGTCATGCAATATTTTCTTTATTGTATTTGTATAACAGATTGATAAAATGTATATGAATGTACTTACTACAAGCTTTTACACCATTACCATAACAAAAGTTTCAAAGAAATCCTTTTTTTTAAGTTTCAAAGTAATCCTTAGAACTCACATATATAAATGTTAAATTTTACATTATTCACACGTTCTACCTTGACTATATTTTATTCATTAATGTATTATTGAATTAATTTTTGAAAAACATCATTAAATTTGTCTTGCCACGAATTTTCAAAATCTGAATTTTTAATTTTTTTACTAATAGAAAATTAAGTATCTTAGAGGTCAAAGTTGTGCGGTGACAAACGTGAAAATAGAAGTGTTGCAATTAAATTAAAAGGGAAAGAATGGCAAAATTATTATTTCTAAAGTTTGGATGGACAAAAATTTGACTAATTTTAACCTGGACTAAAAAGTGACTTAACTAAACCCATCCACCGATCCAAGTCTCTCTCTTCTTCGACATTTCGCGTTGTCCATCCATCTTCTTCTACTGCTTCACTATGTTCATTCCCATCTTCTTCTTCCTCTACCATTCTTCCACCAGCTGACTACTGATTTCTTCTTCGCCGTTTCCGTTCTTCTGCTGCCGTTGTCGTTCTTCCGCCGCCATTGTCGCCCTGCCGCAATTTCTCCTTCTCATTTCTTCGCCAAATCAACCTCCGTCGTTCACCTCCTCCGTCGGTTGCAACTGAAAGTCTGAAAATGACCACCTTCTCTGTCATCCTCCGTGGCCGCGTCTCCACTACTGGATCTGGTGCGTACGGCTATTGGAGCGGAGTGGGGGCTATGGGCTGGGTGGGGATCTTCTGCATATGGCTAGGGGCGATGATTGGGGGCTAGGGGCTAGGTTGAGATCTTCTGCATATGGCTAGGGGCTAGGTGTGTAATGGTGTGCAGTGACAGGTTGGGAGTTGGAACGGAGCATGGGTTGTAAATTGTGGACGGGACAAGGGTGTAGACTGTCGAAGGGATAGGGGCGATGGTGGTGGATGGGCAGCGGCGATGGCTGGGGATCGGAAGTGGCGGCAGAGGCGGCTTGGGAGCAGGACGGTTGTACTGCTCGGCAGGGTGCCGAAAAAATGAACCGGAACAACAGATGTTGGGTTTGGGAGGGGAGTTGGAGGCTGAGGAAGGACACTGACGAGGTGGTGACGGCCGGAGTAACTTCGGTGGACGGCATCACTAAAAATCGGGCGTCACTGTGGCCGGCAGCGATGGCCGGCAGCGGCGGCGACCGGCGGCAGTGACACGGTTGATGGTGACGAAGATGTCACTGCGAAGGTGCCACTGTGGCCGGCGATGGCGGAGATGTCACTGCGGAAGCGCCACTGCGAAAATGTCATTGTGCTTTAGTCACATTCTTGTCTAAATATAAATGTGGTCACTTTTTTAGAAATGAACTTAAGTTTAATAATATTAAGGGGAATACCCCATTAAAAGGGATGTGAGAAAATACTCATAGTACATTTAATTAATATTATTTGAGGCAAAATATCAAACACTTGCTTGGTATGCGCACATTAATATTATTCATGGCGATCTTAAACCAGACAACGCTTTGTTAAAAGTAATAATATGTACATGCTAATAATGGTTTGTAGAATTAATACATACTAACAAGTTGGATTAAGTACTTGTGATATCACAATAGTTTGACATTTTCTTTCTGACTTCTAGGGTGATACGGCTTTATTGTGCGATACGGCTTTACGGTGATAGACGTAAACGGTCAGATCCTGTTCAGTAGTGTTTACGGTGATTCTTATTGGGGTAAGTTATTGAAATATAAAGTTTTTAGATTTTTATTAATTAAGTTTATTTAAAATTGCAAATACACTTTACATACGTATCAGCTTTTAGTCTTTCACTAATGTTATTCTGTTCTTCAAATCTTAGGTCACATCGATTGCAAGGCTGAAGTTTCGGGTCATTGACAAAACATGGTAGATTCCCTGCTAACAATTCCAAAAGGTGTAGATTCCTGTTTGCAGACCATTTTAAAAGTTGAGCATATTTGGTGAATATGTTCAACAATTTATATATAAACAAAGAAAGCAGGGAACGTATTTGGTGAATATGTTGAACAATTTCGAATTAAAAAGTGTAGTACAGAGGCGTCTGCAGACTATTTTAATAGATGAACATATTTGGCGAATATTTTCAACAATTTTTATTAAAAAAAATCAGTGGACGTATTTGCTAAATATGTTCAACAATTTCAAATAAAAAAAGTTTAGTAGAGAATCGGTTCCTGACTTCCTGTATTAACATGTAAAAACAGTTCAATGCATTATTTATTTCATGTAACCTTTCAAAAACAATTATATAGTACTATCTGATGAAATGAAAATTTATATATTCTGAATTGAAATACTTTTTTGAAATGATAAGAACAACTTGTAATTAAAAACTACGGAGTAAAAAAGTACAATTTAAAAATGCTAAAATATTAAAAATACATGAAATCATTGTTGTCCTCTTCTTCTGCTTGGATGCATATTCATCTCATTTTGAAACCTTGTTTCTTGACGACGCCCCACTCGAGAAGTTCGAGAAAAATATTTTGGTGGATCCCAATATCCAACCACTCATTCACATTTGGTAGAGGCATAATATCACCCGCATGTGCATTAATGTAAGAGCTCAGTTTATATACCTCCGGAATTAGTTGATCGACAGGGCGGTTGAGGAAGTGACACACAACATGGACGTGGCTGCATGGCATCCAGTTCATCCTTCACCACCCGCAATCACAGTCGCGCCTTGAAAAGTGCCGGAGAAAACTCCATTATGATGATTGTGCGGGATTACAACAGTGTTATGCCTTTGTTGCCATCGATCCATAACCTGCTTCCGGATTTTTTCCGGAAATTGATATCCACTTTGATTCAACATCATAGCAGCATTACGTCGTTCTGCAAAGAGCTGAACGGATTTATCAAAAGTTGCTCTCACAAGCGCTGTAATTGGAAGCGTTCTACATCCTTTCAGGGCATGGTTAAAACTTTCGGATAGATTGGTCATCAAAATTCCATAACGACACCCACCATCAAAACAAAGTGTCCACTTCTCTTTAGGAATGACATCAAGATAGTTGAATGCTCTTTCATTAGCACCCCGAATTTGTTGCATGTAATTAGTGAATTCATTTAGAATGGGGGTACTTCCCGCACGCCAACACAATTTTTTTAGATTCTTGCTTCAAAATTGGGACATAAAATTACTTGGAATGTGTCGAAGACAATATCGCCTCTGAATTAGAGGTGTTCCCAATTGTGGCACATTCCGGAACGCACAATCAATAGCGACATGTCGGTCAGATATTATGCAAACATTCCGACACGGATGAATAATATTTGTCGCAACTAACTGTAAAAACCACGTCCAACTGTCCCCGTTTTCACTATCAACCACCCCAAAAGCTAGGGGAAAGATTCCACGGTTAGCATTCATCGCCACCGCAACCAACAAAGTGCCTTTGTAGCCATGAAAACCTAATAATATATTAAATTAATTTCTATTCAACACTCATAATATGTAATACGAATTATAAATGTAATTAAAAAACACTATTATAATACAATTTCTAATACTCCGTACGCAATTACAAATTTAATTAAACAACACTATTTATAATACAAATTATAAATCTAATTAAACAGCACTACTTATAATACAATTTGTAATAAAAATACACCTAATTAAACAACAACACTACTATTTCAAAATTAAAATTCTCCGAAATAGGAAATAGGAAAGATTTCTACAAACTAATGGTGAACAAATTATTAAAAATAAGGTTAACATGCACATTAGTAAATTTACACATACATATTCGGTAAATTAACACTAATCTTTCCTATTTGGTAAATAAACTAATATTTGGTAAGTTTCGTATTTCACTTTTTTAATAGGTTCCTAATTCACAATTAAAAATTAACGCTATTATAATTTCGGTAAATTAACACAATCTTTCCTATTTGGTAAATAAACTAATATTTGGTACGTTTCTTATTTAACTTTTTTTTATAGGTTCCTAATTTACAATTAAAAATTAACACTATTATACACTAATTTCATTCCTAGGTAACATTTTTAAATTATAAACTAAATTAAACTAAAAAAGATTATGGAAAAACTTACTTGGGTTAAATGAAATATATGGCCGAAATTAAAATTGGAGAAGAAGAGAAGTTGGAGCAGTTAGATGTAGGGGTGGGTGCGGTCCGGTCTGGTCCAATATTTTACCGAACCCGTACCCGGACCGTTACTATTGAAAAGATTCAGTTCAGTTCGGTTCCATTTTCAAACGGTCCGGTACCATACCATACCAATGCTAAACAATGCCACTTTTTCGATAAATTAAAACTTAGTCATCATCCAAAAATCCACACAATTATCAATTTTCATACTACCTCCGTCCTAAAAAACTTTGTCATTTCAAAAAAATTGAACTATGATTTTGATTAGTATAGTACTCCGTATTATGGAAGTTATAAATTTTATACTTTTATGAAAGTATTTTTAACAAAGAATATTTTCATATAATTTTTATATTATAAATAATTCTCAATAAAAAAAATATAATTGGTCAACCTTCGAGTTGGAGGAATTAACCTCAACACTGGCACCGTTTGTGAGAAATTTAACAAAAATTTCCCGAGCAAGCTCATGTGCTAAGCAGCATCTTTCTGAACTTTTCAATTATAAACATGGTTAGATTCTCATCTGAACACATCTGTGACCTCTCCGAGCAGCTAAGGTTGAGCAAAACCCGACCCAACCCGAAAGATATTTCGGATTTTACGCGATCGGGTAGGGTCAACCAACCTGAAGCACTAACCCGAAAACCCGGTTCTAACTGACCGAAATACAAATGGCCTGGGTAGGGTTTGGATTTTACCCACTCGACACGTCCGAAAACCCAAACCCATATCTCCTCACACACACACACACATACACACACACAAGCATTGGCACGCGCGTTGCACGAGGGTCGATGCCAATGGCGGAAAACGGACAGGAAAAAATGAGCAAACACATCGAAGAACAAGAGCAAAAAAGGTGCAGTTTAACATTATCGATGAGCAAAAAAACAACAGTTTAACATTGTCAATTCAGCAAAGCGCATGATCGTCCCATCGAAAAAAACAGCTTAACATGATTGTTTCAAGCAGGACACCGGGAAAGAAAACATAACAACCAAATAGTAGCACATCAATTTCATGTCAACACTGCAGAGCATTCAAGCATGGCCAACAATGTGAGTGCATGCAAGGTTGCCGATCTCGTATGTATGGTTGTTGCGGGGTGGCTCCTCAACACCACACGCCAAAATGGCAAGGAGCCTAACCCTGCCACGACCATATCTCAATGTGTAAAGTAAACTGAATTTCTTGCAAGAGATCAATTTCTCTGTCCAGAAAATGGTCCTCTTCTTTGCCATGCAAGATCAGCACGCGCCCTCAACACAAGAGCCAACTCCATACCTCAGCACAACCTCCGATTTGGTGTGCTCGAATAAGTGTCAGTGCATGCAAGGAGGTATTTGCTAAAGTAAAGGCCATAAAAAATAGTAAATAATGTATTATAGACCAAGCATGTATGAAAACACTCAAAAATTATAAGTGTACTGATTTTACAGCTGCGTCGAAGTCCTGGATGTCGAGTAGGCACCATACCCGAAAGAACTGCAACACGTCAGGATAATGGATTATGGTAGTCCTCAGACATGTTACACAGGATGAACAACAAACATGAAAGCAGTTAAAATGATCATATTCGTGCAATGACAAAACAAATAAAAGGGGTGCTGCGCACACGAACTAAAAGCAGGGACGGTGAAGTGACCTACAGGTGGAGACATGATAAGACCGCGCCTCAAGAAATGGTTAATCTTGTGTTCAAGTTCAGCCTTGCTTTTAAACCGCGTGGGCAGCAGTCTGTCAAAGCCTGAAGTAACCAAGAAGTGCTGCCAATCTATGCTTGCATGACAGTCGTATTTGTTGCTGGATGTTTGAGTGAGAACGACAACACAAACCTTCCTTCCGTGAACAGTATGTAGGAAGTAGGTCAGGGTATTACAACCTCCATTGTCCATGGCAGTTTCCACAATACAAATGCAGAACACGTCCATTAGGCTGGGAAAGGGAAATAAGCTAGCAAAATCAACCAAACCATTGGAGGGGGGAGGGGTTGGCAGAGTGCATAACAAATTATGAAATGTACCCGATAAAGTCTGAAAATATTGCATTAGAAGGTTTTTCGCTGGTTTTGAAGATGATTGAATATATTTTAAAGTCAATGAAATACATAAATATACTTGTTTCATCCTTGAATGAATCCATGTATTCGTCCATGTATACACATTTTAAGGAAGTGATATATATAAATTCAGTGAAACTTCATCTATAAATGAAACACCAAAACACATAAATATGAACACCATAACTTAAATTATCAAAGAAAGCGAAGGGATGCACGGGTGTAACAACAACCTCTTTGCATGCATACCTTCGTCCTTGAACCACACAACAATCCCGCAAGAATCAAAATGGAAAAAGGGAACAACAGAGAACATGCGGACATGGCAGGGAGTGTGAAGATGGGGTGAAGAAATTACCTGCGATAAGTGCTACACCCGGTGGAGTGTGAGACGACAGGAAGGAGTTGAACAAATGACTAGGAAGGTTGGGGAGCAGGGAAACGGCCGCTTCAAGGAATGCCTTGGGATGGGAATGGGCGGCAACGGTTAGCTGATTGGCCGTCCATGCAAGTGTTTAATGATGCCTCCATTAAATGCACTAATTCAAGTAATTAAATATGAGATTGTTTCCCTTTCTTTAAAAAAATGTAGCCACACAATCAATAAGTGTTTATGAGCCCTGGTCATATAGGGTTGGACGGATCCAGCCCCAAATGCTCCAAACTTGTGGGTTGGTGGTGCAAGTTCATTTTATATTGAAAAAAATGGACGGGGCCTGTACTGAATTTTTTTGTTTATTTATGGCAAATATGGTTGGATAACGGCTTTTAAGTAAAAAAACAGAGGGAAACCCGTCTTTTATGTCCTTCAATAAATAAAGGTAGACAAGGTATAAATAAATAAAACAAGTATTTAAAAAAGCACAAAAAAAAAATCAATTTGTGGCATGCTAATAAGCAAGTGATAGGGGGGTGGAAATTTCACACAGAAACATAATAAACAACACAAGGCATGCCTGTTTTGAATGACGCGTGCTTATTTACATTCCCACCAATAGGGAAGCAAAGTTGAGTTAACATTTACAAGATGTTCTGCATAACAATAATACATATGCAAAAATATTGGATGCAGAAATGAGGGAGAGATGAAGACATATGCATAATCAAGAGGCAATTAAAGTGACATCAGTACTATCACTTCCTGCCAATTATACACTACGACACGAGCAAAAGGGGGTATTAGAAGAATGCAGGCAGGCATCATTATACAGACGGAGCTTCATTCGAAGACTGCACCGACCACCCCTGTGTTTGCAAAAAATGTATCCACAACACATCAAGTGTTGCCACTGATTGTGCCTAACCAGACGAAACTCTAAAACCGCTTCTTGACAGGAGTGGAATAGATGGAAGCCTTGCGCGACGGGTGACTTCTATCATTTTAATTTATTGCTTTAGTTATTATGTAGTATCAGTGTTCTAATAGGTGTTAGGTGCTAGTCGCGCTACTCGAGAGGTAACTGTCCGCCTAACGCTTAGCCCGTCTAGGCAAGCGCCTAGGTATTCTCTTTTGTTTTCTTTATGTTATTTTTATTTTCATTGAATTTTAAATGTATTATAAATAATTTTATAATATTTTGACAATATGAATAACTCATAAAATCATTAGATATTATTTTTTTGTATAAACATTGAGAGTGACAATGTGCGGGTTCAAAGATGGTGACTGCGAATTATCCTCTGACATGCCAAACAATTAACAATAGAGATGAAAAATTTACCACAAAATTTAAAAGGCATATGCACTTTTAAAGGTGTACCAGTCTACCAGACTTTACCACAAAATTAGAAGGCACATTTTCTGTTAAAATTACAAGTTTACCACACAAATCACTTCAATGTGATGCTGAAAACATATGCATGCAACTTTCACGAGTCATCCATAATCAGCCTCCAAACAAAGGTTTGATGGGCTAATGCAATATAAGGATAAACCAGTGGCTAACTTAATAATAACCAGAACAGCCTTTCGTTAGTTCAACATCTGTTTCTTGGCAATGTGATCAAGTGCCAACTGCTCTAAGAAGTGAACAACATCACCCATATCAACTCGATTATTGGGATCCGGCTCCAAACATTTCAATGTCAACTCTGTAATTTTATATGCGTCGGCTTCATCCACCTGAAAATCTCCATTCACAAGAATCTGATTTTTGTTGAAGTCCTATAATTGCCATTCCCATAATACTCTTTCCTTATCAGGAGGGAGAGTACAGAACCATAGGTAAAAACGTCTGATTTACAAGTCCATGTATCTGCACTAGTTCAACAACATAATTAGAAGTTGCTGAAAACCAATCTTACAGAAAAGAGACTTAGAGCTCATATCACCAAATGGAAGGCAACTTGGTTATAGCTAACCAGAAGAATGGTCTAATGTCATATTTCCTCCGTCCTGATTTATGTGTCTGGTTTGGGTTTGGCACAATAATTATGAATAAAGTGGTTGAAAAACGAAAATTGTGATTGCTGTTTTAGTATAGTATGGTGAAATAGTAAGAACCACATATTTCTTGACAAAAAAACAAGACATTTATTTTGGGACAGACCAAAAGGGAAAATAAGACACATAATTAAGGACAAAGGGAGTATGTTCATTTGTATCTTTATGTTATGCGAATGTAGGTGGCTCCCATGACACATAATAAGTAGTGTCATTTTATCGAGTCCTAGTCAAAGAGAGATGTTTGAGTTCAATTGACTCTTTATACCATGTTAAAACTTGGAGTTTCATCATCATTGGAGAAGTATTCAATTGTTGTACTTGTTGGTTTGTACATTTAAATTTGACCAGTATGAGATAAGTGACAGAACGCAAGTTATGATGCAAAAATAAACTACTCATAGTTCCCAGTTCAGCATACAAAGATCCTAAGGATACATGACTGATTTATCTTCTGCAGCGGAAAATTGAGCACAAGACCACTTGAGATCACCTGTAGATTCTCCTTTTCTGGAGTCCAATACACACCTAGTGAGACCCAACTCAAAAAATGCTACATTATATTTCTGCATACGAAAGAATACTTGCTGAAGCCCAAATAAGAAATCGATTTATAAATTTATTCAATATAAAGTAATAATAATAATAATGAGAACAATGCAATGAAGGAAAAGCAATCAATGGTAAAGTAATAAACTAATAACTATCATGAAAAGTAGAAAAATTAGACAAAAACTCCAAATAACAACGAAGTGCACATAAATGAAACAGAAGATGCATATATGAAATGCAGTTAGAAAAATAAGAACATGCTATTTATGAAATGCAAGATTTTTTCAAACGGGCAAGATTTTGTTTGTGTGATTTTATGTCATCCTAAGGACAAAATATACTGTCTGTGACTCTGTAAAGAAAAGCAAAAAAATCTGTGTGAACAAAATCTTTTTCTAACAGACTAAAATAACGCAACCAAAACATTGTTCTTGCAGACAAAAATCTTGTCTGACTGAAAAAACATTGGGGTATAAATAAGTTGTACACCTAGCAAAAAACATTGTGAAAATAAACTTCTCAAAAAAGCCTAACAACACATTTTATTACAACACACAGGGCCAGGTTATAGGGGGTCTCATTAGGTTCTTTGGAACTGCGCCCAATAACTATTGGGGCCTCATTTTAAAAAAAATTAGTATAAGTAGTATACTAGTATAGTATGAAAATTTAGTTTTATGTTTTTTTAAATTCTTGTATGTTTTAATAATCATCTTTATATTTTTAATAAACTATGTTATATGTTAGGAATATTTTATTGTGTTCAAGTGTTTTATTTATCTTTGTATACGTGTAATAAACCGTTTAGTTATTAAATAATGGTTCAGCTTTATATTAGGGCCCATTTACCTTTGTAATATGTAATTAATTCTCTCATCTACTCTCAGATATTCCATTATAATCATTGATTGTTGGATTTCTGGGGCTTTACATTATAGTTTTGTATTCAATTTTCATTGAAGGTAAGATTTTCTTAAGTTTTTCAATTAGTTCAAGTCCTAGGAGCAAACTATTGATACACTCTGACTATCTATTCAGTTCATTTTTATCTTGTTTAAAACTTTTACTTTTAATATTATCTCACTTTTTATAAGATGGGGCCTCATCAATATGATATCTAAACATGGGCGGACCGTAGTAGAGACCCAGGGGGGCTACCGCCCCCCCAACAATTTTTTTTTTAGTGTATATATATACGAAAAATGATTTTTGCTCTTCCAAAAAGTATTTTGAACCCCCCAAAAAATATTTTCGCCCCCCGCCCCAAAATGACTTTCTGGGTCCGCCCCTGTATCTAAACCGGGCCTCTCCAAATCACTAAACAGCCATGGCGGCCCGTTGTGGGCAGCTGCTCCTGTCATGTCTGAGGTCCAGTGGCGGACCCACCTTGAGTCCCAAGGGATCCCGGGACCCCACGGATTTTTTAAAAAAACTATATATATTATATATATAATATACAAAACTTTACCAATTAATGTATATATACAAAGCAAACCTAAAAGGTACAGAAAAAATGAAATAGAGTAACGGATATCTGTTCAAGGTGAAAGTCTATCCCCTTTTGATGTTAGAGGTTCGAATCCCATTGGCAACTTTTGTTTTTATGGCTAACACTTCCCCAATAATTCATATTTTTAAACCTTTCACAAAAATAGTTTCTACTCGAAAATTTCATGATAATAATTTGAACTCATTAACCGTTTCACAAAAATTCATGAACTTTCCGCAAATAATTTTTTCCATCTTGAATTGAAAGAAAAGTATTAAAATATTATTTATACTACATTTAATATTATAAAGTAAATTTAGCAATACTATATTAAAAAAAAATACAAAAGTTTTATCTTTTTGGCGAAATCTTCCCCAATAATTCATATTTTTTACACATTTGACAAAAATAATTTCTACTAGAAAAGTTCACGATAATAATTCGAACTCATATACTGTTTCACAAAAATGAACCAGAAGCTAATGATGTTAACTTTCCGTTAATAATTTGTTCTGTATTGATTTTAGAGAAAAGTATTAAAAATATTAATTATACTACATTTTATATTAAATTTGATATCTCTTATAATTTAGAACAAATGAATACTAATTTAACATAAATTTTATATTATGTTTTTGTAAAATATTTCCTCATCCTTTAAATATCCACAAGGTTAAAGTTTAAATTTTATTAACCCCTTTAAAGTTTTTCTCACCCTTTAAGCATGGATGTTTCTTTAAATATTTTATTAAGTGAAGAATTGGATCAAATGATTGCTAATTGTAAAATTAGTTTGACTAATAATTTATACGAGCAAAATATTTAGGAGATGATCCTACATTGAGAAAAAATATTGCAGATTTTTATCCTAATGTTCAACAGGGACCCCGTGACTCTATGTTTCTGGGTCCGCCACTGCTGAGGTCTGAGGATGAATGGTTATCGGAGGGCCATACAAAAGCGCTAACCATAAGAAGGAGAAGAAAGCATATACTTTCAAGCACATTCAGACATAAAAAACCAGAACAGCAAATCCAGGCACGTAGCCCGATTCTTTACCCGCTCGGTTCTGGAACTGTGTCCGATCCTACTCATCAGAGGTGTAAATATCATCCTAGACAAGGATACAATCATACAATATCGTACGGAGTAATTAACAACATTTGCTTTCGGAAATCGTGATTATCTTTTTACTTGTTACAATAGGTTGCAACTTAGTCACTGACTATTTGACTATACACCATTTGACTCGTTGTCTTTTTTTTGAAATCAAATAACTAAATTATTATTAAAAGAATAGCAAAGATACAAGAGAATGAATAGCCTAAAAGCTACAATGGGATGAGACATAGAACGTAAAAGATCCAATAAATCCTTCGATATCACTAACCCACAATAATGTAATCTAGTCTAAAACCCTTGATGTTCTTTTTGCTACTCCAATGAGAAAACAAAATAATTACAATTAAAAGATCAGGTTTACCAGCAACCAGAAAGGGAGAATTGGTTTGACCAGCAAACAACAAAGGAAACTCAATTAAACAGAAATTGTCTGAATCATTAGTTTGACCAACCACCGAAAAGGAAATCCAGTTGAGCGCTATCTTTTTCCTCGAGTGAGGCGGTGGTTCAGGAGAAGGACGAGCAATTGAAGATTCAGAAGAACTAGATTGAACATACCTTGACAACCATGAATGATGAATCATTCGATCCATCATCCATTACACCGATGAGAAAGACACAACCTTTAGACATTGTTAGGAGAACAAAACACACGTTCACCTGAAGCGGACGTAATTCTTGAGATGTCGGACCAAAACCGGAACTCTAGAAGATAGAAGAAATAAAAAAGAGATACAAGTATACAACATAGCAAAACCTTTTATTTATTACTGTCCAGAGAACGACTCGTTGTCCTTAACCACACTGCTTTTGAGTTTTGATTTATTTGGAACTCAACTCTAATGTACTTAAACTCAGTCAATTATCCGTTATCACTGAGGTTACGCAACAAACAAAAAGTTTTGCGCAAGAATGCTCTATTATGCCCATCTAAATTTGTATCAAGCAAACAAGAACAATATGCAAACACCACATAATTCTTAAACTCAAGAATCTCATAGAACACAATTTACCCAGAAATCCAGAATTAAATATGAAGAAGAGAAGATGACATTGCACTCGATCTTAACCAAGTCTCAAATCAACAACTAAAATCGTAAAATAAAAAAGAATGATGATACACTATCAAAGAAATCGGACGCACTATTGCACGCCACTCAACTTGGCCCAATCTACAAACTGCATCCCACCATATATATTATTGGCAAATCTTATGCCAACCGTGAAGCCCATCGCAACAGGCGGAATCCGTTTTGCCATTGGTGATGCTTCCACAACATGTTCCAATCCATTTATGATTTGGTAACGAGTGTTGGAAGATATCGCGAGGAAAACACCTGAACAATAAGCATATAAGTCCAGGGCTTTATATAGTCCTAAGGGCTTGTTTGGTACAACAGTTATAAAGTGCTGAACTCTGTGTTAAAAGTGTTGAGTTGTGCTGCATGAAGAACGTTAGTTTTGTAACTTATGGCTGAAACTTAAAGTCGTGATAATGTAGAAATGTTTAGTCCAGAGGTGCAGTGGATTTTTTTGGGTGAATAGTTGATCATTTTGCCTTGCAGTGGATTTAAAGCCTTTTTTAACTTTCGTGTCTTCTCAGTTCTTTAATTGCTATAGCTTTCTAAGGTGCAACACTCTTTGATTCAACCAAATGAGCTTTTGAACTACTAGAGTACTAGTAAGTGTTGACTTAAAAGCCAATACCAAACTGGACCAAAATCTACGAAAGCTTTATCTTTGAAAGATTTAATATAACCTACCCCACAGTGCAGCACTTTTCACTAAAGGAGGAACGGGTATATCATCTTCAGACTTCTTGATACTCCTGTAGTTATAACATCACCAAAGAGAAACATAAATAAATTACAAGGACAAGAGAATGTATATCAGTCAGTTCATTAAATCCAAAGGAATGTAGAGATACACAAGAGAAGGTAAAAGTAAAGTATGAAATGTTAATCGAAACTATCAGTAAAATTGATACTTGATACAAAGAGAGAAGGAAGATATTCCGTTTTTAGGTTATCGCGTGAGAACCTCAAAAGTTTATAGCTATATGTCTCCTAATTTCCTAGAGTGTTTTCTGTGGGAAATAACTCAATTAAGTCTTTCCGGATAAGTCTTTAAACTAATTCAAGTTAAATCAACACACTTGCAACCTAATCATGTTACCTAAGAATCATTCCCAGCGATAAATGTGACAGTAAAAACATCGCAAATCTATGACATAATCTATATACGAATAAAACATACGGAGTAGCAAGTTAATAATCCTAGAAGGCAATTACCAAATGAGAGTTCTACCATCTATGTTTTTTCAATTGAGCATACTAGTATCAAACCATACCTCTTAGCGTTCATAATCCCATTTGCTATTCCTTGACCTATGAGGCCGCACACGAATCCAACTGAGCCATACAACACTCCCTGGATTCAGAATGAGAAGGTGAAACTTCTTTATCATCCACTTATCAGACAAAAATAACAATAAGTTGGCACCTAGAATAGACCTAGAGTTTCCAAATGAATAAACTGATAATTAGAACAGTAAAATGTAAAAACTTGAATTACGGATGTCATTAGAAGTGATCTCGACCTTATAAAAGTAGGTGGCAACCCGCTGCTGCAATGAAAATCTACAACCTGGCCTCTCAGCTTCAAAAACACTGCATCAAAAATTTAAAATTACATCAACCGCGGAGATAATTTATACTACGTATTACTTTAATCCAGAAAACTACTTTTTGAATAGGTAAGTAAATAAATAGATCAATAAATAAATGAATGGATGGATGGATGAATAAATAAACAAATGCAAGCACAGAAAAGCTAAGGTATAGGTAAAGACTAAAAGATCAGAGCGACAGAGCCTGCTCCAAATGTATTAATGTTATCTCCACCTTGTTTTAGAATATCTGAGGAATACTTTTTGGGAAGGACATTCTATAATGACCCGTTTGAGTCCCTTAGAATGTTAGGCAAAGAAGTTAAGGGGTAAAATATAGAGCAAATTTAGTAAGCACACCAACATGCTCAGTATAGAGCACGCTGGCATGATGAAGGTTGGGGATTCTTTTATCTTACAAAATGGGAAAATCTACACCATTCATCATGCCAACATGCTCCATAGTGAGCACATTGGGAAATCTGTGAGGGTAAGAAAATTTGGGGGGAAGTTTAAAAAATTGGTTCAGGCACAACACAATTATTGTGTACACTATCTAGACAGAAATGTCATAATTCATAAACCTAACTATATGTAAAAAGAAAGTAGAAGTTTCAATTGAATTTGATTTTCATTCGTATTTTGCAAGGTAAAATCAAATATAACAAAATGACTTCCCAAGGCATTTTTCTCCCTTTCCCTAAATAGCCTACAGCCACAATCCCAGATTGCTAGCAATCCCACTATAAATGAGTGATTCAGAGATATATGAATATATATATATATCCTAATGCAGGGCACCTGCTGGGAAGAGATCCGGATGCATGCTGCAGCCGTCCAAACAATCCAGTTGAAACTGACTTCTTTCCGAACCGGACATAAGGAGCCAGCATACCAACTAAAGCAATGTCAACAACAATGCCAACCAAAAGATCAGCAGCATACAATTCAAACTCTGCCCAGAAATCCTTTCCTCTTTTTTGAACCTCAGCAAAAGTCGCACAGCAAGAGTCTATCACAATCTGCACTATTAGAGCATATATAGCCGTATATAAACATGGTTGGTGAAACCAAACCAAAAAATTAAAAACCAAATTCTCAAGCGACATTTGATTAACCTCTGTTCCAACTTTAAATAGAAAAGAAGGATCCGCTAGCATTCTATCCCTGAGCATTGAGCAATATCTCATTAAAAATCCGAGAGGCCAAGCTGCAGCCTGGAAATCATCAAGTCATAGAGGTGTAACCGTGTAAAGATTCTCCAGCTAAACATAGAGTAACATATAAAAGTATAATTCAGAAACACTTTCACCTGCAAATCCAAGTACCGAGTAAGAATGAGTCTGCGAAGCCCCATAGCCTTTGCAATCTCCAACATATCATCGGGAAGATAAGCGCCTCGCTTCTCAACCTCCCTCATAACGTCCTCGAACTTCATTATCGGTCCAAACTCATTTTCATCATCGTTACCCTCATTTTCTCCTTCACCGCCGCCGCCATTTCCAGACGGAAATCGTCCGTTTCCGCCACTTTTACCGTCATCTAGCTCCGCTTCTTCCTCTCCACCACTCGACAAGGTTGGGGAAGCTTGTACGGACTCCGATCCACCAGTACATTTGAATTTGTAAAGTCGTCCAGTATTCCGGAAGGAAGGGTTTAAGGGTACCAAGTTGGGGGATTTGGAGCTGCAACCGAAGACGTGGAATTGAAGGATATGGTTTGGAGTTGGACATTGCTGGGAAAGAAGATGGAGGTTTTTCGGGGGGCAGAAAAGCTTCGAGAAATTGAAGCTGCTGGGCGCGGGAATCGACATGGCTTCCGACTCGGGTCTTGGTACGGGCTTGAATCAATTAAATTTAGATTCCAAACAAAAACACACTTTAGGTCTTTAGTTGGGGGGTAAATTATACTACCCCATCCCGGACAGAATTTACTTTTGAGAAGAATTAATGTAATATATTAGCAGCTCAATAGTTACAAAAATAAATGTCTTGCATTCCCTTTCACTTTTGAGAAGAATTAATGTTATTCACTCAAATGTAAAAAATGGGTGGATAATGAAAAGTAATTAGGACATTTAATGTAAAAGGAGTTGCTTAAAAAGAAAATGTAAAAGAATAAATGTGATGTCTCAAAAAAGAAAGTGTAAAGATTTAAATGGGACGCAGGGAGTACTTCTATTCCATTCAAGGGTTCCAAATCACTATTCACATGATTAACATAAACCATTCTTAATTTTTTGCTTTATATATCAAATTTTGATAAAATTTAATTTTCTTGATCAAACTTTGTAAATTTTTTAATTCAGTTTATGAGTATACCAATTTTATTTACTAAAAAATAATTAGAGTGTGAACATGGATTAAATTGTTTTATCATTAGTTAAACATAGTAAACTGAATCGGGAACTTCTCTGTGGGACGAAGGGAGTACTCGTATTGGAGCCAAATTACCAAATTGGTAAAAAAGAGGATCGTTTGACAGATTGATAAAAAAACCACTTGAGACATATTGGTAAAAAAGGTCGTAGTGACAAATTGGTCAATTTTTTGTGAGTGATAAACTTTTGATCATCGATTTTAGAATTTCCGACATTTCATATTCTAAGTATTGTAAAATTGACATTTTCAGTCTTTTTACTTTGATTTTGTCATCAAAAGTGGATGTCTAAAAATGTCAACGATCATGTTGAATCAGCATATTGATAATAGCGGATTCTGTTAACTTTTATAACTAACCGTTTTCACCAGCGTTTGAAATAAAATGTTTGGAACTTAACTGTTTGTGATTAAATGTAAAGACGTAAAATGACCATTAAAGATATGAATTTAAAAGTATATATATTTATCTTAACTTTATTTCTTTTATTTTTAACAAGTCTTTGAAAAGGTTTTAAAATTATATTTACATTTATTTTAAGTAACCATGGAGTATATTTAAAAAGTACTAATAAATAGTCATATGGAGTAGAATTCTGAAGTAGATTTTTTTAAATGGAGTAGATTTTTAAAAACACTAATAAACAGTCATATTTATAATATAAATTACTAAAAAATATGAATTTATATGTGTATGCTCGCATTAATGTACATATCTTAAAAATGATAGTGTTAGTAATTATTAAAAATAAACGTAGACATAATTTTTAAAACTTTTTTCAAGACTTATTTAAAAAAATTAGATATATAAATTTCAAATTCATTTTTAATGGTCATTTTATGTTTGAAAAACTAATTGCAAATTTTAAGTTACTAACATTTTATTGCAAACAATCTTCTCTCTAGGGTTGCCGTTCGATGCCTTAGAGTAGCTTACGATCTTTCCGTTTTCATCGAGGACGAAGAATGGCGTGAGGTGAGAGCGTGGTCTGGTGCGGGTTTCAGCTGAAGACGTCGGCAACAGCGAAGGAATAGGAAGTGAACATCGGTGCTGCTTGTTAACGAAGGTAGTGAAAGTTTTTGGCAGAGCTTAGCAACGTCGAGGCTCGACTTAGGGCATTGGAGGAGGTCGTTTTTCAGTATAAAAAGATGGCTATTGGGGAAGAAAACAGCAATTTGAATTTTGATGATGAGGAAAATGGGAATTTTGATACATCCGAGAAGAGGTCTGAGTTTCCGGCTTTCAAAAATCCATTGGCTTCAATTTGACGCCCGGGCAAAGGGGTATCTATCAAAGAGATAGACGATAAAAGGTATTTGTTTACTTTTTATCATATTATGGATATGAATCGTGTTCTTGAAGATGGTCTTTGCTTATTTGAGAAAAATTTATTACTGCTTAAGGTGGTTGGACCAGATGATATTCCCCATAAGATGATTTTGTGTGAAACTGAGTTATGGGTGCAAGTGCACAATGTTCCCTATAAGTTTATGAATATAGGTACTCACCAGTAAAAAAATGGCATATAGTGACATTAAATTAGTGTCACTAAACGATTTTGTGACACTTGGAAAGTGTCACAGAAAAGTGGGGCTAGTGACGCTAAATTTAGTGTCACTGTTAACAAATCACTTTTGTGTCACAAAATTATGACATATAAACATCATAGAGAACTGTGATATATATATGTAACAAAGATTTTTGTGATACCAATACATCATGTTTTTTAGTGATATATACATACACTACTAGAAAAAGGCCTTACAGTGACATCAAATTAGTGTCACCAAAAGTTTCTGTGACGCTAAAAAAACGTCAATGTACATGATTCATTAGTGTGTGTGTGTGTGTGTATTAATAGGGGCATACCCGGAAATCATAAATGTAATTAAGTACAACTCAAAAAACAAAACACAAGTTACAATTATAGCTAGAATTGAGATAAAGCACGGTCTATAAGACATAAAATAATCTTTAAGTGCCAAGCCCCGACAACGACATTCTTATGGAAGTAATCAACAACACGTGCTACCTTTCCCCTGTTCACATCAACTTGTCACCTGTGATAACAATAACAAAATGCATGATTGGAGAAGTATTAAAAAAAGATCATATTCTGGAGCAATTAAATCTGCATTGTAAACAAGAGTGTACATAGTGATTAAGGATCTTATGGGGAAAGGTCCATTCATCCTTTTGCATAGGCAGAAGCTACCAATCCAAGAGACTAAGAGGTATTTAATAAAAAGATATTAAAATGTGTTATTTGACCGAACAATTCCCACATGTGTTAGTTGAACGAGTAGAGAAATACTTGGATAGCTTGGAGGAGCAGCTTGTGGATTTGTCTTCCCTGTTGTATGACCATCGACTGCAAGAAGCAAACATTAATTGCAGCCAAATTTTTCAAAGCTCGATGTTCACACATCAGTACGTGGAACATGCATGTACTGGCAAATGAAAGGGAAATGATGAAATGCTATAGGATAGAGTACAAGGTTCCTGTGCAGTCTTCTCGAAATCTGATATATGTTGGAATTCTTTTAGCTGGGCTTTTTGTATACTTCGTTGTAATTTTTCTCTCTTCCCCTGTATGCTTAAATAGATAGAGTATAGGATACAACTACTTACTTTTATTATATAATACTATAAATAGGGTTGATTAAAAAAATGGGTTAATTGACCATGAAGTTATCGATCTTACCATCATGCAGGTCAAGAAGATCATATCTCCAATAGCAGCACCATCTAAACTTAAAAACGAATACACATTTTTTATATATAAGAGGTTGTACCAGCCACACTGGAGGAGTCCTCGCCCCTACAATCACCGCACAGTGCTCCTCCAGATACATGGAGCCTTGCATTAACAAAGACCTGCAATTCTAGCATATAATTGAAACTACCACTCAAGGAAATGAAAATCTAGAATACATAGTGGATCTTAATAATCAATAGCTTACTGCAGCATGTTGATACTCTAGTCAGTATAACTTCACAAGGCTGAGAGTATACTTCTTAAGCCATGTTCAGTAAATATTTACAAGTCAAACAACAAGGATTTAACGCAATGGCCCTGTATGAATTTACAAACAAAAAAAAAATGAAACTACAGAGTATATACATAATTTAATAAGCATTCCTCAAACACAAAAAACATCGGAAATAAAATAGACTAGCATACCAAGTATAGATAGTTTCCAGCAAATCTATCACCACCGCCAGTAGCACATGCCTGCAATTATTAAAGTGTCAAAAATAGGCATGGAAGATACAAAGAAGAACCGACATATCTTGTTATATTTGGCACTTTCAGCGCAATGTTTGCAAATGAGAAGAGTGAAAATCAGACAAAAAGTAATGGACTTCACATGTTACCATAAGTTATAGTGTATTCTAAACATTTGTTTTGGTGTTAAATTTCAGATGATGTTCGGTGTTGTATTCTCGCAGGTACCTAGTCATCAATATAGTGGCTTATGTTGGCCACTCTTGAGGAAGGGAGGAATTTGACAAGATCGAAGAACTGACTTCCAGATTAGCATTCCAAAGTTGGAATTGTTGCAAACTCCAAATGTTAAACAGACCTCTAGCACATGTACTTGTGTTTCTCTGTAAAAGATGAAAGTTAAACGGAGCATTGACTAGAAACTCCCCTTGACTAGTTGAATGAGTTAAATCGTAACACATTGCTCGCTAAGTTTGTCAATACGTGAATACCAAAAACTCCCCTTGACTAGTTGAATGAGTTAAATCGCAACACATTGCTCGCTAAGAAAAAGTTTATAATTATACTTTTGTTATCTAACAAAAGGATACTCATGAAATTAAAGACACATCATAAGCTTTAGAAGAAGTTAAAAGGCACAAAATCTAATGGAGGAAAACTAACTTCAGATCAACACTAATAATGAGAAGCCTTAACACTGTCCAGGCCTCCAGGGCTTGCATTTTTGGATGAACCATGGCATGATGGGGAGGAGAAATTTTTGAAAAACAATATTCTCCATACAAACATCCCAGATTTTCTCAAGTACGTGATTCAACCATCTTACACTTTCTGAATGAGATAGAACCTGGAGAAACGAAAGAGGACAAAGAGAAACCCGTTTACAATGCACCAAAGAGGGTATATATGGGATGATAACAAAGCTGTTAGAACTTAGCAGTTAGGAAGGAAGCATCAACATATTTCAAGCCTGCTGTGAAAAATACACCACATCAAAAATTAATTCAAATGCAAATAAAAAAAACGATTCCAACCATACTTACTAATAGTATGTTAATCGATCGTAAAAATCAGTTCATACGTCATAGACATCACAAGGAAACAAATAAAGATACAGAGCGATGTCAACTTTTAAACAATGAAAGTTCCAACAAATCAAAAACATAAAAGTTCAAACACTATAAACATGAATTTAAGAAAACAAGACATTAAATTCAGTTCATAAAAGGGATAAAGTCTGCATGTTATTCCACATAAATCATTCTTAATTAACTTAGAAACTAATTGAGATAATTAGATACCAAGTTTTGTGACTCGGCCGTAGAGGACTCGGCCTTCTCCTGCTTCTTCCTCGCTGTAGCCGTCGCAGCAAGAATCTGGTAGAATGACAGTGAACAGTGACCAATTTCCGGTCCTTAACTTCACCCCACTCAAGAACGGCGTCCAGAAGTGTGGCCGAGGTAGACGAACACCAGGCAAACCCAACAATCCAAGATTCAACAACGAAATCGAAGCAATCAATCGACCCGTCTGTGAAATGTAAAATCCGCCCTAAATCTCAAAACCAAGCTCGGAAATGGAATCAGGAGAGAATTTCGACCAAGCAACACCAAGAAAACTGAATCGGATGCCACCCAGCCGAAGATCGACGAAGCCCATTCGTTTCACGCGTCCGTCAACACCGTTCCAGAGCTCTGCCTTCTCTAATCTTTTTCAGGCGTTTTCACAGGCATCCAGAGATGCTCTCTTCTAGAGGATGTCGTGTCACCAGTTTCTTAGTAGCAGAAGGGGAGCGACGAGAATAGCTGATGAGTACTCTCTGCTAGGAGTGCTAGGTTTCTATGAATGAAGAGAGAAAGAATGATGTTAAAGTTGATTAAGAGACCAGAAAAAAAAAATTAGGTGTTAAAATATGACAAAATAATGTTAATAGAAAATAAAATAGGGTGTGAACGTCACTATCTGATATTGATACTATTGTGTCAGAAACTAATGACACATATACATCGTAAAAACATATGTCGTATTTTCACGACACTTTATTAAAAAGTGTCACTAACAAAGTGTCATTATAAGCATGTTTTCTAATAGTGACTGCTAGAATGGTGGGAAACTATATAGGTGAGTTTATTATTTTTTTGGAGGGCCATTTTGATGAAAAGTGGGAGTCTTATTTGAGAATCAGGGTGAGAATGGATGTAAAGAAGCCTTTGAAAAAGGGCTCTACCCTTACGAGAGGGGGAATTGAACATTGGGTGAACTTTAAATATGAAAAATTCCCTAATTTTTGTTTCATTTGTGGGGTGATTGGGCATTCTGATAAATTCTGTCCCTTGAAATATGAGGAGGATATAGTTTTGGAAAAAACTTTTGGGGTAGAACTTCGAGCAAGTGGAGGGGTGAAGATTAGCCCAACACACGGGGTAATAAGTGGTCAGTGAAAAAATATCCAGGTTCAAGGGTGGTCAGACAACAGAGGAGGACAGGTCAAGAGGGTGAAGGTACTGGGGAACAATGAGGGCGAAAGTCTACAGCTGGTACATATAATAATGTCACCAAAGAAGGAGGCATAGGCAATACTAAGGAGGTGTCAGTGAACTAGAAGCGCAGAATGTGGGCCGGGGCCCCTGGTCCATATACTCCATCAGCATTAAATCATCAAATATCAAGCCTTAGCATTTAAACATCATATTCCATGCAATTCCATGCAAAATATACATATATAGGTTGGCCGGGGTTGATCCCCCCTCAAACCGGGTCCCGATACGCGTTTTCGGCAAAAACGGGCATCAGAACCCGTAGGCTAACCGACGCCGATTCTCCCTCAGATCGGCGTCGGTTCACTGCATTTTCTCGTGAATCGGCTAGACAATGGCTTAACCGGCGCCGTTTCAGGCCCCTAGCCGGCGCCAGACTTCCTGCCGCTGTCCCGGGTCAACGGTTCGTTGACCCCCAAAACGTATTGCATTTTCTCCGAAACCTATACACAATATGTATTAAGTCGTAAACAATCAATAAATATCATTTTGGTCATTCAAAACATCACATATGCTTTTATATGCATTTTTATTCAATTACATGCATAATATACCATTTTAGTTCACACAAGCCTAATCACCTTGACTAACTACATGTTTAAACTCATCTAAACATCTTTATGAATATATATAACATTTTTAGTTAATCTCATACTTAACCCAAGAGTTATAAGATATTAAGTCGTCCACTCACCTTCAATGAGTTTTAAGAAGTTCTACCCCTCTTAGTTGAACTCTGGTAAAACTCTGGCGAGATTTGAAGAACTCCGACGGTACCTCCAGTGACTCTTTGAACTCCGTGAAAGCATTAGAAACATCTGAGACAAGTTCCTAACAAGGTTTCATCATCACAAAAATCACATCAACACAAATAACCTCTAAAAGGTTATTTTCCGGCGAACCGGTCACTCTGGCTTCTAAATCCGTTATTGGACTTCGAACTACCTTTCAACCCCTTATTCTACACTTCTAAATATGTAGAACAATAATAGGTGTCCTTCGTATGATATATAAGTCATATGAGAATTAAATGATGGAAGAAAAGTACTAAAGAGCCTTTACCACTAGTAGAATACTGGCCTACAGTGACACTTTCAGATATAATGCTACTACTAACACAAAAGTTTCACTATTTTCTAACATAAATACATCACCATCAAATAGTGACACCTTTTAGGGAGTAGAGTAAAAAATCTACTAATGGGCCAGCCTACAAAGTACTACGTAGTATTTCAACACTTGCGTTTTTCCCACTAACCTCTCTTTTCAGATCAATTGTCAGCTTCCTTGACCTTGCAGCGCGCAACTCCATCTCCTTAGTCAGTGATTCCTTCTCGTTACTAGCCATCAGTTCTCGTCACCGCCATTTCATCGCCTCCTGCCTAGACGTCTCTGGATACACCCAGTGGCGGACCCAGAGATTTGTGAGAGCAGGGCACACTAGACACTAAACTTGCTCTATAATAAAATTTCAAATGTAATAAAAAATGGTAAAACATGAATTAAATTATACAGAATAGTTAATTACATATTAAATAGTCCACTACTGCAACTTTGGTAAATCAAGCCTACGAGTTTTCATATTCTGAAAAATGTTGCATAATAGTTGCATTATCAATGATTCTAAAAACATCTCTCTCGATGTAGCACACCAAGCAATCCGTAATATAGTCATCTCACATCTTATTGCGAAGATCTGTCTTGATAATATTCATCGCAGAGAAGGCCCTTTCAACGATGGTTGTTGCAACTGGTAATACTAAAGCCAGCTCAATTAGACGATATACCAAGTTAAAAGAATTGTGAACTTTAAGTTCAATCATCTTTTTACAAACTTCACCAATAGTTTGTACGACAGAAAATAATTCATATGCTCTCATTACATCATCTCTTACTCGAGGCTCATATTCATTGATTGGCTTTCGTAATGCTGGATCGCTAATGATATCCCACTCAGACGTACTATTTGCGCGACAATCTAATCAGTTGAATAGTGATATCAAGCCGCAGCAAAAGCGTTTAATATCTCATTGGAAAGCTCCACTCAGACGAATTCTCTTGTCAGATTCCGAACTTGATTCGTAGTTACGCTCCAACCGAATCAAATCTCATGAGATAATACTGATGAAGGGGATTGTCATGTGCTTAGGGATTAAATCTGATTTGACTTGCACTCAGCCGAAGATTGTTAGAATCAAATTGTTAGAGGTCACCAGATGACCTCTAACAATTTGAAGACTCGAGGTCAGAACTCAGGATTAAATTAAAACTCGAGTTGACACTCAGGTCATATGTTGAATAGTTATTCGTAGTTACAATCTTCGGCTGATTGCGAGTAGACTGATTTGATTCTCTCTTGATTTAATCATGAGCTTAGGGATTCGGCTCGGCTTATACTGATGAAGGGGTTGCATCCAACAAAGATATCCTCATCAGCTTCATCTATTAAGCTCGTTCTGGCGCGTGGCTGTTGTTTGGGCTTTGATGATTTGTCATGTTTCACTTTTGCCCGTTTCTCCCGGATGATGACATCCTGATCATTTTTATGACATGCGCTGCTTCATCGTAATCTGGCTTAGAACATGATGCTGAATCGCTAATGATATCCCCTAATGTCATTAGACTCATCTTGAACAGTACTTACATTCGAAACAACAACAATTGCATTACTTGAGATAGACTAATTAGGAACGTTTGAAGAACTATCTCCCGGAGTTCAAGACCTCTTACTCCGAAATTACAAATTTATCTAAACTCATTTTCCTAATAAACAAGACAAATATAATAAAATCTAATCAAATCAAAAGAGAATTTGACTTTGCACCCCATGTATTGTGTGATATTTGACTTTGCACCATATTTTCAAAATCATTAATGTATGCACCACAATTCACTATAAAATCATTTGACTTTAGAAAAATGAAAACTAATAATCCAACCTTTTAGCGGTCTTCTTATAATAGTCCCTCTCACCTTTTGATTATTCAGGAATAATCCAACCTTTTCACCTCATCTTCATGCAATGGTCCCTGACCGGTTGATGACATGTTATTCCAAGTTATTTTCTTATCTTTGCAAAACATTATATGACCATAAGGTGAGATTTATGGTATAATATATTGCAAAGATAAGAAAATAACTTTGAATAGCAGGTCATCAACCAGTGAGGGAACATTGAATGAAGATGAGGTGTAAAGGTTGGATTATTCCTCAATAATAAAAAATTGGGACTATTGTAAGAAGAGCGCTAAAAGGTTGGATTATTAGTTTGCATTTTCCCTTTGACTTTGCACCCCACTTCTCACATTTTTCGACCTGATGGGGGTGCATACATTAATGATTTTAAAAATGGGGTGCAAAGTCAAATATCACCCAAAACATGAGGTGCAAACTCAAATTCTGCCTTGAATCAATTTCTGCATCCTAATTCATATTTATTTCACTAAATTAAATGAATAAACTCTCATAAATTAGAACCCTAATTCCCAATTAGAGCGCATTCACAAATTCAAACTACCAAAGTTCAAGTAAACAAACAATCCTGAATATTCTTGATTATTAACAATTGTAATTTTTAAAATAATCCTCTATGGCAACTAAGAAGCAGGTGTCGTAATCCCGTAAATGCAGAATAAATTGGAAACAAACTTACAAATCAAAGAAACATGGACCGATTGAGCGGTGCGGGCGTGCGTTGGTGCAGCCTCAATTCAGCAAGATAACGAACTTCCGCTTTGCCGTCCGTAGATTTTGTTTTTGGAGAACTTTCGCCTTTTTCATTCTACTCTTATTTGTTTTTAGACTTTTAATAGTTTTAGTTGCCTGCACATTTGTCTACTCTTTTGCATTTTAACTTGTTTTGTTACTTTTTGTTTTCAACCCTTGATTTTTTTATAATTTTATATCTTTTATTTTAATTCAGTTAAAATTTAAATATTTTGTATTAATTTTTTATATACTTCCTCCGTTCCATAAAAGTTACAACATTGAAATTTCTGCACTATTCACACACCTTACTTTGTCTACGATTTTGGGTAATTTCCCTTAACTCTATGAAGTTAAAAAAGGAAAAAAATAAAAGTGAAACGACAGGCATTTATTCAATAAACGACATTCCATTTTCTGGATATTAAATTACGGAGTAATTGAATTAAACATTATTACGTCCTTACAAAATTACTCGTACAACCTTACTCCTTAGGTTATTTTGACCGTTCAATTCACGGAGTCACGGACCATCTCTGGAAGCCGGAAAATAGAAGATATGGGTGCTCGCTGCTGCGCATTTTGGTGAAGAGTTGAAGACTGAAGTCGTTTGTGAGAAGGTAATGTTATCTTTTCTTCTTTTATTTAATATATTTTAATATTTGTATGTGTGAATTGTAATGTTTTGTTGAAGTGTGTGTCCTTTGTTCATTTATTTTATTAGACAGTTTACTGGACCTCTGAATTCGTTCTTTATTTCTTTTAGTGTGTATTTGTTAAGGAAATAATCTTATTAATTTAATAGTGAATTTATTGATTAAATATGAACCAAGGCTTATTATTATATGAATTTGTTGTATAATTTGTTAGGTTAATTATGTTAAAATTTCTAATAACGAGTGAAGTCATCAAAAACCTCTATCGAAAAAAATAAAAGGTCAAAATTAGCTCTTGTTGAATTCAATTCTGATCGATAAGGTGGTTGCTGATTAAGGTTTACATAAATCTATTTGTGATTTTGATTCTTTGAGTAGAGATCACGTCCGTTTCGAGTACTAAAGATTTTTTTTGATTGGATTGAAATTTTCTGGTCTAGTTCAGGTCGGGTCTGAACTGAAAATATTCCAAGTAAAAACATCCTAATTATTAATCAAATAGGGCTTTTTGAGTAGTTTTGATGCTTCATCGGAGTATGTTTCTCAGCACCCCTTCAAAAAAGTTCTTATTCCGCCACTGTTCATGGGGAAAATAAACATGATAGGACTAATGTAATACTCCGTACTAAGTAACACTGAGCAACAGTTTATATGTGTATATGTTCCAAAAAATATGCTTATTATGGGTAGTATATTTTATTGAAAACTAGTACAGAGTATAATAGTATATAATAGCTAATACACATTTTCATAAATGAATATCTAAACTTATACATGGTAGCAATTTAGTTTAATTTTATACCAATTTCATTGTTTTCAAGCTTGTTTAGAAGCTTTAGATATTCTATTTTGATTTGTTCATTATTCTTGAAGGTCAAGGATCACTATCTAAATGAGTTTTGCTAATGGTAATCAATCATCACCATGCAGGTAGGTGGATATTCTTATTTACTGGTATACAATAGAGTTTGGCATGCTTAACTGGAACAAATGATTAAATCCCATTCGATCATTTTGATGGGTTGTTTTTATTGTTTTGACGGGTTTAAAAGATGATAACATTTTAATGCAAGCTTATGTATATAATGAATATTGCATTTTTTGTCATCGATAAAGAATTTTGAAGTTTAACCATTTTAAGTCTGGAAATTTTGTGGTGTTTTTTACTAAATTATTCAATACTTTACTTATGAAGTTTGTATTAATGTTGGGATTTAACCATTTCTATGCTTTATTGATGCTTGTGTGCATGCTTAAATTCATTTTGCAAATAATGGTTTTAGTTAATTGTGTTACAAACGGAAACTCATATTCTCGGAATGTGTTTGTAATATCTCAGTGCAGTTGTCTATTAAGGCTTTCAGCCGTTCATTAGTATTTAGTGCTGAAATGTTTAATCGGTTATGCAGTTATCGGTTGGTTATTTAATTGACTGACTGAATGCTCAGTAGTGCAATACCTAAAAGTGTAACAATTTATTACTCTCATGTAGATATGACCCATGCAGTCTTTTGTCTAGGAATATATATGGCTGCTTCTAGCCTCAATAGAAGATAGATCTACAACTTCATTCACTCGTTGAAACCATAGACAAAACAAAAAGTCACGCTTGGCAGCGGGAATGATAGCATCAACGGTGAAGAAGCCATTGTTGGGACTCACTGTCCTAGCTTTCTCCATCTTCATAGCCATCATTTTGTTTCCTCCTTTAAATCCCTTTTCTGACACCCTATTTTCTCCCAATTCTTTGCTGTAAGTTTTCAACGCATCCCATTCATAATTATTTATATATTTAGCTCCCCCATTGTTTTCTCCTCTTCGATTTGCTATAAATAGATCCACTTTATCTTTGCTGAATTTTCGTCTACCGATTTTTTTTCTGGTAAGTCAGACACGAAAGGCCAGAAATATGGAGTGCCCGAAGGCTCGTGGGATGGCGGCCTTGCAATTGGTGGATTCAACAGAACTTTAATGGTCAGTTAATCAGTTTATGCTTTTTTTCAAGATTTTACTGAAGCTCCACTGTGTTCATTTCGTAAAATATGCAGCGGTTCTTTATAAATCTGAAAAAAGAAATAAAGCAATGTAAAGTTCGAAAATAAGCGTATTGTTTCCCCCCCTCAAAATAGGATTTAATAATTACTGCCTCCATATCTTGACATTACCCGGCATTAGCAATGTTAATGACATTAATTACTCTCATTTTTTGAATTTCTATAAACGAAAAGTTTAACATACCCTTTTGAATAAATATTTTACATGGGGATTTTATGTTCTTCAAAAGTTATAGACTTTCACTGGCTTCCAATGCAAAATTTGCATATGGTTTTTGTCTTTGTAGCTCTCCCAGATGAGACCAATGGTTATATCAGAGTGGATTGTTATGGTGGGCTCAATCAGATGAGGCGTGATGTGAGTTCTCTATTACTTGAATGCTCCTTAATGTGTAATTTACTAATTCTCTTTCTTTATCTTTGTAGGAGCTGTAGTGGGTGGGTTATTGCGGGTACCGGACCTGCTTGAGTCCTAATGAGTAGGATTTTGGTAGTTAGTATTAGTAGAACTCAGGACTTCATGTTGTACTGTAATGCTCTAATACCCAATTTGAGAACTAAATATACATTTCATTGTTCCCTCTACACCTAAATAAATCGCTCTCTTTGCTTTTTAGCCCGTTGCAAAAGTATCACTCAATTTCTTTTTCAAACATAATAAATGTACTTCCTGTTTCTCCCTCTAAATAAATTTCAGCCACACAGTTTTTTTCATTTTTTGACTTTTGTGCTCTACTACTCGGTCAAAATTGGGAGGTTAATTAGAGACGGAGGGAGTAATAAATACAATCTTTAATAGTATTGTAGTCCATAATGATATTAGTATAAAGAAATTATGGGAAAATCGTACTTTCAGTCCCATAAATAGCACCCATATTGAAACGTAGGCCCTGTGATAAAATTGTGGTTAATATGGTCCTATAAGGGGTGACATTTACAATCTGGACGAGGACCACATTTACATGCATCCGGCAATTTAGGGGTGACATTTACACACTTCAGAACACATGAACTAGATTTCAATATCGACACTATTTGAGTTATGTATAAATAAACACACACATATATCAATGCCTTTGTCTTCGAAATGAGTTATGGGTTTGTTCGGGTACCCGCTGGGACTGTTAAATGGGGTTTGTGTGAAAATTAGATGGGATTGGGATGTATTGATGTAGTATAGCAAGTTGGGTTCCGGAATGGTTTTTGACAAATGGGCGGGTATCCAACCCACTACCATCACTATAAGCAGGTTTCGGATTTGAAATGAATCATGCTTTGCTATACAGTTATGTGATGGAGTTGGCGTAGCTCGTTTACTTAATGCAACTCTTGTTCTGCCCAAGTTTGAAGTCGCTGCATACTGGAATGAATCAAGGTAATTCAGCGCTGAAGGTTGTTTTTTGAACAATATGTTAATGTGTGATTCTAATTGAAGTGGTACCTTTGTAGTTTACTTAAAATATAGTTACATTACTCCCTCTATTTCAAAATGTTCTTCCTACTTTCCACTGTTTCAAAAATGTCTTCCAATTTCATTCTAAGGATAAAACTATGCAGATCATTATTATTCTACTATTCTAATTAAGTCACATTCAGACAATTCCACTATCTAAAAGATTATATAAAAAATAGAGCGTACGGATGGATTGTGACAAAGGGAGTATTAGTATATATGCCTCATTTAGATTGATTAGAGCCTTCATGATTCCCGTGATTTCAGCAATGGTGTATTTTCAGGAATCGCCTAGTTATTGCAGAGTAGCTCTTTCAATCCCAAACATGGGTATCACATCCTCACATTTTCACGAACTCTATTACTTCCAGAAATAAAAATCATTCCAAATGAGACCATAAATCCTAGTTTGCACATGCATTGGTATGATAATGATGAAAATGGACTCTTCTTTGAATTCAATTTCTTCATTTTTCTAACTAGAAGCAGATGCAAAGCATGACATGACCCATTAATTGTGCGTGTAATCCATTATTTGATAATAACCAAACCAGGAAAATCCTTGGGCTATGTATGGAACTTTAAATATTGTATTTACCTTGAAAAATTCTAAAGGAATATCAAATTTGACCAATCCTTTTTTATTTTTTCAATAAATATTTACTTTTTTAGTATTAACATGACAGATTGTACGAAAACAGTTAAAATTGGTCATTTGACTTGATCCTTAAGATTTGTTAGTTGTAATAGTTCTGATTAGATGAGATATGCCTACTCTGATAAGGGTTTTTCATTTTTCACACAGTGAATTTTCAGATATATTTGATATCGATTATTTCATCAAACAATTGAACGGATTTGTTAAAGTGGTAAAAGATCTTCCTACAGAGATTGCTTCAAAGGAACCTTTCGAAGTTGATTGCAGAAAACGGAAAGGCCTATTTGACTACGTTGAAAGTGTTCTTCCTTCTCTTTTGGAGCATCGCTATATTGCTATCACACCTGCAATGAGTCAAAGGAGGGATAGGTATCAGTTCCTTTCATAATTGAGATAAGATCTTCTGTGCTCTGTTGCTATTACTCCCTATTTGCGTCCCCGTGTGAATCGTAGTTATGGGTGTGTTGGTGTGGTCGATTTGAGGCAGTCTTGTCTATCACGAAAAGATGCCCTATTTGTGATTTTCTTCCCTGAATAAGTTCGAGGTTTTTAAATTTTTACAGCATTAACACTGTTTTGGATTTTCCATAGGAGAGGAAAACAAGAGGGAAATTGGATTTATTTTCCCTTCTTATGATCACTTCTTGTGTTAGGGTACAGGAAATTTATTAATTTTATTTGAGTTATATATTTAGGAAGAAAGTACATTTAACAAGCTATTAGTTTACGATTTTGATCGTTATAACACAAACTATGACACAACAAATTTTAAAATTTAAGTAGGATTAAAAGGTAAATTTTATATTAACTGTTGACTTTTCCTTCCACTTGGGAGTGAAAGAAGATGATGGAAATTAAAGGTTGTTTTCATTCTTTCAAAATGCAATGCAATTGATTAGTCCGTTGATACCCTTATTCATCTAACTTAAATGACCATTGTCTTTAGCTTTGCTATAGATTGAGTTTCCTCCAGTCTCTTTCTTAATTAGTGTGCATAGGGGGAGGAAAACACAGGGGAGTAATTGTGGAAATTTGTTTTATGTACTTCTCCTTTCACCATCACCACCACCATTATGATTATTATTTATCTTTATTATCTTATAAAAACAATCAACCTCTCATCTTTTTTAGGTATCCTCTCCATGCAAAAGCTGCATTTTGTCAAGGTTGTTACAACGCCTTACGTCTCGTAGGCTCACTTGAGAAGAAAGCTTCTGATCTTCTACAAACCATCCCAAAACCCTTCTTGTCCCTCCACCTCCGGTTTGAACCAGACATGGTGGCTTACAGCCAATGTGACTATCCGAACCTCTCCCGCTCTTCCACAAAAGCTATAGAGGCTGCCCGAAGTGACAGAAAGCCATGGACAGGAGAATCTGCCCGGATTTGGAGAAACCGGGGGAAGTGTCCCCTCACTCCAAATGAAACCGCAGTTATCCTTAAATCCCTTTCTATCCCCAGAAACACAACCATCTATTTGGCGGCAGGCGATGGTTTGATGGAGATTGAAGGGCTTAAATCGGTCTACACGAACGTGGTGACCAAATCAGCTCTTATCAGCAGTGAAGACTTAACAAAGATGCATGGGAACACGAAAGCCGCACTCGATTATTATGTGTCGATTAACAGTGATGCTTATGTGGCTACTTATTTTGGGAACATGGATAAGATGGTGGCGGCGATGAGGGCATTCAAGGGGTTGGATAGGACATTGTTCTTGAACAGGAGGGATTTTTCTATGTTTGTTTCTCAGGGCCTTGTGGGGAAGGAGTTGGAAGATGTCATTTGGAAGGTTCACAGGGATGATTATGTGATGGGGAAGGGATCTGCATTGCCAGACTGCTTCTGTGAAGAAAAACTTTAAACTATACCCTAAATTTCACTTTTATTTGTTATTTAATCGATTTTGTTTCCAATGAGCATCTTGCTCATTTTCCTTTTAGGCCCAATAGTGTATTTAGTTGACTATTGAAGTTTCTGCAGAAAAGTTGCTAAAGGCAAAAAGATTAAAACATAGAGAGATCATCCAAGTAAAGTGCCAAAAAACAGTGCCACAAACTACTCATGGTTCAGACAAAGCACTACATAAAACACTGAAGCAAAGGCAGTGACCAGATTCCACTAGGGCTAGAGTTCTGGACTCCAGCCGGTCCCTATCATTGTTTAGAGAAGCCCAGGCCTGACCTGGTTATATCCGGGTCTGGGCCGGTTCCAGATACCGGGCGGTCTGGTCCTGGTTCTTGACCCGGTCTTGTTCTATTCATTTTTAATTTTTGCCTGTTTCCAAGAGTAAAAATAATTGGCTATCAGACAAAACCGGGACCAGAACCGCTTGGTTCGGTCTCCAAATATGTGAACCGTGACTAGGTGCCCCTCTTGGCAGACATAGTTGGTTCTTGACTTGAAACAGGAAAACACCTGGTTCAGTCCCAAACCGTAATGGACTGGGTCCACCCTAGATTCCACCTCATTTGTAATGGGTCACCTATCTTACACCTAATCCATTTACATTTTAGAGATCAAAGTTGCCACCAACAATCACAATTCACAACTACTCACTAATCAGATGTAGGCAGTTACATTTAAGAGTAATTAAAATACACCGACTTTGATCAGTGTAAAAGTAATGTTAGTGATATAAACACATATTTTGTTAGAACTTAGAACTGCATGTTTTTTATATCAATTGTAAAACTCAAGTGTTGCTTATCAAAGAGGAGCATATGGATCAGAGTAGATAACTGAAAATCCTTGAAAATCCTTACATTTGAATAATTTTTACTAAAAATACGGAGTAAATATTTTGAAATTCTACTTTGAGACAACATTCACCAACAAAAGCTTCAATAGGTTATGTTTAGGGGTGGAATCAGGTCCGGGCCGGGTCCGGGTCGGTCCTAGGCCCGGGCGGACCGGCGGTTCAGGAATGGTGGACCCGGGACCGGCCCGGGTAGCCACCGGGTCTGGTCCGGCCGTCCCGGGTAGCCACCGGGTCCGGTCCGGCCGTCCGGGCCTCCGGTTTGGATTTTTTTTTTGCTTTCCTAACCCCCCCCCCCCCCCTCACCCCCCACCCTCCCAAACCCATCCTACCCATCAAGCCCAACCCGGGTGGAACCCCAAAAATGAAAAAAAAAAAAAAAAAACTATTTTAACAATTTTGTATCAATAAATGCTACAATAAAATGATAAATTGCTACACGACATTTTTAGCACCCATGATAATATTTTGCACATCTACAAAAATTTTATTTTGGGTTATTATAGAGAGGAACTCAGGTACGATCTTTTTTTTGGTTGTACTTTCTCTTTTGTCATAGTATTTGTTTTGTTAAATGTCAACATCCTTGACTGAGATGAATTTCGAACGCGTGATTTCCTCTTTGGAAGTGTCACAGTAATGTCATTGAATCACAAGATGCTTGATAGATAGGATCTTCTAATATAAATGTTACAAATAAGTAATTGTCAGAAAAATTGAATTTATGTAGTCGCACGTTTTTTTATGTAAAATGTTATCGAGTATTAGATATACGATCATTATCAATTATCTTCCACAGTAGTCTCAAGCATTCGCAACACTACATAGTACATTTTTGCGGTTAAGGGAGGGCCATACAAAGCCAATTAATGGAATGGAAAAGTGAATACTAAAAGTCTAAAATCCTCAAAAAAACCGGGTAATTAACTAATTATATAACCCTCAAACCAACCATAAACAAAAAGCGCCTGTGGCCTAATGGATAAGGCGTCTGACTTCTAATCAGACGATTGTGGGTTCGAATCCCACCAGGCGTGTGTTTTGAAAAACAACTTTTTTCCGGCTGGTTTTTCAAACAAATTTGTTTTTCTATTTGTTATTTTTTCTTGAGAAAATTATGAGGTACGAGTGAAAGTAAAAGTGAAAAACAACTCTCCTTTCTCCATGTATGAACTAGTAAAAACTTGTATGTGAACATGTATGAGTTTTTCTGTTTGTTATTTTTTACATGTATGAACATGTAAAAGTTTTTTCGACTCTTAGTTCGGCAAGTCTATTCTTCTTGGTCTAGGACATTGGAATTTCATGTATCATTTTTAAATATAAAACACGTTTAAAATGAAAAATAAGGCAGATCCATTTAAAAATGAAAAAAACTCCTGCTTCTCATATACGAAGTACAATGTATATTTTCCGTATTTTACATAAAAACATAAACATGAATTAATCATTTGAACGAATACATTAAATGTATACGAGATCAACAATACTTTAAAAGCAAAAAGGAACCCTCCTCCTCCTCCTCATGACTCTGTGTTTTTGTATTGTTACAATACAAAATAGACAATTATCAAATAATAAAACTAACTGCATGACATGTAAAGTTAGCATCCTAAAAGACTATAACTAAATATTACTACTTTACTAGATTTCTGAGGGGTTTTCACACAAGTATATCAAAATTAATAATTTTCTAAACCTGATATTTTTTTAGTATAAACTTTTACACATAAATAATAACCGTAGCAACCGCACAACTTTCTCATATGCCATCCATCATTATGATGAAAATGATGAATTTAACTTGAATGTTATTTGATGATCTATAAAGATGATGATATTAACTTAGTCTCATTCTATCGCTATTATGCCTTATTTTTGACAATATTCTGCAAAATTATGTATTGGACGTAACTCCTATTTCTATTTTTGTCATTGACTTATGCAATTACGAATTACAGAGTATTCTTTTATCTCATAATGAAATTTGATACTTGAATATGTAGGTGTATACTTTTATTTCATTTTACTATATGTTGTATTGTGATTTGTAAAATATTACATGTTCAAAATAAGACCCCATCTTTTTGTCCGATTCTTTGTAACAAATACCGTATTATACACCTATACATATTTATACGTTGTTTATAAGTCATCGTTATTTCAACGATTTTTCGATCGTTTTTTTCATTCATATTAACGAATAAAACACATATGTATTACTAAACTTCATTTAATTCCCGTACAGTATATAACTAAATGGGTTATGCATAAGTTTTTTATGGTTTGGAGTCGGTCAGTTAGAGGAGATCGACAGAAATTGACCCCAATAGATTTTTCTAGCGCGCGCACACACACAAACACACATACAAATACAAGTCTTATTGAAGTTTGAAGTGTATTCTCTTATACATTTGGTTCAAAGTGGTAGGTGTTCGAGAGAAACATGAAGAGGACATATATGTACACATATGAGGAGAGAAATGTTGAGAAAAAGAATTCTTGAAATAAATCTTCTAGATCTCCCCTCATTATCCAGATAGTACACCTTTTGTTTGTGATGAGTTGGGACCTTTTGAGATTGAATCTGACTAGTCACCTACCCGTGCATTGCACGAATGAATTTGTCTATAAAATTCATTGGATGATGAATGTGTATACATTTATAAGTTTAATTTTGAACACATGATATAGGGTTGTGTTAAAAAAGCACATCTACAACTGTCAAAAGATACTCCATTTATTAAAAAAATTTAAATGAGCATGATTTAATAATATAAAATTGCCTCCGTTTATCCTCTCTCTTAGGGTTTTGTGTTCTTCCGCCGTTCCTTCGGCGGCGAGTTTTTTGGCCTCTCTTGGCCATGATCTTTTATTGTTTTGGTAATCGATTCAAGTGACTTGAGAGGGTGTTGATCGATCATTTCCAGCTTTTGTGCTCAGACGGGAGGTTTCGGCGACAACAAGAGATCACAGACGAATGGGGCTGGCCGGAGATAGGAGACATCCAGGATGGTCTATTTCTGCAAGGCCTCAATCTGTCGGGTGTGGCGGTGGTGAATCCAGCCGTGCAGTGCTGGTGGAGGAGGTCAATGATAAACAGGGAGGCGACTTGGCTATACGGCTCCTGGGGCTGATTAACAAAAACGACGAAGTTTTGATGGTCCGCCCGTGACACTCCAAAAAATTAAATAAAAAAGAAAAATAATTTTTATTAGTCAGATAAAATGTTACGGAAATGACATTTTAATTATTAAGTGAGTCAAACAAAAATTCAACAGTTGTGACATTCTAATCAGATAAAATTTCAAAATGTACGACGTTTTAGTCAGATAAAAATATTTTAATAGAAACAACATTTTATAAATAAGTAAACCAGACACAAATTTATTATTTGTGACATGTTTAATCTGATAAAAATGATCTGATAATAGAAGTAACATTGTTATAAAAGTGACGTTGTTTTTAACAGGTATAGTTATTCATTTGACGGAAATATTAGATGTGACATTTGAACCAATTTTAATATATATATATATATATATATATATATATATATATATATATATATATATATATATATATATATATATATATATATATATATATATATATATATATATGCAAAAACCCAACCCAGCGTTATACTAGATACCGAGCTTCGAAAATACTCTAAAAATCTCCCCCTTCGCAAGAGGAATCCAACGGTGAAAGAATCGTTGAAAACGATCGTCAAACGAGATAGTTATCACTCGCCGGAGTATCGCTGATTTGAGTTTTCACGTCGAAGAACGGAGGAAAAAGGAGAGCTGCGGAAGCCGCCAGTCCATCCATGTCCATCACTGACCCATAAGGATTCCGCTACCACCTTCGTTGACCGCACCCGTCGAGGTAAGCCCCTCCCTGCGTTTAGCTTCGTTTCCGGCGTTCACATGCGAAGAAGATGACCCGGCCAAAAGGCAGGGGTCTGTTTTGCTATGCCGTTCCTTTGATGAGTAGGCCGCTGATTTAGTATTCTTTGGGCTGGTTATTGTTATTATAACTTGGACTGGTAGCGTAATAACCGACCGACTGGACTACGAGCGAACTTCCAACTCTGGACTGAACTAGAATCATACTATTGTTAATAGTAATAATAACCATATCGGAGATGCTAAAAGATGGAAGTTGGGTTGGTTAGAGTTATTTTATTTACTTGGAAAAATTTGTCACTTTTAATTGGGATATAGTTATACACTTATACATAATGTGAAATAACCAAATTAATGGATTCATTTAGTCAATGATAACGGATGATCTTGATTACTTTATTTGGATCAAAATAAAGTGGAAACTAATAAAAGTGATTGATTAATAATTAAGGGATAATTTTAAATAATTAGTCATATTAATAAAATTCGGATAACAGAATAAGGAGGGAATCAGATAAATTATTAAAAATAGAATAAGTGACTAATGATATCATCTTAATTAAAAAGGTGCTCATTTAGAGACCGGAATTGAGGAAGAGAATTAGAAGCATCGAGACTTAAGGTAAGTTTCACGTCAACCGATATTAATTCTTTTTCTTCGTGATTTCTTTGAATATTGTTGTGTGTATGTTTGAGAATTGAATTTATGTGTGCTGAATTTTTATTAAATATTAATATATGACAAGGTTGTATTATTTGAGATATTAGTTGATATATTGGTTTGTTAATATGAGTTATTATATACGATTTTGGGAGATTTTGTAATAGTACGTAATTTGTTATTGTTGTGGGAGTTTGATGCAAAGGGAATTTTTGAAGTATAAACTTCGATTGATTTTGAGAAAAATAAATATTTTCATAAAAGGTGAGCATCACGGGAGAAATCCGTGGTGTTGGTTTTCCACATCCCTTAAAATGTGGAGTGTGGTTATGTCTACTACTACTCAATTTTTTGTTGGTTTTGGTTTGAGGTGAATTGACAGTCGGTAGAAAACATCGCGGCTTTTGAGTAGTAGTGGTAGTAGTAGCTCCTAATCATTCAGTTTTTGAGGTGGGGTAGTTGGTAGAAAACATCTCGGCCACCCGGATTGACTTACTAACCCGGAGGGCTTGGAATACCTTTAGGGGGTGTGCACACTTAAAGTAGTTGTTTCCGTTTCCAAGGAGCAGTTGTGGTATCGGCGATAGTTCTGGGGTGGCCGTACATAACAACGGATCACCGGGCTTAACCAGAGTGTTGAGCACCGCCCTTCTAAATTACTAGGAAGTTAGTTACAAAGTGATTTTTGGAGAAATTCAATAGAGGAGAAATTTTGGTGTTTCATGTATTTTGGAATTATTATGGTTCACGAGTTATATGATTGAGATTTTGTAAAGATATCGTTTACTGATGATTTATAAAGTGTTTTGAAAATATTTTTATACTAATGGTTGTACGAATTTATATATATACTATTGTTATTATTTTAAAAGGTTAGGTGAGACTTACTTAGCATTATTGCTAATGTTTGTTTCTTTTATTTTTCTTTCTGTACATGATTTTGTACAGGTGTTGAGTTGCTCGATGTTGAAGTTGATTTCGAGAGAGAGCTTTCGCTAGAAAACATTATTAGCAAATCATTGTAAATTTCTTTTTCAATAACTTTAATCAGTGAACTTTTGATTTTGAAGTTTAAGTTGTTTTAGCATGTGCACTCGGTTAAGAGAGAACCGAGTGTAGCGGTAGCACCCCTATTTCCCTTTAAATTTTCCGGGTACATTTTCTGATGTTTTCAAATAAAGTTAGTAATACTTTCCCATAAATCATTATTTAAATGTATTTTTGGGTGGGAAATTTGGAGGTGTTACAAGTTGGTATCAGAGCTGAAGGTTTTTCTGGGGGGAGTTTTCAAAGCATTTTTTTCAAAAGGTTTTTCTAAATAAATTTTTCAAATGTTTTCTTAAGGTCTTAAATTTCCTTTAAATAATACCAACAAGTTGGTATTAATACCCGTATTAATAAAACGTTAGGAATCCTTTATGCTTCGAGGACGAAGCATTCTTTAAGGGGTGTAGAATGTGACACCCTAAAAATTTAAAATAGAAATATAATAATGAAATAAAATGCAGTAAACTAAATGAGATACAATCAAGGGGATAAACAAAAAATATTAATGATGACATGGTCAATATCCAACGTCAAATGCTACATAAAATAATACGGAGTAATAACAACATTATTTAAACCAAAAAGAGTTTAGATTTAAGTACACCACTATAATCCAAAATGGGAAAAAAATGTACATTGAACTATTACGTCGTCTTAACCTAACTAATAAAGGACACATATTTTTATTAAATGCTACACCCTCTTGGGACTTTGCTTTCTCCACCTGTACATTGCGCTACTATTGTTATACCTTGATTATTAAGCAGATAAAGACGTTAACCGATCGCTTACTTGCTTCACGCCGTCTAACTCTGCCGGTTCAAACCAAATGGACTCCTTCAGACTGCTTCTTTTTCCCAATTCCGTTTCTGAAGGTAAACGGCCGTACTCTTCCACCGATCGTTCCAGAAGTTGGAGCATCAATGGGGATTTCATTAAATTCCTATTCAATGATGAAATTTGATCAGTTTCAGATGATTTCCTCCTATGCTTCTATAAATGGGGGTTTCCTTAGGCTTATCATCTTTTCCAAGAGTCCTGATCACTACTTTGGTGAGTTTATATTCTTCCCTCCCGTAGTTGATGTTTATTGATTCGTTTAATTTGTTGCAGTTTTAGAACGTATTCTCTATGTTTGTAGACGACATTTGTCGAACTAACTCCAGTGTATTTGGCAGCATCGTACTTTGCATCTCTTTCCGTGCGTTTGTTTTGTTTCAATTTATGCTTGTATTGGGTTTGTTTCCTACTTTTCTGTTTTATCTTCTATTTCTGCCTGCGCACAGCACATAGCTTAGAACTTCATATACAAATCATTTTTGACTATGCCACTAATTTTCCTTTCAATCAATCAGTACTTGCGGAAATTTATAGTTTGTTTACTCTTGTGACTTTGCCATGACAGCTACATACCAGTAGAACATGCAAAGAAATGGAGGACAAGTATAAAACTCCTATGTGCAATTTGATTATGTTTGGCTTAGTGGTCAACATTCATATATAACAATGCTAACAAAATTCATAAGACCCCTGAGACCAATATAAAAAAAATTGTATTTAGGATTTTAGAGTAACATGTCAGGAGATGGCTCACCTCTAAAGGATTCATTAATTCCAAAGGCTTCTCCCAGCTAGACTGTTTTGTCATCTTTTTTGTGGTCATAAAGCCACTAAACTAGAGTTCTGTCATGCACACACATCTAGAATAAGTGGGTCAGCTACATAGCCCCTCTCTTTTCTACCACTCACCATAGGTTCAGAGAATTCCCTCGTCCTAATATTTTTACATCCTGAAATCATGTCATTTCCGCTCCAGAATTTCAAGTTTGCTCTGTCAAATGTACCCACTGTAATGCAAAAAAATGGTATTGGTTTTCAAGCTAACTGAACCTATTCTTCCTGCATAGTATAAAATTAATTGGAGGCAATAAGCATTCAGATTTTGCTAAATTACATTTTGATTTAGATCCCGACATGCACTGTTCTCCTTTTACTATTAACCTTTTCACAACAACTTATCATTTTGTCTTTTGTCTTAATGAATGCAGCACTTTTGCTTAGAATTGGAGGGAAGCGACTTGTTTCTTTCAAATCGGCTTTAGAAACGTATCTGTTGAGGTGAACATTTACATTCCCACTTCGCTTTTCTTCATTTGTCTATAGAATATTACTTGCATGAATCTATGTTAATAGAGTCCGTGAACTTTTACTCCATAATTGTCTGTGTATCTATCTATACTCACTTAAAAAGTAAGCCTTGTTATATCATAGATAAAAACGAAACTTCAACTTTTTCTCGACATTTGTCTGTGAATCTACCTGCGTTTTCCCTGCGTTTACTATTATTTATTCCTTTCCTTTTCAAAACCTCTCCGTCAGTTGCTATTTAAAGGAAACTAAAAACATACTGCATTTGCTAAAGGATTTTTTTCCTGCATTTTCACTTTTGCTACATTTTCCTCTGAAATCTCCCTGCATATTTCATATGTATTAAGACTTGGAGTGTGACTACACATGCCTATGAGTCCTGCATTTTTTATGTGTTTTCACTACACTTTATGCCACGTTATTTCTGCGTTTATACTGCACTTTTGGTGTTTTATTGCTGCGTTTTAAATTTGGAAATCACCTGGTTCAATCTTTGTTTTCTGAAAATGCACTATATAGTACACCAAACGTAACCCACCTAGAAAAAGTTAATTATTTGTTCCTGGGGGGCAGTAAGCAGCCTCATTGATATCAACCATTGGCGAAAGAACTAGGCATTGGAGTTGTAAAGTCCAAGTGGTTGCGAAGTATCAAACTCGAGAATCAAGAAATAGACCTGGAAATACATACAAGGCAATAGTGCTGCAAGATGAAGCTGTAAGACATAACTACTTAACATTCGTTGATAACTATTAACTTTTCTCTTTTACGTATTGTTTATGTGTTGGTATTACTTTAGCTATAACTTTAATGATGCCATCTCATATACAAAACAAATTTATTCTCATGAATTGTTTCTTATATGAATGTTGTTTAGCTACATCAACACGTGATAAAAAATACAATGAACATTTGTTTGTTTTATGAACCCGTGTAAGCTTGTTTTTCTTACAACTTCTTTGTTATTTACTACAGGAAACATGTTTCATTCAAAGATAAAATGCTATAAAAGTAAAACATATATACCATTCTTACTACACATCACATGTCTATAACACCCTGATTGAGATGAAGTTATAACTATAAGAAGCTTAACTTTTAATCATATAAATGGAGTACACTCTTCTTAATTTTGTAAGACTAATTTCTTAATTTGGTAACACAAGCGTGGTACCACTGACACGTAACATGGACGACACGTCCACGCACTACAAGGGAATGACCAAGGCCGAAACACACGCCTATAAAACCCTAACCGCATCGGTTGGGTGACACGCGAGAGGTGACCTTCATCGGCCACAGTCCTTTGAAGCACCAACGCGTGGTATGAAGCAAATAATCACAATCCTGATGATGACCAGGACGAAGCGGGCACTCATCACACCCGCGGAAGAATCAAGCAACCAAGAAACAACCCTTACTTGCCACAGCATCCCGGATAGCCGTTACAGGCACTGGAGCCCAGGCCGTTGGTCAAGCAAAAGCCCTTTAGGAATTTGTTCAAGTGTCTACCAAACACTTAGAGAAAACTCTGAAGGAAAAGTTCCTCAAGAAGGAACTATGCCTTAGCCGACGAAGGTAGGACCTTCTCTTGGGGAAAGCAGGGTGCACCCTCATCGGCCACAAAGCCAGACCTTGGCCGATGATGATAGGGCCACCTCCTAGCCGGCAGCGGTACCACAAAGACGGAACTACGTCTTACATTTATACTTAGAAAATTCCCTAAGTACTTAGATGGAGGAACTCCAGACACAGCGGGCACCCGCATGCTCCAAAGCCGTTAGCTACCTAAGTCTTGCACTTGTATTTAGAGGAATTTCTATGTTCAAGGAACAAAGTTCAAACTACCCAAGGCAAGGAACGAGGACATGCGAGGCCGAAGGGGACAGCAACCTGTGTGCCCTTACCGGCCACAACACATGGACCCAAGCCAACCCCCCTGGTCAGATCAGGAACAAGGGAACACAACGGCCACAAAGGACACTGGGCCGACAACGTCAACATCGGTTCAACACTTAGGAAAAATCTTAAATCGCATGCTAACAGTGCAAAGGGGGTGCCACATCAAGACGATGAGAACACCCACCCACTCGAGGTTCGGATACTTGGTAGAATTTCCTAAGTCCTAACTCCACAGCACTTAGACATAACAGTAAACGAGACGACGATGCAGACAACAAGTACTACGAAAACATTTTCATTCAACATAAATGAGTACAAGGAGGGCTTCTAGGCCGTTACATTGCTGAAAGAAAGATAAAACTACAAAGGATCAGACCTCCGGAGGGGCTTCAGAGTCCTTCTCGGCCTCAGCTCCCCCCTCGGCCGGGACAACAGACGTACCGGCAGGGGCAGCCGACGTGGCAGTATCTTCAAACATGCTCCGCTCATACGCCCAGTCATCGCTGATACGTGAGCTCTCAATAGGGAGCTGCCGCTCGGCCACCGGAAGCTCCAACTCTGCCTCAGGATGCTTCATTAATGGAGGCAGCTCGAGGCCGACGGCCCACTCCTTGGACACACCGATATCCATGAAACGCCGTTGCAGCCTCCTATACAACAACCGTTGCATCCGCTATTGGCCAAGGTCATAGAAGACCTTCATCTCCTTCTCCCAATAGGCCTGGCCGTCGGGGGATTGGTTCACCCAGTCAACGAGTCTGACCGCCACGACCTCAAAACAGAATGGAAGCCGGCCCTCGTCCTTCCAACCGACTTCAATAAACTTCTGCACAGCGGCATCAGCGGCTTTCTCCTCGGCAACGATGAGAGCCAACTCTGCACTGGCCTTGCCTTTCTTGGCCTCCTCGGCGCGCTGAAGGGCCTCATCGCGTGCACGCTCCACGTCGGCCAAGCGCTGGAGAGCCCCCTCCTTCTCAGCGGCCAACTGGTCGGCCTCGTCAGCCCTCTTCTTAAGGCTCTCAACCTCAAGACGCAGCATCTCTAAGCTGCCCATCGCCTCATCGGATGAGGCAACCTTCTGCTCGAATTGCCTCAAACGAGCAATCTCTTTTTGTTGCCTCCTGTTGTTCTCCATCAACATGAAGGCACCCTGCAGTAAAAAATGAGTTAGACAACTTTGCAACAAAAATGGGGAAGAAAGTAAGACGAAGCGGGCACGGTTACTTACTTGGACGACGTGGTCCATCCCACCATCGTACATCTTCACGTGGCCGAGCTTCTTCAGATAAGCCCGGTCTTCATCAGGGATAGCCTGAGAAATCACCTCGTGGCCGTCAACGATTTCATTGAACAGCCCCCCTTTGACGGGGTACTCTACCTCGAGCTTGTAGGTCCCTTTGACCAGCTCTCGGCCGGACCCTTTCTTCCGGGCGGCCGTTGCGGGAACAGGAATAGTGGAAAGAGTGGTGGACGACGGGCCTGAAGGGTGGTCCACCAAAGCATCAGGGTTTGAACCCTCTCCGCCCCCAGAAGGAACAGCCGACGTCCCAGCATCGCCGGCAGAAGAAGCCCTCTTTGACTTCTTGGGAGGCTTCATTCCCACCTCCGTCAACTTCTCCTGGCCCTCTTCGGCCTGCCTCTTCTTCTTCGGCTGCACCGGCGGCTTGGCCGCAGCGGTAGCCCCAGGTTGTTGGGCCTTCAGCTCCTCGGCCGCTTTGAGTTGGGCCCTCTTCATGAATGACATGCGGTCCATCACAAAACCTGCATCACAAAAAAAACTAAGGGTTAGAAAGCAAAATACGAAAGTACGACGAGGAAGCACGTCAGAAGGGACTTACCATCGGCCTCAGCTGGCACCCCCAGATCGGGACCATCAACCTCCTCATAGGATGTGGCCATCTTCGACCACAACTCCACATCGTCGTCAAGATCACCATACACGAAATACCGTACAAAGCCGAGGGCGGCCATTTTGTACTCAGTAATATATGTCTTCACACTCCTCGGCCCTCCCTCCAGAAAAGCCTCAACCTGAGCGTCCAGAATGGAGCTCCTCGGCGCATCATGAAGATTAAAACGGCCGGTGTGGCCGACGGAGGGAAACTCTGTGCCCCCCTCGCCCAAAGACACGAACACAAACTTCCCCTTCCATCCATGGATGGACGTCGGCAGGTCTGTGAAACTCCTCTTCTTGGGAAGTTGTTGAAGGGTGGCATACGATGCACAGTTCTGATGACTCCCACGGCCCATCTGATATAAGTTCATGAACAGCGCCGTCGTCGGCCTGAAATCCAACTCGGCACACCGCAGGAGGAAGCCGACGATGAGCGAGTAGCTATTCGGCGTCAACAAGGCCGGAGGGAGCCCCACCATATCCAGGTACTCGGTGATAAAGGGATGAAGCGGGAACCTAAGCCCTTTAGCAAAACTCATCGGGTACACTCCGAAGTAGCCCGGGGGGATTGAGGACATGGTCTGTCGGCCTGGGGGCCCTAACCCTGCCGTACGGCCCCATATACATTTGGGCGACCAGGTATTCCCCCGCATTACTCTGCGGCCTGATGACATAGATGTTCGTCAAATTAAGGTGAGAAAAGGCTGGCCCTCTCTTCGGCCTCCTCACCCTCCTCGGCGGCGCAACGCCCTTCACAGCAGACACAGGTTTAGGGCAGGGGATGGCAGCCGACGTGGACGCCCCATCAGCAGTTCGGGAGACCCCTGCGCCCTCACCCCCAGACGATGAAGCTGACCCCTCGTCCGCACGGTCCTCCTCGTCCGGCTCCCCGGTCCGGAACGAGCTCAGATTCTCAATCTCCTCACAGAACTCCTCGACCAGCTCATAATCAAGGGACTGGGCAGAGGGCTCGTCGTCATAAGGATAGTACTCTTCGTTGAAGTTTTTCATCTTAAACACTATCTCGGATATACTGCATCCTACTTCAAGATCTAAGGATATTCAAGGGCCTAACACTAGATCACTAGTCTAGGAAGCAAAACATGCAAAGTACAGAGAGGATTTTGATGAACACTAACCTTGAACACGAAGAACACGAAGAACAAGCTTGAGAGTTTATCTCTCTAGAAATCCGGGTAGCACTTCGACAAACTCAGAAAGCAAATGAGTTTTCTCGTCGGAGGGGGAGGGGTATTTATAGAACCCCCACCCAACGGTCACTACACGTGGCACCCTCCCAATGGCCACATCAACGGCCACCAATGAGAGGCCACCACGTCACCAACGGGCCAAGCTACACATCAAGAGCCCACCGGCAAAACAGACTCTACGGTCTACACGCTTGCCGGCTTCACAAGTGCCAACAAGCACCCACAATGGCCTATTTACTTACCAAATTCACAGGTGCCAGCAAGCGCCCACAACGGCCAGGAACGCAATGAACGGCCACAGGACCAAAGGAACAAAAAACCCACAGCCGTCGGCTCCTCGTAACGACCCCTGATGATAACTCTTTACAAGCGATCTGCGCACAAGGGTTCTCCCACAGGGTTACCTTGGCCAGAAAATCACCATAAGTGTTGGATTCAGGGGCACTACGGAGAGGCCGCTTCGGCCTGGGACTCAAGCAACTCCTTCACCCCTCACACTCTTCGGCCTGAAGCAGTGGGGGACTGGGGGACTATACCGGCCTCAACAAAACAAAAAGGACAAATGAAACCACAAAGCATGGCCACATCGGCCAGGTACCACAAAGCATGGCCTCGTCGGCCAAAGGCACATAACGTCATCGACAACGGCCAACTGGACACCTAAGTCAAGGACACTCATCGTCCTCCACCAACAGTTAAATCATGATGGGCTCTTTGGCCAAGAACACGAAAGCCAATCAGCGACGGCCAAAAGGAGCGCAAACACCCTCATCGGCCACCCAAAGGAAAGGACGCCATCGTCCTCAAAGCAAGGTTCAACCTCAGTGACCTCATCGGCCTAAACGTAAAACTTCAACCATCGACGTCCAAGAAAGGGAAAGCATGCCTTCAACGGCCACCATTGAAGCAGGACACTTATCGTCCCCAAATGAACGCATCAAGGAAACGACGACCTCCCCGCCCACAGTGAGGAGCAGGTAACGGCCAAGGCACAGAACAGGATCACCAAGATGGAAACAGCACCAACGCCGCAACAGCAGGCGGCCTGGGAATGCCCGCGACGGCCAAAAGCACTAAATCACAGGAATCTACTCTCCTTCACTTCGTCTACGTCTCAACTTAGAGAGTGGGGGACTCCTGATGGAGTATATGGGTCTGAGCCCCCGGACCCACATACTCGGAAGAACGGAAAGCACAAGACACAGAGTGGTGCCCTCGTCGGCCAAGACGCCCCCGTCGGCCGAAAAGGTGCCGACTCAGAATATGGTCCTGAAGCCAAGGAACCCGGGTGCCCTCGTCGGCCGCGCCCTCGTCGGCCGTGCCCTCGTCGGCCACGCCCTCGTCGGCCACGAAGACTCCATAGAACCGGATTCTACACTTACCCATTTGTACAGCCCATTAGTGGCTTTGTATTCGGCCCAGTAGCGGTCCAGTTGTAAATGGGCCTCCCAAGCCCAAGGCTTGGGAGCCCAGCCCGTATTTTCTCTATAAATACTCCCCTTGGGAGTAGTTGTGGGGGTTGAGAATTCATTAATACCAAGCAAATATACTACTTCTCTCTCTAGCTCTCACTTCTCTCTAGAGATATACTCTATCAATAATAATTGTTTATGATGATGTAAATAGTAATACAACTTTTATTTGTTTATTGCCATGAAGTGTGAATGTATATGTGCTTATTGCCATGGAGTGTGAATGTATTGTGAATGTAATGACACTTTATTTGAATTGTTGATATTATGCCATAAAGATGTCAGGTTTTTCCATATTGTTTGTTGAATAGTTGGAGATAGATGCATTTAAAGAATACATAATGACAAAATGTTGGAAGAAATCCTAATAATGTGAAGCATAAGTTATGTAAATCACAAATAGAATAGTCATAGTTTTGGAAAAAATATACTCTATTGTGAATATGATGACATTTTATTTGATTTCTTAGTGTTATGGAATAATGATGTCATGTTTATCCAGATTGTGTGTTTCATAGCAGTTGACACTTTATTTGAATTGATTTTTTTTGCTAAAATAGGTGATTCAGAGATCTTTCAACGAAAATGAATTGGACAATGTTGAGAGCATGCGAATTAACTGTTATTGTAGTCTGAGTGAAGTCGTGAAGAGAATATTGAAGCAACTGAAACCAAATGAGATAGAGGAGTTCAGAAAGACAGTGTTCGGATGGGTGTTGGATGTGGAAGAAATGCGAGCTGTCAGTGGTCAACTTCAGCTTGGTTTTCTATGCAACTATGTCAAAAAGGTTAACCACATAAAAGAGACAGAAGTCATTCGCTTCCACATCCAAAACAGTCTAATTAGTTTTACAAAAATAGATTTATGCATTGCATTGGGATTGAAAATGGGAGGTGTGAAACCAACTTTAGAAGAGGAGATGAAAGGTCCTTTTTGGAGAAAATATTTTGGAAAAACAGGTGTGAAAAGAAGTGAGGTACAAAATGCATTGATGAAATATAATAGTGAAGATGAAGGAAGTGAAGAAAATGATGGTGTGAAGCTTGCTCTACTCCACGTGCTATCACATGGATTATTTGGAAACCAAGTGGCTAGGGATTTACCAAACTGTTATGTGAATCTGGTCGAAGATTTAGAGGCATTCAAAACATATCCATGGGCTGATGATGTCTGGGCAGATTTGGTGACCAACATGAAAACAAATTGCAAGAGCCTTAAGAAGTGCAAGGGGGAACGTGTGACTCTACCAAGTTGTCTAATAGCATTACAAGTATGAGCTTTTGAAACGTTTACAGGGTTGACAAAGGCAAATATATGCAAGGTCATTGAAGGAAGAGAAACAGGAATTCCAAGAGCAGTGAAGTGGGAGTTCAAAAAAAAAGCCACATATGGAAGTTTTCTGCAAGATAATCTTCAAGAACAAACAGGTAAATTCGCTTCGTTACTTATTATTTAAATAACATGTGAAGTGACAATTAATACATTTAAACTGTATTTTTGGATCTTTTACATGCAGTTTGAATGGGAAAGGATGCAGGCTACAAGATTGGAAATTAAAAAATTTCCAAATTTAAGGGCCAATAGTGGTCTTATAGTTGGAAAAAGAATTGAAGGTGTGGAGGTATTTCAAAAAAAAAAAGAAAGGGAAGGATAAGAAAGCAATGATTTCAAAGAGAACCGAGAAAAAAAGGAAAAAATGCAGATGATGTTGAGGTAGAGGATGATGATGAAGGGGTAGTGGGTTTTGGATATGAGAGGAAAGTGACTGTTGTTTGAGACAAGTCAGGAAGCTAAGCAAAGAAAATGCCAAGTTAATGGCAGAAATGAAACTAATAAAGAAAGCACAGAAGAGGAATGAGAGATTTCTTAAGCAAATATTGGACAAGTTAGACAACCAAGAGAAGGCGAAGGAGACAGTAAGTGAGGAGAGTGTAGATGAAAGCAGCGATGATGCAAATGAAAAATCAGAGAGTGGAGATGAGACAAAACATAATATTGAAGACGATGGTGCAACTACAGAAGATAATACCAAAGATGATGCTACATTTGAAGAAGATAATGTTGAAGATGATGGTACAGCTCCAGAAGATAATCATAAAGATGTTGTTGCAGCTCCAGAAGAAAATGTTGAAGATAATGCTAAAGATACTGGTGGAGCTCCAGAAGATAATGATCAGGTGGGTTGCAGTTTGCCAAACTTTAATATTTTTGGGCCAGAAACACAGGAAAAATTTAAGGAAGCAGATGACAGTGGAACAATGGAAGAAGAAGATGTAAGTGAGAAAGGAAGAAGTCATGACAAGAATGTTAAAGATGCAGTAGACGACGATGGAAGAGTGGATGAAGAAGGTGAGGGTGCAAGAGTAGAAGAAGCAAGTCGGAAAGGCAAAAATAATGAGAAGACTGATAATGATGCTTGGGGAGATGTGAACACCCAATTTGTGAATGAAATGATCACAAGTGTGGATGAAATAGAAAAACAAATGCTAGCTAAAGCGAGCACAACTGCTGACATCAATGCGAAAGCGGTAAGATTTTTGTTTTACAAACCTTAAACAAAAAGAAAATTAAATAAATGAAGAACTTTATGTTATATGAGTAGTTATGTTTATTTTTTATTTTTTTCTTGTGTTGGTTTTACTAGCAGCATATGGAAAAAGGAGTTGAAGAGAGTGAGATGAGGGAAAGCAGAACAAAGCATAAAGAAGTGGAAAAGAATGTAAGTATATTTTGGAAAAAGTTCCAAATATTTGAAACAAAATTCCAAATATTTGGAAAAAGTAAACTATAACATATTACTAAATTACAGGTGAAGACCATATGCGCACAAATGCAAAGAAAAAAGCGCAATGTAAGGACCCCAGACCGATATACACCTGGAGAAACTAAAGTTCAGGCTAAGAGAAGAAGGAAGCAAATAGCTAAGAGAGATGTAGAGGGAAGTTATTTTCCTCCAAGAGAGTATGGACCTTTTGCGGAAGACCCGACTGAGAGACCACCAGAAGAAGAAATAAAAAAGGTGGAAGAATATCTAAAAGTTGGTCTCTTGAAGAAATTGAAGAAAAAGGGATGTGATAGAAAGTACAGGATTGAAGAGGAAAACATGCACAATGTCCCGTTTCTTCTGGATATGCACAAAATAGAGTCCAAAACGTGACTGTATAAGTTGTTTGTGAATCCAGAATGGCTAGATGATACGGTAATGATTTACTTTTACTACTAAAACAGTATGTTGTAGATCTCAATGTAAAATATAGCGTTAAAATAGGTACTGTATTAGATTTATAACATTTAATTTTGGTTTTAAATTTGTTTGCAGCATATTGATGTGGCAATGTTTTACTTGAATATGAAACAAGTGCACTACAACATCAAGGGCCCCAAATACACCACGTGTGGCCCATTTTTTATGCAAGTGCTGAGGCGTGAAAATGAAGAAATTAAGAAGAGTGTGTCTTCAATCCAAAGTGCAGCAGACAATCCGGTAATTGCAGACGATATATTAGGGATTGCATATCCTTTTGATCGAAGTTGGGCACAGTCAGATTTCGTGTACATACCTCTGAATACCGGAAACCACTGGATACTGCTAGTTCTGGAAATAAAAGAAAGAAAAATAAGGATTTACAACTCCAACAGCAGAAGGGCAGATTCCTTAAGAGAAATCAGACCTTATGTGCCGAGCATTGAGTGCTTTCTTCCAAAAATAATGGACATCCATGGAGTGTATGAAGAAATTGGGCTGGAACCAATGAATGACAAAAAGATTGAGTTGCAAACTGTGGAGGACTGCCCACAACAAGATGACGGGTAAAATATGAGTTTTAGAGCTGGAGTATATCATAATTTATAATATTTCATTCAAAACTTATTTCTGGTTTTTTTAACGGTGTGTCATCATCACAGGGGGAACTGTGGCATGTACGTTTTGAAGTTCGCTGAGTTTCTTATGATGGGCATGGACATAAAGGAGGTAAGCTCGATGGACATGTGCATGTATCGGGAGAAAATGGCAACAAAGTTGGTTTTGTATAACGCAAAGAGAACAAAGGAATGTAAAATGAAGGAGGCAGCTTCGAGAAACATGACAGAAAAAGGATGAAAAATTACAAATCTAGTCTGATGATGCTTTACGGATGTTATGTTTTTAGTATTTGAATTTTATGTAATGGTGTTGAATGTTTTTGCAAACTGTTGAAGTAAACTGATGATATTGTGAAGCACAATATGCTTAAATATAAGTGGCAGAATGTAGTATACTATGTTTTTAAATGCCTAAATATTGGCATGGTTGGGAGAACATTATATATGACATTATATTTGGTTCATTATGTAGTCACATGGATATAAATTGGTTTTTTTAGTAATGAGACAAGTATTAAAATAACATCTGGAAAGGGTAACACGTACACGGCTGGATACTAATCATGTCCATAGTGGCAAACTGTTCTATAATTTGGTTGAAAATGCCAAAATGTTGGCCGTTTTGTAAGATAAATGTTTTATATTGTGAGTTGGATATACATTGGGTGTGTTATTAATGACACAAGTATTACATTAAAATCTGAAAAAGGTTAACATGCAGAACACTCGATTATAATCATAAGTCAATAGTGGCAAAAGGTCGCATATTTTGTTTGAGAATAACTAAATATTGGCAGTTTTGTGAGATAAATAGATTAGATTTATTATAATAGACATTTACATATACATTTTGGTTTTTCTATTAATGAGAGAAGTATCACACTCAGAATGAAAAAGGATAACAGCTAGACAACTGAATTAGAATCACACATCCATTTACTTTGAAATGAATGCCTGGAGTGCAAATATATGTGGCAGAATACATTGTACAACGTTCAAAAATTCAGAAATATTGGCATTTTAGAGGAAAAATGAATAGAGCCAAAGAAGTACATAGCAATTGTAAAAATTGTGCCACAAAAACAACATATTACCTACAAATTAAAATCAATGGCAAACATTTGACATTAAAAAAACAAAAAGTAACACAAATGTTAAGTACTTTACATGTATTAAAAGAAAGGCACTGTAGTATAATATGCCCTAAGAAAATGATCCAATACAAAAATAATCAGTATTGAATTCAATGGAATCATAGTGAAGTAGGTAGTGGTATCACATTGCGACAAGTCTTCTTATTGTGACCAACAACATGGCACCGAGAACATTTTTGCCGTTTTGTCCCACGATGCTCACCAATAGATGGTATCCTTGACTTTCTCGGACGACCAACTGGCCTTTTCTCACAAAGGGGAGGCTTGCAGCAAATGCTCAAAACATTGGAAGGAACCACCCAAGATGATGGGTCTGTAATTGGATGCATAACAGCACTCCAAGTAGAATACCAATAGTGGCGTGTGTAATATGGAGAAATAAAATCATAGCACGACAGGTGAGGTCGAACACCAATAACAGCAACAACATGAATGCAAACAAAATGAGACAATTGAAACTCCCCACATGTACATGCCTTGGCATTGAGATCAACAACAAAAGAACGGGAATGTCTATCAACCACTTCAAATTCCAAATATGAGCACGGCTTTACCTAGACTAATGAAAAAGTGAACAATAATATGTAACTTGACAATGGAAAGGACAATGCAAAAACATATAAGAAACTGTATGAAAAATCCGAAGGTGGCAGAATGTACCATATGTTGTAGGAAACTTCCAAAGATTAGGCATTAATATAAATGGACAGAAATATTGCAGAAGAAAAAACAAATAACCCTGAGTTTCCTAGCTTGACTTTGAAGTGAAACCAGTAGCTTTTCACGTTTTTTTGTCAAAAAAGAGGTTGTCTTCTCAGCCTTTTCCTTTCTCTCAGTGAACCATTGTTGCATTCTTACTCTCAAAAAGTCAATGAGTTTAGCGACAGAATACTCCCTTGCTGAAACATCTACATTGTTCATTGACTCTGCACAATTTGATGTCATTATATCATACCTACGAGGACCACACATGCACTTTGCCCATTTATGACTGCCAATTTTTTCTAGCCATGGTCGTATACGGGTATCTTCGGAATCCAACAATGCCATGTACTCTTCATACTCCTTCACAGTTGAAGCCATATAAGAAGCTTTGAACTTCCAACCTAAATCAACCGCGGAGCCCTTGAATTTAGAAATCATGTTACGACGCAAATGCTCAACACAATATCCATGACCAGCATGTGGAAAAATCTTTTTAACTGCACTAAGCAAGCCCTTATGTCTATCTGATACAATGTACATGTCCTCGCGGAACATCAATGCTTCACGAACTTTAGCAAAAACCCATATCCAAGACTCTTTAGATTCTGAATCACATATGCCAAATGCTAGTGGGACAATTTGGCCATTTTCATCTTGAGCACAGGCTGTGAGAAGGGTACCCTTGTAATACGCCTTCAAAAATGACCCGTCTGCAATGAGAACTGGTCTGCAATATTTCCACGCCACCATCCAAGGTAAGAGGGATATGAAAAAATAACGGAAGGTATTATCTTCTGAAGTTATAAGAGAAATTAGAGAATTTGGATTAGCTTTTTCAAGAGCATACGCCAAAGACGGTAGCAATTGGTATGAGTCAGAATCCGTTCCAAACTGCTTCTGCATAGACATTTGGCCTATAAGGCTTTTTTGAGCTTTCCAAGCCTACGCGTAAGAAATGGAAATATCATGATTCAGAAGCATGTCTTCCCTTATTTCATTTGGCCTATAAGGCTTTTTTGACGCATCCAAAAATTTATGCGATACAAGCTCTTCAACAGTGCGGTAGGTCGCTTGGCGATGTTTGCCTTGACGAAAATCAAAAGAGCACGTATGTGATGATGTAAATCTGCAGAAAACAAAGTACTAAAAATGTGAATATGAAAAGAATGTGGAAAATATGCCAACATAATGGAATAAAAGACAGACAGAATGGTTCACTAAATATACAGTAATGGAGAAATACCTTCGTATCTGAAACATTTGGACACCACGTAGTCTTACAGCCCTCACAGCCCATTTACATTTTTTATCCAAGCAGATAACGTGTAAACATGTCTTCTTTGATGTTAGTGTCCTGAATTGGAACACATTATCTATTGCGTACAGCTTCAAATGGTGAAGAAGATCTGCTTTAGAATTGTAAATAGCATGCAATACAATCTGAGTGGGGTGATAGTGAGTGATGACATCGAGATTATGATGAACAGAAAAATTGTCATTACACATTGAAGAAGGTGACGGAGTAGAGCTAACTTCTGGGGTAGGACTACGAGAGAGCACATCTGTATTGGTCATATGAGTTTGGGAAGTGTCTGTAACATTGACCTCATTATTAACTTGGACGTAATGTTCTTCAATACTGTTGAAAGAAGAACGAATATGACCAGAAGATTGATTTAAGAAACATGGAATTTCTGGTAGAACAGTTTGTACAACGGAATTTGTGGGACAAGATACAACAGGTTGTGCAACAGGTTGATCAACCAAGAATTCCACACACAAGGGAGATTTTTGAAAATCAGTTTGAAGAGACTTAAGATAAAGGTAAAAACGAAACGTTTCGTCATCATGGATAGAAACAGATGGAGGACAACCATCAACAATGTAAGAAAGATTAAAGTGGTTATTTGATTTGTAAGGAGAAAATATGGAAGATAATTGTTCCATGAATGCTGTGTAGTTAGCAGAGAAAAGAACTTGCATAGCAAAGGTGGATCTGCAATTGAAGTTGTAGTCATTGTCCCAAGTACCATCAACTTTCACCATAAGCAGAAGAACAGGATCCATATTGACAACTAAGGAGAAAAAGAATAAGAAACAGAACTAAAAAGGTCATAAACATATAGCAAAATGCCAAATTTATGGCAATAACAAAGAAACAGAATTAAATAAAACAGTATAACAAAAAAGGCATATAATCTTATGAAAAACGCCAATAATTCACAATGATTCAGATTGTGAACTTGGTCAAAAAAACAGTATAACAAAGAAACAGAATTAACCAAGTTCACAATGGCAAGTTTATGGCAATAACAAAGAAACAGAATTAACGTATAGCAAAAAACGTCATAAGCCTATAGCAAAATGCCAAGTTTATGGCAATAATAAAGAAACAGAATTAACCAAATTCACAATGATTCAGATTGTGAACTTGGTCAAAAAAACAGTATAACAAAAAAGGCATATAACCTTATGAAAAACGCCAAGTTTTTAGCAATAACATCCCTGACAGTGATCAAGCAATGAATCTCACATGAAACAAGACATTAGAATTTGATTAAGAGTAGAAAGGATGATAATGTTAATAAAACGAAGTAAGTAGCAAATGATTCAAACAAAAGTGAATTCTCAAATAACAGTATAATCACCAAATTAAACACAATGATTGTGATCGTCAACCTGGTCATAAAAAAATACAAATGAAAATTGAATTTCACATACCAACAAGTATAATCGAACGGATTGCTAAGTTGAGTTGAAGAGATGATCGAACGGATTGACCTTGAATTTGTTGAGTTCCAGAACTCGTCGCACGGAAGAATAGCCAGTATAATCGCAAGTTGAGTAGAAGAACTGATAGAACAAATAGGACTGTTAAACGAAGAGCTTATTCGGTTGAATTTATTCGGTTGCAGAGCTCTGATCGCAAAAGAGGAAGTTAAACGAAGAAGAAAGGCGATGGCAGAGCTCCGATCACAAAAGAATAGCCAGTATGATCGCAAAAGAATAGCCAGTATAATCGCAAGTTGAGTTTATTCGGTTGCAGAGCTTCGATCGCAAAAGAGGAAGTTAAACGAAGAAGAAAGGGGGTGGCACGAGCAACGGATAACTAACGTATTAAACTGGCAGGTATTATGTCGGTACTGATATTATGAGTTAAACTAGGCTTAAAACATAAAAGGGGTAAAAAGGGAAAGCTAAAGTAAGCATGTTTCCAAATAGGACTAATGTGATCCTATTTTGAATTAAAAACATAAGTAATCTTATTTTAGATTTTTAGGCTAGTTTTAGTCCTATTTAGGCTAATTTCTGTTCCGCTATTCATTGGTTTAAATGTGATGTTGATATGTATGTTCACTACTGAGTATGGATGGATTATGTTCATGGACGCCTTGCATGATCACGTCACGCTGACTTGCGAGTGACGTCACTTGGTCATACGGCGGTTGTACACGTGCTTAGATGCGGTCTGGGGCGTGACAATTAAGTGGTATCAGAGCCATCTCAGTTCTAAACTATGTAATCAACCTCTCACAAGAGATTTTATAAAAAGAATTTTACCGAAAACCATGAGCATGTATTTTGAGGTTCATAGAGCTATTTTTACCTAGGTTGCAAGGTCTCTAGCTGTTAAGATGGTACCCTTAACAATTGGTATGACAATGACTTGGGCCAATATGTGTCTATAACGTGTTCCGTCAATTGACATTGATTGGAGTCTGACGACTCGTCCAAATTTCTTTGTAGAAATGGAGGGTAGATGTATGCCAACGAGGAACAACCCTAGGGGACTTGCTACGGGAGCCTCCGTGGGGGCTAGCCGAGCCACATCCCTTGGTACTAGGGGGAGAAGGGGAGGCCGTGGAGGCCGTGGGGCCACCGTGCCCAGACAGTGAGCGATGGCCACGTAATCTCGGTGTATGAAACTAACACCGAGAACTATGACTCGACATTTGTTCCTGAGACGGAGCATGAGAAGACCCCATATGATGGGGGTAACTTTCACACTGACGATGATGATAATGATGAGAGTGATGTCCGATTCACTCAAATGGGGGAATTGCTTGAATGGTATCAAAAGGAGAAACTAAGAAGAGAGCTTAGACACCAAGCTAGGCGTGCCTCTCAAGGGGGTTCGGGTCAAGGAAGCCGGGGAGCTTCAAGGGCCGTTTTTGGGACGTCTCAAGGTGGACGTGGAGGAGATTTTTGCGTAAGAATCTCCAAGTATCTCAAGGAGGTTAGGACCTTGGGTTGTAGGTCCTTCGACGGCACTGATGATATTATCGTTGCCACCGATTGGATCAAGAAAGTGAAGGATGCATCGAGGGATATGCAGGTCACACCCGACGTGAAGTTGACTGTTGCTTCATGTTTGCTTGAAGGAATCACTTCTACATGGTGGGAGAGTGTAGAAGTAAAGTACCGAGGGACCATCACATAGGCGAACTTTGAACAGGAGTTCTATGCCCAATACTACTCCGACTACGAGGTTAATGTTAAGCGTAGGGAGTATACGAACCTCAAGCAAAAGGAGGGTGTAACTGTCAAACAACTGGAGCAAGAATTCAGAACCTTGGCGAGGTTCTTACCGGAGTATGCGGCCGATGAGGACCACATGACTAAACATTATTGGGATGCCTTACTCTTAGACATCCGTGATCGGGCCACGTACTCTCGCTATATGACCTTTAGCGAGGTGGTAGAGCAGTGCCTCCTTGGGGAAACCCAATGGAATGAGAGGAAAGAAAGAGACGCCGAGGAAGCGAAGAAAAGGAAGTGGCATAGTTCGGGACCGCACGACCATTCGAGGAAGAACAACCACGGAGGCGGTGGTTCGCTCAAGGCACCGGAACCACCGGCGAAGAAGAACAAGGACTTTAGGTGGCACGTGTCCCCCTCTCAACGTTCAGGGCTGCCTAGATGTGCTAACTGTTCAAAGAATCATTTTCGGGAAGTGCAATGCACCCCCGAGGTGCTACCAATGTGGGAATACGGGTCACATGAAGACCAATTGCCCACAATTGGGGAGAGAAGGGACTTCGGGAGCCGGAGGTGGAACCATGACGGGGAGGATCCATGCTGGACCATCACACGGCGGAACGGGAAGGGGCGGTGCATCAACAAGCAACATCGCGTCCGTCAACCAAGGCGAGGCCCAAGCAAGGGTCTACGCGATGACCGAGGCTGATGCTCGGGCCAACCCGACTCTGTGGTAGGTAATCTCTTGTTTACACTTTTATTTTTCATGTACTTAAGTGTTAAAGACTTTATTGAGCATGTACGGGCCCACCGATGGCATTTTCGGCTCGTTTTTGAGCGAAAAACGAACTTAATTTTGCCCAGGGGTGAACCGGCGCCGGTTTGGGCTTGAACCGGCACCGAGCTAGTGTAAAATGGGGTGAAATGGCGTGGGCAGTTGGCTACCCGGCGCCGGCAGGAGGTACACCTGGTGCTGGCACGGGCATATTTTTCCAGGTTGGCGTTCCAGTAGCATACCCGACGCCGGCCAAGGGGGTAACCCGGCACTGGTCCGGTGTATTTTTGGCCGAAAATTTCCGTTAAGCCTCATTTTGATCCGGTACGTTGGGTAGTGTGTCTTACATGACTTATATATGTAGGAACACTAAAGATCAATGATAGAAACGCAAGAATTCTCATCGATACCAGGGACAACGCTCATTTGTGAGTGAAGCGTTTGTCGAATGTTTAGACGTACCATTGATAGCCATGACGCAACCCCTGTTGGTCTCTACACCGTTAGGAGACGATGTGGAGAGGAGACACTATTATCCTTCGTGTGAGGTAGAAGTGACGGGTCAACCCTTGACATGTGACTTCGTACCCCTAAGCATGTTGGAGTTTGATGCGATCATCGGAATGGATTGGCTTGAGAAGCATCGTGCTCGAGTGGATTGCTGCGCCAAAGTTTTGGAACTCGAGGATAATGAGGGAAACGTCTTACGTTTCGAGGGAGATCGAGGAAAATCTCATAGTTGTATCATACCCGTGATGAGGGCACGGAAGATGATGAAGAGAGGATGCCACGCATACCTTGCTTATGTGGTGGATGAGACAAAGAAAGAGATCGACATCAACGATGTACGTGTCGTGTGAAAATATCCGGATGTCTTCCCCAAAGACTTACCGGGGCTTCCGCCCGATAGAGACATCAAATTTGTGATCGAAGTAGAGCCGAGGACCAAACCCATTTCGATTCCTCCTTATCGAATGACACCGGTAGAACTTCAAGAGTTGAAAGTTCAATTACAAGAGCTATTGGACAACGGGTTTATTAGATCTAGTCATTCACCGTGGGGAGCACCAGTACTTTTCGTGAAGAAGAAAGATGGTACACTAAGAATGTGTATTGACTACCGACAGTTGAACAAGGTCACAATAAAAAATAGGTATCCTCTACCGAGGATTGATGACTTGTTTGATTAACTTCGGGGTGCGATTGTGTTCTCAAAGATTGATTTGAGGTCGGGCTATCATCAATTGAAGATAAAAGAAAGCGACATACCTAAGAGTGCATTTCGCACTAGGTATGGTCATTAAGAGTTCCTCGTGATGTCATTTGGGTTAACCAATGCACCAGCGGCATTCATGTACTTGATGATCGTGTGTTTAGTGAATACTTAGATCAGTTTGTGATTGTATTCATTGATGACATCTTGATATACTCGAAGAACGAAGAAGAACATGAGCATCACTTAAGGCTTGTACTTGAACAACTCTTTGCCAAGTTCTCTAAGTGTGAATTTTGGCTCAAGGAGATTGGTTTCCTCGGTCATATCATATCCGGTTCGGGCGTTGCAGTGGATAACGCCAAGATAGCAGCCATCATTGATTGGGAGAGACCCATGAGTGTGAAAGAGATACGTAGTTTCCTTGGCTTAGCGGGTTACTATCGTAAATTTGTTGAGAAATTCTCCGTGTTGGCGTCACCACTAACGAAGCTCACGAAAAAGTGGACTAAGTTCGTATGGGACGACAAATGTGACAAGGGATTTCTTGAACTAAAGAAATGACTTACCGAGGCACCAGTTCTTGCCCTACCCATACAAGGTGGTGACGCCAACACGGACTAAGAGTCTTTCTCATTATTTATAATTATCTAACGAAAGTATTTATACGGAGTATATGCTTGTCTAAATATATCTGCTTAGTACACCTATTATGGTTAAACTTTACGAGTACAGAGCAACTAAGGTAAATTGGGTTCGTCGGTTGTAAACAACAATTTTGAAAAAGAAGAAATAGCGCATCTCGTTCCCTAGAGTGTACGATAATGCTGTTTTGAAATGTTTAGAAGTTTAATTTATTAGAATAATAAATTGAAGTATAATTGAGTGCACCGAGTTGGAAAACATGCAATCATGTTTGGAGACGCCTAAATTGCAGATGTCTTGTAACGATAATCAAGTTATTTAGTACTCCGTATTTAGTAAGTTCATATTATGAGAATTATGCATTAGAAGAAAAAGATGAATTAAAAAGTAGAGGTGATAGAAAATACCTTGTTGTTGGCAGAGAAAGATGAAAATGGGAATGGATATGTTAGACCTTCTGCCTTCGGAAGTATATGTGTTCGTGGCTATCTATGACAGTTTCATAACGGTAGAGGGAAGTTTGAATAGGCGAGCATAACTTTTGTAATCCTTCAAAACCCTCCAAATGCTTAATTTTTAAGTTCCCCCAATTTGAAATAATTTGAAGGATAATTAACAAAATGGTAATTTAAGCTAAATTAGAAATGAATATCAACTCAATGATTTGAATTCGTCATATCTCAAAGTGATTTTAATTATAATTCCTTCAAAAACACGCTCCTTCCAATTTTATAACTCCCAAATACAAAGAAAGGCTTTCTCACCCTCCCTTCCCTTTCCCCTCCAACAACATAACTCCAAAGCCTTCTCCTCCCATTCCCTCCAAACTCCCAAACAACCCTTAGGGAGACGTTTTAAGCCGTTAATTTTAGATGTTTATGTTGACGGAACATGTCGAAAGGCTAAAGCTAGGTAGCGGCATAACGGAAATACTGCGATTCGCAAGGGAAAATGGAGAAAAGACTAAAATCTGTTTTGGAGATTACTTCCTAGCAATGAAATCCCAAATATATGAATTCCTCCTTACCCTAATGATATCAACCTAGCAAGCTTGTGATTTTACTACTGAATTAGGAAATGGACTCTTGAATCTCTCTCATGATTCACGAATTAGCAGAAAACCTCTAAACTATCTTTACAAACAAATTTATTGTGGGGTTTGGTGTTAGCTTTCCCACAAAAAATATTGAGGCTAAAAAGCAATGTTTAACCCAAAGCATGAGATAAAAATCAAATGTTAGTAAGATAGATCGTGTCTTTCTCATATGAATCAATCGTCACCATCATCATTTAAATCTTAACTAGTATTCTACCCGTGCGATAAACGAGAAAATATATTACTCATATGAAAAAGTAAGTTTTTGAACCACGTGAATTATTCATGTAATTTAATAATTTGTCACATATAAATTAGATTGTCATAATGTAATAATTGTAAATATAAATGAACAGAACAAAATCTAAGAAACAAAAGATTTCCACAATAATAAAAGCATATTGAAGGATGAAAGTTATAAATGTTTTACAAATTTCAAAATACTTGCATAAATACAACATTTGTTGTTACATTGATACTTTTGCGATTTTTGTGACATATAACTATTTTCTAACCACCGCATCTGAGTTGGCTGGTTTCTCCCCTGCCCCTGATTTAGGATGATTTTTTTTGCGGAAAGTGAAATTACATTTTAAGATTATAGGCGGAAATTGCTTAGGCGAGAGAATTTTCTCTCTCCAGTGCAGTGCTTTTAGGTATATGATGATGATTTTTTTTTGTGGAAAGTAAAATTACATTTTAGGATTTTAGGCGGATAATTTTCTATCTGCATTGTAGTGCTTTTAGGTATAGGATAGGATGAAATTGCATTTTAGGATTTTAGGATTATAGTATGATGATTTTTTTTGTAGAAAGTGTAATTACATTTTAGGATTTTAGGCGGAGAATGCTTAGGCGGGAGAATTTTCTCTCTCCAGTGTATTGCTTTTAGGTATAGGATGATTTTTTTTGCGGAAAGTGAAATTAAATTTTAGGATTTTAGGCGGAGAATGTTTAGACGAGAGAATTTTCTCTCTTCAGTGTAGTGCTTTTAGGTACACTAGTTACTCCACCCTTGCGCTGCACTGGAGTGAGAAACCCACATAATAATTTAGATATAATTATATATTTTAAAAATATGATTGTGTTAGAGTTATTTGAAAACATTAAATAAATTATGAATAAATGGTAAGAACTAAATGTAAAACATCACACGATGAAATGGATGTGCATTTAAGTCCACCACACTATAACGAAAATTATAAATTACTCTACAGTACATGTCTTTGTAAACAACATTCAATGTTGATTTGGTTGGTTGTCCATCTTCGTCATTACAAACGCCAACCCATGAACTTGTTACTTTCCACACCATCACGTACAAATGTTTGTGAGTAATAATGGGGCGTCAGAGTAAGATGAGAACCTTTTTCAATAATTGTCCGTGACTACAAGGCGGGACAATTTTAGGCGGAGAATGTTTAGGCGGGAAAATTCTCTCTCTCCAATGTAGTGCTTTTAGGTATATAAGATGATTTTTTGGGGGGAAAGTGAAATTACATTTTAGGATTTTAGGCAGAGAATGCTTAGACGGGAGAATTTTCTCTCTTCAGTGTAGTGCTTTTAGGTACATGATGATGATGATGATTTCTTTTTGTGGAAAGTGAAATTACATTTCAGGATTTTATGCAGAGAATGCTTTGGTGAGAGAATTTTCTCTCTTCAGTGTAGTGCTTTTAGGTATAGGATGATGATGATTTTTTTTTGTGGAAAGTAAAATTACATTTCAGGATTTTAGGCGGAGAATGCTTAGGGGGGAGAATTTTCTCTCTCCAGTGTAGTGCTTTTAGGTATATATATATATATATATATATATATATATATATATATATATATATATATATATATATATATATATATATATATATGATGATTTTTTTTTTTACAGAAAGTGAAATTTTATTTTAGGATTTTAGGCTACAATAACAGAAACCACAAAATAGTTGATTTAAAGGGAAAGTGGCAAAGTTTTTTGGGACGTCCCAAAAAGGAAAGATGGCAAAGTTTTAAGGGACGGAGGGAGTACATTTTAGGATTTTAGGCGGATAATTTTCTATCTGCATTGTAGTGCTTTTAGGTATATGATAGGATGAAATTACATTTTAGGATTTTAGGATTATAGTATGATGATTTTTTTGTGGAAAGTGTAATTACATTTTAGGATTTTAGGCGGAGAATGCTTAGGCGGGAGAATTTTCTCTCTCCAGTGTAGTGCTTTTAGGTATAGGAGGATGATTTTTTTGCGGAAAGTGAAATTACATTTTAGGATTTTAGGCGCATAATGCTTAGACGGGAGAATTTTATCTCTTCAGTGTAGTGCTTTTTGGTACAGGATGATGATGATTTCTTTTTGTGGAAAGTGAAATTACATTTCAGGATTTTAGGCAAAGAATGCTTAGGCGAGAGAATTTTTTCTCTTCAGTGTAGTGCTTTTAGGTATAAGATGATGATGATTTTTTTTTTTGTGGAAAGTAAAATTACATTTCATGATTTAAGCGGAGAATGCTTAGGCGAGAGAGTTTTCTCTCTCCAGTGTAGTGGTTTTAGGTATAGGATATCCAAACCTCGTCCAATAGATAGTTGTTGCTAGGACTTCATCTATTTCGACAACCAAGTAGTTTAAGCAAGTGCTGATAGAGTAACTTAGACTATTGGGCTCGGGGCTGGGGAAAAATACCGAAACGGCTGAAATACCGATTTTACCTTATCGAAAAATACCAATTTTACCGAAATTTTCCCTTACCATAAATTTTGGTAGGGTATGTTACCATACCGAACTATTTCGGTTCGATATCGGTATGTACCGTATCAATTTTCGGTATACTGAAATACCGTAATACCATATTAATATATATTTACATATACCTATAATTATGCCTCTTGGGTCAAAAACAGCACTGCCCCAATTGTACACCGGACTAATAAGAGTTTTAGCCCAGCCGAAACTCCAAACTCCACTGTGTCGCCCTGTTGGAAATGTCAAATTGTGAAGGACCGGGCTGGAAGAGCGGAAGAAGAGATAGGGTTTTACTAGTTCGGAGAGGTCTTCAGTCTCCACTCTCCAATACAATCGCTATTCGGCGGGCTCTTGGCGACGTATATTCTTGAAGACATTCGGCGGGCACGAAGCAATGGGTTGAACGAACAAAAATTTGGCCTTCTGAATTCATCTGAATACGAAAAGGTATTTTGTATTCACCAATTATCTTCTTCTGAGTTCTGAGTTCTAATATGGAAACATGATTTTCTCTTGCTTCTTGTACATAACCCATGGATGGAAACGAAGGAAACACTCGAAGTAAAGCATTTCCGTTTATGTAGATATGGATGGCTGTAAGCTCTCTTCTGCAGAGTAGATTTTGAAGAACTATTATGGATTGTAATAGTACAAGCATAAATAATGTCAATAGTTATACTGCTGTCTAATTTCATAGGTTATATTGATCAGAGATACCTGTTTTTAGTGTTTGAAGTTCTGAACTGTTACTTTTCAAAATAAAAGAAACTTGAACAATGTTTTCTCAATTGATTTTGAAAGCTAAAGCGTTAAAATCTTAAATTATATACTACTAATAAAGTAGTGCTCCCTTTGCACCCAAATCAAGAGTTAAGTAACTTGGCACTATTAATATGTACGTGTTACCAGTTTATACCCGTCTGCCACCTTGAATTGGAGTGAATGTTATTGCACTGAGATCTGAATTACTAGTGGTACTAGTATGTTTGGCCAAATAGAATATAACTTTCTTGTGAGCAACTAGTACATGGCTTCTTAGCCTTCTTTGAAAAACGATACAAGAACTAATCTAGTTTTATTTTAGAGTTGAGCCTAAACATACTAGCCCCACACTCCCACTACTAATTCAGATCTCAGTGCAATAACATCCACTCCAATTCAAGGTGTCAGATGGGTATAAACAACAGAGGGTTTGAATATTTGGGTGATTAGGAAGTTGGTTCTTCCGAGTAGTTTACTAGCATTTGTAGGGGGCACCTGCATCTTTTAATATTATTTCTGTAATATTTGGTCTAAGTATTCATTTAAAAACTCAGGAGTGTGTGATTGTATGATTGGGTATTGGAAATCAGTTTAACTAATACTGCTATCTTGTTACTCTTTTATTCTACAGACTGGCAATAACTGAAAGTCTCCAGGAAGCAGCGATTGTGGCGCTCGAAGCCTGCGAGCCCTCTTTGGCCTGCAGCAGCGACTCCGCCTTTCTTCCTGATGAAGGCGACTGTAGGCGGCTGGCGGCGAGAAAATAGCTGCTGTCTTTATTCTCCAGACCTAACCTAGCTACGGGAAATGAATGCAGGCCACACGTTTTGAAGAAGGGCCTCCTAGCGCGGACTGTTCGCTATCAGACTCCGCTGGGAAACTTGGGCCAAGAGGGGGAGCAGTGGGCCAAGATTACATGGAGCCCAAAATTGAGTCTTAAAGCTGTTGATGTGCCATAGGCCCACAGTTTTAACAACACATGAAGCCCGGCCCATTCTTAAGCTAAGTGCTCTTTCTCTCATTTTTATATAATTTGTCAAATTCATAAATTGATTCAAAAGTGCAAAGTAAAATCATAAAATAAAATATTTTAATAATATAGCATCAAACTTCAATCTCGAGGAATGAGTCATCCGTTAAAATACCCCTAAAAAGAGCGAGTCTGGTGGATTCGAACTACGAACTTGAGCGCAAGTTGAGCTAAATTACTAATTTATTATCATTATTTTTTTATATAGAAAAACATACTTATAAATTTCGAGCACTCACGTACACCGGTAGAGTGATGAAATCTCGCACCATCTGGTCACGTCATACGGGTGTCATGATAATAAGCTCTTAATCCAAATGTTATCTAATGCACACCCTAGTTTCCATGTTTTGTACGAGTTATGTGTGCCCCTTAACTATCAGAGTCATACTCTAGCTTAGACGCGTCCCACGGTTTTACTAAGCATATAAATCTAGCTTGAGCTCTATGTTGAAAATTTGAGGCCACTTAATGTCATGGATGCAACTAAATAATGGCATCATACCGGCTTCTTAGCCGTCTCTCCCGGTCATCTTTATTTGATCACTTGGACATTATATACATAAAATGCTGAAGTAGATACCTTTATACACAGCATGCAAACCCAAACTAATCTAACAATTTCTTCTAATCAATGATCGGATATGCTATTGTCTTAAAAATATTCTTGTTTGCTGGGAATTTTGCATACCTTTCATTCCCCCACTTAGGTCCATGAGAATTTCTAACCGTGAAATACTCTCTACCCCTCTTGCCGATCCCATAATTGACAGTCAAAACAATGAACTAATTGAGATTTCTCTTTTCTTTGTTTGCGGAACGACGATGTAGAAGATGTCCGGTTCATTGGTCCTTGGTAGAGTTCATCCTTTTCACATGACATCAAATATCATACATCATTACAAAATTATGAAGTATCTTAGTTACAAAAGCACGTACTCTATTCTTAGCAATCTGACAACAAAGTTATTTATTTAAAAATAGTTAATAACATACTAATATTAATGTTAGCAATGATAAAAACAACACTAATATTATAATAACAAAAATAATACTCAATAATAAATCAATACCTTTTTAATTTGAAGAAATTATGGTGGAAAATCACATGTTGCAACCACATTAGTTTTTTTGGTTTAGAAGTGCTTTTACAAACACTTCACACACCGTATCATTCACAACAAAGTCATCCCTTCAATTTTTAAAAGCTAGAAAAAAAGATTACGATAAAATCTATTGCGTGCAATAATACGTAAGATAAGCACAAATACATATTAGAACAAATCCACAACATAAAAACTTCCAATACTATTAATAAACAAGTTTTGATGTTTGCACGTATATAAATACGGAAGATATAATATGCTAACATGCAACTTTGAACTTCAATCTTCAGTTGTAAAATGGATTCATGTTTCATTGTTTTGTAATGGCTAAAGTGAACTTACGATATCAGTCGAGTAAACTAATACACCAAGATTAAACCATTTCTCAGAATAGAGTTATCTTCACTAAAAGTTCATGGTGATTCAAATAAATATTCAAATACTAATGTTAATTAGCCCATAAATATGTACCTGCCATCAGTTTTTGGATAAAAATGTGAACCTCTTTTAGTTTTTGGATAAAACTGCAAACTTGTATTAGTTTTTGGATAACAATGTGAACCTCTATTACACACATAGGAACATTCCGTATAATATATTTTAGGTGTGCCTATAACACACACACATAAAAATATGGAATAATCTTACGTTGTCTCTTTTAAAGTTGGGTGCTTATGGTGAGGATGGTATGAAACTTGTCTTTTCGAAACGATGCCACCTCTTTTCCCTTTTTGGTCAATAAGTCATTTCACAACCTTCTTTAGAGATGAAATATACTCTTTACAATCTATTGCCACATTGTTCACCAAATCTTGTGGTGAAAGTGATTGTAGGTCGTTCGGATTTTTGAAGTTGTGCATGGTTTCGATTGCATGACCAGTAGCAAAAGTCCAACAATGATCTGAATATAAAAATTAAATTTACATACAAGTATACGAGATTAGTGTAGTAAATATCAAATAACTTCGTGCATCTAAGAACCTTTTAAAATTACTCCATATTCTTTATTGGATGTAATTAATTTTACATTGTTTTTTAACTTTGGCAATGACAGAAAGTTTAAGTATGTATACGTTGACTAAAACATTGATTTCTAACGTGTGACTCACGTGACTAACAAAATTAAACATATTCATGTCTATTTGAAGGTGTCCATAACATCTTCTTCATCGTGTGTCCCCCATTTAATTACTGTTATATTAAAATAGACATGAATATGTTTCATTTTGTTAGTCACATGTTAGAAATCGATATTCTAGTCAACGTATACATACTTAGAATTTTCATAATTTCAAAAGTTAAAAAAAATGTAAAATTAAGAACACCCAATAAAGAATATGGATTAATTTTAAAAGATTCTTGGATGCATGAAGTTATTTTATCTTTACTACATTAATCTTGTATACTTGTATATAAATTTAATTTTTATATTCAAGTCATTGTTGGGCTTTTGCTACTGCTCATGCAATCGAAGCCCTGCACAACTTCAAAAATCTGAACAACCTACAATTGCTTTCACCACAAGATTCGGTGAACAATGTGACAACAGAATGTAAAGAGTCTGTATCATCTCTGAAGAAGGTTGCGAAATGACTTACTGACTGAAAAGTGAAAAGAGGTCATCGTTTCAAGAAGACATGTTCCATACAATCCTCACCATAAGTACCTAACATTAAGAGAGACAACGTAAGATTATTCCATATTCTTATTTGGGTGTGTTATAGGCACACCTAAAATATATTATACAGAATGTTCTTATGTGTGTAATAGAGGTTTGCATTTTTATCCAAAAACTAGTTGCATGTCCATATTTATGGGCTAATTAGTATTTGAATATTTATTTGAACCACCATTGACTTTTAGTGAAGATAACTCTATTATGAGTGATGATATAATCTTGGTGTATTAGTTTACTCGAGTGATATAGTAAGTTTACTTTAGCCGTTACAAAACAATGAAACATGAATTCATTTTACAAATGAAGTTCAAAGGCACATGTTAGCATATTATATACTTCGTATTTATATACGTGCGAACATCAGAACTTGTTTATTAGTAGTATTGAATGTTTTTTAATTTATGCCTTTGTTTATTGAATGTTTTTTTGTACGGAATAGATTTTATCATAATCTTTTTTTACTAGCTTTTCAAAGTTGGGTGGATAACTTTGTTGTGAATGATACGGTAATGAAGTGTCAAACACTTCGACCAAAAAACTCTTGTGTTTGCAACATATGATTTTCCACTAGAATTTATTCAAATTAAAAAGGTATTGATTTATTTTTGTTATTATTATATTAGTGTTGTTATTTTTATCATTGTTAATATTAGTATGTTATCGTTTATTTTTGAGTAATTAACTTTGTTGTCTAATTGCTATGAATAGAGTACGTGCTTTTGTAACTAAGATATTTCGTAACTTTGTAATAATGTATTATATTTGCTGCCATATGCGAAGGATGAACTCTACCAAGGACCAATGAACCGGACATCTTCATCGTCGTCCCGCAAACAATGAAAAGAGAAATCTCAATTGGATCACGTTGTTTTGATTGTCGATTATGGGATCGACAAGAGGGGTAGAAAGTATTTCACGGTTAAAAATTATCATGGACTTGGGTGGGCGAACAAAGTGTATGCAAAATTTTGCAGCAAACAAGAATATATTTAAGACAATAGTATATCTGGTTATGTGATTACAAGAAATTCTTAGATTATTTTGGATTTATATGTTGTGTATAAAATTATCTACTTCATTATTTTATGTATATCCGTGCTTCCACTGTTGGGACATTACCTCCAAGCTGTAAGAAACTCTATGACATGCTTCAATCTCAAAACCAGGACTTCTGTTTTGATGATGATCTTGGTGAATATCTTTTTCCCTCTTTTGGAAATCAAAACCTTATGTAACTAGTGATGACATTGAGCAGTTTTTTAACATTGGATGGCTACACACATCAATTGTTCACATTTGGATAAGGTAAAAAGTAATATCTAAATTTTATTAACCGAAACTTATGTTTTATGTACTAATTTATATGCAATTGTCTTTGGTATTTGGACTCTAATTCTAAACATTATCAAATTCAAGACGAGATTGGATTTCTATGTCCTTCAAAGCTTGCCATGATTAATAGTAGACCTTCTTATCTTGCGAGTTACCTTGCATCAAAGGTAAGTTTACCCATTAATTGATTTAATTTAGTAATTTATTAATTGTTGAATCTTCTGCTATCAATTTTCGTATTCCACTTCCACCAGAGAATGTCAGATTCCTTACGTTTCTTGCTTTGTTTTTTTATTGTTATGGTCAAATTTTAATTCTATGGTAGTGAAGGTAGTTGAGAAAAACACTAATAGGATGCTTTATACATGTCAAGATTAAACCTAGGTATACACTAGAAAGAAAGACTGATAACATGTTAGTTTACATGCCCCTAGTGTGCTGGAGGAGATGGAAGTTAACCAACTCGATTGCCATGATTTTTGCTTAGGTGCCACTTTGCTTCCAATTGGGCTGAGGTGGCGTCTGGCCGATGGGTCATGCTTCCAATTGGGCAGAGAGGTGTAGCAGGTTGGGATGGTCTCAACAAGAGCACCAAATGATAGATTATTAATTTAAAGAGGAGGAAGAGCTAGAGAGATAAAGTGATATGTATAAAATGAATTTCCAACTCTTTACATGGCTCCCATAAGGAGTATTTATAGGAAAAAAGTGGGCTGGGCTTCAAGGCTTGGGCATGACATACTCAGTTACAATAATTTAAAGAGGAGGAAGAGCTAGAGAGATAAAGTGATATGTATAAAATGAATTTCCAACTCTTTACATGGCTCCCATAAGGAGTATTTATAGGAAAAAATTGGGTTTGGCTTCAAGGCTTGGGCATGGCAGACTCAGTTACAATAAATGGTATTTAACCTATTGTAATGGGTACATATGAATAAATAGTCTACAATGATGTAGATGCTATCTAGTGAGCATACGTAGGTCGTTATCCGGGCCCATGAAACCGGCGGTCCGAGTTTATATACTCTATCATGTATGGTATAACTTTGCGATCCCATTATCCATTTCATTTGATTGAATATTTATTGTGTGTATGGTGAAACTGCGCAGTCTCATTGTCTCATTACATTTGATCAAACATTTATCCCGTGTGGTACAATTATGCGCTCCCATTGTCTCACTATTTTTAACCAAATATTTAACATGTGTATGGTACAACTTTGCACTCTAGTCTTGTTACATTTGACCAAGTATATATATTCTATGGTTAACTTTGGACTCTCATCGTCTCATTACATTTGACCAAGTATTTATCCTTTGTATGTTACAATTTTGCATTCATTGTAATATTACATTCGATCAAATAATTGTCTTATGTGCTGCAACTCTATACTCCCACTGTTTCATTAAATTTGATCAAATATTTATTCTGGATATGTTACAATTGATCAAATATTTATCTTGTGTATGGTACAACTTTGCAATCACATTGTCTCGTTACATTTGATATTTCTACTTCACTAATTTATTTTTCTATGGCACATAAAATTATGGATGGACCCGGGCCGGGCTGGGCCCGGTTCAATACTTTTTTTTTCTTTGTTGTTATCCCCCGACCCCCCCCCCCCTCACCCCCACCCCCAAACCTCCCCAAAACACCCAGCCCAACCCTAGGAAAAGAAAAAAAATTGATAAAAAAATGATCCGGGCCTGGCCCGAACCGCCCGGGCCGGTTTGCCCAAAACTGGGCCCGAGCCCGACCCCCCTGACCCGCCCACACGGGCTAAAAGCCCGGAACCGGCCAACTGGTCCTGGTCCGGTTCGGGCCCGCATAGTAGTGGGCCTGTCCAGTTCGGCCCGGCCCAGTCCATCCCTACATACAATAGTGAGAATCTTAATTTTTTGGTTACATTTTTTTGACCAAGTTGCAGTGGAGTAAATCCTTTTTTAAATTTTCCTAAAGAAAGTAAAAGGCTGAACAAGGCTTGGATCGGGCTTAGGTCGGGCCAGGCCCTAGGCTAGGATTTGGGCGGGACTGGGTTTGGGAATAGAAGGCTGAAGGCCCGGAATCAACCCAGGTTGGTTCCAGCCTCCAGGTCCGGGCCCAATTCAGGTCTAGTTTTTTTTTTTGGTTTTTCTTATTTATTTCTACCCCCACCCCCAAACCACCCAGCCCCACCCGCCTAGCATCCAATCCATTTGAAAAAATGAAAAAAAAATGGGCCCGGATTTGTCCACCAAATAACCATCCCTTAGCTCGCCCCAAAACCCCACTGGTTCTGGCCCAAGTCCCGGTCCCGGTCAACCGGGCCAGGCTGGTACCGTGCAATGGTGGTCCGGGTACCGGGCTGGTCCGATCAATCTCGGTCCATCCCTAGGCTGAACACGATAAGCCAAATGAGGGTTGTAGACTTGGAGAGTGGATCAAATTGAGAATAGATGTGCCATATTCTAGCCATTGCTTAGGCTGTCCGCAAGTGTACCCTGCTTAATGCTTGGTAAGGGAGGACCGGCTCAATTCTTGGTCCGGCTAGTTCAAAGTATTTGTGACAATGGCATCTAGCCATCTAGGGGTTTTTGGTATGGTCCAAATCAAATTTTTTCCATTCTATGTATTTTTGTATGCTTAATATGTATACTTAAAATGGGGTTCCCTTAAATATAATTAAATTCAAGTCAATTTCTAAATAAGTGATCACTTTTACATGACACAAATGTGATTAATAATGTCATATATTTGGAAAACATGAAATTTCTTTAAAATTTTCATGTCAATGCTAGATTTTCATGTTGTCAATGGATGTAACGGTCATATTTTCATTTCACTGCCTTCATGAGATATGTAATTGTGATTTTCGGAAAATTTTTCAATGACTTTTTCCAACGATATTTGAAAGTAAACGGAAAAAAGAAATAAGTCAACAAAAATGTCCGGTAACATTTCCAACGGTGGTTTCCGATGGATCTGGCGGCGGCTGGGCAGGTGTGGGGGATGGGGGCAGAGTGGATATCAATTACAATGAAAAAAAGATGAAAATTAATTAATAAAAAAGTTAGGCATATATTTGAAAAAAAGTAGTCACTTTTTATACCAGTATTTCACAAAGCTATAAATAATACTTGTGTTCTTATTTCACTTATAAAGTTATATTTAATGAACAACATAGCTAATTCTCCCTCCATCTCATTTTAAGGTTCTTACTTTCCTTTTTTGAATATTCCATATAAAGATTTTTATTTGGAAAAATTGATTATAATAATTCCAACTATTGGCGGTCCGCTTATAATAATCCCAACTATCGATTATTTCAGAATAATCCGAACTTTAGGGACCTTCCGCTAATAATAGTCCTTTTAAATAAGTTTATGTACTATCTAAAGTGGATGTGAATAGATATAGAAAGTAATCCCTATAAATTGTCCCTAACTTTCTAAGAATAATCTATTTAAAATCCACTTTTATAGAAGGTAATATTTGGTCATGGACCATTATTGGCGGACGGTCCATATAGTTAGGATTATACAAAAATAATCAATAGTTGAGATTATTGTTAGCGGACCGGTAATAGTTGAGATTATTATTTTCAATTTTTCCTTTTTATTTTTATTTTAGAAAATAATTAAAACTCTCAAATGACAATTTAATCATCATATCGAATATTAAAATAATATATTTATAACATCATAGTTATCATCAATGATCCATTATATTATAACAATATTATTTCTTAAAATATACTCAAATTGCCTTATCTATATATTGTCGAAATAATTCTTTAAAAAAAAACCATCTAAATAATCGTTCTATTTTGCAATGGGAATCTTCAAGCGGAACGGATGTAGTAGCTGTTTTGGCTTTTGACCAATCGTTTTCATTAGAGATTTGAAATAAAATGTTTGGTAACTTTAATATTTGCGATCAGTTGTTAAGATATATAATGACTATCAAGAATATGAATTCAAAAATAGATATTTTTTTTAATAAGTTTTAGAAATATTTCTAAATATTATATTTAATTTATTTTATATGACTACAACTATTATTTTTAATATATGTACACGTTGAGGTTTATTCCTCAGCATCCAAAGGTCCAACACAGGCCTTTGGCCTTCGTCAGAATTGCTTGGTTGAGTAGATCGTTTGACGAGCGTTTAATGCAAAAAATATAACAAAGGTAAGACGAATGATTCGAAGGCAAAGCGGAACCCAATTCTATTCAAGTCTATATAACAATTACAACACTAATTATGCCAAGTGGCGCTCCAACCCTCTAGACTAAGTTGAATGCTATTCGGGAAATCTAGAGAGAAGTCTAGTGCTTAAGATTAAGAGTACAAAGTTGCTAACCCTTTATAATGAAATAACTGCTGTTATTTATATCAGAAGTAAGTAGGTGGAGGGGTGATGTGGCCGACCCTGAGTGGATGGACCCCCAACAATAAAATCTTCCGTATTTGGTGCATTAAATGCGCTTCTCGCCAAATCTGACATGAGCAACTGTTGGATTGAGTGGAGAAGCCAAAGTATGGGGAATAAACTATACGGCAATGCTTGTGCGGGGAACGCCGAACGATCATCCCGAGTTGGCTACAATTGCGAACGCCCTGTTTGTGATTTGGGCCTCTAGGATCAGATATTTGGGCTGTAATGGGCATGGGCCTAATATCCCAACACAAGTTCCAGTGGCGGATCCAGGATACGAAACTATTGGGGGCATAGTGGTAGAGCAAAAATAGTGTGCACATGGGCGGAGCTAAGGGAGGGCAACTTAGGCCCCCCTCACCCCAAATTAAAAAAAGTGTCTTTATTTTTAGTACACAAATTTCGAATTTTTTTCCAAAAATATTATTTGTATCGGTCTAATCTGACTCAGTGACCTGACTCCACCCCTAACCGTGCATGAAATAACATCATCCAATAATTGTTGTTTGTTTAAGAAAATGTTATTTGAAATATGAAAAAGATACTCGTATTAATGTCAAATTTATCATATAAAAGGAAAATACATGTATGGTTGTTAAAGTTGTGATCAATAATTATTAAATTGGAAAAAAATCCATTAATCATACGTAGCATAAGTATGATATATTGAAAAGATGATTTTATATCAATATGGTATGTGCCTTACATGATGAAAATTTTTCTCCACTAACTTTTAATAAATCTTATCAAATCAATGACCGTCAAATAGTTGCTATTTGGTAGTATACTTGACCACTTTACCATATTGACACGTATGACCCTAAAACATAGAAAATAACTGTCTATAAACAATGTAAAAAAAATAGAAAAAATAATTGTCTATAAATACGTTTTGTCATATAGTAATACTAAATCTAGCTATAGACATTTAATAATAATAATCATAACAATAATATTTATCTTTGTATAATTTTACGTATAAAATGGCAAAGTTGTTACAATTATTTGAGAAAATATTCCTACCCAAATTAAAATTTGAACATAATGAGAAATTAATCTTTATCTTTAAAATGGTTTGTGAGGGTTCAATGCGGGTTTTAAGAAAATAAAAGTGATGGAGTATATGGCCCGGGAACACCCGGCCCACAGACTCCTACTACTCCTTTAGAGGCCCAACAGGCCCAACAGGCCCAGAAGGCCCAACAGGCCCAAATCACGGCGCCCAGAGTACCAAGCAGCCCGCAATACGCACCAGGGGTGCCTTCGGTCCCCTGGCCGAAGGCTCCAAACTATCACAGCATGGATATTTCGAACAAACAGAGGAACTGGGAGAAAACGGCGAAAACAGTAGCCCTCGGCACCTGGAGCCCTCGGCACTCAGGGGTCCTCAGCACTAAGAGCCCTCGGCTAGTCCTCTGCAGCCGAGGGCACCTCTCCCGACATGATATCCGCCTCACATGCGTACAGATCACCGTACCCTATACAGACGTCTCATCCAACAGCCGCATTAAATGCGGCCACATGCGGCTGCCAACGCCAACCAGTTGAGGTGACCCCTCGGCCAATAGGCGCTTGACACGTGTCCCTGTCCGGCATTTATTGCTACTATAAATAGCACCCCATTTCCCCATTTGTAACCACGCTGAAAACGCTCCACATTTATAATACACTCTCTCTCTCTACATTTACTTGCTCTGACTCCTCTCTAAGTTATTCTCAACAATAACCCCTCGGATATATACCCCCCGGGTAGACTATCCATCATTTGGTGCTCTCGTTGAGAGGTCGAACAATCGAGTAAGAAACCCTCCCCCTTCGCCAAACACTAGCCCTCTACCAAAATGGTGAGAACAACAAGTGCCAACTCCAAAAACGTAGAAGACAAGAACCTGGCCCTCAGCGACGTCAACGCCCCCGAAGCCTCTCACAGGGCTCCCGAGGGCGGTGTCATCGCTGGGCTGGAACAGGCGGCTGTCGACCTACGCCTTCAGATCCAACAGAATGCCCCCGATGCCCGCCTCGGCATCGAGGCCAAGAAGAAAAACCGGAGCGATGACCAAGTCAGCCCTCCGGTTCTCACCATCGACGTGCAATCGGCGCTCTCCGCCTTCATCCAAACGCTCAATCAGAACCCGGGTGCCTTCGGCACCCCGGCTCCGGCTCAGCCCCAGGTTGGGGAGAACATCATACTTCCCCCTCTGCCACACCCCTTCGGAAACCCCACCCCTCGGGTTAGGAACGACGAAGGGGTAGTGGCCCAAGATACGTCCTCCCAGGAAGTTCAGTCCCGGGACCGCCACAATGACGACAGAGAAAGGCCCCGCACTTCCGCCCTCAACCGGCTCGGAGGAGGGCCAGACCGCCGAGGGGTCCAAGACCGCCTCAGAGGGAAAGCACTCCAAAGGCCCCAGGAAAGCGGAGGCTCTGTCTCGAGGGCAGACGAGGAGCGTCCCCCTCGGGACAAAGGCAAGGCACCCCTTCATGCTAATGATGCTCGCCACCAGATCAACCAGGCCCACTCGGCCCGGGTTCGTTCGCAGGGGGCGGAGACCCTCCCGAAGGATCCCCGGGACGAGATTATTGCGGCCCTCCAACGCCGGCTTGACGAAATGGAGTCCAACAAAGCTCACGCCACCACCTCCACCCCTCACTCAGACCTCAAATACGAGGCCATGATGGCCAAAATGGAGGAATTACAGAAGAAGGTGGCCGAGGGCTCCGGGGAACCCGTCATCCAGCTCCGGACTCGGACGCCATTTACCCCAAGGGTATTGGCGGCCCGGATCCCGGAAAAATACCGAGGGCAACACATACAGCCCTACAACGGGAAAACGGACCCCCAGGAACACTACAGCAAATACCAGAACAGCATGATGATGGTAGGGGCGTCAGACGAATATTTGTGTCGTTGGTTCCTCTCCACCTTAGAGGGGCCGGCATACGAATGGTTCAACAGGCTGCCCGAGGGCTGCATTGATTCGTGGCAAGAACTCGCCCAGCGATTCTTGACACAATTTGCCGGGAGGCGTCGCACAAGGAAGCACTTCTCCCACCTCCTAAGCATACGCCAGAAGAGGGATGAGACCCTTCGGGACTTCCTGGAGCGCTGGAGGACGGAGGCCGACAAGGTCGACGGTGCTGATGACGGGACCCTCCCGGCCCTCCTACAAACCATCCTCCGCACCGGCAACTTTTCAAGGAGCCTCATCATTGAACCCCCCGCGACTACATAAGGGCTTTGCAGCGGGGGGACCGATATGCTGAGGCCGAGGAGGTGGAGAAATACCACCAGCATCCGGATCAGCAGCCCCTGAGGGCTGACAACAAGAACAACCGAGGGCCGGGGGCTCCTCCAAATCACCCCAAATCTTCAGGACCCTCTGATGATCGCCCTCGGCAAGGCCAAGCCAAGCCCGGGGGAGGTTATAAGAGCAACCCCAAGACTTGGGCACAGCCCATTCTCCTGGATCGCCCCCGGACACCATTGACGCACCCCGTCAGCATCATCCTTGATTTTGCCGAGGAGAGGGGCCTCGTTGAGCGGGGGAACCAGAAAATCGCCCGCGCCTGCTATCTTCAAGTCACTAAGAAGGTAAGTAAGACGGAATTCCGTGTTGACACCATCACCGGAACCATCGACCAGGAAGAAAAGAGGCCGAGGGCTGAACCAGCCGAGGACGTAGAAGACTTTGCGCTCGATCCGGCCCAGCCGGAGAGAGTTGCGCTCGATCCGGCCCAGCCGGAGAGAGTCGTGAAGATTGGAGCCCAGCTCCCTGAAGATTTGAAGACCGGTATCACCGACGCCCTCCGCGCCTACTCCACTGTCTTTGCATGGGGGCCGGAGGACATGCCGGGAATCAGCCGAAGGGTCATCACCCACCGCCTCTCGGTGGACCCCTCGGCAAAAGCAGTACAACAACGAAGAAGACCCCTCTCCGCCGAAAGGAGGGAATTTGTGAAGAAGGAGGTCGCCATGCTCCTCTCCATTAAGCACATCAAGGAGGTGAAATATCCCTCATGGCTAGCGAATGTAGTCCTCGCACATAAGCCCCCTACCTTCCGCATGTGCGTGGACTACACCAATCTCAACAAGGCGTGCCCTATGGATCCATTCCCTCTACCAAATATTGATCAACTGGTGGATGAGACCGCAGGGTGTGAGATCATGTCCTTCCTCGATGCCTTCCGAGGGTATCACCAAATTTTCATGCACGAGGAAGACGCCGAAAAAACTGCCTTCATGACTCCCGAGGGCATCTTCTGTTACCTAGTAATGGCCTTCGGCCTAAAGAACTCGGGGGCCACCTACACCCGGATGGTGGCCCGAGTCTTTCAAGCCGTCCTAGGGCGCACCATGGAGGCCTATGTTGACGAAATGATCGTCAAGAGCAAGCAATCTTCCAGCCATGCTGATGACCTCCGGGAAATCTTCGCCATCATGCAGAAGTTCAACCTTCGGCTAAACCCGAAGAAGTGCACCTTCGGCGTCCAAGGGGGAAAATTCTTAGGCTACATGGTGAGCCGAAGGGGTATTGAGGCCAACCCCGAGAAGATCCAGGCCATCATCAATATGGAGCCCCCACGCAATGTGAAGGAAGTTCAACGGTTGACGGGCCGCCTGGCGGCCCTCAACCGCTTTCTATCTAAATCAGCGGAGAAGTCTTTACCCTTCTTCCAAATCATAAGGAAGACGGCTGGTTTTCAATGGACTTCAGAATGCCAGGAGGCTTTCGACGAGCTCAAACGATATCTATCTTCACCTCCTGTGCTCTCCAAACCCAAGGTAGGGGAGACCCTCTACCTCTACCTTGGGGTCAGCCCGGCGGCCATCAGCTCTGTGGTCATCCGGGAGGAAGACGGCATCCAACATGCCATCTTCTACGTTAGCAAGACCCTAAGGGAGGCCGAGCTCAGGTACTCCCCTGTGGAAAAAACGGTGTTAGCCATCGTTTGGACTGTCAAGAAGTTGAGCCACTACTTTCAAGCTCACCCGGTTCAGGTCCTCACTCATCAACCCCTCGGCGCCCTCATGAGGAGCCCCACCAGCTCCTCCCGCATGGTGAAATGGGCTATCTTCTTGAGCCAGTACAACATTGAAATCCGTCCGAGGCCTGCCATCAAGGGCCAAGCCCTGGCGGACTTTGTGACGGAGTGTACCGCAAGGGCAGCCACGGACGGGGAGCCCTCGGCTACCTCGGACGATTGGTGGACCCTCTACACCGACGGCTCCTCCGCGACCAAAGCATGCGGGGGAGGGGTAGTCCTCATTACTCCCGAGGGCTTCAGAGCCTACTATGCAATCCGCTTCTCCTTCAAAGTCTCCAACAACGAGGCCGAATATGAGGCCCTCCTATGTGGCCTTCGGCTGGCTGGCTGCCAACATGAGGGCTCGGCAGATCCACATCAAATGCGACTCCAAGTTGGTCGTTGGCCAAATCTCCGAGGAATATGAGGCCAAGGAGGGAAGAATGAAACAATACAAGGAAGCGGCCAAGGAGTTGCTTAAGGTATTTGAGGCACACTCTCTCACTCAAATACCGAGGGCTCAGAACTCCGAGGCCGACATATTATCTAAGCTCTCGGCCGACTCCCCCGAGCACATCTCCAAAATTGCCAAAATTGAGGAACTCAGCCTCTCAAGTATCCATGCAAGCCCCGTTATGAACATACAACAACGCCAAGAGGATTGGATTTCAGATATCACCACCTTCATCTCCACAGGGCAGCTACCCGAGAATGAGACCCGCGCTAAACTGGCAAAGCTGAGGGCTCCTAGCTACACCATCGAAGATGGAAGGCTCTACAAACGATCGTACAATGGCACGCTACTTCGGTGCCTTCATCAAGATGAAGCCGAGGTAGCAATGGAGGAAGTGCACAGTGGCACTTGCTCAGCTCACTAGGGACCCTTCTCCATGTCCCGAAAGCTCATTCTCCAGGGCTACTTCTGGCCAACCAAGGCCAGAGATTGTGCTGACCTTGCCCGGAGGTGCACCGCATGTCAACATTTCCAGAAAGCCCCCGGCAGGCCAGCGGTCAACTATGCCCCCATCAGCACATCTGTCCCCTTTTCTCGATGGGGGATAGACCTTGTGGGCCCTCTGCCGAGGGGTACCTCCAACAACAGATACATCATTGTGGCCATCGACTACTTTACTAAGTGGGTGGAAGCTGAACCCCTCGCCAGCATCACAGAGGCGAAGTGCCGTCACTTCGTCCTCAAGAACATCCTCACAAGGTTTGGGGTCCCCCAGCAGATCATCTCCGACAATGGGACACAATTTGAGGCAGCCCCCTTCTGTGCCCTTCTGGAGGCATGGGGCATCAAACACACCTTCTCCTCCGTTGCCTACCCTCAAGGCAATGGGCAAGTAGAGAATGCCAACCGGACCTTGCTCGAGGGCCTCAAAAAGAAGCTGGAGGCCGAGGGCGGTGGCTGGGTGGAAGAACTCCACAACATCCTTTGGGCCTACCGCACCACCCCTCGGCGAGCAACAGGTGAAACACCTTTCTCCCTCTGCTACGGTTTTGAAGCCAAAGCTCCTACGGAAGTCACCCTTCCCACCCGGAGGGTGATCCAATATGACCCCGAGGTCAACAACAGCAACATGGCCCTCGACCTCCACCTCCTTTCAGAATGCCGGGAGCAAGCCTTCATCCGGGCAGAAAACTACCGAAGGCAAGTCAAAGGCTACATCGACGCCAAAGTTCGCACTCGAGAATTTCAAGTGGGAGACTATGTCCTCCGGAGGAGGGAAGCCAGCCAACCAACCGAGGGAGGAAAAATGGCACCAAAATTCGAAGGCCCCTACATCATAGCAGCCATCATCAAACCTGGGACTTACAAGCTCAAACGTCCCAACGGGAAAGAGGTCCCTAGGCACTGGAATGTACACCATTTAGTTAGATTTTACCAATAATGTAAGAGCGGCCAAGCCCTCATAACTAGTGAATGTACTATCCTATGGCCCAAGGCCTCCAATTTCGAAGAATGAAGATACATTCAAGACACAAGGAACAAAACACTTATGAGCGGCCAAGCCCTCATACCAACTACAGACCCCCAGGCCTCACCTCGAGAAGAACCCCCTCCGGCGTCAAGTGCCGAGGGCGGACACCATCAACACCTACGACAAAAGTGAAGACACCATGTGTTTTCAGTCAAGACCCCTCGGTACCAAGTGCCGGGGGAGGGAACTCCTATCACCAACGACAAAGAACACCAAGTGTTCCTACAGAAGACCCTTCGACACCCAATGCCGAGGGTACACCTCCATCATCAACATCAAAACGAAGAAAAACACCAAATGTTTCAAAGAAGACCCCTCGGCACCCAATGCCAGGGATATGCTCTCCTATCAACTTCCAAACATCTATTGGGAAACACCAAGTGTTTCCTCCGAGGGCCCTCCGGCACCAAACGCCGAGAGCGAACACTCCAATCAAAACACCAAGTGTTTTCATTTGAAGACCCTTCGGTACCAAGTACCGAGGGTAGACACCTCCATCAACTACAACAAAAGAGAACACTAGGTGTCCTACAGAAGACCCCTCGGTACCAAGTACCGGGGGCTACATATCGAAACTCACACCAAGTGTTGTTTCTAAAAGCCGTACCCCACGAGGACGCATATACCGAAGGCGCCACCATCGGTGCCGGAGGCACGTAGTGCCCCCGGCCATTTGCAACTAGCGTGCAAATGAAAACCCTTCCTTGAAACGCTTTCCGCGTCACTACCCCCAGGGTATGACAGGCATGAGAAATGCCCAGGATTCGACTTTCAAAAACGGAACGCTATCCGCGTCATCACCCCAAGGGTATGACAGGCACGAGAAATGCCCAGGATTCGACTTCCAAACCGAAACGCTCCCCGCGCCACCACCCCAAGGGTGTGGCAGGCCACGGACTATGTCTAGCGCCGAGGGGACGACTTTCAAAAATGAGGCGCTTTCCGCGCCATCCCCCAAGGGGAGGCAGGTTACAGACCACCATATCTTGTGCCCAGGAAACGACCCTCGATCCCCTCGGAACTCGGAAGGTTAACCCGAGGGAGGAGAGCCATTGGTGTATTCTGATGGTCTCCTGATAGGCCCAGCCTTACTAAGAAACCAAGTTTCTTGATGCCTTCCCTTCACCACCAACCAAAAAAAGGGGGGGGGGGTGAAGGGGAGTAGACTCAACGAGAAATCAAAGAGTACACTCCAACAGATCACAACATGCCGAGGGCTCCCCACGGGAACACCTCCGGTAATTGAAGGCTCCTATTTCCCGAAGGATACTACTTAAACAAATATCATCAAGAAACGGCTAAGTCCACTGCCTGGTCACCTCCGGTCACACAAGCACCGAAGGCTTCAACAATACAAAGGGACTGGACTATCCAAGGTCCACTAAACGGTACTTCAAACAAATACCGAAGGCATCTGCTATGCACTAATACCGAGGGCCCGTACCCCATTACAAGGGACACAACTGGCTAAGTCAAACTCTACAACTCTCCAAGCAATTGCCGAGGGCACATACTCCTCATCGGCTTTCTTTACAACAACATGAGTCCACACTTTTCCTAAGTCCACACTCTTGGGAAATGACAAACAACCAAAGACCATCTACTACAAATCATCAAAGGCCAAACCGAGGGGGCTTATTCCAAAACAGTTGCCCCTCGGACAGACTCCTCACTTGCCGAAGGTTCAGCATCCACGGCACACTAGGAAATTTTCTAAAACCTACATATTTTTCCCCCGGTCAAATACTCATACAACACGAGGGCCTCACGATCACCCGAAGGGTCCTATTCATATACCCGGAGGGATCTACATCCGGAAGCTCAACATCAATTTACGCTTGGAAAATATTCTAAGTCCTAAATGCGTAGCCCCCGGGCATCCCGCAAAAGGACGCAGAGTCAGAGGGAACCCATCACCCGAAGGCGACACAAGGAAGCAACACTTAAAAAAATTCTAAGTCCTAAAGATGGGCCCCCGGCCCAATCAATATTACAGCTAAATGAATATGACAGTCGAAGGCTATGCATCAAGAAAGGATGCCATCTCCCGAAGGATCCCAAGGGAAAATCTACACTTAGAAAATTTTCTAAGTCCTACATATTTTTCCCTCGGTCAACTACTCATACATCAAGAAGGGATGCCATCTCCCGAAGGCTCCCAAGGGAAAATCTACACTTAGAAAATTTTCTGAGTCCTACATATTTTTCCCCCGGTCAACTACTCATACATCAAGAAGGGATGCCATCTCCCGAAGGCTCCCAAGGGAAAATCTGCACTTAGAAATCTTTCTAAGTCCTACATATTTCACCCTCATCTCAACTTATGAAGGGACCTAATAGCCGAAGGCTACCTATCAATCAAAGGCTACAGTACACAAGGAAGCAACGCTCGGGAAAGTTTTCTAAGTCCTGAAGATTGGCCCCCCGGCCTAATCAACATTTCAGTTGGGGCTCCACAGTAGCCGAAGGCTACATGACACACTACACTTACAAAAATTTTCTGAGTCCTGTACATTGGGCCCTCGGTCCAATATTCACACATCAGACAGGAGGCTACCAGCCGAGGGCTACTATTTTCTAAGTCCTGTACATTGGGTTGTCAACCTAGTCACCACCCAGCAATTGGACTACAAACATCCGAAGGCCCTATGGTGTGCTACACTTAGGAAAATTTTCTAAGTCCTAATTACTGCTGAGCCCTCGGTTGTATATCCAGCAAAGGGTGCCCAACTGCCGAAGGCTACAACCGTATTCCAACACTTAGAAAATATTCTAAGTCCTAGACATACATTCAAAAGGGCGAAGGCATACACTCAAGAAAAACGGAGGCATACATTCAAGAAGAAAGGAATTAGAGAAAACAAGCCATATATACGAAGCCCGAAGGCAAACACTCATCCAACACAGCCCTTCGGTATGCCGTGCCATTCAACACAGCCGTGCCAGCCGGAAGGGAGAGCGTGAGGACCTCGAGAGATGGCTCCCGGGCACCCCTCGGCACCTGCGCCATCGGCATCTCCGGAGGGTCATCTACAATCACCACCGGGGGGTCATCCTTCGCGGCGTCCCCCTTCTTCGATTTCTTGGGGGCCTGGGGGGCTCCTTTGCCTTCGGCTTCCTCTTCGCCGCAGCAGCATCGCCCTCGGGCTTCTTGGGAGGCGCACCGACGGGCTTTTGGCCGCCAGCGTCCGACCCCTTCGGATCCTTGGCCGGCTTGTTCTTGAGTCGAGCGAGGCCTTTGACGTTCATCATGTTTACTGGGATACCTGCAAAACAATGAGGGGTTAGGATCGAGGGGTCACTAATAAGTGGCATAAAGAATAAACGAAGCAAATAAACAACGTGCTAAGATATGAGGGTGAGAATGCCCTCAGCCACTACCTCCGGAGGCTCCCTCAAACACTGGGAACTTCTCATCTGTTTCCCCCAGGAACCGGTACCGCCGGAACCCGAGGGTGTAGAGATCTGCTTCCTTGGTGCACTCCTTGATGGTGATATTCTTGTCCCGGCCCTCCGGGATCATGGCCAGAATCCTGCCATCTTTCTCGAGGGCGGCGCTCCTCCTCTTCTCGTGCCTCCTGAAGCGGTCACGTAGCTCCCTCGGGAAGGGGCTCTCGGTCAGCTTCACATAGCACCACCGGTCCTTCCACCCCTTGTTCGAGGAGGGCGTCTCAGTGAAGAGTTTGAACATGGACACCTGCTGCAAATTGGCGAATCCCTCGGCATTCGCGTGCCCCCCCGGCACAAGTTGAAGCTCTGGAAGAAGAGGTCCAGGCCAGGCGTCACCCCCCGGGACTTGCAGAGCTGAAGGAAGCCAGTGATATAAGAATGGCTGTTCGGGGTCAGCTGGCAGGGAACCAGACCCACGAACCGAAGGTACTCCCGGAGGAAGGGGTGCAGGGGGAAGCGGAGCCCCATGGATACCGAGAGAACGTGCACCGCAATGCAGCCCTCGGGAGCCCGGGAGAGGATGTCATCCGGACCCGGTGTCACCACGATGGCCGAGGGGCCCACGTGAAGCTGGGTGACATAGATGTCCGCCGCATCAACCTTCGACTTGATCTCCAATGCGGCGGTGTTGAGGTAGGAGTACCCCTCGGGCATATCGAGGGGCTTCCCTTGATCCACGACGCTCCCCTTTTTCTTGGGAACAACTACCTTAGCCTTCTTCTTCCCGGGGGCCACCCGGATGGGAACTGCGTCCAGCGGCCGAGAGGTACTGGCCTCACCAGCACCCCGAGGGGGAAGGACGGCCACGGTCACCCTCGTCCTCTCTTTTGCTTCCTCCTCCTCTGCAACCTGCATGGCGAGGGCCAGCTCTTCGTCTTCAACCTCCTGCTCGAAGCCCTCGGCTTCAACTTCAGCTAGCAGCTCCTTTTGCACCTCTACTGCCATCACAATGTCCTCCTGGGCCGAGGACTGTTCGTTTGAGGACTCCATGTCCGAAAGGACTTCATCCTCCATCGAGGGCGCCCCCGAGATGTCTTGAGAATCGCTCTGGGACGACATTCTAACTCTAGCTCGAGGGTTCGGGGGAACTAAGGTTTTCTAGAGAATTCTATCTCCTAACCTAAGGGCACAAGGCACAGCTAAACTAGAAGGAGAAAGGCAGGGGGGAACTGACCTTGAGAACAGGGGATTCAACCGAGGGCAAGTTTCTCTCTCTAGAAAATTTTTGCCAGAGCTTCACTACACTGAGTTCGCACAGCGGGGAATGGCTCTGGCCATGGGGTATTTATAGACTCCAGAATCCGGGCTTGGGCCCAAAAACCGGGCCTCCAGCCAAGCGTCATCATTACACACCGTCGTTTCACCCAACCGGTGACGCCCGCCCACGAGCAGCCAACGGCTACACTCCACGTGTACCCCCCCCCCAACGGCTATAAATCTGACGTTACATATTCCAACGGCTATATTTCCAACGGCTATATTCTGGAAGCCCCCGGGTTTTCTACTTCACTCCACTTCATCAAGGAGGGCCTCCGGGTACACTTACCCAGAGACGCCCCCGGGTTGTGCCCCACACAGCACATAACAGACGCCTTCGGGATCACTCCTTCAGAAACCCAAGGCTTCATATCAGGGCACCCCTCGGGAATTCCCCCTCAGCACTGTAAGAACCGGGTAGCCCCCGGGGAGTTACCTCATTGACGGATAGCCTACGACACACAGGTAATGGGAGCCCCCGGATATCCCCATCACCAACTAATCAGCAAGCAGGGGACCTCCCGGTGACAATTCAACTACTGCCCTCATCCATCGCGCCCTCGATCCCCAGATTGAGGGGCTCCCCTTCGGCATCCCCAGGACATCAGCGGCAAGCCTTCGGCTAATCAACACATGAGCCCTCAGAAGAGAGAGCCTTCGGCATTACCGTTATTCTCCATTTTTGACCAAGGTTTCACATTTTCGATTCATCATTGGGGGAATTCGGTGCACTCTTTTTCCCTCATTAGGATTTTTTCCCACAGGGTTTTTTCTAATGAGGTTTTTAACGAGGCATCCCCCCAAAATGAAACGAAAAGCGTCAGCCTTCGGCCCACAACAGCAACGCAACTACTCTACTCCTTTTCACCACTTTACAAGTGCCTCAAGGAGTGGGGGACTGGAGGACCCCCTCGGGAAAATCATTAAATTACAAAATTAGTGAAATTCCAACAAACGACAAAGCAAGCCCTCAAGTCCCGACATGTGGGTAACTGAGGGACTGCCTTCGGCAGGGACATAAAAGCAACAACTCCCCACCAACTTTAGAGATCACGACAGGACAACATCAAAGGGCAAGCACAAATTACTCCTTTTCCCTCAAATACCTTTCGGTAAAAGGAGTGAGGGACTCCTGATGGAGTATATGGCCCGGGAACACCCGGCCCACAGACTCCTACTACTCCTTTAGAGGCCCAACAGGCCCAACAGGCCCAGAAGGCCCAACAGACCCAAATCACGGCGCCCAGAGTACCAAGCAGCCCGCAATACGCACCAGGGGTGCCTTCGGCCCCCTGGCCGAAGGCTCCAAACTATCACAGCATGGATATTTCGAACAAACAGAGGAACTGGGAGAAAACGGCGAAAACAGTAGCCCTCGGCACCTGGAGCCCTCGGCACTCAGGGGTCCTCAGCACTAAGAGCCCTCGGCTAGTCCTCTGCAGCCGAGGGCACCTCTCCCGACATGATATCCGTCTCACATGCGTACAGATCACCGTACCCTGTACAGACGTCCCATCCAACAGTCGCATTAAATGCGGCCACATGCGGCTGCCAACGCCAACCAGTTGAGGTGACCCTCGGCCAATAGGCGCTTGACACGTGTCCCTGTCCGGCATTTATTGCTACTATAAATAGCACCCCATTTCCCCATTTGTAACCACGCTGAAAACGCTCCACATTTATAATACACACACTCTCTCTACATTTACTTGCTCTGACTCCTCTCTAAGTTATTCTCAGCAATAACCCCTCGGATATATACCCCCCGGGTAGACTATCCATCAAAAAGATAGTGTGGTTATTTTACAATTCTAACCTCCAGTCCAATAATAATTAAGTAAATGCAAAATTGGTCCACAAAATGTAAAGCGTGATTGGTAAATATATAAAGTGATAAAGCGCAAAAGTAAAAAACTTAATGAAGTTTAATTTGAGAAAATGTTCATATTTTTTCGACAACCTTAAAAAGAAGGTGTATCTACCAAACTTGTACATAATTCAATAATTCAAATGTATACTTTCCAATACTCATATGATTTCTGTAATTAGTTCATCTGAAAAAGATTCCCTCTCCATTAAAATAAATATCACATTTAGAGCTCTTTTGGTAAAATCATAATTGACTTAATCGGCTGATTCTGCTAAATTTATGATTTAATTTTCTGGCTGAAGTGGCTGGATTGGCTGATTCTGCTGATTTATGAGCAAATTATATTTTAAATATTTTTTATTAATAAAATAAAGAAAAAATTATTTTAAAAATAGATAAAATGATCCTCTACATCAACTTCAGCCAATATAGTCGGCAAAGTAACACCAACTTTATTTTTTCTTATCATTACACAATTCACTGCTTTAGCACGCAAAGTAAAAAGTTACTCTCTCTGTCCCGCTAGAAGGTGGGAATTGACGGTTTACGATGCTTGACTGACGATAAAACAACTTAATCCCTGTTCACACTCTGATTATTTTTAGTATGTAAAATTAACATATTCAGGAACTACATTAAAACCGCTACAAAGTCTGATAAAAAATGTAAATTTGATAAAAAATTGATTTATAAAGTAAAAGATTAAAAATGATTTAAGTTGACCATGTGAATAGTGTACGAGAACCTTCTAAGGATGTTTTTACTTGGACTGTAATTTGCTGGTCTAGTTTGGTCTGGTCTGGTCTGTTTTAGTCTGGTCTGGTTTGGTTTGGTCTGTTTTGGTCTGGTGTAGTCTGGTCTGGTCTGAAATTTTATTTTTTATATTTTTGCATAAAGATTTTATTTTTTATATATATTATATTCCATAAATAATTATAGTTTATTCATTTATAATTAAAAATAATAATATTCCTTCCAAATTATCGAAAATTGTTATCGTTTTACTTGGACTGAAGCAGATCAGACCAGACCATACAAATACAGAACAACTCAAACTAGATCAGACCATTATCAGACTACACTGAACTAGTCCAAGTAAAAACAGGACAAAAGATAAAATTAGGCAATTGGCCCAGTATAGTCACACGTATATATAAAATAGAACAGACCGATCCCTCTGCGCTCTACTTCCCTTCCGTCTGCGCTGAATCCGTCTTCCATCTGCGCTTATCTTCCCTTTCATCTTCAATCGGCCGCACGTCAATCTTCCCGCCAGGTATTTCCGTCGCTGGCTAAGTCGTTTTAGTAGCTCACTCTTGTTATCTTGTAGTCGGAGTTTTACTTCGCTTCAAATTTTTTCTAGACTTGGACTTTTAACTTTAGTGTGTGGGTATTGGGTATGTGATTCGTATTTGTTTAATTATTACTTCAGTTGGGTAAGTGGGTTTAAAATCATCCAACCTTGTATATTAACTTTGTACTCCATCCGTTCCTAAAAGGATTGTCAATTTTGACCGGCACGTAGAATAATAAAGTAAAAACTATGTGGTAAAGATTTGTGCAGAGGAGAGAGAAATAACAGGAATCACAAATTGATTGACTAAAAGGGAAAGTGGCAAAATTTTTGGGACAACCAAAAAAAGAAAGTTGGCAAAGTTATAAGGGACAAAGGAAGTATTTAATATTTCTCAAAAAAATTGTATTTAATATTTTGTTGAATGCTTTGAATTTAATGTTGTATTTAATGTGATGAATTGTTAATGTTTTAGAAAGTCAAATTGTTTTTGAAAAGTTAGTATTGTACTAATGTTCCGTATATACATACATACATATATATATATATATATGTAGACATATAAATAAAAATATTATCATATATAAGTACTTCACTTCAATTAATTATGAAGTTATAATTATGTATTATTTTACTATCAATTATAGACAATGTCAAGGAGGACACTTTGGAATGACACCACTACAACTACATTTTTGAAGATTTGTGCTGAAGAAAAAGCAAAAGGAAATACTAAATATGATTGGAATAAAATTGTTAACAACCTTCTTGTACAAACGGGTGCTCTTTTTGATTGTAAGAATGCGCGAAATCACTTTAATGAGTTGAAAGATAAATACAAAGCATGGGCCGACCTTCAAAATTGCACTGGCATAGATTTTGAGAACGTTTCGAGGACGCAAAGGAATCAAAACCTGGAATGTCTTAGCATGTTGTTCATTTGATAAACTATTCATGATTGTCAATATTGGCTGGGAAGGAAGAGCTCACGACGTAAGAGTGTGGGTTTATTCCTTAATGCAATCAAAATATTATTTTCTTCATCCCCCACCAAGTATAAAAATACAAATAAATTTATTATTAAAGGTTTTTGTAAATATAAAACAGTATCCTTTTAACAAAGTCAATTTAAAATGGGGAGAACTATCAAATAAGCCCTCGAACTTTCATAAAAAGTGCAAATAAGCCCTTTTACAGGAGGCTTTGTCCGGTTGTCACCATTTGGGGAGGTTTCCGGTGGAATTTTTTGATGAATTTTTTTTAGAATCTTTTTAATTAAGTCGAGTTCACTCATACCAAATTTCAGCTAAAAATTCAATCGAGAAGATAGTCAAATGATTTTATGAATTATACTGCGCTGCCTAACTGCGCAGTTATCTTCTAAATTTCATTTCACTGCCTTCCGAATTGAATTTTTAGATGAAATTTGGTATGAGTAAACTAGACTTAATGAAGAAGATACTCAAAAACTTTCAACAAAATATTCCCCCGGAAACCGCCCCAAATGGCGATGGACGGACAGAGCCTCATATAAAAGGGCTTATTTGCACTTTTTATGAAAGTTCGAGGGCTTATTTGGTAGTTCTCCCATTTAAAATGTAGGTAAATATTACTTATTAGATTCAGGCTATTTAGCTCCATTTGATGATGCGGGAATGAGGAAACACGTGCCAGAATTTCGTGACGGTGGTAAACCAAGAGGAGTAATAGAACATTTTAATTATCGCAACTGATCACTGAGAACTACCATTGAAAGAGCATTTTCGCATCTGAAGAAAAGGTGTAAGATATTTCACAATATGCCCAAAATGAAAGAAGAGCATCAACAAGCAATTATTTTCTCTAATTTTACACTTCATAATTTTATCAGCATGTGCAAAATGGGAATGCCAATTTATGAACATGAAGGGAATGGAGAAGGCATGGTTGATTCAGATATGTTCAACCATGGGCGAAAAGAAGCTATGAACAATGTTCACGTGTAAATTGTGAAACAAATTTGGGAAGACGTTTAGAAACCCAGTACAAGGGATGCATGATGATATTTATTATTTTATATTACTTTTTTTTTGTTCTAAAAAGATTTATAGTTTACCCATTATTCATACAATTGTTTTTACAAATCAAGATTTTATTTATTTATTTTTATTTCTTTGTTTTTTACATATCAAGATCATCTATATTATTCTGTCACTTGTATGACTTAAAATACGAACAGACTAAACCAAACAATAATAAAATAGTAAAAGTATTAATAATAACAACAATAACACCACCACCACCACCACCACCACCACTAATAATAATAATAATAATAATAATAATAATAATAATAATAATAGTAGTAATAATAATAATAGTAATAATACTACTAATAATAATAACTATAATAACAATAATAATAATAATAATAATATATGGTCTGGTCCGGTCTAGTCTGATCTTGTCTGGTCTGTTTTAGTCTGATATGGTCTGGTCTGCCTGTTTTGGTCTGGTCTGGTCTGGTCTGGGACAAATTACAGTCCAAGTAAAAACAACCTAATGGGACGGAGGTAGTACGTGTTTTGTAAAAGAGTTGGCAGATAAGTTTGATAAGCCGAAAAACATGAGCACCAAATGGGTTCTTAGTTTTTCAAGTAGTTTAAAATAAGTATTGTAAACATTACAAAAAGTAAGATGCTATGTTTTCGGTACTATACCAGTAGTGTGTACTTTATTAAAGTGTAGCTTCTTTTAAGGTAGATTTTTGTTTCAAAAAAAATGAAGTGGAATAATTAATTTGATACGACCCGAAAAGAAAATGGGAAAATTATTTTGGTATGGGGGGAGTATAATGTAAAATAGAAAATTGCTTCGACCAATTATTCTATATATGAGAATAACAAAAGCATTCAAGAAAAATGTCAAAGCATTGCATGAAACTTAAATGTACAGAATGAGCAATTGTTTAAAATAAAAAAGGAAAATAGTCAAATAAACCTTTCTATTGTTTTCAATACATCACTTAAATCCATACACTAAAAAAAGTGTTGGGTGTGTTTCGGAAAATAAAGAAAATTAATTAAAATAAATTAATTAAATAAAATGACTAGAGAAAAACAAGAAACGAGATGAAGTAGAATTAGCCAAAGCTCGTGCTACGCACGATTTCCTTAAAACGTATTTGTTGCCTCCCACGGTGCTAGGAGCGTTGCAACAATCGTTTCCCAGGATACGATGACTACGAACTAATGTTTGAGCACACAAACAAGAGTTCCAGCGAACGAGAACCAAGTATGAACACAGAAGGAATTCTGGGAGTAGCTGGAAGAGTTTTTAGCTCAAGAAAACGTGAGGAAAGTGTTGTGCGTTGTCAAAAACCGTGTGTTTGTTGCAAAGCACCTGCCAGCTATTTATAGGAGGATTTGTTGTGTGTTAAATGGGGTGTTAATGGACCTGAACGTTGGACATCAATGAGCAGTCCGTTGGGCATTGAATCGTGCATAAACTGTCCATTTAACGCAGCATTAAAAGAGAAGAACGTTGGGCATTAATTGTTGTAACGGAAGAAGTGCGCGACAGAAGACCCCAACAGAACACCCCTTGGAGGGTTTCTGTCCGGAGCACTTCTGGGAAAAAATTAAACGTTTCGGGAAGAAAACAAAAATTAACCGTATCTCTTGAGAGATAGATTTTTGGATGGCATTCGTGTCCGCAGATCGCCCGCGCACACGAGTCACGGTTTTTCTTCTCCGTTTCGGGATTTGATCAGCACCCCCCCTGCGCGTAAGAGAGAGCCTTTCCCTTTAGGAATCTTAACTCCTTAAAAGAGGCTTCCCTTTATAAGGGGGTGAAAATCCCTTGAGTTTTTCGGTGTGGGATAAAACACACTAGAAACTCATCATTTTCCCAGTTTTTCCATTTCAACGAGTGAACTTCGAGAATCAATTTCTCATTCACCCGTTATCCGTTTTGAGCGTACCATATATCGAATTGTAGCCCTTAACAAGGACAATCCGAAACCACTTTGACCCGACCCAAATCGGAAGTGGACCCCACTCAAATAATTGCCCCAAAATGACCATTTAATGCGATTTTTAACACATTTTTCCAACAAAAAGTACATAGTATCACATAAGCATGTTTACTATAGAAACACTGTCATTCAAATCATTTTAACTTGCTATAGCATAATGTTAATATAAAAAGCAATTGACTAATCTTACAAAAATTCATATAAATTTTAAAAATAGTGTAATACTCATAATATAAAAACTCGTATTAATTAAAAAAAATGGATAGATAATTTTAACAAGTTATCATAAAAAATAAAATAGAAAAAAGTAATGAGCAATTGTTTTAAATAAAAAAGAAAATAGTCAAATAAACCTTTTTATTGTTTTCAATACATCACTTAAGTCCATATACTAAAAAAGTACGTAATACCATAAGCATGGTTACTATAGACACACTGTCAATCAAGTCATTTTAACTTGCTATAGTATAATGTTAATATAAAAAGCAATTGACTAATCTTATAAAAATTCATATAAATTAAAAAATAAAGTAATAATCATAATATAGAAAATCGTATTAATTAAAAATTGGATAGATAATTTCAACAAGTTATCATAAAAATAAAAATAGAAAATAGTAATAAGCAATTGTTTTAAATAAAAAAGGAAAACAGTCAAATAAAACTTTCTATTGTTGTCATTTTTCAACCCATCACTTAAGTCCATATACTAAAAAAAGAATTATTAACCTTAATAAGACTAAATTATTGTTGAAATTCCTAAATAGGAGTATATATTATTTATTCCCTAAATAGGACTTTTGATCCAAATTTACACTCCCTTTAATTTAATTGCCTTCAAATCGTGTGACCCAGCAGTCCAGCTTCTTCTCCCATTCTTTTCTACAATTGCACCGGCCCTATTCATCTTCTCAACAAGGATCTTCAATGTGTGGCAGCATTGGCGACCTTCGAGGTGAGGCAGCAACGGCGACCTTCGAGGTGAGGCAGCAGCGGCGACCTTCGAGGTGAGGCAGCAGTGGCGACCTTCGAGGTGAGGCAGCAGTGGCGACCTTCGAGGTGAGGCAGCGGAAACGAGCAACGATCAACGGTGGTGAGCAAAAGGAACCCACGGCGAGAAGAGACGAAGCATCCACGAGTCGTGAATTCAGATCTAGTGGCCATGGTGGCCGAGTTGAAGTAGCTCGTTTTTCTCCCGTCTTCTTCTGTCATATTTTTCTTCTTCCTTCATTGCAGATCTTGTTTTGTGTTTCATTGCAGATCTCGTTCAAATTTTGTTTTAGAATGCCATTAAAATGGCAAAATTGTTCTTCAAAATGCCATCTTTTGCTTTGAAAATGCCATTAAATTGGCATTCTCGGTTCATGTTGGCATTCAGATCAAATTGATGGCATTAGAGTCTAGCCACCGGCTAGATCTGCGGCAGCAGAGGCTGGATCTGCAGCCGCGGAGTCCGGATCTGCATCGGCGGCAGCTGCATCTGAAGGGGCGGCCGGTAGGTGGTGGCAGCTAGATTTAGCTAGATCTGCGACGGCGACGGTCAGATCTGCAGTGGCGGTGGAGAGATCTGCAGCGACGATCAGTTTTGAGGTGGTCGGTGGTGGGCGGCGGTTGTACAGCGGCGGTGTGGCATGCTGCTGATGACCATGTGTTTTCTTATCTTCAAGGGTGTTTCTGTCCAACTATAAATAATAATTCCTGTTTAGGCAATTTTTAGACTTAAGTCCTATTTTGGCAATTAAAGATTGATTTACTCCTATTTAGGTAAATATCTCCTAAAAAAGTGTGTAGTATCATAAGCATGATTACTATAGAAATATTGTCAATCAAGTCATTTTAACTTGCTATAGTATAATCTTAATATAAAAAACAATTGACTAATCTTATAAAAATTCATATAAATTTAAAAGTAATGTAATAATTATAATATAAAAAATCATATTAATTAAAAAAATGGATAGATAACTTTAACAAGTTATCATAAAAAATAAAAATAGAAAAAAGACAAAAAATAAAGTGAAAGTGTAAAAAAAACATAAAATTAAAATGTGATATCTTTAAAAAAGATGCAGAATATACAAATATTTCCAAAAAACAAAACACTTTGACATTCTTAAATTGCCCACACTTTCTATATATAATTCTTTGAATTTTAACAAAATTTTGAAGTTTGGTAATAAAAAAACATGCTATTATAGGTCAAAAACCGATTAAACGATAAGTAGTACATGATACTTTTTTAGTATATGAGACTTAAGTCATGAGATGGAAATAAAAGAAGAAACTATTTGACATTTTCCCTTTTTTATTTAAAAAGTTGCTCATTACACTGTGCAATATAATGTAATTTCAAACAAGTGTTACTTCCCTCTGGATATACCCCCCGTGCATCGCACGGGTACTTCGTCTAGTTATTAATAATATTATAATTGACTAACTATTTAAAAAAAGAGGTTCCAAACCGGAATCGCCGATTCCGATTCCACGTTTTTGGAGAAACCGAACCAGTCTAGTAAACATCTGGTTCCGAACCGGAAGTACTATGCGGTTTTGGTTACGATTCTGATCCGGTTAAAAACCCAGTTTTGGTTACGATTCTGATCCGATTAAACTGAAAACTGCAGACAAGTCTAGATATAGGATATGTACAACAAGGATAGTTATTATATTTAACCAAAATGCTGTTTGTACACCTTCTAATACCCACTAGTACACCATATATAAAGCCCAAAAAAAAATTACCCCCCTTTTCCACTCCAATCTCATGTGCGCCAGTCTTCCACCCATCTCCCTCCCAAAATCAAACTCCCGCACCAGTTTCTTCTCCACAGGTGGTCTTCTCCGACAAAAAAAATCAACGCACCCACTGGCAATCGTTGCTCGTTGGAAGACACCATGGGAGATGTTAACGATGACGATTTTTGGACTTTCTGGGATGCAACTGCTGGAGGAGGAGATGACGTAGCTCACCAAACTGAAGGAACGTCGGTAGTAGCTGGAGAAGATGACGGATAGACCTCCGAAGCTGCAGGGGTTGGCGGACAGACATCCGGAGCTCACCAAACTGAAGAAGATGACGGAAACAAGGCTCAAACTGAAGAAGGTGACGGACCGACGTTGGAGGCTTCCATGGACGTCGTGTATGAACTGGGTAGGACTTCATCTTGTTTGTATTTCGTTTATGTAGTTCGTAATTTCGTCAAAATAAATTTAAGTTGTCTTTATTGTATGAAACTTTGTCTGTGTATGTTGGAACAAGTGAACATGGTCTGCAAATAGTTAAAGTTTATATTTCGTTTTTGTACTGTGTTTTTTCGCTTCTGGGTATTTTGTTTGTGTAGTGTATGAAAGTTTGTCTGTGTATGTTGGAATAAGTGAACAAGTTGAATTGAATATTTTACGATGACAGATGCACATGGTCATAAAAAGGATATTGAAGCTCCGGATGTTGGTATGAAGTTTGATACGAAAGAAGCCGTGTATGATATTTACAAGACATACACGAAGAGCATGGGATTTCCTATAAGAACTAGGAGTACAATCAAAGACAAAAATGGAATAGAGATTGCAATGGTAATGGAGCGTTCACGCGTAGGGACTCGAGGTAGTAAGGCACAAAATCAATTAAAGCCCCAACTTTCAATGCAAACCGGGTGCGGAGCTAGGATACGGGTGCGCACAACTTATAATGGTTCATGGGAAATTTCAAAAATATCTCTACAACATTCCCATCCGATGAGTCCAACAAAGGCTCGCCTATTTCGGTGCAATAGGAGGTTGACTCCTCAAATAAGGAGATAACTAGAAATAAATGATGTAACGGGAATACGATTTCATAAAACATTCAACTCGGCCGTTGTTCAAGCCGGTGGATATGATGAACTTCCCTTTATTGAAAAAGATTTAGAAATTGCCCTAAATAGGAGCAAAAACGTTCTGAAATTCCAAAATAGGAGTATCATGTTTTTTATTCCTTGAATATGAGTAATCTGCCAAGTTTGGAAAAAAATGCCATGTTTAATAGCCTAATAATGCCAAACTTGGCAGAAATTTACTCCTATTTAGAGAATAAAAACATGATACTCCTATTTTGGAATTTCAAAACTTTTTTACTCCTATTTAGGAAATTTACTCTAAAGATTGTAGAAACTACATTCATAAGGTGAGGCAACTTAGGCTAGGGAGTGGTGATGCAATGGAAATACAAGGGTTCTTTGCTACTATGCAAGCCCAATGTTCCGGATCTTTCTATAGCCTTGACTTAGATGAGGAGTCAAGATTGCGGAATGTGTTTTGGGGCGACAATCGGTGTATGTATGCTTACAAATCTTTTGGAGATGTCATCACGTTTGACACAACTTACCTTGTGAATGGGTATGACATGCCTTTTGCTCCATTTGTCGGGGTCAATCATCATGGCCAATCTATATTGCTAGGATGTGGATTAATATCTAGTGAAGATACAGACACTTTCATGTGGCTATTTAAAACATGGCTCGATTGCATGGAGGGATGTGCTCCAATGGGAATTATTACGGATCAAGATCGTGCAATGCAAAATGTCATTAAAATTGTTTTTCTAAATGCCAAACATCGGTGGTGTCTATGGCACATAATGAAAAAGGTACCCGAAAAACTCGGAGGCCTTGCACAAAAAGATGATATCCTAGATGCTCTACATGAGTGCATTTACGACTCCCAATACGTGCAAGAATTTGAGCATAAGTGGATTGAGATGTTACAAAGGTACAAGTTTCTGTAAATTTTACAGACATATATTTGGTCGCAGACAAACATATATCTATACTTTACAGACATAAATTTGTTTGCAGGCAGTAAGTTATTCTATGTAATAATTTGTAAAATGTTGATGATTTCATTTCAGGTTTTCACTTCAAGATCATGAATGGCTCGATGTAATGTACAACGAAAGAACACGATGGGTACCGTGTTATTTAAAGCCAACATTTTGGGCAGACATGTCTACAACGCAACGAAGTGAGAACATCAATGCTTTTTTCGATTCCTTTATCAATTCCAAAACAACTCTCAAACAATTTGTTGAGCAATATGGACGTGCGTTGCGAAACAAGGTGGAAAAAGATTTTCAAGATGACACTAATTCTTTTACCAAAATGATCCCATGCGTTACTACATATGGAATGGAGAAACAAGTGCAAGAAATTTACACCCTAGCTAAATTCAAGGAGTTTCAAAATGAAATGGTTGGCAAGGTTTATTGTGATCTCTTGCTATGCGAGGATATATGGTAAAAAATTCAGGGTGAAAGATGACAAAATTAATGGGTTGGATAAAAGTGTGAACTTCTTTGTGGAGTATGACCCATTAACTAATTTTGGAGTTTGCATTTCTCACTTAATTGAATTTCGAGGTACGGTGTGTAGACACTTGATTATGGTCCTACGTCGGGTTGGTTTGAAAGTCTTGCCCGATGCATACATCTTCCAAAGATGGAGGAAAGATGTGAAAAGAGCTTACCAAAGAGTTAAAATCAATTACAACGGGTGGATCACAACGGTGGAATAAAAACGGTTTGACAAGTTATGCAAGACATTTGAATCGCTTGCTAACATTATTGCCGATGATGAAGACAAGTACAATAGCGTCCTCCTATGGTTGGAGACCCAATTAGCAACATATACTCCGCCGCTTTGTCATTCTTCTATAGGTGGCACCATCACACCCATACAACACCCTACCACAAGTGTGCAAGGCGAAGGTGAGGTTCCACTTGTGATCGGAGATCCTAAATGCTCTAAGCGCAAGGGGGCTCTAAGGAAAAACCGGCAAAAGGGCCCACTTAAAACGGGGAAGAAAAAAGGGAAGGCTAGGAAAGATAAAGCACAAACTCCAAACACACCGACCCAACATGGAAGTGGTGAAGGTGCTAGTAACGCAGGTAGTGTGCCATGTATACACCCTAGTGGTTTAGATTTAAAATTATCTTTGTTTTGGATGCCTTTTGTATGATGTACAATATTATGTCCTACGTGCAGACACTGGTGACCAGTTTTAGTTTGAATGGTAAGTGCACAACCTCATGTCTATAACTCACATACACAATCATTAAATGCACAGACAATTGGTTATACCTCACAAACACAATCATTAAATACATAGACAATTGTTTATAGCTACAAAATAAGTGTATGTACAACATAAGTTATGGCCAATATAGGTCAACTTTACAAAACAGTGTTTGTATTGAACAAGTTATGACAAAAAAGCTAGGCAGCACAACGTTGGTGTTACATAAGTTCATATAATAAAATCTACGATGCAATCCGCCTCACACGCCACAGCCGTACAACAAACTCTCATCACTTTGAGTGCAGATTATCATACTCGCAGTATGGCCTCAAGGGTACATCACACATCAATGCCTCAAGAAAGTTCGCAACCATGACACCGCAATCACTACTTCTGTAAATAGGAAGTCATTTAAACATGAGTATGAAACACACAAACACAAGATGACATGTACAGACACTATTAAACACCTCACAGACAAATATTTACCCTTCTTGTTGTGGGACATCGTTCACTGCCTCGGCTCTCCAAGATTCCATGTTTCTTGTTTGACATACATCGTGGCTACAGTTTATCGCCCTACAGAGGTGCGAAAATCGAACACACAAATGGGCCACAGATGAAGCCGTCCTACTCGACTTCAATGAGTCGTGTACTTGAACCACTCTATGAAACATGTCAATCTCTGCAAGAACCCAGTGTTTACCTTCCCAGTTGAAGGGGGTGAAAACCTGAAAATTCAAAACATATAATTAAGCAAATAAAAAATAGCAAATGGATTAGGCTAGTGAGAAAAAAGACCGGATCCTTAGAAGACGAGCAAATAAAAAATAGCAAATGTTTGTGGGCTTACCTTTTCTATACCTGTGACGTCGTTGTCTTTAACCCACGCACACCACAACTTGTCATTCCCCGGATTCTTCTTCAGAAGTTGACGCTACAAAACAAAGTTAATGTGTTCTAAATTTCTGTGCTTAATTTTGGGTGTTCGCGATTAATCGATCACGTACCACAAAGTAAGGACTCATTAATTGATAGCGCTTCTCCAACATGCCTTTGGCAAATAGATACATGAGAGAATCCAAGTGCTATAAAAAAATAGCAAGTCAGCAACACATAACAAAATAAAAATATAGGAACAAATAAATGTGACTCACATGGGTGGATAACCACTCCTCAGGTTCAACAAGTTCTTGAAAAAAGGTCTTATTCATAGATTCTTGTGATGACAACTCAAGAATAAATGAGGAAGGTTCAACATTGTCCTCCTCCTCCATCCAAGCTTTCAAAGATTCATAGTCAGCATCACTAGCTTCAAGTAAGGTGGGATTGATGTTGCCAGCAAGTTTCTTCCGTTTCCCAAGCGGGTCTGTGTATGGGGAGCACTGGTATTTAGAGCGAAAACGTTTTCTCTTGTTAACTTCATGCCTAGTCAATTCTTCCAGCGCCTCAACATCTATCACCCCAGTCCCGTTATCTTCAATAACTCCATCCCAATCCAATGTTTGAAATGGGCCAGGCGTTGTTAAAGGAGAGGCGTTTTCCTCACCCGCCTGTACAAACACAATGGCTCAGAACAAACATTATTTTACTCCCCAAAGACAAAACTTATACCACATACAGACAATACTAAAGTATGAATAAAGCATACCTCAGTCACAATATTTGTTTCAGTCACAACAGACAATATTTTCCTCCCCTCAGACAAAATTAAACAACAAACAGACAAGACATGATACCACACACAGACAACACAAAAATATGGAATAAGCATACCTCAATCACATCAAGCGTCATAATGTCATCAACACTAGTCTCCAAACCCTTGCTTGGCTCTTGTTCAACCACAGTGTTTGCTTCCTTCTTCTCCCCGGGGGGTATAAAATGAGGCATCTTGTCCTGCAATGAAATGATTAGTATGTATGCACTGAATTAACGCACGCACACAAGTAACTAATGAGAAAATGTAACCGATGACTTCATACATTGTCGCTCCCTGATGGGTTGCCTTTTTTAATCAACTGAAGAATTAGGTCCTTCATTTCACAAACCCTATCTTCAAAAGCATCAATCCGCTTTTCCATTCTTTGAAGACACATACACATTTCCTGCATCTGCTCCATGATCTTTAAATTCTGTGATGATTGGTCATCTTCATCAGATTGTCCTCCTTCAGAACTGGAACCTATTTCTGCCTCTTGCCATAAAGGAAATGATATACATTATATTACAAACGTTAGTTGTAAAAATCAAATTGCCCCCGACTAGCTACTAACGAATTTTACAACATTGAAAAATACATATATCAAGTGTATAATAAGTTATAACAACGGACTTTGATTTGATCCAAATAAATATGTTTCACATAAAAATATTCAAGCATACCTCAGGAAAGACGATTTTTTTAAGATGTGTGATCCTGAAGATTCTATCCGCAGTCCAGTTTAATATTGGCACCTCTGTATCACCCACCTTCTTTCCAAAGTGTTGCCCAAGTTCTGGTATAGTTTCGTATGCCCAAATCTATAAATAACACAAAACATCATTGTCTGTTTATAGCCCATTTTTTGTCTGTGACCAATATGTAGTGTCTGTGTACAACATATATTATCTGTAAAATACAATTAGATTAACTGTACAAACACATAAATTTATAAATACATAAATAAATAGCAAAATTAATAAACTAATACATAATTGCATTTTTTATACCTGTAGAACTAATGGAGCGCCATAAACAGTGAACTTTGCGTTCCGATAACTTGAATTCTTCCCCTTGCTTTCTTTAAACTTCTTTGGTTGCCCAGCCATTAAACCCTTCAAATCGGTGACCAATAAATTGTAAGACTCCTTAGCCTACGGGTAAGCTTTGAATTCGGTGAAATCATTGACCAGTCTTACGTAGTCAGGATTTATCCTCGTGCTTCGGTCTTTTGCTAGCAACACACACTGAACAAAGTACAAAGAGGTTAACTTCACACCAAGCATTGGATCACCTCGTTTGGAAGGCCTTAATTTTTGATATATTTCCTTAAACTTCTTAAAGGTAGTATCCACTGAGCCACCGAGGTACTTTTCTGCCACCTCCCCAGGTTCTTTCTCTTCAACTTCATCTTCCCCAGCTTCATCTTCCTCAGACGAGGATCGCAGTATTGGTCTTCCTCAGGTGAGGATAGCATTTCGTCTATATAGGGTAGTCCAGTTATGTAACAATAATCAGCAAAGGTAAACTTTAAGACCTTTCCTTGAACGCAAAACCAGAGTTCATCTTCTGGTTGTTCCTCCACAATGCATAAAAGCAGCATATGAACTATTTGGGCAAAAAATTGAATCTTCGGGACATCCACAAGATGGCCCCATGGTAGCTGGCGGAACAGTTGCAATTGTTTGGCGGATAAACATGATTTTATCAGATCAGATGCTTCATTATATTTTCCGCACACTGAGTACTGAGCTGGGAAATAGTCTTTAAGCGGAACTTTTAACTTTGGAGCCCTGTTACAGACAGAATCACGAGTCACAGACATTATAAAACAATGTACAGACCTATTGAATAACTGATAACTGTTACTTGCTCATTTTGGGACTTGGTTTTTGAAGGGTTTTGAGCATAAACATTTCGAGGACTAGTATTATTTCTCTGATTTTATAGTAATTACTAACTCTGATTTTATGAAGGAAGTAACATGCTGATTTGTTTCTTGTTGGTACAAGCCTCCTTTAATACAAGTCTCTTAATTGCTACTCAAAATTAGTACAACAAAACCCTCAAAACAGAAAAATGGCCAAATTTATGTAGCTACAAAATCCCTAACCTTTATAAACACCTTAATCTTAAGGGGTTAGCTCAAAAATAATACTAATTAAAAGGGTTTGGACAAATACAGTTTCACTTTTAATAATTTCCAACAATATGACTGTGCGTGTGTGCCGTTTAGAAACTTAGGATTAATATGCCAAATTTGCCCCCCAGTCCTGCCTAGTCATAAGACGGTAAATTAATACGGAGTCATTTGCGCGTGTTTCCTAGGCAACGAACAAAAATAGAAAAAAATACTCCGTAATTATTTGATTGTTATATTATAATATTTTTAAATTATATTATTCTTCAATTATAATTAGAAGGTGATCATTTACAATAACTTGATCCAATAAATTACAATTACACGTCCAATAAGTTACATTTTTTATTCGATCAATTAACGTTATTTGATCCGATCAGTTATAATTATCTATTTAACCAGTTATAATTATCCGATCCGATCGGTTACAATTACCCGATTCGATTACTTACAGTTACCCAATTAATCACCTACAATTACCAAACCAACCAATTACAATTATCCGACCCGCCAGTTACAATTACTCGACCGATCAGTTATAGTTACTCGACCCGTCAGTTACAATTACCCGACTAATCAGTTACAGTTACTTGACCCGCCAGTTATAATTACCCGACTAATCAGTTACAATTACTCCTCAGTTACAGTTACTTGACCTGCCAGTTATAATTACCCGACTAATCAGTTACAGTTACTCGACCCGTCAGTTACAATTACCCGACTGATCAGTTACAATTACTCGACCCGCCAGTTACAATTACCCGACTGACCAGTTACAGTTACTCAACCCAACCCATCCATAATTACAGTTGCCGACTCGTCCAACTACAGTTACTAGACCAATCCAGTTACAGTTACCCGGTCCATCCAGTTACAGTTACCCGATCCGTCCAATTACACTCACCCAATCACCGCCGGTGAAGTTCTCCAGAAAAACTCCAATCGCGTCCTTATCAAACCCACTTCTCAGGGCATGGTTCACCGGATTCTGATCATATCTCCGACGTCGGAGCTCAAGAGGGGCAGCATCTATTTCTTGATTCCGGCGTCTTCCGTCCCTCGAGATCAGAAAAAGAAACTCGCCGCCTCCTGTAACCACTAATGACCACCTATACCGGCCACCGCCGACCACTGCTGCCCCACCCTGATACGGCTAAGCCCCCAACCACCTCCCCTGCCCCAACCCCCTCCCCATCTTTATCACCCATCTGTCGCCCCAGCCGCTTAATCGTGCCGCCAGTAAAGACGTCGACCACCACAGTTACCGTCGCTCTCCATTGTAACTCTAATAACTGTCTCCTCCTCGCCTGTCCAGTATCGCGCTTGGATTTACCTCCTTCGCTCATAGTCACGGGAATCGCCATCCATGGCGTGAGACAGAAAGAGAAAGCAACTGGGATGGCGGCGAGCAACGAATTCGGCGATGTGGCACGCGACGAAGACGGCGGGCGGTGGCAGCAGGTGAAGGGGAGATCGGGAGAAGCACAGAAGTCGAAGGGAGAACCATGGGACAGCAGGTACGAAGATGGAAGAAATTGGGGGAAGGAAAGAGAAGATCCGTAATAATTGGTGCAAGGTTAAATTTGTAAATTTACACTGAAAAGAGTCTCATTTATGGAAATAACGGAAAGACTCCTATTTTTGTCTTTAGGTCTTCCGTTAGCATTATTATGGTCATTCTTTCTAATCTTAATCGACAATGGGGGCTTAATTAACGCTCCAAATGACCTTCATAATTTAATGTGGTTTAAAATTAATTAAAATGATACTAACCTTTCCTTCATTCTCGTCTCTAACTTCTAAGTCGGTCCGAAGGTCACTTTCTCAAATTTCATCATCCTCAAGCTTCGTTCTCCGATGGCCGACCGCCTACAAGTTTCGGCTTCTCCGTTGGGCGTTTGGATGCAAGGAACGGCTGTGATGTTTCGTTGGGAAGGATTTCCGGAAAAAGAACGGAGGAAAGTTTTGGGGAAGTTGTTTGCGGAAAGTGTTAGGCGGGGGTTTGATTTTGGGGAGGGAGACCGGCGCACGTGAGATTGGAGTGGGAAAGGGGATAATTTTTTTGGGCTTTATATACTACGTACTTCCTCCGTTCTTAAATAAATGCAACGGTCAACATTTCACACTTGCCGAGACACAACTTTCACGATTAATATAAATGATTTTGTATTAGTAAAAAAATTAAAAAAAATAGATTATGGAAATTTACAATGAGATAAGTTTAATAATATTTATTTCATAAAATAATATTATTACATTAATAAATAAAACGTAATCAAAGTAGAACATGTGAATAATGTAAAAGTTAAAGTGTTGTATTTATTTAAGAACGAAGGTAGTATATTGTATTAGCAGGTATTAGAAGGTGTAGCAACAGCATTTGTGTATATTTAAAGCCTTCCGGTTCTACGGAGGGCAAGAGGTATTGTGCCCCTTTTTTTGGAAACAAAAAGTATAGGGATCGCGTAACATCACATCAGCACACATTCTGCCGGTGCTTTTTCAATCTGCCGGTGCTTTTTCAATACGATGCTATCGGAGACTTTACAGACCCTTGAATCTCCCCTGAAAAAGCCAAAACTTGATACAGATGAAATCATCCCAAGCTCTCCTCTGAGCGAAATTTCGAGCAGCGAAAGCGATGGTTTCGAACACATCGACGACCAAGACCTCATCGAGGAATATCTAAAGTATGAGCGCCAGCTCGAAGAAAGCGAGGTAATCAGTGATAAAATATACAAATGTATTGTTCTGTATGTGTGCTTGTTATATATAAACTGACAACGATAATGCTTGTTTAATCTCTAGTTCTTCGACATAGATTTTGTTCCGAGGGCGTTTCGTCGCATATTTGGAACCCACGTTTTGCCCTGTGATCTGGATGACCCCGAAGAAATCGATCTTATCAATGGATGTACTGATTTTGCTATTTCTGAATACAATCGTCTCATGGTACGCTTTTTGCGTTTCTCAAATATTGACTATTGGTGTAATTATGTTTACAATAACCTTGCTTACGAATATCTCATTTGTCTGCGGTGTAGAAATCCAAGTCCCAGCTTCAACTTGTGAAGATTGAGAAGGCTAATAAGAGTGGTCGTTTTACCTATGCTTGTTTTATAACTTTTGAGGCTGTGGATACCGTTTCTAACCAGTCTGCAACCTATCAAACTCGAATGTTGTGTGGTCATGACAAGGAATACAAGCAGATATTTTTCATCAGGAGGAAGGATACAAGAAAAGGTACTTGTATAATATACATTTGCTTTTTATCAGTTTAAACTGCCTTACTCCAAATCTCCAATTGAAATAATGGGGTTATTATTGACATAATAATTGTGTTTAAATTGAAACTGGACCCAATTACTATTAAACTGGGATGCACATAATTAATTACTGAAACTCCAACTGCATAAGCCTTGCTGCGCCACTAATTGTACGCCTAATGGCCTGCACCTTGCAAATTATTTGGCGAAAATCTTAATATTTGGTGAAACTATTTATGCGTTGCATCGTAAAATCCCAGAAAATCTGTGAGGTGCGCCTCAAGGGGCTATTGCATTGCTCAATTTTAAACAATGTATGAAAGTTGTCGAATAACTGAGTTTTGTAAATTGTTCTGGCTAGATGAGTTTTCTCAGCACGGTTTTGTAGTTCAGAGATGATATTAACTTAAGTGATGTTTTTTGTTCATGAATGGTGTTGTGTAGTCTACACTGGTGTTAGTTTATAGAGCCTATAGAGATAATGTCTATTTATTTCTTCTCCTTCTTCAGACTTTCTTTTTCCTGTTGATTTGGAAGACAAAGAGATGTACGAAAGGATCAAGAAGTGTACTGATTATGCTATTTCAGAGTACAGTGAGATGCAGGTATGCTTGCATTTTTCTCTTCTCAAAGATTATTTAATGCAGTGATATCATCAACCATAACCCCAGTAATGGCATTAGGGAGGGAAACCCCAGCAGCTTCAACTTATGAGGATAGTGAAGGCTGTCCAGGACACAGCAGAGCACCATACCTATCGCTTAGCATTTGAGGCAATGGATACCATATCAGGTCAAACTAATACTTACTTTGCTGAAGTGACATATGCCACTCAAATGAATGGTTTAATGGGGGTGCTGGACGTGTGGCCTAAGGGTCTAAAGAATCGTAAGTTAATATGTACTTCATGTACATTTATTTTGCTCAATGTTATCTAAAGGTGGCAGAGTGGCATCTCTTTATGTACATATATACTCATTTTTTCTCTTAAATGTAGTCCATGTTTATTATATTTTCTGATGAAAATGCAGTTCAATATGCTCTGTTACCTGTTTCATTTACATATATTTTATTTATTTTCATATAAATAGAGCATCTCATCAAGTCTAATGTAGAACCTTTTCAGCTACATATATTTTCGAAGATGCTGAATGTGTAAATTTAACTGTAGTAGATAATCTTAAGTAGCGATGTGATTTGAGTGGAATATGTTGATACCTTTGTGTTTGTAATGCTTTTGACTTCAGCTCAAATATTCTGCTGGTATTGAGCCATGGTGCTAATTGAGTAATTGTCTTTTGTTTTTGCTGTGTTGAAATTATTCATTCGGGTGGAGAAGATGAATACGACACATTTGTTGAAGATGAATGGAGTTGCTTGGAAGACGGAGTTTTGGGGCGCATGTGAAGTGACTCTGCATTCTGACTTTGTAGTTTGCGTAGGTAAAGGGGCGTAGTTGGGGGCTAACCTCCAAATTTTAATTTTAATTAATTATTAAAATTTTAATTCTAATTAATTATTAGGGTAAAAAAGTTGTGTAAAGATTTTTCTAAAAAAGTTCTTTGCACCATTGTTTCAGTAATTACATTGTTTAATTACATTTGACCTAATATTTATCCTGTTTATGGTACAACTGTGCACTCTCATTGTCTCGTTACATTTGACCAAATATTTATCCTGTGGGGTACAATTATGCACTCCCGTTGACTTGTTATATTTAACCAAATATTTAGCATGTGTGTGGTACAACTTTGCACTTCATAGTCTTGTTACATTTGAACAAGTATATATCCTATGGTTATAACTTTGCACTCTCATTTAATTGTTACATTTGACCAAATATTTATCCTTTGCATGTCACAATTTTGCATTCTCATCGTCTCATTTAGGGATGGACCTGGGTTGGGCTTGGGCTATTTTTTTACAAAAAAAAAATTAATTAAAAAGGTTGAAGCCTCGCTTGGCCCGGTACTATTTGGGCCTGACCTGGACATGGTACCGATACAAACCGGATCGGTAGCAGGCCTGAATTACTTAGTCTCGAAGCACGCCCGGGCCCAAGGTTCTACTTGGCCCGTTCCAGTCCATGCCTACATACATGAGTGAAAATCTTAATTTTTTGGTTACATGTTTTTGTTACTTAGACTTTGACTGAGTTGCGATGGAGTAGATCTTTCCTAAATTTTCCTAAAGAAAGTAAAAAGGCTGAACATCTTAAGCCTAATGAGGGTTGCAGTTAGGCTTGGACTCGGGCCGGGTGGCCTGGCCCGGAAAAGGTCCAGGACCGGCACTGTTTCGGCCCGGCCCGAACCGGTGGCCCGACCCGAACCGGTGGCCCGGTCAGTGACCGGTTCGGGTAGGTCCGATCCGAGCAGTTTCGGGTCCGGGCTCGGGTCACCCAAAACAAGGCCCAGGCCGACCGGGTCCGGGCCCGGGCCAATTTTTTTTTTTTCATTTGTTTGGGCTCCACTCGAGTTGGGCTTGATGTTAAGGAGGGGTTTCGGGGGGTGAGTATTCATGGACTCGGGCCGGGCCTAGGCCCGGTCGGGCCGCCGGGTTGTATGACATGGGCTCGGGTCCGGCCCGAGGGTTGGACGGGTCTGGTTCGGGCCGGGCCACCCGCCCGGGTCACGGGTCGGGTCCGGTTCGGGCCGGGCCGGTTAATTTTTTTTTATATAATTTATATTTTATAGTTTATAGTTTTATACGAGTATTAAAAACAAACTTCAATTGCATTTATTTGAAATGAAATAGGAACTACATTTGAAAATTAAAACAAATTTTAAGAGATAAACATTTTGAAAATTGTAATCAATCGGAACTTCCCGCACCTCCCGATCCTTTGGCTTTGTCACATGACTTCATATGCTTGATTGCCATCCCGAATCCGCCTGAAACCCCCATGCTACATTTTTTCTCGCACCATTTGCAAATTGCGTACCACATCCCGGTCTTTGAGTCCTTCTGCTTATCAAAATTATACCGTATAATGGCATCTTGATTTTCCATCTTAACTTCTTAAGTATAAACTATAAAGTAGATATATAAATAATAAATATAATATATTGGAGAATAAGAGAATTAGAGAGTAGAGAGTTAAGAATAGGATTTAGGAAGAATTGGAGAAGAGATATGAAAAAATGTTTAAGATTAGGAGTATTTATAGGTTTTTTTACTCCCACCCCCCCCACCACCACCACCACCACCCAACCCCCTGGACCCCCCCCCCCTTTACCCCACCCAACGGCTATATAGCCGTTTGGGTTGTCCCCAGCCCCACCCCCAACGGCTAGTAGCCCAAGAACCATTTTTTTTTAAATCTTAAGACCGGACCCGGGCCCGGGCCCGACCCGGCCGAGCCGGGTCACATTAATCCAGCATCGAGCCCGCCCCGCCCATTCCCACCGGTTCGGGTCCATACCCGGTCCCGGACCGCCCGACCGGACCGGTCCTGGGCCCGCACAGTACCGGACCGGTCCGGGTCACGGGCCGGGTGGCCCGAACCGAATCCACCCCTAGGGGTGAGGGGGGGGGGGGTCAGGGATAGGTAGGTAAGCAAAAAAAACAATTAACCAAACCTGAGGCTCAGCCCGCCCCGAACCTGGTGGCTACCCGTGCCGGTCCCGGGTCCACCTATTCAGACCCGTCGGCCCACCCGGGCCTAGGCCCGACCCGGACCTAGCTCGGCCCGAATCCACTCCTAGTTGTAGCTAGTGGTGGACTCGGGCCGGGCCAACCGGCCCGGAACCGGACCGGCCCGCTACTGTGCGGGCCCGGACCGGCCCGGTTCGTTGGTTAGGTCACGGTTCGGGCCACCCGGCCCGGTCATGTAGCGGTTCGTGCCCGGGCTTATATGTTGGTGAACCGGCCCGGGCCTCAATGGTCACAAAAAAAAAAAAAAAAAAAAAATTTAAAAATTTGAAGGCTCTACTAGCCTTTGGGAGACCTCCCAAACGGCTCTATAGCCGTTGGGAGCATAGGAGGGGGGGTCTGGGGGGTTAGGGGGGGGGGGTGGGGTTGGGGTATACAAAAAAAAACCTATTTATACTCCTATTTTCTATACATTTTTTACACCTACAACTCTTTCTACTCTCTAAAATCTAAATTCTCTATTCTCTTAATCTCTCATATTCAATCATCTTCATTCTTCATCTTCTCCAAATTCTTTCTACATAGTTTGCTTTCACGATTGGTTGAAGGCCCAACGAAGAACTCAAGAAATTACCATCACTCCCTCCCGCCACTTTATGGAGGAAACAACCGAAGGCGGAGAGTCCGATTGATTTTTTATTACAAAATGTATTACATTTTTTAAATTCATCCTAATTCTCAATTGTACTTCTTATTTGAAATAAATATACTTCAATTCGAATATAATATATTGTAATTGTAATAAGATTTATTCTAATTATATAATAATAAAAAAAAAATTTAAATAGGCCCGGCCCGGCCCGTGAACCGGGCGGGTGACCCGAACCGAACCGGACCCGGGGTTATCTGGGCCGGTTCCGGGCCTGCCTTCCTAGAACCGAGGCCCGGCCGGGCCCAGGCCCGAACCGGCCCGAGTCCATTCCTAGTTGTAGCAGTCATGGACTCGGGCCGGGTCGGGCCCGGTCGGGCCGCTGGTTCGTATCATATGGGCCCGGGACCGGCCCAAATGTTGGAAGGGTCCGGTTCTTGCCGGGCCACCTGCCCGGGTCACGGGTCGGGCCACCCGCCGGGCCGGGCCGGGTCGGTTAAAGATTTTTTTTGTTTTTTGTTTTTATAATTTATATTTTATAATTTATACTTTTATAGTTTTATACAAGTATTAAAAACAAACTTCAAGTGCATTTATTTGAAATGAAATAGGAACTACATTTGAAAATTAAATATGAACTACAATTGAGAATTGAAGGTAAAATTAAAACATGAAATACTAATCAATCATTCAATCGGAAACTCCGGCATAGGTAGAGCCACCCTCGGTTGTAGATTCATCCATAAAGTGTTGGGATGGGGTGATGTCAATTTCTTGAGCTCTACGGGCTGCTTTCAACCAATCGTGGTAGCATATAAGCATCTCAAGAGATTCTACGCTCAACCTCGTTCTGGTTTGCATTAGGACATTGCCGGCCGAACTAAATTCTTGTTCCACGGCAACCGTTGAAACCGGCATTGATAGCACTTGCTTAGCCATCTTTGCTAAAATCGGGAACATTCTTTCTTTTCCCTTCCACCAGTTTAGTACGTCAAAATCATCATCTTGTTCAAAATCAACATCATATGTTAAATACAAAGAAATCTCATTAATTGTGCTTTGTTGTGTAGCGGGAGTTGATTTCGTTTTTTAATAAGATTGGCAAACGTAGATTTGAAAATTGATTTTCCTTTAGATGATGTTTGTGTCGGGGGAGAGGGCGCATTGCCATATTGTGCATGAAACTCATTGAATAATGCATAAAATATATCACTAACCTCGTTGTATTCTTTTTTCGGATCCACTGGGTTGTCCTCATACATTGGCAATGGACCAAAAAAAGCAGCATAATAATAATTCAAACATTCTTCTAAAGAACCAAGTCTAAAACGAGGATCGAGAACAAATGCAATACCATAAATATGCGGAATATGTGAATAATATTTTAAAAAAAAATTGGGCCAAACAAAAAAAAATTGGGCCAAACGGCTAGTTTGGGCCAAACAATTTTTTTTTTTAAAAAAGGACCGTTGGACCCGGACCCGGGCCCGGGCCTGACCTGGCCGGGCCGGGTCACATTATTCCGGAACCGTGTCCGCCCCGCCCATCCCCACCGGTTCGGGTCTACACCCGGTCCCGGACCGCCAGACCGGGCCGGTCCCGGGCCCGCACAGTAGCGGGCCAGGCCGGGTCACGGGCCGGGTGGCCCGAACCGAATCCACCCCTAAGTTGTAGTAAAGCGGATCAAATTGAGAAAAGGAATATGATACTTTACCTCGAGAAGTCCTTTGGTTAGCCTTACCTAGAAAAGACATACTACCTCCATCCCAAATTGATCTGTAAAGTCAACATTTTTTTGTCAAACAGTTTCATTTTGTTTATTTAATTAGGATATCAATTTTTAATTATATTTTAATATGAATTTTGCAACTTTGTAGAGATCTTATGTAGTTTATGATTATGTAAGTTTTAATTACTAAAAATTGAATATTTATCAATATGGAGGATTAGACTTTAACATTAGTTGACAAAAAATGCTTACTTTGCAAATCAATTTGGGACGGATGGAGTATCACATAAGTATATCATCACTATTATGGATGTGTATGAGGATTGTACTACAAGTGTTCGTACTAGAGTAGGGAGGACTGCAGAGTTCCCGATTACTGTCAAAGTGTACCAAAGATTGGTTCTGAGTCCTTTATTATTTGATATAATCATGGATGAACTTTCAAAGGCAATTCAACAAGATATACCATGGCACATGATGTTTGCCGATGATATTGTATTGATTAATGAGACATAATCGGGTGTTAAAACTTTTTTGAAGTATGACGAAAAATATCGGATACACAAGATATCGGTGATTTGTCCATACCAGATTGTATGGTAAATCCTGATTTTGTGAGAAGGATCCAAATAACGGAAGATAAAGAAGCTCTGAGGAAGATGGGACGGAAGAAAGTAGTGGGTCCAGATGGCATACTGATCGAGGCTTTGGGAAGTTTGGGAGAGAGAGGCGTCGAGTGGTTAACAAGCTTCTTCAACATGATTTGGAGAAACAACAAGATGCCAACGAGTTGGAGGAAGAGTACTCGCATCCCCTTATTTAAGAATAAAGGTGATGTACAAGAATGTGCCAACTATCGAGGGATTGAGCTTATGAGTCACACCATGAAACTTTGGGAGCGAGTGATTGAGCAAAGACTTCTAAGAATTGTGAAGATTTCAGAGAATCAATTCGGTTTTATGCCTGGTCGCTCAACAATTGAGGTCATTCACCTTCTTCGGCAACTTATGGAGAAGTATAGAGACGCTCATAAGGATCTGCATTTGGTTTTCATTGACTTAGAAAAGGCATATGATAGGGTACCTCGAGAAGTTCTTTGGTGGGCCTTAACTAGAAAAGGCATATCACGTAAGTATATCAGCATCAGATATGTATGAGGATTGTACTACAAGTGTCCGTACTAGTGTAGGGAGGACTGAAGAGTTCCCTATTACTATCGGAGTGCACCAAGGATCGGCTCTGAGCCCTTTCTTATTTGCCATAATCATGGATGAACTTACGAAGTCAATTCAAGACAATATACCGTGGTGCATGATGTTTGCCGACGATATTGTATTGATTGATGAGATGCAATCGGGTCTTAAAGCAATGTTGGAAGTATGGCGACAAACATTGGAGAATAAGGGCTTCAAACTAAGTCGGAGCAAGACAGAGTACATGGAGTGCAAGTTTGGTGAAGGTAGAAGCAGTGGTAATAGCGGAATTACTCTAGATGGTAAGGAGATACCAGTCAACGATATGTTCCGTTACTTAGGCTCCATAATTCAGAAGGACGGTGAGTTAGATGGAGATGTATCCCATAGAATCAGAGCAGGGTGGATGAAGTAGAAGAGTGCATCAGGATTTCTATGCGATCGAGGTATGTCGATTAGACTGAAGGGTAAATTTTATAGGACATCAATTAGGCCTGCATTACTGTATGGCGTAGAGTGTTGGGCAGCGAAACAATGTCACATTCAAAAGATGAGTGTGACAGAAATGCGCATGCTGCGTTGGATGTGTGGACATACTAGGAAGTAGGGTTGGGTCCGGAAAACCGAAAACCAAACTCGAATCAAAAAATAACCGAACCGCAACCAAAAACAACCGAATCGAGAAAGAACCGAAACCGAAAGGGAAAACCGAACCGAACCGTTTCTATTCGGTTTCGGTTTCGGTTTTGGCTCTCCAGAACCGAACCGAACCGAAAAACCGAAACATTAAAAACTAAGTATTTTATTTTATACACTTGGGCTTTTGTCCGACATTGGGCTCAATTAGTGGCTGAACAAGTTACGGTCTTCTAACTTTTACCCTAGGCAGACTTGAGCTTTGCACCTTAGAGGAGTTAGAGGCTTAGAGTATCTCGCAGATGCATTTCACCTCTTGCGGCGGAGTTCTGAACTTCTTCCGATTTTCTTCTCGAATCTACAGCAGGAGAGATGAGCTCATGAGAAACTAAACTTCTCTTCATCAGCTTTCACTCATCTATCAATTGTTGACATCTTTGGATCTATTACAAGTTGATTCCAATCGAAGACTTTCAAACAGAGGTAACATTTCACCTTTACAATTTGAGATTATTATGATGTTATTTTTATCTATAATTTTTTTGAGGTTTACTATGATTACTATTTTATATAATACGTATTAGATTCGTTAACTGCATTTGAGAAAAAATAGTTGTTCTATAAGATTCACTAAACTCTCTATGAGTAAATGGTTTTGCTGTGTGGATTTGTTCTAAAAAGTGTCTTTGCATGGTCTTATTCTCCAAACCAGGTAATAAAGAATCATCTGAAAAGGCATATTAAATTACCTGACTATTAGGATTGCCTTCGCTTCTATGTGCTTGCTTTTATATGGTTTATTTTGAAAACTTTATTTGTTAATTTGTATGCTACTTTAATGTGTTTTCATTTACTCCGTATTAGACTAAATTACTAAATTTGCATGCCAATTGTTCCTCCTCTTATTTTCATACATGGACTTTTGGTTTTAAAAAAAACCCGAATAAAAACCGAAACCAAACCGAAACCAATCGAACCAACGAAACCGTGGTTGGATATTTTTATCAAAGAAACCGAACCGAACATTTCACTTTGGTTCTGTGTTTGGTTTTAGGTCAAACACAGAACCGAAGCAACCGAACCCACCCCTACTAGGAAGGCTCGCGTGAGGAATGAGACAAAATAATTTATAATAATAATAATTTATCATAATAATAATAATTTATAATAATAATAATAATAATAATATAATAATAATAATAATAATAATAATAATAATAACAATAACAACAACAACAATAACAATAATGATTACAATGATGATAACAATGATATAATAATGATGATAACAATGATGATAACAATGATGATAACAATGATGATAATCATAATGATAATGATAATGATAATGATAATGATAATGATAAGGGAAAGTTCCCGAAATAGGACTAAAAGAGTTTCGAAATTCCAAAATATGACTGTCATATTTTTTATTCCCAAAATAGGACTAGTTACTGCCATGTTTAGAAAATACTGACATGTTTGAAGTCTAGTACTGCCAAAACATGACAATAATTAGTCCTATTTTGGGAATAAAAACATGACAGTCTTATTTTGGAATTTTCAAACTGTTTTAGTCCTATTTCGAGTAAAATCTCTAATGATAATGATAAAAAGGTTAGTCGGATTCAGCTAGACAAGAAATACAAAACTCAACATTATTAAACTCAACATTATTCAAAAAAGGTTAGTGGAGAAGATTGGAGTGCTCCGAATAAAAAAAAAGAAATTAATGCTGTCGGATTAGGGAAATCTGACTAGGGAGGAGTATAATTTTTCAAAACCCTTCCCCTAGTCGGAAGAAAGAATTCCAACTCCCGTAAATTGGGAAACCCTATATTTTGGCAACCCACGTTGAACTTTTCCGTTTTTTGGTAAATCACCCCACTTTCACACAATCAGGTACTGTACCCTTCAATTTTGCAAAGGCACGGTAGTTGTCATCAAAAAAGGGAAAAAACGGTGAAGACAGGAGGTTGAACAGTTGACCCTCGCTTCACACTGAAACAGGTATAAGATACATATTCGTCTGATTTCTCAATATACGGGAAAAGGTAACATGTAGCAAAGTGGGAAGGGTTTGGAAAAAAGGGAAAACCCTTTGGTCGGATTTTCCAATCCGACAGGGACTTTTTTAATTTTTTTTTAATTGTAGTGAGCTTGAGTGTTTAACTTAATTAAAACTAATAGGGTAAAAGGTTGGAACAGTGTAAAAGGGTAAATACTAACGGAATCCTTAAATTGTAGTGAGCTTGAGTGTTTAACTTAATCTATAGATATATAATAACAAAAAAGTCTGGGAGCAAATTTAGACGGGAACACTGTAGCAATCTTTTTTTTTTCATTTTTGGAGTGACGCGTTTCATGAATTGTTTTGTTAAACACGTGCGCCGATCTCAATTAATATTTTGGAAAAAACTAGCATGGGGATTGGGAGAGAATGGTAAAAAACTAAAAATATTAACTCTTAACTTAAAAAATGGACTCTTCGATACAATCACTAATTCACTATTATGTTTCCAATGCATTTACAATTAAGACTATTTAGTACACAAGGGCTTTTCAAATTCCAATAGCTGCTTCAAAATATCTGAAAGCTCCATGCATCGATATAAATCCGAACATCTCCATTGTGATGTTACGCACCCTAGCTCGAACATAATCTAGAATCCTCCAACTTGCTTAGTAGTCTAAAGATTATGAGGTAAGAAATAACTATTGAGTTTTATACTAAGCAAAGTATTATAAGCTCTCCATTCAAACAAACACATGTTTATGTATTTATTTACATGTATATTGTTTTTAATTGTTGAACACCACTAAGAGAGAATTAATACAACCATGTCGTCCAAATGAAAAAGAACAAATTATATTGTTTATATTGAGATAAACAAGCTCATATCACTTAGAATCTTTCGCATCTAAAAGGCTCATATGGAGAGATAACCCCAAAAGCATTATTCAGAGAGTACTTAAAATTAAAGCTTAGAATTAAGGGGTAATTTGACTTTACACCCCACTTTTTGGATGATATTGGACTTTGCACCCCATTTTGAAAAAACTTTGATTTTGCACCCCATTTCATTTAAAATTCCTTTGACTTTGCACCCCATTTAGAAAATTTTCTTCACAAAATGGTATGTGTTGGGGTGCAAAGTCAAACTTTTTTGAAAATAGGGTGCAAAGTCCAATATCACCCAAAAAGTGGGATGCAAAGTCAAATTCCCCCTAGAATTAAAGAATATAAGTATGCAGAAAAGCATTAGAAATTTATTTTTAAAACCAGGTTCGATCTTAATATATGACTGAACCCTGGCCTATTTGAACATTGAAAACTCTATTACATGAAATGAACTCATCATGCACGTATCGATCTAAGAACCCAAAAGGTATGAAAATATAATCGAACCGTGCATAGAGGAAACCAAATTTACCCGTGGATCGAGCTTCTAATTAATTGGCATTTTAAAAATTTGACTCTCATATACGAAGTATCTGACTGCTTTTTTACTAGCTGTGGACTTCATTTTTGTTGTTAATTTTTGGGTTTCTATTCCTTATACATTGAGAGCTCAAAAAATTAGGGTCGACAAGCCTGACTTATGCATGGACTCTTAAGGAAAAGGATCTACTTTACTTTTGGATTTCTTATAGAGTACGTAACGTAGTAGCGGATTAGATATTGCGGCCAAATGAAATCAGGGCTCAAAGGGTTGCGCTCAAAAATATGTATGTGTTGTATAAGCTATTTGGCCGGGATTTCAAACAACATACAGAAGTGAGGGAGAGATGCAAACATATGCATAATCAAGCAGCAATTAAAGTGACATCAGTACTATCACTTCCTGCCAATTATACACTACGACAACGGGCAAAAGGGGGTATTAGAAGAATGCAGGCAGGCATCATTATACAGATGGAGCTTCATTCGAAGACTGCACCGACCACCCCTGTGTTTGCAAAATATGTATCCACAACACATCAAGCGTTGCCACTGATTGTGCCTAACCAGACGAAACTCTAAAACCGCTTCTTGACACGTGTGGAATAGATGGAATCCTTGCACGACGGATGACTTCTATCATTTTAATTTATTGCTTTAGTTATTATGTAGTATCAGTGTTCTAATAGGTGTTAGGCACTACTCGGGAGGTAACTGTCCGCCTAACGCTTAGCCCGTCTAGGCGTCTAGGCAGGCGCCTAGGTATTCTCTCTTGTTTTCTTTATGTTATTTTTATTTTCATTGAATTTTAAATATATTATAAATAATTTTATAATTTTTTGACAATATGAATAACTCATAAAATCATTAGATAATATTTTTTTGTATAAACATTGAGAGTGACAATGTGCGGGTTCAAAGATGGTGACTGCGAATTATCCTCTGACATGCCAGACTAGGCTTGGACTCGGGTCGGGCCACCCGGCCCGTGGACCGGCCCGGCCCGCTACTGTGCGGGACCGGGACCGGACCGGTTCTCGGGTCCGGGTCCGGGCCTAGGCCCGGGGGGTAGGGCGGGTCCGGGCTCGGGTCTCAATTTTGGTGAACCGGCCCGGCCGGGTCGGGCTCGGGCCAAATTGAATTTTTTTTATTTTTTTTCATTTTTGGGGTTCCACCCGGGTTGGGCTTGATGGGTAGGATGGGTTTGGGGGGGTTTGGGAGGGTGGGGGTGAGGGGGGGTTAGGAAAGCAAAAAAAAAAAAAAAATCCAAATCGGAGGCCCGGCCCGGCCCGGACCCGGCCCGGACCCGGTGGCTACCCGGGCCGGTCCCGGGTCCACCATACTTGAACCGCCGGCCCGCCCGGGCCTAGGCCCGACCCGGACCCGGCCCGGACCCGGCCCGGACCCGAGTCCACCCCTATGCCAGACAATTAACAATAGAGATGAAAAATTTACCACACAAATCACTTCAATGTGATGCTGAAAACATATGCATGCAACTTTCACGAGTCATAATATGTGTCATCCATAATCAGCCTCCAAACAAAGGTTTGATGGGCTAATGCAATATAACGATAAACCACTGGCTAACTTAATAATAACCAGAACAGCCTTTCGTTAGTTCAACTTCTGTTTCTTGGCAATGTGATCAAGTGCCAACTGCTCTAAGAAGTGAACAACATCACCCATATCAACTCGATTATTGGGATCCGGCTCCAAACATTTCAATGTCAACTCTGTGATTTTATATGCATCGGCTTCATCCACCTGAAAATCTCCATTCACAAGAATCTGATTTTTGTTGAAGTCCTGCAATGCAAATGCTCTTGCGCTACTATAATTGCCATTCCCATAATACTCTTTCCTTATCAGGAGGGAGAGTACAGAACCATAGGCAAAAACGTCTGATTTACAAGTCCATGTATCTGCACTAGTTCAACAACATAATTAGAAGTTGTTGAATGCCTGAAAACCAATCTTACAGAAAAGAGACTTAGAGCTCATATCACCAAATGGAAGGCAACTTGGTTATAGCTAACCAGAAGAATGGTCTAATGTCATAGTTCCTCCGTACTGATTTATGTGTCTGGTTTGGGTTTGGCACAATAAGTATGAATAAAGTGGTTGAAAAACGAAATTTGTGATTGCTGTTTTAGTATAGTAGGGTGAAATAGTAAGATCCACATATTTCTTGACAAAAAAACAAGACATTCATTTTGGGACAGACCAAGAGGGAAAATAAGAGACATAATTAAGGACAAAGGGAGTATGTTCATTTGTATCTTTATGTTATGCGGATGTAGGTGGCTCACATGACACATAAATACGGCGGCTTATTGGAACCAAAAGTAGTGTCATTTTTTAGTCTTAGTCAAAGAGAGATGTATGTTTGAGTTCAATTGACTCTTTATACCATATTAGAACTTGGAGTTCCATCATCATTGGAGGAGACAAGGAGTATTCTATTGTTGTACTTGTTGGTTTGTACATTTAAATTTGACCAGTATGAGATATGTGACAGAATGCAAATTATGAAGCAAAAACAAAACTACTCATAGTTCCCAGTTCAGCATACAAAGATCCTAAGGATACATGCCTGATTTATCTTCTGAAGCGGAAAATTGAGCATAACACCACTTGAGATCACCTGTAGATTCTCCTTTTCTGGAGTCCAATACACACCTAGTGAGACCCAACTCAAAAAATGTTACATTATATTCCTGCATATGAAAGAATACTTGCTGAAGCCCAAATAAGAAATCGATTTATAAATTTATTCAATATAAAGTAATAATAATAATAATGAGAAATACAATAGCATATCCACCAACAACCTCATCTACCAAAATTGAATCAGCAGAGATAGCACCAAGTATAATGTGTTTTGCATGCAACCACTCCAAAAACTTTGCTAGTTGAAGTGCCACCTTCATTCGCCCATCCCAATCAAAGTTATCTAAATTTCATGATGATAGCATAAGCATCAAAACATTCAAATCTATTTACAACAATATTCAATACGCTCGAGCTCGAATCGAGCCAAATACTACTATGCTCGAGCTCGACTCGATTATTTATCCGAACTCAAAACTCAGCTCGTATTCGAGTTTGAAGCTCGTTAAGTTCGGCTCGTTAGGTCTGAAATCGAACTCGAGCTCAAGCAGTTCGAAAACAGCTCGGTTTATTAACAGCCATAGGTAGAGCAAACTACATAACAAACTTTAACAACTGAGATAAGAGTATATTAGCTTTCCCTTCATATACCGCTGCAAGCTTCTTTTCGAGGCAATATCCAATCATTTTCACGAAATTATCATGTCCTCCCAATTCCTTTTGAATAAGTAGCTTGATTTCAGCCTACCATACAAAGCTTCAATTACTAGATACCATTTAAATCTGATTCCCATTTTTACTCAAGCACAAGTTTTAAGGAAAAAATTGCACATACAAAGAATGTAGAAGGATACACAGAATAGTAACCATTGCAAGAATGCCTTTGGTAAAAACCCCACGTCTTCACTAGCACTTGTCGGTTTTTGGAGCCTTGCTGAAAAATAGTGCCTGTGTACAAGCTACCAAACAAAGTTTTGACAATAAAGTTCTCTTTCTTGAACCCATTTGTAATCTCATTCAACGTAGAGAAGTCACAATATTTTACAGTATCCAAGTCCCTGCCTGCAATTTTGTTTCTAAGCAATGCATTTATGATGATTAGATTACACAACAATGCAATGAAGGAAAAGCAATCAATGGTAAAGTAATAAACTAATAACTATCATGAAAAGTAGAAAAATTAGACAAAAACTCCAAATAACAATAAAGTGCACATAAATGAAACAGAAGATGCATATATGAAATGCAGTTAGAAAAATAAGAACATGCTATTTATGAAATGCAAGATTTTTTCAAACGGGCAAGATTTTGTTTGTGTGATTTTATGTCATCCCAAGGACAAAATATACTGTCTGTGACTCTTTAAAGAAAAGCAAAAAAATCTGTGTGAACAAAATCTTTTTTCTAACAGACTAAAATAACGCAACCAAAACATTGTTCTTGCAGACAAAAATCTTGTCTGTCTGAAAAAACATTGGGGTATAAATATGTTGTACACCTAGCATGACTGTGAAAATAAACTTCTCAATCTATGGCACCCTCAAAAAAGCCTAACAACACATTTTATTACAACACGCAGGGCCAGGTTATAGGGGGTTCTTTAGGTTCTTTGGAACTGCACCCAATAACTATTGGGGCCTCAATTTTTTAAAAATTAGTATTAGTAGTATAGTATGAAATTTAAGTTTTATGTTTTTTGAATTCTTGTATGTTTTAATAAACATCTTTATATTTTTAATAAACTATGTTATATGTTAGGAGTATTTTATTGTGTTCAAGTGTTTTATTTATCTTTGTATACGTGTTATAAACTGTTTAGTTATTAAATAATGGTTCAGTTTTATATTAGGGCCCATTTACCTTTGTAATACGTAATTAATTCTCTCATCTACTCTCAGATATTCCATTATAATCATTGATTGTTGGATTGCTGGGGCTATACATTATACTACGTAGTTTTTTATTCAATTTTCATTGAAGGTAAGATTTTCTTAAGTTTTTCAATTGGTTCAAGTCCTAGGAGCAAACTATTGATACACTCGAGTATTATCTCACTTTTTTATAAGATGGGGCCTCATCAATATGATATCTAAATCGGGCCTCTCCAAATCACTAAACAGCCATGGCGGGTCGTTGTGGGCAGCTGCTCCTGTCATGTCTGAGGTCTGAGGATGAACAGTTATCGGAGGGCCATACAAAAGCACTAACCACAAGAAGGAGAAGATTGCAGATTAAAAAAAATCAGTAATTAATCCCAGCTAGCATCCAGAAAGACATACAGGTAAAGTCAATTCAACATGTCAAATAAGTTAAATATATTGCAACACGAAGGATAAGGTTAAATTTAAGACAAAACTCTGGTTGAAAAAGGCACGTACATTTCACGAAATGATTCTGCATTTTCCCTGAACCGTTTGAATAGAGGATCTAGATTTAAGTACTTATAAAGCGCAGGATTAGGCATATAGGGAGATTTCAAGATGTTGTCCTCTTGATAGTAGTAAGGTTCCTAACGCAACGCTTCCAATTCGCTCAAAAATCGTTGAGATGCTCGTTGACTATCTTATTCATTAGGGAAAACTATCAAATAAGCACCCGTACTATACCGAAAAAGTCAATTAGGCCCTCGTACTTCACAAACACTCAATTAAGTTCTTGAACTATTAAAAAATGTTCAATTAAGCCCTTTTAGTGGGTAAGTAACCGATTTCCCGGTTAAACGACGATGATGGCGACGATGTGCTCGAATTCCAGCAACGACGGCTTCCGGGAAACAGGTTACATTTAACCGGGAAACCGGTTACTTACCGACTAAAATGGCTTAATTGAACGTTTTTAAGAGTTCAAGGACTTAATTGAGTGTTTGTAAAGTACGAGGGCCTAATCGACTTTTTCGGTATAGTACGAGGGCTTATTTGATAGTTTTCCGTATTCATTAAGTCTAGTTTACTCATACCAAATTTCAGCTAACAATTCAATCGGGAAGGCATTCAAATGAATTCTTGAAGATAACTGCGCTTTTAACTGCGCAATAATCTTCAAGAATTCATTTGAATGCTTTCCCGATCGAAATTTTAGCTGAAATTTGGTATGAGTAAATTGGACTTAATGAATAAGGTAATAAAAAAAATTGATCAAAAAATTACACCGGGAACTGCCCCAAATGACGACGGACGGACAGAACCTTCTATATAAGGGCTTATTTGACCTTTTTATGTATGTTAGAGGGCTTATCTAACCCTTTTCCACTTAAAAAATGTTTCTTTAAAGTGATTTCAAAGAAAGTGTTTTTTAATAAAAGTTGAGATCGAGACAGTAGGAATGCCTATAATCAATGAGCCGTGTAGAAGCAAATTTCCCAAGTCTTTATTATCCAAGATACTAATAAGAAGAGTCAAGAAGGGAGCAAATGATACACTAGTGTCCGTTGTCCGGTCCACTCAGGGGAAGATCTATGTATGAACTATGTTGGGCTGAAGTTTAGAGCGTCGGGCTGTCCCAAAATCTTGGATCCACCCTTAGTCCGGCACTTCGGCCTACATCTATGGGTGGTACTTATTCCAGAATCAGACTGGATCGGAATCAAAAGAGGGTGAGAATCAGTATCGGAAAACCGCTCGTCCAGAGTATAGTTGCTCCAAATTTTTATTGAGCCAGTTCCGGCTATTTGATATTTTAAAACAAAAAAAAATCTAAAAAAGCATACCAAAACCAAATCTTGCTAGAAATTCCCATAACCTGATGGAGTGTTGATAGTATAAAATTGTTATTGTTTATGTTTGTAATTTTAACTAGTTTTATTTGTTGTTGTTTGGAAAATTACACAGTTTTGATGTAATACTTTACTTTTCCTAGTTACTTGTAATTTGTATAGATTAAGGATTTTCTGAGCTTAAACTAGGTAAAGATCATCAAAAGGATCCTGGAAAGGTCAAGGAAAGTGCAAGAGGGAACAAGAGAAAGTGAAAATTTGGGAAAATAGTCAAAACCCGACCGTATTTTCCAAAAACCTGGTCGGGTTTGACTTGACCCGAAGATCAAATTTTGATTTGGAGGCAATTAAATGTGCAGGGCGAAGATTTGGGAAAGATTTATCTTTTACCCGATCGGGTAAATCAAAAACCCGATCGGGTAGATGTGACTAATGAAGATTCCGGGCACTTACTCAAGAAACCCGATCGGGTTTCTGAAAAACCCGATCGGGTAAATGACCCTGCCACCTCCAAACACCTATAAATACACCCATTTTCCTTCCCATTTGATCATTCCTTCTTCCATATACTTAAGCTCAGTTTAGAGTAGCATTTCTTTATATTTTTCTAGCTATGTTTAGTCTCCAAATGAGGAGCTAAACTTCTCATTCTTGGTGTTGCTCTTGAAGCTTGTTGATTATTAAAGTTGTGAGTTATTTTCTTAACTTCTTCCCTTGAATATTAATTATTAGTTCTCTCCTTAATACTATGTCTATATTCATGTTGGGGAGTGTTGCTAAGATGACAATTAGTTAACATCTTGACATTAGTTAGAGTAGTATTTTCTTACTCTATATTAATGTTAGGGAGTGTTGCTAAGATGACAATTAGTTAACATCTTGATATTAATTATAGTAGGATTCATCTCCTTTAATAATATTCTTCCTTGAATATTAATTAATTCATATTCATATTTCATATTAATATTTTGAACATTACTTAAAGGATCAACTAGTTTTGTTTCATATATTAATTATTACTAGAAACGATCGACGAACCGATGGTTAATCATTGATGGTTTCACAAGTAAGTAAATTCGGTTTATTAATGCACGGTCGTGGTTGATAAACTTAATAGGGATTAATTTTGTTGGTTAAACCGAAACCGTTGTGTTGAGGTTATCAATCTCAATTGATTTCATCAAGGAGTTAAGAGATTAAATGCTACTATCAAGTTGGTATATGGCGGTGTTCTATACTTGACTAATAGTAAGGGTTTTTAATGAACGGTCGTTGTTAATAACTACCCTCGATGAATTGGATATACTCCTCGATTGAGTATTCGAGAGGGAATAAGTTATAGATATAACAATGATCGACTAAAATATATCAACAAGTGGAAAATAGCAATGCCAAGTTCTTTTATCTTTCAATTAAAACACATATAGGTCGTTCATCTTAGTTTTTAAATTAAATCATTCAATCCCAAAACCCCCCTTTTATTTACTAGTTTCATAAAAAGAGAATTATTCCTTTCCTCCGACTACGAACTCTACTACACCTATACTATGTATTAATGCTAGTATCGATTTATTTTGACGCACTGTGACAAAGTGCTCGTCTAGTGTGTATCGTAACAAGACCAAAACTGGCCCAAATCCACCTGTAACTACATCTTAAAGCTGTAGCATTAGGACTCTAGAAGATCAATTATGAAGTGTGAGTTCAAAAGTTAACGTTACTTGTAGAAATATGTAATATAAAAACTATACGGGTGATCTATGGAAAACACATATACATAGGTAAGACATTCACGATACGTTTCTTCTTGCAAAAAGTACCTTGAAATAGTTCTACATGTAATGAAATGCACAAGCTGTTACCAATCAAATTCTCCAAAAGTGGTTTCATGTGGAATGGCCAGTTCCAAGCAGGGAAAGGGAGAAACCAAACCGTAACTAAAAAACTGGATTGGGAACAACATGGTCAGAACCGAATAACCAGTTCCACATATACGGGCTCTAGTCCAGAACAGCAAATCCAGGCACGTAGCCCGATTCTTTACCCGCTCGGTTCTGGAACTGTGTCCAATCCTACTCATCAGAGGTGTAAATATCATCCTAGACAAGGATACAAATCATACAATCATACAATATCGTACAGAGTAATTAACAATCTTTTTACTTGTTACAATAGGTTGCAACTTAGTCACTGACTATTTGACTATACACTATTTGACTCGTTGTCTTTTTTTGAAAATCAAATAACTAAATTATTATTAGAAGAATAGCAAAGATACAAGAGAATGAATAGCCTAAAAGCTATAATGGGATGAGACATAGAATGTAAAAGATCCAATAAATCTTTCGATATCACTAACCCACAATAATGTAATGTAGTCTAAAACCCTTGCTGTTCTTTTTGCTACTCCAATGAGAAAATAAATAATTACAAGGGAAAATCGCACTTTTAGTCCCTGAAATAGTCACCATATTGAAATGTCAGACCCGTGTTCTCTATTTTATAAATATCACCCCTCAATTGTCCAAATTGTTGTAAATGTGGTCCTTTGAAGGGTGAAATGTACAATGTGAGCGAGGAGTACATTTCACCCCTCAAAGGACCACCTTAACAACAATATGGAAAATTGAGGGATGACATTTACAATCTCAGAAATACGGATCTGACATTTCAACATGGTGACTATTTCAGGGACTAAAAGTGCGATTTTCCCTAATTACAATTAAAAGATCAAGTTCACCGGCCGCCAGAAAGGGAGAATTGGTTTGACCAGCAACCAACAAAAGAAACTCAATTAAACAGAAATTGTATGAATCATTAGTTTGACCAACCACCGAAAATGAAATCCAGTTGAGCGCTAACTTTTTCCTCGAGTGAGGCGGTGGTTCAGGAGGAGGACGAGTAATTGAAATCTTGAAGATTCAGAAGAACTAGATTGAACATACCTTGCCAACCAGGGCCAGCCCTGGTGATGTGCAGGGTGTCCAACCGCACATGGCCCAAAAAATTGGAAGGGCCCAATTTTTTTTTGTAGTAGTATACTCTACTACCTCCGTCCCACTATGATTGTCCCATTTTACCTTATCGGTTCGTCTCATTAATATTGTCTCATACCAAACTTGGTAAAGTTTGTGTGGCTCTAAATCATTCTTACTTTTTTCTTACTTTACCAATTCAATATCAACCACATAAATAACTTTTTATTAATTTGTGTGTCACTCCCTTTTGTCCCAATGTTAGCGGGACGGAGGGAGTATTATTACTTAGGTGGACTAGGGCAAGGCTTTGAAGCAAGCCTGGTTCATCACTTCGCGTATTCCTCATATGCAAAGGAGAAGCATGTATATAGGAACGAAGGAGTGATAAATTCTCCGTTTCCACCGGTGTGGGAATCTTAAGCTTTAGAAACAAAAAAGAAAAGAAGCGAGGCATGCGGGATTTAAACCCAGGTGAAAATAAAAGCATGCACGCTGATTTCTAAACATCAACCGCCGGACCAAATCAACTAATTCTTGAAATACGGACGTACAAGTTCTATATTACCTATTTGTTCTACAAAATAAATAATTAAAATACCTCTTAATAAAAATCGGTTCGGTTCGGTTTGAACCGATTTTATAACTCAAAAAATCTTCATTAAACCGATTTATGTTCGAGTCCCGACTTTCGGGTCCCGTTTGAGTCGGTGCGGTTTCGGTTCGGTTTTTTAACTTGTGTTGAAACTTTGAAAAGAAGGCCCAATTATTTTTTTTGCACAGGGCCTTCATTTCCTCAGGACCGGCCCTACCTCCGTCCCCTTTTAAATGTTTCATTTTACCATATTGGGATGTCCCTATTTAATTGTCCCATACCTTATTTGGTAAAGTTTGTGTGTCTCAAAATCATTCTTACTTTATTCTTACTTTATCTATTAATATCAACCACACAAACTTACTTTTCTTAAAACTCGTGCCACCCTCTTCCGGGACATTTAAAAGGGGACGGAGGGAGTACGTATTATTAAAAAGATATACATCTCACCATCTCGTGCATCGCACGGGTACTATACTAGTTAAAACTAATAGGGTAAAAGGTTGGAACAGTTTGTAAAAGGGTAAATACTAACGGAATCCTTAATTTCTCTCTTCCGACTATGTTTTTTTTTAATTTTAAATAAGGTTTCTAAATTTATTTATTTGTTTATTTGAATTTCTGAATTTAAAATTGAAAAATATGGACTTTGATTTTTCAATATCAAAATATTGGTTACTTTATTATATTTATTAATTCATCCGTATTGTCAATTAAATTCATAAAATGAAATACAAATTTGATTTTGTTTAAAATTCTCAATTTGTTTTTCGTCTTTGTTCAACGATAGGTTGGGTGCTTGGCCCTGATATGTCTCCATCGTCAGTGTTCCAAACCCCTGTTGTGTCTTCATGGTAAAATGACGAATCCGGAAATGTGGAAAAATATGCATCCGATTGTGTAGAGTACTGATAAGAATCAACAAGCCCTGGGCGCGGTATTGGTTGGTCCATTTGAAATCTAAAAGAAACATAATTTTGTAACTTATTAACATGATTATTCATTAAAATTGAATAACAAATCTAAATTACGATCTAATCTACATTCTAAATTAATCTATTGTAATAATAAATTTTACTACATAATACTCCCTGCGTCTCTTAAAGGTTTGCAAAGTTTGACCGACACGTAAAATAATAAAGTAAAAACTGTGTGGTAGATATTTGTGCAGAGGAGAGAGAAATAACAGGAGCTACAAATTGATTGATTAAAACGGAAAGTGACAAAGTTTTTGAGAAATCCAAAAACGGAAAGTTGGCAAAACTTATAAAGGAGGGAAGGAGTTAGATTACTAAATTACTAAATTACCCATTTTTTTGGACCCATATATGTGGCCATTAAGTTAATAAATAATCTTTTGCTACTTAAATAATCTTTTGCTACTTCAACTAGTATTTCACCCGTGCGTTGCACGGGGGAAATTTTGTATAAGTGTAACACGAAAATTTTCATATAATATAAATAAACAATTTTCTCGGATAACGATAGAAAAATTCAAAATATAATTGTAGTATAATTATATTAATATGCACGCAAAAATAGTGAAGAAGAGTAGGGAAAAAAGTCACGATAATAAAAGAAGATCTCATTCTCACACTTAACAAAACATTATAGCAACAATTTTTTTTTATGATAACCACAATTAAGTATGCATACAAATCATACATTCTGAAATACTTCTTTATATACGACATTAGTGGTCTTGTTTGTGCTTTCATTATTATCACCTATGATTAAAATCTTCAATCCTTTTGGACTCGTGACTCTGGAAACTGCTACATACAACTGTCCATGACAAAAAACCGGCTTCTTTAACAATAAACCAACATGCGAAAGAGATTGCCCTTGACTTTTATTTATAGTCATAGCATAAGCAACCATAATCGTGAATTGTCTTCTTTGAAATTTAAAAGGAAGTCTCACATCCGAAGGAGTCAATGACAATCTCGGAATCAATACTTGTTGCCCCATACTTCTTCCTGTCAAAACCTTTGCCTCCAATATGTGGTCACCAAGTTTTGTAATAATCAGTCTCGTTTTATTGCACAACCCCATGGAATGATCTATGTTACGCAAAAGCATGACTGGAGTTTCAACTTTCAATGTGAGTTCATGATTGGGCACACCTGAGATACGGACATTATTTAAGAATTCCGGTGTATGCAAATCCGCTAAAAGATCAACATTAGAATCTGATTTACAAATACTATCAGAACTGAAGTATGTTCTTCAAGGCTGTGAAGTGTTTAAAGAAATCATATAGTCATTTATTTCATCCACAACGCTTAATGTTGGGGCTAAAATAGCTCTATCTCAAAAATAACTGAAATCGTCCTATTTGGATATTCTGGATAAATGCTCTCAACAATTTTTTCTATTGGATCTCCTGAAGTGTGTAAAAGAAAATCTTCTGGTATTTCAATAGACACACAATTTTTATACCTTCGGGGAAAATGTACTTCTATAAAATAGTTCAATCTAATTTTAAAAACTTCAATTTTTATACATAAAAAATGTTGTGTATTTTCTTGTATATTATAAGTAATGTGTAACTTGGATTTTTTCTCTGCTATAGTTAAAAATGTCATTTTTTTCTATAAATAAAATTACCTTGTATATTTATCAAAAAATATCTTGTAATAAGTGGCTTTTAGGCTTATCAGCTATCTTTTTAACCAAACACGTGCTGAATTGTGTAATAAGCAAAAAAAGTAAGGTTGAAGTTATTTTTCTGACTGTATTGACTGAAGTTTCTATATATGACCATTTTAGATATTTTACATATAATTTTTTAATTATTTTATTAATAAAATATATAGCATAAAAATAATTTTATCTTAAATCAGCAGAATCAACCAATGCAGCCACTTCAACTAAAAGTTCATAAATTTCAGCAGAATCAGCTAAATCAGCTGATTTTTGTGATACCAATATGGCTCTAAAATAGGCTGTCACAAATGGTTAATGGGCCAAGTATATGTTAAGAATTCTCTATTTCAAAACAGGCCAGCCCAAACACCTAATTACATGACCTAATTAGCCGCTGCTCTCACTCGATTGTGTATAATCGAAGGAAAACTTCTAGGTCTCCCAATTGCAGCGATTCATCTTCTGCCGCTGCTCTCTCTCTCTCAACTCTCTCTCTCTCTCTCTCTCTCTCTCTCTCTCTCTCTCTCTCGAAATTCAACGCTTCTGTCTCGATTGTCTCTTCCGCCACTGCTCTCTCGATTGTGTCTATCTCTATGACAACTTCCATGTTGGAATGAAAGTTCTTGCGGTTGATGATGACCCACTTTGCTTGAATATCATGGTATGCCTTTTCTGTCTTTTCTTACTAAAACGGGACTATAATTCATTGATTTTATGTTTGAGAATTTTACAGAATTGAGCCGATAATTTCTTGCCTCTGAGTTACAGATTTGTGAATTTATTGGCTACGGAGTTTACTAATTTGCCGTTTAGAACTACAATTCTAAAGGGTAAGTTGTTAATACTCCAATAATTCTTTTAGTATTTTGTTAAATTCATCCGGAACCATGATTTTTTTATATAAATCAGTATAATTGGTAGAAATCACACACACACACATATCTGTATCTTTGATTTGTAAGGACTGTCTTTACACCGGAAATCAATTTAGAAACGGTTTTCCTTCACTTGCCAGACCACTTCTAGCCGTCATCGACTGAGTTGGTTTCATCCTCCCACCACGTTATCTCGTATAGGTATGATGTTGGCAATTCTTTGCTTTCGTAGATTTGTGTTCCGTCCTTGATTGAGGAAGATTGTCTATGTTGTCCTTCCTTTTGTTACATTAAAAGTAGACAGATTGTTTAGTTGGACGTGACTCAATTATTTAGTCTCTTATTTATTTGATATGGCCCATTCAAAATAATAGTAAACATGGCCCATAAGTTTGTGTTGGGCTGACCTGATCATCACATAATAAATCCTTTTGTTATGAACAAATTATTAGTAAATAATTATGTACTTTGTTTAACCTTTTGTTGTTTTGTAATTATTATCAAATGTCATTTGCAGGTGTCCTGCTTTTAATTACTATCTTAATAGAGCTCAAGGATGAAACAACATCTAAGTAATTAGCTATTATGATTAGCATTATTTTCAATACTATTTGTTTAGAAAACAGGAAAATACATTTCAAAACATCTTGAAATCTTTCAATTTCATAGTTTTATTCTCTATTTCTCACAGTTTTAAAACAGTTATGTAAATAGATTTTTTTGAAAATATGCATGCGATAGAATATGTCCTCTGCCATAGTATCTATTATGTAAAACTTTCATTTCTTAATATTTCGTGCGTTTTCTTTCTCAAACGTTTTTTGAAAAATTAAATGCAACAAAACTATTTTTAATGAGTTATTTTTAAAGTGAAAAAATTTATTTTTTCAAACACTTACTACTCAGGTCCATGTGTTTTGGTTGCATCTGACTCCTGATTTTTTTTGTGAAAATACTTTTTTTTGAACGGACTTAATTATATTAAATATATTATCTTAACCCATCAAATGTATAAGCCATACATTATTGTTGATACATCTTTTTATTATAATGCAGATTGTGGATTCTGTGAACCGTGTCACAATATTAACGCTGGACATGTTATCAAACTTAGAAGATTCAAATTAGAAGATAAGTATCAATGATCAGATATGCTTATAATTATTCAATGATTTTGCAGAAGACTCATCAAGCTGAAATTTTGCAGAATGTGAAACATGAAAATGCATTTTTTAGAAATTATACAGGATTAAAAAAGAAAGGATCAAAAGCGTTGCTAAAAATTTTGAAAAATGTGTTCACAAATCTTCATTAAAACTTTATAAAATGTGCTATCAATTCTTTTTTGCTATTTTGTTCAAAATGATTTTTTAAAATTAATATCAACACAACATTTTTTAATCAGTCATTATTCTACAATATTCTTGTAAAATAATTACACACGACATTCTTCTACTACTTTCCAATTTGGTCTATTTCCATTTTCTAAAATATAAATTCTAATTCGAATAAAAACGAAAAGAAAGTTTTGTTGTCTTGAACATGTACACATCATGATATCAATAGTTTCAGTGTATATTTCTGAGACAAATGCATAACCTGATATTTGAGAAACCATACCAAGATCTAAGTTATCTGTTATGTTTGTGTAGATGATATTTTTAGAAAAAAACATGCACCCACTTGTTTGTTATGTTTGTGTAGATGATATTTTTAGAAAAAAACATGCACCCAATTGGTTTTTCTCTTAAATCTATATAAACTATAAATATAGAGTATCTTTATACGAAAATAGACATGTACCTTTATTTGGAGGTTCACTGCATCCTCTCTTTTCTTTGCCTATAGAGTTACAGACTTAGTCAGCTTTTTCATGAAGTGAAATACTCCCTCCGTCCCGTTGGAATGTTCCCGGTTTGACCTACACACATATTAAGGAAATAAACTTACCAGGGGATAAATTTTACTGTTTTGACACTGTTTCGAAACTGTTTGGCACTGTTTCGACACTGTTTGACACTGTTTTGCACTGTTTGATCCTGTTTTGATGTAGGATAACTTTCCATTTAGGGAAATGGAAACTTTCCAATGGGACATCCAAAAAAGGAAAGTGGGAACATTCCAACGGGACGGAGGGAGTATATAGCGAGAGAATCCTTTTTCATGAAATGAAATATTTAGTGAGAGAACCTAGAACTGCTTTGATAAATTTCTCCTCTACCAAACACACAGAATTAACAAATGAATAAATTTATGCTAGATAACTATATAGAGATAAGATGTGTTGTCTAATTCTTTTATGAACGACCACCAAGGCATCTTGAATTTTGATGATGAGTCGAATTTGTCTAAACCTGAAAATTGCATTCCTAATCTCACTTTGCCCCTATTTATATAGGGGAAATGGATCCGATCTTATATAGCCAAGACAAATATGCATTAAATACAACATTTGGAGAGGTGCAGTAGCCTACAAAACAGTCAATCAACTGTATTGAAATACGAACTGTTTACTGTATCTTTATTGAAATACGAACCGTTATCTTTAAATTCTTAATGCTTAAATATTTTAATATTTTAATTTTAGCCACGGTTTTCTTTTGTGATATGACTACATTATTCTGGAAGCTTCTGTGTTTAGGCTGGAACTTCTTTAGGAAGTTTTCTTTTGCTTTTATATTAGAATAGATATTCTGTTGGCCATTAGTTCGGTGGGCAACAAAAAAATGTGCTTACCTTAGTCGGAATTAGCAAATCCGACCACATGGTATCTACGAAAAATAACCCTACCCCTGGTCCGAATGTGGAGTTCCGATTCCCGTATATTCGTACCAAAATTCCATTCCCGTATTTTGGCATCTTAACCGAAAAACTCCCGTCATTTTATCATTTCCTCTAAACGGCGGCGTGTACGCGGTGGTGTCGTCGTCGTCGGCGGCTAAGGATGAAATCGAGGATGGCGTACAGACAGTGTGGTGAAGTTGATCGATCTGATGTGCAGAGATGGAGCAGACGATCGATCTGTTGTGCAATGGAGAAAAATTAGATTGTAGAAGGGGATATGGATGGATGGATATGCTATGCAATGGATGTTATGTAATGGAGAAGAAATAGATTGAAAAGAATGGGAGATGGAGGATGGTGCGCAGGAGAGAGAGGGGTCTGCGCAGGGAAGATTCTCGATCGGTTAAAGAGGGATAAAAATGGAACGAGAAATTACGTAGGTTTCAAAATAGGAGTAATATGATCCTATTTCGGGAATAAAACACATATGGTCCTATTTAACAATTTCTCCCATCGTTTAGTCCTATATGGGGCTATTACTTTTTTTAAAACTACTTTAACTTTTTTTATTAAACATTCAAATTTGTTTATACCTTCAAGAGATTACTATTTTATTTTCTAGTTCGTAGTTTTATGTTTTTGTACTTTTATTTTACATATTTCTGATTTTTTTTTTAATTTAAGTTCCTTTTCTTTTTATTTAAGAATTTTTATTTACATGTTTTCATTTTTATTAAGCAATTTTAGAATTTATACTATTGACTTTGAGTTTTTTCCCTTTATTTCGTAATTTAAGTTTGATTTAGTGTTTAGATTTTTACATTTTCTTATTTAAAACTAAATTTATGTAAATGATGCATTTAAGAATCTAGCCTTTGGAAAGAGTCAAAATGTACGCAGTACGCTCAAGGGTGAAGATAATAATAGATCTTCCGCATTTGGTCCAAAAGGTGGAATCTCCCACCCCAGGAGCCTCCCATACCCCGACCCGACAGGACTTTTGGGAGGATGTTAATCATGGTGATTCAGTCGGCCCAATGATGGTAGGCCTTTTCCCGTGCGCACCAGAGGTCCAGTCTTATTTCAGGTTCTGTGACCTCCACACGGCCGCTGCGGGTTTTGAACCTTGGTCACTTAGTCCAAATTTCCCACCACTGAACCAACTGAGCTACCCGTGCGGGTATCTTCCAGTCCGCAGGTTTTATGGAAGCAGGCTATTTGTGTAAAGAAAAGTTTACTTAGTCTACTTTTGAAAAAAAGTTGAAGAGTGATAAAAGTAATATTATTTTAACTTTTAAGCTTACTTACGAAAATTTCCATTGTATGAAGATATTGAAGGAAGCCCATTCAAGTATCTTCACCGTTGGGAAAAAATGATAAAAAATCCAAAATGGTACTCACAATATGTGAAGCCTCCTAAAACAAATCAATAAACAGTTGATATCTCCAACTCAACAGTATCAGAAGATCATGTACCAAGTGTTGATGAAGAAATTATGCCCTCTGGAGGCATTAACTCAAATGGGGTCATACGTCCTCAAGGAAGAAAAGGTTGTAAGGATAAAAAGAGAAAGTTACATGAGAAAAAAAGTGTGGTGGATGCATTGTACAAGCTACAAAGTACTTTAAAGAAACAAGTTAGTGCAAATGTTAGAGCTTTGGAGATGAAAGAGCAAGTGATTAGAAAAGAGATTGAGCTAAAAGAGAAAGCTCAGAAGATGAGGTTAGAGAGACATATTATGAATCAAGATTTAAGTAAGCTCTCACCAGCTGTGCGAGAGGCATAAGAGGTCATGCAAGCAAATATTCTAAAAGATGGAAAAAAGACGGCCTCTTTGGATCTAGTAGGTAAATAATAAAGACATATTTAATCTGTTTTGTATCAAATTTGAATGAATTGTGACTAAACTAATAATGATCATTTCTTTTTGTCCATGTCCTGCATTTGACGCTCAAGACTGCACTTCTTTGGGACGCGTCTCTTTTATAACCTAGCCATTTTTTTTATTGTCATGGATAGTTTCTTTTGAAGTGGGATTAGTCTAGCAGGCTATTTCATCAGTAGCAATTTATCTTGAGTTCTGATTGTTTATTGTTTTGAATTGAAAGTGTTTAGCTTGTAGGATGTTTAATTAGCAACAATTTATTCTGAAAGAGTTTAGTATTTTGAAAGTGTCTAGTTTCTTAATCAAATAGTTGAATTCTGCATTTAAATTAATAGGAAACGAGCATTTATTTGGGAAGTGTGTCTTTATTTTGTGATTGTCCAGGATATCTTCTTGTCAAGTGGAATGCGTACTGGTAGACTATACATAGTTGCTTTTTAACCCGCACGGGTAGCTCAGTTGATCGAGTGGTGGGAGATTTGGAACAATGGACCAAGGTTCGAATCCCCGCAGCGACCGGGTGGAGGTCACAGAACCTGAAATAAGGTTGGGCCTCTGGTGCGCACGGATGTATGAGCCTACTGCCATTCTGCTGATTGAGTCACCGTGACTAACCTCCCCACCATCCTGTCGGGTCGGGGTGGGGGGCTCCTGGGGTGGGAGATTCCACCTTTTTGGAACAATAGTTGCTTTTTAATCAAATAGCTTTGCATATTTTTTACTATATTTTCCTTGTCGTCTTGTGACTATGTTGACTATTAATAGTATTAAGACTCTCTTTTCGTGTATTGTTTTTCTTTTTGGCACTACCATAGTACCATGTTTTTTCTCTACTTACTCTGGTGCAGATTACTTGCTAGCCTATATTTGATCTTTTTATATTGAGCATACATAGTTCATTGTTGTGTAAATCTCAGCCTATCACTTTTATCACATCTGTTTCCCTTGAATTATGATTTGGTACTATTTTGAAAGTGTTTACACGGTAGGATGTGTTTGGTAGTCAAAAGTGACTGATTTGTTTATAACTACCTCTAAAGAAACTTTATTTGGTTGAGAGGGATGTTATGAAGTTGTGTTTTGTTAAACAAAATATGGAAAATGTGATGAACTCAACACTGATAGCTTTTAATATGGCTAGTACATATTTAATGTCACGCCCCGGACCGCATCCGAGCCACGTAGACAACCGCCGTACAATCCGATAAGGACAACAACAGTTCATCCCTATTGAATTGTACAAGGCGTCCGATTGATTCTATTGCCAAACCGATTAGTAAACACATACAATCAACATCAATATCATAATCAAACAAATGCGGAAATAATAATATGTTTGATACTTAGCCACACGTGTCAAACACGGGCACGCAGGCCCCCAACTGTTTTAATGAAAATATTGTTCAAAAATCCATGAGCAGTTTATATATTTGAAATAAGAATGGAAGCACGAACCACGTCTTCCTTCTTGATCAATCACCCTAGGCAAAGGTGCAGGTAGTAGGACTCTAGCCTCAACCTGAAAAATGTGAGGGCCCCCGGAGGGGTCAGTACTCCATAGAAGTACTAGTGAAAAGCAGGCTATATGAAGAATAACTAATGTTTCAGACACGAGCCCCAAAAATAGGGTGATACATATATATATGTGACTCATTCATCTGATGATACATACTGTATATATATATATATATATGTAAAATACTCGACTCGTAGGTCATTTCATTCAAAGAGTCTTTTAGAGATAAAGTTCTTACCTGACCTTTCTCACCCTTTTCCCGAATGCCTAGCTCACCAGCTACATTCTACATTAATAATATCCTACCGAGTTTTGGGAGCATTTAGCATCCCGGGGATACTCAACCCCAACCGAGTTTCAGGATCATTTACCGTCCCGGGGATACTCAACCCCAACCAAGTTTCAGGATCATTTGCAGTGCGGGGGATACTCAACCCCAACCGAGTTTCAGGATCATTTATAGTCCCGGGGATTCTCAACCCCAACTGAGTTTCAGGATCATTTATAGTCCCGGGGATGCTCAACCCCAATCGAGTTTCAGGATCATTTAATGTCCTGGGGATACTCAACCCCAAACTAAATCCTTACCAAACCCTAACCTGGATATGGCTAACCTTTCGTTCCTTCAACTATGGACAATACCTAGCCCTATAGTCATATAATCAACCTTAGGAACCAACGTGGGCGGGCCCAACCTGAACGGCCCACATTAACCCGCTCAAAACTGCCCGTTTTGAGCATAACCCAATACTCAATCGAGTATTAACCCATACTCGGTCGAGTACAGGAGACAGTAGTCCACAAAGCTGATTTTCAACAAATACCCGGTCGGGTATGTGTCAATACCCGGTCGGGTATGACAGTTGACTTGTCGGTCAACGCCTGTTTGACCACCCAAACGGAGTCCGATTAACGTGAAATTTTATACACATATACTCCTTGACGTCCTTGATCCAAAAATACCATTTTGGATCCCTGGAACATCACACATAATAGGTTATCACACTTTTAACCACTAAACCTACATAACATGCTTTTCAACTATGTTTTATGTATAATCATGGCATAAGCAAACACTTGGTTATCTTTACTCATTTCATAAAACATATCCTTGATTACTTTAGGTTATCTCATGCCTCACGCAAAAGTTATAAAGCATAAAGCCGTCTTCTCACCTTAATGAAGCTTATGAAGTTCTAGCCTTCCCGATTTAGCTCCGGCGAAACTCTGGCGAACTTCAACGAACTCCGACGACAGCTCCGGCGACCCTTTCAACTCCGTGAAAGTTCCTCGAATACCTTAGACAAGTTACTAACAAGGTTTTATCATCATAAAACCCATAGTAATACAAATAACCTCCAAAAGGTTATTTTCCGGCGAACCGGTTACTTGGCTTCTAAGTCCGTTCTTGGACTTAGAACCACCTTCCAACCCCTCATTCTACACTTCCAAACGTGTAGAACAATCCTAGGGTGTGGAATATGATTGTATAATCGTATAAAATGATTGAAGAACAAGAAATGGGGTTTATGGAGTCATTACCTTGTTAAACACAAGTTTTCCCACCTAAACTCCTCTTTTCTCTTCTCTTTTCCTTTCTTCTTCCTCCCTCAACTTGGTGCGTGTATGATGGATGAAAATGGAATTTTTGCAGAGCTTCTCTCCTCCAAAATGATGGTTGGGACGCAGTGTATGGGCTGGGGTGGTTGAGAGTGTCCTTTTTGGATCTTCAATGATATGAGGGAGGGACCCCCCTTTCTTTCACACCTTGTCTCCACCCCACTTCTCACTCCCTTCCAGCATCCTAAAGGTGCGGCTCCCCTATACATTTACCAGCTTAAGAACGTGGGTTGGGCCCCGCTCATGTGGGAGGTGAACCCTTTGTGTCCCGGAGTGTACAATCGGTCCCGAAGGTTGTATTTTCCGGACTGTTTTAAGTATATTTTATTTTATCGGGTCAATTAAAATATAACACTTGTTCCCAATCCTTATTGGACCTTAGAATCAATATGCATTCCCCAACTTTAATTTATAAGTCTCCGGAATCCCTTTTTGGGCTGTTATCTGATAAATTGCTGATACCTATAATTTGGCCCCGTTTGACCAACCGGTCAACTCTATGCCATTGCTCTGGCCCAATTAGGATATCCATCACCATATACATATTATCTAGTCCAAGATTAACATAAGATGTGGTCCCGATAATATCTGGCGGCCCCACCTCCGGTGTGGGCCCCACGTGAATTTTACCCTTCACGAAAAAGAAATGATAAAAATTTACAATTACGTAAAGATGATTTTATTCATTTCTCCGGATTCGATACATAATTTGATACAGTACAAATACTCGGGGGTGGTGTTACAAGTTCTACCCCCCTTATTTGGGATTTCGTCCCCGAAATCCACGCGTCTAGTCAAACAGAAATGGATATTGTTCCCTCATCAGGGTCTCCACTTCCCAAGTTTGCTCTTCGACACGATCACTCTTCCAAAGTACTTTTACCATCGGCACCTCTTTGCTCCTTAGCTTCTTTACCTGTCGGTCCATGATTTTCACCGGCTGCACCGTATAGTGTAGGTCTTCTCGGATTTCCACCGGTGGTTTCTCAAGAATATGTGACGGGTCCCGCACATACTTCTTGAGCATAGAAACATGAAATACATTGTGAATCTTTTCTAACTCTGGAGTCAACTGAAGTCGGTAGGCTACAACCCCAATCCTTTCAAGGATTTTGAACGGACCTATGTAACGTGGATTAAGCTTACCCCGACTGAGGAACCTGATGATCCCTTTCCAAGGTGATACCCTCAGAGACACCTCGTCACCAACCTCAAACTCCAACGTCCTCCGACGTTTATCAGCATAGCTCTTCTGCCGGTCTTGGGCAGCCTTGAGCCTATCCGGTATGACTTTTATCTTCTCCTTAGTGATCTCGACTAACTCGGTGCCCTCGAGCTTAGCCTCGCCGACCTCGTCCCAACACAATGGTGTCCGGCATTTCCTCCCATACAATGCTTCGTATGGAGGCATGCCTATACTTGCCTGATAACTGTTGTTATAGGCGAATTCCACTAAAGCCAACTGATTGTCCCAGCTCCCCTGGAACTCCAAGGCACATGTCCTCCAAGATCTGAATCACCCGTTCAGATTGCCCATCCGTTTGAGGATGAAACGCGGTGCTAAACCTCAATTTCGTACCCATGGATTCCTGGAACTTAGGCCAAAACCGTGATGTGAACCGTGGGTCTCTATCCGATACTATAGTAACCGGAACCCCATGCAGTCTCACAATCTCATCTGTGTACAATTTGGCCAACCGCTAGAGCGTATAGGTAGTGTTGATAGGTAGGAAATGAGCGCTCTTGGTCAGCCTATCGACTACCACCCATACTGCGTCGTAGTTCCTAACCGTTCGTGGTAGACCCACCACGAAGTCCATGGTAACATGATCCCATTTCCATTCTGGAATGGTAAGTGATTGTAGTAACCCTGCTGGGTGTTGGTGCTCTGCCTTGACATGTTGACAAGTAAGGCAACGACTCACGTATTCTGCAATCTCTCTCTTCATCCCCGACCACCGGTAACTTTCTTTCAAGTCCCGGTACATCTTTGTACCGCCCGGGTGCATGGCATACGCAGATGAGTGAGCCTCCTCAAGGATAGATTTTCGGAGCTCCTCATCCGATGGCACACACACTCGTTCCCTGAATAGTAGAAGTCCATCTTCTCTCTCACGGAAGCCCTCGACGGGCCCACAAGCATCCATTCCCGGATTTTCTGACATTCCTCGTCATTGCCTTGACATGTTCTGATTTCATCTAACAAGGTGGGCCTCACCTCAAATCTGGCCAATAACGCCCCATCCGTGGATACCTCCACATGTGCCCTCAGTGCCTGTAAGCATGTGAGTAAAACCCCCGATGATGAGCTCTTCCTGCTCAATGCATCGGCTACTACATTAGCCTTGCCCGGATGATAGTCTATGAACAAGTTGTAGTCCTTGATCAACTCCATCCATCTTCTCTGTCTCATGTTCAACTCTTTCTGAGTGAACACATACTTCAGGCTCTTGTGGTCGGTGTAAATGTGACACAACTCTCCGTAGAGATAGTGCCTCCAAATTTTCAATGCAAATACCACAGCACCTAGCTCCAGATCATGTGTGGGGTAGTTTACTTCATGCTTCCTCAACTGCCGAGAAGCATAAGCAATTACCTTCCCCGATTGCATCAGTACACATCCCAGTCCCTGAATGCTAGCATCGCTGTAGATGTCATACCCTAACCCTTGCACGGGCAAGGCAAGCACTGGTGCTTCGGTCAAACGTTTCTTTAACTCAAGAAACCCCTTCTCACACTTGTCATCCCACACAAACTTAGCCCCCTTTTTGGTGAGCTTCGTGAGTGGAGATGCTATCATCGAGAACTTCTCCACAAATTTGCGGTAATACCCCGCTAAACCGAGGAAACTCCTTATCTCCTTCACATTCTTGGGCCTCTCCCAATTAGTGACCGCCTCAATCTTTGAGTTATCAACTGAAATGCCCGAGCCCGATACCACATGCCCGAGAAAACCGATCTCCCCAAGCCAAAATTCACATTTAGAGAATTTGACAAAGAGTTGCTTCTCCCGCAGTGTTTCAAGCACAAGCCTTAGGTGTTTTTCGTGCTCCTCTTCATTCATGGAGTATCAAAATGTCATCAATGAATACTATGACGAACTGGTCCAAGTATTGGTGAAATACTCGGTTCATGAGGTCCATGAATGCCGCGGGGGCGTTCGTAAGCCCAAACGACATTACTAGAAACTCATAGTGACCATACCTTGTACGGAATGCTTTTTTGGGTATGTCACTCTCCTTGATCTTCAGTTGGTGGTAGCCTGACCTCAAGTCAATCTTAGAGAACACCGTTGCCCCCCGTAGTTGATCAAACAAGTCATCGATCCTTGGCAAAGGGTATTTATTCTTTATCGTGACCTTGTTCAACTGACGGTAATCGATACACATTCTAAGTGTACCATCTTTCTTCTTTACAAAGAGTATCGGTGCTCCCCACGGTGAATGACTCGGCCTAGTGAATCCGATGTCCAGTAATTCTTCCAATTGCACCTTCAACTCTTGAAGTTCAGCCGGTGCCATCCGATATGGAGGAATCGAGATGGGTTTCGTACCGGGTTCTACTTCAATGGTGAACTCAATTTCTCGGTCTGGTGGAAGTCCCGGGAGTTCTTCAGGGAAAACTTCTGGGTACTCACTCACCACTCTCACCTCACTGAGACTCTTTCCCTTGCCTTCCTTGCCTATGACATAGGCCAAGTACGCTTGACCCCCTTTCCTCATCATACGCCTTGCTCTTAGGGCCGATATGATACAAGGATTGAATTTCCCTCTATCTCCCTCGAAGCATAGAGTATTTCCTTCTCCATCTTTTAGTTCTAACACCTTGGTGTAGCAATCTACCTTCGCATGGTGCTTTTCGAGCCAATCCATGCCAAGTATGGCATCAAACTCGAGCATATCTAACGAAACAGAGTCACCCGTTAGACAGTGCTCCCCTATCCCTACATTACACGAGGGATAGTAGTGTTTCCGCTCTACATCATCTCCCAATGGCGTAGAGACCAGCAAAGGTTGCATCATTGCCACCAAAGGCATGTTCAATCCCTTGGCAAACGCTTCGCTCACAAATGAACGTTGTGCCCCGGTATCGATGAGAATTCTCGCATCCCTATCGTTGATCTTTAGTGTTCCTACATATATAAGTCATGTAAGACACCCTATTCAACATCCCGACTGAAAATGACCGGACGAAAAATTTTCAGCCTAGAAGTACCCTATACCCGGTCGGGTAAGGCCCCCTACCCGGTCGGGTATCACTCGAGTTCTTAAGGAGAAACCCCCTGTTTTCCTTGCTCGGTCGAGTACCAGCCTTGAATTCAAACAAAATGTCAATACTCGGTCGGGTACATACCCATACCCGGTCGGGTATCACTCGAAATTCTCAAGTAAAAGCTCCCTGTCCTCAACGCTCGATCGAATACACACTTCGAAGCTCAAGTTCTACACATACCCGATCGAGTATACAACCATACCCGATCGGGTATGGCTGGAATCGCCAAAAGTGAACGGTTCTGCCTTGCTTGCTCGAACGGGTACACACTTCGAAGATCACTTTTTACACATACCCGATCGAGTACATAGCCATACCCGATCGGGTATTGCTCGAAGTGTCAAAAATTAATTACCCTGCCTTGCTTGCCCGAACGAGTACACACATCAAAATCAAAGCATGGCTTATACCCGGTCGGGTCTATAGGGATACCCGATCGGGTCCTTCATATTTTTTTGAAGATTTTCACCCAATTACATAATCAAATACGTGTGAAATCAAGAGATTACCTGCAATGGAGTCCGGGTTGGCCCGAGCATCAGCCTCGGTCATTGCATAAACCCGTGCTTGGGTCCTCCCTTGGTTAACGGATGCGGCGTTGTTAGCCGTGGGTCCGCCCCTTCCCGTGCCGGCCTGAGACGGTCCCGCACGTCCCCTACTAGTCGTAGGTCCTCCCATGGCTCCCGATGGTCCTCCTCCGTTCAGCATTGGACAAGAGGGTTTGAGGTGGCTCGTGCTACCGCATTTGAAGCATCGGGGTGGTTCATTGCACCTTCCCCTGTGGTTCTTACCGCAGTTCGCGCACCTTGGTGGTCCCACACCCCCCGGTTTGGGCCCTTGCCCTCCTGGGCCCTTATACCTTTTCGTTGGTGGTGCTGGCGCCCTGAATGTACTGCCACCCCCGGCGTGATGCCTCCGAGAGTGGTCTTGGGGTCCCGAGTTGCCCCATTTCCTCTTCTTCGCCTCCTCGGCGTCTCTCGCCTTCCTTTCATTCCATTGGGTTTCCCCAAGGAGCCCCTGATCAACGATTTGGCTAAATGTCATGTTGTGATGGTAAGCAGCCCGGTCACGGATGTCCAACTGTAGAGCATCCCAAAAGTGATTGGCCATACGATTTTCATCCAAGGAGTATTCTGGGATGAATCGTGCCAAGTCACGGAACCTCTGTTCCAATTGCCTCACCGAGCAACCATCCTCCTGTTTCAGGTTCATGTACTCCCTCCTTTTGAGATTGACTTCAAAAGTTGAGTAGTACTGATTATAAAACTCCACTTCAAATTTCTCCCAAGTGGCTTCACCGTGAAACTTCCCTTCCACGCCTTCCCACCACACAGCAGCTACCCCCTCAAGTAGCCTGGTGGCAACCCTCAACTTCACGTCGAGTCCAATTTGCATATCTCTAGAAGCATCATTCAGCTTCTTAATCCAGTCGGCGGCCTCAGATATGTCGCCCTTGACATCAAATGATTTGCACCCCAAGGCCCTGGCCTCCTTGAGGTACTTGGAGATACGCACCATCGTTTCTCCCCCAAATGCCCCCGATGGAGCACTAGAAGCACCTCGGCTTCCCTGCCCCATGGCTTGCCTAGCCTGTCTAGCTTGGCGCCGCTGCTACCTCTTTTCCTTATTCTCGAGGTACCACTCTAGTACCTCACTCATGCGGTCGTAATGAGGATCATCATCCTCATCTTCTTCCTCAAAGTCCTCCCCGTTGTACGGGGTCTCCTCTTGCTCCGTGCTTGGAGCATATGTGGAATCGTCCGGTTCGGTGGCCCAAGATGGGTGCACAGAACCGACACGCGTGCTGCCTGCCGTCGGCGTTGTAGAACACCCACGACCCCTGCCTCGGCCTCCTCCTCGGCTTTGGACCCGGCCTCTACCCATAGAGGTCCGTGATTCAGCCCGTGTATCGTGCTCGGTGGCCCCCGGTGCACGACCCATCGGGGTCCTCGTAGTAATCCTGCGTCCACCCTCCATTTCTGAAAGAAATAAGGAATGAGTCATTAGACTCGTTTCAATGTCAATTGACGGATTAGTACAAAAGACACCCCTTGGTCCAACATTATGGCCAACAAACTGTTAAGGGTACCGTCTTAACAATAAGAGGTCAATAACTTGGTTTCCAACGGTTCCTTAAGTACAAAAACTTCTGCTCATGGTTTTATTCAAAACTTTTTGAAGATAACCATATTGAGAGGTTAATTATATAGTTTAGAAATCGATGGCTCTGATACCACTTAATTGTCACGCCCCGGACCGCATCCGAGCCACGTAGACAACCGCCGTACAATCCGATAAGGACAACAACAGTTCATCCCTATTGAATTGTACAAGGCGTCCGATTGATTCTATTGCCAAACCGATTAGTAAACACATACAATCAACATCAATATCATAATCAAACAATTGCGGAAATAATAATATGTTTGATACTTAGCCACACGTGGCAAACACGGGCACGCAGACCCCCATCTGTTTTAATGAAAATATTGTTCAAAAATCCATGAGCAGTTTATATATTTGAAATAAGAATGGAAGCACGAACCACGTCTTCCTTCTTGATCAATCACCCTAGGCAAAGGTGCAGGTAGTAGGACTCTAGCCTCAACCTGAAAAATGTGAGGGCCCCCGGAGGGGTCAGTACTCCATAGAAGTACTAGTGACAAGCAAGCTATATGAAGAATAACTAATGTTTCAGACACGAGACCCAAAAATAGGGTGATACATATATATATGTGACTCATTCATCCGATGATACATACTGTGTATATATATATATATATATATATATATATATATATATATATATTTGTAAAATACTCGACCCGTAGGTCATTTCATTCAAAGAGTCTTTTAGAGATAAAGTTCTTACCTGACCTTTCTCACCCTTTTCCCGAATGCCTAGCTCACCAGCTACATTCTACATTCATAATATCCTACCGAGTTTTGGGAGCATTTAGCATCTCGGGGATACTCAACCCCAACCGAGTTTCAGGATCATTTACCGTCCCGGGGATACTCAACCCCAACCGAGTTTCAGGATCATTTGCAGTCCCGGGGATACTCAACCCCAACCAAGTTCCAGGATCATTTATAGTCTCGGGGATTCTCAATCCCAACCGAGTTTCAGGATCATTTATAGTCCCGGGGATGCTCAACCCCAACCGAGTTTCAGGATCATTTAATGTCCCGAGGATACTCAACGCCAAACTGAATCCTTACCAAACCCTAACCTGGACATGGCTAACCTTTCGTTCCTTCAACTATGGACAATACCTAGCCCTATAGTCATATAACCAACCTTAGGAACACACGTGGGCAGGCCCAACCTGAACGGCCCACATTAACCCGCTCAAAACTGCCCGTTTTGAGCATAACCCAATACTCGGTCGAGTATTAACCCATACTCGGTCGAGTACAGGAGACAGTAGTCCACAAAGCTGATTTTCAACAAATACCCGGTCGGGTATGACAGTTGACTTGTCGGTCAACACCCGTTTGACCACCCAAACGGAGTCCGATTAACGTGAAATTTTATACACATATACTCCTCGACGTCCTTGATCCAAAAATACCATTTTGGATCCCTGGAACATCACACATAATAGGTTATCACACTTTTAACCACCAAACCTACATAACATGCTTTTCAACTATGTTTTATGTATAATCATGGCATAAGCAAACACTTGGTTATCTTTACTCATTTCATAAAACATATTTTTGATTAATTTAGGTAATCTCATGCCTCACGCAAAAGTTATAAAGCATAAAGCCGTCTTCTCACCTTAATGAAGCTTATGAAGTTCTAGCCTTCCCGATTTAGCTCCGGCGAAACTCTGGCGAACTTCAACGAACTCCGGCGACAGCTCCGGCGACCCTTTCAACTCCGTGAAAGTTCCTCGAATACCTTAGACAAGTTACTAACAAGGTTTTATCATCATAAAACCCATAGTAATACAAATAACCTCCAAAAGGTTATTTTCCGGCGAACCGGTTACTTGGCTTCTAAGTCCGTTCTTGGACTTAGAACCACCTTCCAACCCCTCATTCTACACTTCCAAACGTGTAGAACAATCCTAGGGTGTGGAATATGATTGTATAATCGTATAAAACGATTGAAGAACAAGAAATGGGGTTTATGGAGTCATTACCTTGTTAAACACAAGTTTTCCCACCTAAACTCCTCTTTTCTCTTCTCTTTTTCCTTTCTTCTTCCTCCCTCAACTTGGTGCGTGTATGATGGATGAAAATGGAATTTTTGCAGAGCTTATCTCCTCCAAAATGATGGTTGGGACGCAGTGTATGGGCTGGGGTGGTTGAGAGTGTCCTTTTTGGATCATTCATCAATGATATGAGGGAGGGACCCCCCTTTCTTTCACACCTTGTCTCCACCCCCCTTCTCACTCCCTTCCAGCATCCTAAAGGTGCGGCTCCCCTATATATTTACCAGCTTAAGAACGTGGGTTGGCCCCCGCTCATGTGGGAGGTCAACCCTTTGTGTCCCGGAGTGTACAATCGGTCCCGAAGGTTGTATTTTCCGGACTGTTTTATGTATATTTTATTTTATCGGGTCAATTAAAATATAACACTTGTTCTCAATCCTTATTGGACCTTAGAATCAATATGCATTCCCCAACTTTAATTTATAAGTCTCCGGAATCCCTTTTTGGGCTGTTATCTGATAAAATGATGATACCGGTAATTTGGCCCAGTTTGACCAACCGATCAACTCTATGCCATTGTCATGGCCCAATTAGGATATCCATCACCATATACATATTATCTAGTCCAAGATTAACATAATATGTGGTCCCGATAATATCTGGCGGCCCCACCTCCGGTGTGGGCCCCACGTGAATTTTACCATTCACGAAAAAGAAATGATAAAAATTTACAATTACGTAAAGATGCTTTTATTCATTTCTCAGGGTTCGATACATAATTTTATACAGTACAAATACTCGGGGGTGGTGTTACATTTAATCCTGGGCACCTCCTACCAGGATGCCAACAAGGGAAACAACCCAGATTGCTGGCCACAATTTTGAGAGTTTCTGGAAGCAAGGGGAGGCGGCTCTCTAACTGCCATTTTCTGTACTCCTAAGCGAGAGGGATGAGCGACTGAGCGAGACCTAGTGAACTCACATCTTGATGATAGAGTTAATATCATGATTTCAACAACGAGATGTCTGCACAAACTGAGGTGCTTAGCTTCCTGCTTACCTAAATAGAGTGGCCAGAAGTTCAATTAAAAAAATGTCTACAAAAACTTTATCTGTAGCTCAAATACACCAAAAAAGAAAAACAATGCAATAAAAGAGAACGTCTTAATAGTCAAAATTAAACGTATTACACACGAAAAGAACAACAATTAAACGCTCGAGCGTAGTATTACAGAACCAAAAAATACTACGAATAAATTTATTTATAGCTTTATGAGTAGTTCAAATAATCATCATGAAGTCATTTTAATAAAAGATCAATCACCTTGTTGGCCACCATGTAACTCCCACAAATGATTTATGAGATCGGTCTTTAACTCTCGGTGAAATCTTTTATTTTGTATCTCCTTCATTCGGCTATTCATCTTTGAAAAAAGAAAGTTAAAATTATGATCCGGAATAACATTATCACTTGTATCTTCTCTCTCGGATTGCCAACTTTGAGGATTGATAAGTTAGTATTTCAACACGCATTTAATGCGTGTTGGAGTCGGAATTTGATGATTTTCCTCGCTTTAAGGCGTCATAAGTGTCATGTTTAGCTCAAGTCACGTTAGCCGGGTGTTTGAACGAGTTTTGGCATTTTTAGAGATGAAATCAGGTCTTTTAGGACCCGGTGTCGGCGCTTAAGGAGTGATCGGGACGAGTTGAGGAGTGTACGAGAATGAATTCAGAGTTTTGAAGGGCACCGAAAGATTCACGATGAAGATTTGATGAAGAAAGAACTGTTGGATTGATCGCAGTGCCAAACGGGGACTTGAACGAGAGAAAACAAGGAATTTAGAGGGAAAAAGGCCACGCACGGCCGTGCGTGCAAGGACGCACGCGTGCGTGCGTGGCAGTGGCATCCAAAAGAAAGGGAAATGGACGCACGGTCGCACTTCCGGGGACGCACGCATGCGTCCAATGAAGAAGATCGAGCTAGACCCTACGGGCAGCCACGGATCTAAGTCGGACGCACGGACGCCACGCACGCGTGCGTGGGCGCCGTGCGTACCCAAATTCTTTCCTAATCCAGCCCAAATTGCCTTGTTTCCTATAAATATCACCCCTAACCCTAATTAAAGGGGGATGAGACTTAGAGAGAGCTTAAGAACGAATTTAGAGAGCTTTTCAGCCTGGTTTCTTCAACTCTTTAAGATTCTTTGTAAGTTTCTACTTTTTGATTAATGACAATTATTTCTATTATTCCCAATTCTATTGATTCTTCAATTATGAGTCGGGAGTAGTTTTAATTAGGGATTTGGGGTTGATGAAGGGGTTTATCATGATGTATGGCTAGTTTCTTGATGGTTTAATTGCATGAATGTCGTTTAATTTGTGTTTGAACAATTTAACTGATATCTTTTGTAACCTAGAATGGCCACTAGATTTACAATTACACATAGAATAAATTAAAAGAGATCTAATTTGTTCTAGGACACATTCACGCACACTTAATCGTTCGCTAAGAGATTAGTAGTGATTAAGGGGCCGTAAGCTCAATCGTCTTGGCAATAATTTAGGATCCTATCGCATGAGAGATCAGTCTGGTCCCCTAAATTATTGTACTCTACGCCGCGAGAGCGGTAAAAACTTAGTATTGATTAGCTAGGCTCAATTAAATTAAATTCATGTAATTAGGTCTGATCTGCCAGAAATCTAATTACCCCGGAATCAATCCCTTTTCCATTCGTCGTTAATCAAGAAGAACCCAAATCTTTATTTTTATTCGCTCATTCGCATTAGTTTAATTTCCATTCAACCAATCAATCTCGCACGACACATTTATTTTATTTTATTTTTAATCGCTGAATTTAGTTAATATTTAATTCCCTTTTTCACGTCCCTGTGGAGACGATACTCGTACTTTCACCACTATTAATTTAAGTGCGATAAAACTCACATCAGTTTTTGGCGCCGTTGCCGGGGATGGTGGTCGGTTTTAAGGGTTAATTTAACTCAACGATTCGTTTTTTAGTTTTTCGTAGGATTTTTGTCTGCTAACCTTGCAGGTCAAATCTGTTTATGCATACATGCTCTAAGAGGGGAGAACCGTTAATCCATCCTAATCTTGAGATTGAAAAGCTCGCTAGACAGAACCGCAAGGCTCACAAAGAGAAAATTACCATGGACCATCAATTTCATCTGGAAAGATAGGGTCATCTAGTAACCCTAACCCTACTACTCAGCCAGATTTCTATCATAACACATCACCCCAATCTTCACCACCAATTTCACCTAGAAACCCTCCTAGTTTTTAAAATTACCGTACTCTGATCTTTTCCCAAAATCAGCCTTCACCGCAATTTAACCTCCCTCCATTATATCAACTTTTTCAAAATACCCCCACCGCTCCTGAAACCAATTTTCAAAATCAAGTTTATGGGATGCAAGGAGAAGGGCAGAGCATTCCCGTTTTCCAACCGAGAAAGAACCCACTTCCAACCAATCAACCCACAATCCAAAATCAGCCCCAGTACCAAAATCCATACCCCAATCAATTTCAAAACCAAACCCAAGTCCCACCAACTCAGCCACAACCAGCCCCCCAGCCTAGACATCAGGCGCCTCCACCTACCTATGTACCGCACAATAATCCACTCTATCAGCGTCAGACCATTGCAGAGTTCCTTACGCCAAACGTTTCAGAGTATGATATCATTCAAGTGTCGGAAATTACTGCCAACCGTTACGAGATCAAGCCGGCGGTGATAAGCATGGTGTCCAATAATCAATTTGGAGGAGGCCCTACAGAAGACCTAGTGGCACATATTACCCGCTTCCTGAGGATGTGCCAAACTTTCAAGATACATGGGCTAACTGATGATCAGGTGAGAATGATGCTTTTTCCTTTCTCAATGAGGGATGATGCGCAGAGGTGGTTGGACAACAATCATCACCACCACCTCCAGACTTGGGACCAGCTGCATAGTGCCTTCATTAAAGAGTACTTCCCTACGTCAAAAGCCCTGAAGTTGAAGAAGCAACTACAAGAGTTCAAGCAGGGATCTCTGGAGACACTGGCTGAAGAATGGAAGAGATTCGAGGTGCTTAGGAGAGCTTGTCCTCAGGGCAATTTGATTGATTATGAGGTTCTTTTCTACTTCTATAGCGGGCTCAGCAATGAAGGGAAGATGATGTTTGATGCTTCAGGTGGCGGAGCCTTTCCTGATTTACCATCCGAGGTGGGGGAAGAACTAGTGGAGAAAATTGTTTCGAATAACGCATCCTGGTACAGCGATAGGAGTTCTCCTCAGAAAAAAAGGCCCCGGGTTTGTATGAGATCAGTGATAATTCTGCCCTTTCTGCAAGGGTAGATACCCTGACTAGTATGATTTAGAAGCTAGCCACCACCGTGGAAAATAATCAGAAGAAGACGGATCTTGCTCTCTTGGTGCCCAGTGTAAACATGGTAGCCCACGGTCCTATGAGTCCTGCTTGTACTGTGTGGGGGACTCCATTGGCCACATGAATGTAATATGATGGCGCACTCGGCAGCCCCTGGAGTGGAGAAAGTTGACGCAATGTACTTCCAGCGACAGGGCTACTACAATCAGCCCTATGGACAGCAGCAACAAGGGAGCTACGAGCAAAGAAATCAGCAGCAGTTTAGGAACTATAATCAGCCCCAAGCATCTCAAGGCCAGCAAAAAGCACCTCAGCCGGCGCAAGGGAGCTTTAGAAGAGAAACTGAACAAAAGTTTACTAGCTTGGAGGAAATCCTCAAACGTTTTATACAAACTTCTGAGGCAAGGATGCAGAACATGGAAAATCAACTGGGGCAGCTTGCAAAAGCCACATATGAGAGGCCTCAGGGATCCCTCCCTAGTAATACCGAGCCAAACCCAAGAGAACATGTTTAGGCAATCACCTTGAGGAGTGGAAGAGAGCTAGAACCTGCTGCCACAACAAAGAAGCCTGATGAAGTTGAAGTTGAACCAGCTGCCCGGGAAGAAGAAAGAGAGAAAGAAGAAGGAAGAAAGGTGGAGGCTGCACCAAAACAGCCCGTTCCAGTCAAGAATTACACCCCACCTCTTCCCTATCCGGCGGGATTGACTAGAAAGAACGATAGTGACCAGTTTGGTAAGTTTCTGCATCTCATGAAACAAGTGCAAATTAACTTATCATTCGTAGACGCACTAGCACAAATGCCAAAGTACGCGAAGTTCATGAAGGATCTACTGACGAACAAGAGGAGGCTGGAAGAAGCGTCAACTGTGACGCTTAATGAGGAGTGCTCAGCTGTGATACGGATAGATCTGCCAAAGAAGCTTAAGGATCCAGGTTCTTTTACTATTCTCTGCTTTATAGGAGATCTTACTTTTGCTAGGGCCCTGGCTGATTTGGTTGCAAACATTAATTTGATGCCTCTTGCTTTATATGAAAAGCTTGCACTCGATCCACTTAAACCTACACGTATGTGCATTCAGTTGGCTGATCGATCAGTCAAATATCCCCAAGGGATTATTGAAGACGTGTTGGTTAAAGTGGACAAATTTATTTTTCTGGTAGACTTTGTTATTTTGGACATGGATCAGGATCGTGAGGTACCTTTGATATTGGGCAGACCATTTTTGGCAACTGCCCGAGCACTTATTGATGTTGGAGACGTAAGCTTGTCCTCCGCGTGGGGGATGAGTCTGCCACCTTTGACATGTCCAAAATAATGAAGAGGCTCTGTCAGGATAGTGGAGAGTGTTTCTACATGGATGTGATGGATTCTATGGTGGAAGATTGTATTCCTAACATGCTTTCTGATGAATCCTTCTTTGATCTTCTTTTGGATGATAGTTTGTCAGCAGAGGATCTTGAGCTCCTCCGTAGTTTTGATTGTCTCATGATAGGTGGAGAGGAGGACTCAAGTGATGCTAGTGATGTCAAGGGGAAGGAAGATGACTTAGATAAGGTGGGGAAGGAAGACTGTCAGACAGATTCTTCTATTGTTACCCCTTCTCCATTAAATCTAAAACCTCTTCCCTCCCACCTTGAGTATGCTTTTATTGATGATAGTCCTGACCTCCCAGTCTTTCTTGCATCCGGGCTTGGGCCGTCCCAAAAATCTTCATGTCTTGATCTACTTAGTGAACAAAGGGAAGCTCTAGCCTGGAAACTATCTGACATGAAAGGAATCAGTCCTGCCTTCTGCACTCATAAAATTTTGATGGAAGACAATGCTAAACCGGTAGTGCAGCCACAAAGAAGACTGAATCCTAATATGAAGGAAGTGGTTAGGGATGAAGTCATCTGTCTGTTAGATGTAGGCATTATTTATCCGATTTCAGACAGCCCTTGGATCAGCCCGACTTAGGTGGTTCCCAAGAAAGGGGGATGACTGTGGTTAAGAATGAGAAATATGAATTGATCCCTATGCGTACGGTCACCGGATGGCGGGTCTGCATTGATTACCGAAAATTAAATGCCGCCACCCGGAAGGACCACTTCCCCCTCCCCTTCATTGATCAGATTTTAGAGAGGTTAGCAGGTCATAAGTTCTACTGTTTCCTTGACGGGATGTCGGGATACTGCTAGATCCCCATAGCCCACAGAGGGCCTGGATAAGACCACGTTCACATGTCCATTCGGCACCTTCGCATATCGGAGGATGGCGTTCGGATTATGTAATGCCCCTGCTACCTTTATGAGATGCATGGTTGCTATTTTTGGGGATTTTATTGGGAAGCTTATGGAGGTTTTTATGGATGACTTTTCTGTGTATGGTGATACTTTTGATGAGTGCTTAGAGAATTTAAAGAAAGACCTAGTTAGGTGTCGAGAGGTGAATTTGGTGCTTAACTGGGAGAAATGCCACTTCATGGTTAGTGAGGGAGTGGTCCTAGGGCATAAGATATCGAGTAGGGGGATTGAGATTGATCTGGCTAAGGTTGATGTGATTTCTAAATTGCCTCCCCCTACCTCGGTCCGTGCCATTAAGAGTTTTCTAGGACACGTAGGTTTCTACCGTAGGTTCATCCAGGACTTTTCTACGATAGCCCGACCCATGAAAGCTCCTTGAGAAGGACGCACCGTTTGACTTCTCAAAGGAGTGTTTAGATGCTTTTGAGTGAATGAATGAGAAACTGGTCAAGGCACCAGTGGTAGTAGCTCCTGACTGGTCTTTGCCGTTTGAGATTATGTGTGATGCTAGTGATTTTGCAGTAGGAGCCGTTCTTGGGCAGCGTCGAGATAAACATTTTCAGCCTATCTCTTATGCTTCTAAGACTCTCGATAGTGCCCAAGAAAATTACATTACCACCGAGAAAGAATTGTTTGCTGTTGTGTTTTCTCTTGACAAGTTTCGTCCTTATTTGATTTTGTCTAAGGTAGTACTATTCACCGATCATTCTGCTCTTAAATATTTGATGCAAAAAGTGGATGCTAAGCCTAGATTGATTCGGTGGATATTACTACTCCAGGAGTTTGATATTGAGATAAGGGATAAGAAAGGGGCTGAGAATTTAGCAGCTGATCACTTGAGTAGGTTAGAGAACCCCTTTCTTGATTCCTTGAGTGAGAGGGATATTGAGAGTACTTTTCCTGATGAGATACTTTTGCGTATCATTGATGAGGTGCCATGGTTCTCTGACATCGCCAACTATCTGGTTGGGGGTGTTGTTCCTTCTGATTATACACCTCATCAACCAAAGAACTTTTTTCTGATCTGAAGTATTATTTGTGGGAGGAACCATATCTGTTTCGTATTTGTGCTGATCAGGTTGTTAGAAGATGTGTTCCCCTTTGTGAAGGAGCTGAAATTCTTAAACATTGTCACTCCGGACCGACCGAGGGACACTACTCTTTCAACTGGACAGCCCGTAAGGTCTTGGAATGTGGTTTCTTCTGGCCCACTTTCTTTAAAGATGCTCTAACCTTTGTGCAGCAATGTGACAGGTGTCAACGCACCGGGGCGGTTACCAAGAGGGATGAGATGCCCCAGAATTTTATATTGGCTTGTGAGGTATTTGATGTTTGGGGCATTGACTTCATGGGACCGTTTCTGGGTTGTAAAGGTATAAATTCATTCTTGTTGTTTTGAATTATGTTTCTAAGTGGGTTGAGGCTGAAGCTCTTCCCACGAATGATGCTAGAGTTGTGATTCGTTTTCTGAAGAAATTGTTTTCTAGATTTGGAGTGCCACGAGTCTTGATAAGTGACAGGGGTACCCACTTTAGGAATGATCCCATGACGCGCCTTTTGGCAAAATACGGGGTCACTCATAAAGGGGGCGTCCCATATCACCCTCAAACTAGTGGCCAAGTTGAGAATTTGAACAGGGACATTAAGTCCATCCTTGAGAAGACAGTTGAGACCCATAGGAAGGATTGGTCCGATAAGCTAGATGACGCGTTGTGGGCATTGCGTACAGCGTATAAGACACCCATTGGCACTACTCCGTTTCACCTAGTTTATGGGAAGGCTTGCCACCTTCCGGTAGAGATTGAGCATAAGGTCTATTGGGCCTTGAAAACGCTGAATAAGGATATTTCTTTGGCGGGTCGTGAGCGGCTTTGGAAGCTCAACGAGTTGAACGAGTGGAGGCTTATGGCCTATGAGAATTCTAAGATTAGTAAAGAGCGCACCAAAGCCTATCATGACCGGCATATCAAACAGGGCAAAGAGTTTTGTAAGGGGGATCAAGTTCTGCTATTCAATCCCCGAATGAAATTTTTTAAAGGAAAGTTGAAGTCTAGGTGGTATGGCCCCTTCGTAGTAAGCGAAGTTTTTCCATTCAGTACATTTGAGATAGACCATCCTGAGAAGGGCCATTTTAAAGTTAACGGCCACCACCTAAATAACTACTATGGAGGACCGTTAGACCGCGAACGTGAGGTGACCTTTGTCATGAATTTTGAGAGATGAGTGTGTAGTTGCGTCGGGGAAACGACGTTAAAAATAGCGCTTCTCGGGAGGCAACCCTGAAGCCTACTGCCAGCCACGCACGAGTGCGTGGCTAGGGACGCACGTGTGCGTCCCAACTTTCCAAACCACGAGCAACACACTGCCAGCCACGCACGCGTGCATGGCTAGGGGGACGCACGCGTGCGTCCCACCTTTTAAAACAGCCCCTGCGGGTTTATTTCACACATCGCACCACACCCCCAAAGCTCTTCCCTGCTACCCGCGACCCATGGCCGAAGCCAACGACAACCCACGCCGAGCCCGCACACCACCGTCACCGACCACCGTCCCTTCTCCCTCTCTCCCCTTTACTCCAAACAAGGTAATCTCCTTCTTCTCTCGTCATCTCTTCCCCATTAATGGTAGTTTCAAGCTTTGTGATGTCTGATTTTGCATGAGCTCGAAAATTAGGGATTTGATGTTCTTTGTTCAAATTGAGGCTTGTATTGATGATATGAATGTTCTATTTTGACGATTTTGCCTTTTTTGCTTGAAATCCCTAATTTCTGAGTTGATTTTGCCAAATTAGGGTAAACTTTGCCAAATGAGAAAAATTTGGGGATTTTGTGCTTTCTACTTCAATTAAGGACTAAGTTGTTACTTGTGATGGTTAATAAGTGTTGTTGAGTCCACTTGTGCATAAATCCTCAATGTTTAGACCAAACTTCGTCAAATTTGAGAATTGTGAGTTCTTCCCCATTTTTTATTTTCTGTCTAATGCATTCGGGAAGAACTTTATTCAAAAAACTTGTGGTGATAAATGATATGCTTCCTTGATTGTGCTCACTTCTAACATTTGGAAGCCCCGTTGGAATTTTCTTGTTTAAATCCTTTTGCAGAATGGGCCGAACTAAACAAACCTCCAAACGTCAGCGGGACAGCACAGGGGTCGGCTCTAGCCGGCTGCCCCATATATGCCTCAGTTCGTGGACGAGGTACAAAGGCAAAAATTTGACGAGTTAATGAACATGAGTGTGGGGAAAAGGTTGTATCCCCATTTACCCACCTTAGGACAAGCCGGCATACGGGACGAGGTGTTGCAGCTACTTCATCGTGATTGGTGGCAGCACCTCTTCTTTGGGATCAACGAGCCCACTTACAAAGAGATCACACATGAGGTGCTGTCTTCTTTCAATGCATCCAAGACTTTTGACAACATCTTTCTGCCGATAATCAAGTTCCGAGCTTTCGGTGAGTCTCACATCATATCGGTGAGCGACATCTCGGCACATCTTGGTTTCGATACTCTAGATTACGTGGCCCATTGGGAAGGGAGCTTACTGGACATTCCGCCAGAATTAGATCGGAAAGACTTCTGGAAGTCTATAGCCCCTGGTGCCGGTGAGTACAAACCCCAGACTGCACCAAGCACTGCACTTCACCCATTCCAGTTCCGGGTGGTCCATGCACTCCTGAGCTCTACTGTTTCAGGCCACGCAGAGGCAAGCGGCAAGGTCTCCGCCACTGATCTTTTCTGTCTTTGGTGCATAATCAACGAGAGGAGGCCATTCTTTGGAGCTCTATTCGCAGGCATGTTCCTCAGACAGGCCAATTACCGAGTTAAGGCGATTTTCATCGGCCCTTACATCACACGCCTGCTGAAAGGAATGGGGTACGAGGATCGGTTTGAGGGGATGACTCGGATTGATAGCACCCACCCAATGAAGAGGCTACCCAAGAAGATTCCGCTCAGGGTGCAGGAAGATGGAACTCAATGAAGACAATGAAGAGGAGCATGGAGAGCATGAGACGGACCATGATGCGGCGCAGGATATCCCCTATGTGCCCCTCCATATGGGTATACCTACCCAAACTCATGGGAGGGTGTGCATAGACACCAGGAGGATGTCTACCACCGATTACACCATCAGCAGGAGGACCACTTCAGACAGATGATGGAGGCGCAACAGAGTCACTTTACGCAGATGCAGTCCCAGTACTCGGGCATCGATGACCGCCTCACTTCCATGGAGGCCAGCTGGAGATCAATTTTCGAGGGACACCATCCGCCCCCTCCTCCAAAGCAGTAGAGTTTATAATTTAGATTCCGCCCCCTCCTCATGTGTACTCTCAGTTTTTGTTGGATGACTATATAACTAACATCACACTCACACTCATCACTCTTTATGGTGTACTTTGCTACGTTTTGTTGCTTGTTTTGTGCTTGCAACATTCTTTTGATTTAAGGATGACGCGCCAAGGTTCACTGTTTAACTCAGCATTGTTCTGCACCGATCGACCAGCGCCTTAGGGGAGTTTCTTTGTTCCTTACTCGCTTCTATACGCTCGTTTTAATTTTGACTTGATTTAAGTTTGAGCACGCATGACCCTTTCCCTTTACCCCCTGTGCATAGTGCATATTTGGACATCGAGGGCGATGCCAAAGTTTAAGTGTGGGGGAGTGAATTGGGAATCCGGGCAGTAGTTGTTACATGTTATTTTTTAGAGTCAGCATGCGCAGGTGTTAGTTGAATATTCATAGAAAAGTTATGTCAAATTTTTGAATTTTTTTCTCTAAACTGTCTTTGCGAGCTGGCTAGCGTTTTGACTATGCTTTTAGGACATCTCTGAAGTGTTTAGTCTTAAATTGCTTGCACTATAATCTAGTTGTTGAGAGGATGAAGGCATTAATCACCCATTGAAGTAATTCATAAATATTTCATCTCACCTCAAAAAGTCCATTAGGAGAAGCCATTTTGATCCTAACCATTTTTGTTCTTTGCCCGGGTAATTGAGCTTCATAGCCATGGCCTGTTTTCTTACCCGTGAATATTTCTGACAGAATCTTGATGTTTAGGGAATTAAGGGATTAATTTGCTAAGTTTAGAGAATTTGTGTAGGAGCCATTTTTGGCATTGTTCCTATGCCCCAAAGTGGGGTAAGAGCAGTCACTTTTTAGGAATTTGATACTTTCGAGGATTGCATTGTAGGCGTGGATTCCCTTTAATAAATGAACTTTAATTGCTATTTTTCGTTGGTGAGGCCGAGATTAGAATGGGGTAATGTCTAGTGAGAATCCGAAAGGTGAAAAATTAATATACCTAGACCTCTTACCTTGCGAAAAAGAGAATGAGAGCCCGGGTCAAAAAGCGTAAGTGTTTTGCACAATAAGATGAGACCTTGGGTATCTTTCGAAAGAAATGGCGTTCTCGTGCCAACATGGCAAGGAAAACTAAACTTATTTAATGAACTTGGAGGCTTTAGCAAAATTAGCTTTAGTCCTCCGTGTACTTCAAGTATACGTTAAAGCACCAATGCGCCACAGCGGTTTAGCTTAGTTGTACACCATGTCTACTATTTGCATATGTTTAGATGATTGTTCCTAAATTGTGTCCTACTGAGTTCATTGACCCTAAGAATAGCCTTGAAGTTCCTGAATGTATTGGGTCTTTGTTAGAATATTCCAATCTCTCAAAAGAAAGGGACTGTTTATTACCATTCATCATCACTTTCACAAATCTTTCTGATCACTAGCTAGTTTATTAGTGTACGCTGTCATTACTTTAAGGATGTTGTGAATAATTTTGTCAAACCGTTTAGCTTGAGTACAAAGATATAGTTTAGGGAGGAATTTTCAAGGCTTAGAATGTTTGTTCTGTGAATATCCCTTTAGCTACGTGTGCATGCTGACTGTTTTAATTCCGTGTGGTGATTATCGTAAGTCCCGTTTTTCAATTTGCTTGAGGACAAGCAAAAGCTTAAGTGTGGGGGAATCTGATAAGTTCGTATTTCAACACGCATTTAATGCATGTTGGAGTCGGATTTTGATGGTTTTCCTCGCTTTAAGGCGTCATAAGTGTCATGTTTAGCTCAAGTCACGTTAGCCGGGTGTTGGAACGAGTTTTGGCATTTTTAGAGATGAAATCAGGTCTTTTAGGGCCCGGTGTCGACGCTTAAGGAGTGATCGAGACGAGTTGAGGAGTGTTCAAGAATGAATTCAGAGTTTTTAAGGGCACAGGAAGATTCACGATGAAGATTTGAAGAGATCCGCGTGCGTCCCCCTTTTTACGCGGATCTCTGTCGGACGCCACGCACGCGTGTATGGGCACCGTGCGTACCCAAATTCTTTCCTAATTCAGCCCAAATTGTCTTGTTTCCTATAAATATCACCCCCTAACCCTAATTAAAGGAGGATGAGACTTAGAGAGCTTTTAGAGAGCTTTTCAGCCCGGTTTCTTCAACTCTTTAAGATTCTTTGTAAGTTTCTACTTTTTTATTAATGACAATTATTTCTATTTTTCCCAATTCTATTGATTCTTCAATTATGAGTCGGGAGTAGTTTTAATTAGGGATTTGAGGTTGATGAAGGGGTTTATCATGATGTATGGCTAGTTTCTTGATGGTTTAATTGCATGAATGTCGTTTAATTTGTGTTTGAACAATTTAACTGATATCTTTTGTAACCTAGAATGGCCACTAGAATTACAATTGCACATAGAATAAATTAAGAGAGATCTAATTTGTTCTAGGACACATTCACGCACACTTAATCGTTTGCTAAGAGATTAGTAGCGATTAAGGGGCCGTAAGCTCGCTCGTCTTGGCAATAATTTAGGATCCTGTCACATTAGAGATCAGCCTGGTCCCCTAAATTATTGTACTCTACGCCGCGAGAGCGGAAAGAACTTAGTATTGATTAGCTAGGCTCAATTAAACTAAATTCATGTAATTAGGCCTGATGTGCCAGAAATCTGTTTACCCCAGAATCAATCCTTGTTCCCTTCGTCGTTAATCAAGAAGAACCCAAATCTTTATTTTTATTCGCTCATCTGCATTAGTTTAATTTCCATTCAACCAATCAATCTCGCACGACGCATTTATTTTATTTTATTTTTAATCGCTGAATTTAGTTAATCTTTAATTCCCTTTTGTCCGTCCCTGTGGAGACGATACTCGTACTTTCACCACTATTCTACTATTAATTTAAGTGTGAGAAAACTCACATCAAGGATCAATACCTTGACTATTCTCACTTTCAATAATAATGTTATGCAAAATGATGCATGTTTTCATAATCATTCCTAAATCTTTTGGGTTCCACATAGGTCCTGGACCTTTGATAATATGCCACCGACTTTGCAGCACTCTGAATGCTCGTTCTACGTCTTTTCTCACAGATTCTTGATGCTTTGCAAATAATTTTTCCTTGAGAGAAGATGGATTTGAGCTGGTTTGGATTAAAGTGGTATATTCTGGATAAATCTCATCTGATAAATAGTACCCCATATTGTAATGATGACCATTCACTACATAATTGCATAGTGGTGCTCTATCCTTAACAAGGTCATCAAATAAGGGAGATCTATCTAAAACATTAACATCAAATAAGGGAGATCTATCCACAAATTTTTAGAAGCTACAATTTCCAAAATAAGAGTTGGAACTCTTTTGAAGCCGTTAGTATGTGTCCCGAGTCAGGCTGTTGGGCAATTTTTCCAATGCCAATGCATAAATCTATACTATCAAGCATACCCGGAAATGCACGGTCTTCTCCCTCTTTCAAAGGTCTTGCAACATCATCTTTGTATGGCTTTCATAAATATTACTTTTCAAAAATATCAATTATAGCATCGCAGAATCGTTTCAAGCTCTCAATTGTCGTGCTCTGTCCAATTTGGACATACTCGTCAAGAATATCCGCTGCACAACCATATGCTAACATACGTATTGAAGCTATGATTTTTTGTAAAGGGCTCAACCCGGCTTTTCCGACCGCATTAACCTTTTGTGTAAAATAATTATCATAGGCCTTAATTGCTCTCAAAATACGTTGGAATAATTCGATGTCCATCCGAAATCGTCGATGAAATTTCTCAGGTGTATACTTTGAGTTCTCACCATTGAAATAATCGTTGACAATTAGATCATGACGTTCTTTCCTATCACGATTTATATACCGTCTACCACTTGTTGAACCGCCATGAGGACCTCTGCTACATATTAACATAGGAGACAATATCAATGGGATGCGAACTGCACATGTCTCAACTACATCAATATTAATTTCGCCATAAACGTCATCATCCCTAGATAATATAGGTGAATCATCGACAGATGATGAGCTATTGGAATCCGAGTCATAACTAGGTGTTGTCATTGTTGCCAAATTTTACCAACTTACAAAAAGTAAATATTATTTTAAATAAATTATTAAGAGACTCAATTAAAATAAATATAATAAATAAAGAAATTAAATAATTTTATTCAAAGCATTTATTATATTTAAAATAAAAAATATAGACCAATACATGGTGATACGTATATGTCATACCTCTGTTGATTCAACAATTTTAGAACCCAGGTGTTGTTTTATTGATTTTGATCGTTCAAAGAATTTCACTTGATATCAATTCTTTGAGGAAACGGACGCATGTGGAATGTGTTTAGCTACTTAATTTGGTAGGATACGTTGGTGGTTATGGGCTGTTGACATTAGGCCGTTGCACATGAATTTTGGATTTCAATGTCCATCTACACTACTCCAATATGAGGTGGATGACTATTCCACATTTCCACCTATTAATTGACATGTGTCAAAAATCATAGGATGTTAACAATATACCATTGGTGATGCTCTAAAATAATAGGACCCATATATTCTTCCATTTTTGAAAGCATTGGTAGATATTTTGCTCCCAAAATAATTAGGGATCGTAAGGGTGCGTCCCACACCTTCCTAGCACCAGCAAGACAAGTAAAATAATGTTAGAATAGGAGAGGGGGTGGACATAGTTGATTTGGGGGCTGAACATGACACTACAAGAATTTTGACAAAATATGACCAACAAATTTGTCATATAAACTTCAAATTTTGTCACCGAAACTTTTATAAGACAAATTATAATCGTCACAGTGATCGTCATTGTAGCTCCGTGGCAAACGGTATATATGACAATTTTTGGATTTGTCATTGTATAATTAACTTTTGATGACGATTTTAATCTTTGTGGCCATTTTTATTACTTTTAGTGACATCAAATTTATCACTTTTACATCATTATTAAGAAATTATATTAAATGGGACTAAAACATGGTTAAAACTCTAAAATAGGACTTCAAGTTTTAAATTGCCTAAATAGGACTAAAGATTACATTTTTACCCCTCATTAACCTAACCCTCTGCAATCGATCGCCAATTTCATCTTCCGCGATTCTTTACTCCACCATGGCCGCACTCCGCCATCGATCGTAGCCTCATAACACCATAGCTCCGCCGTCGACGACCTCTGCTGCAATAGCCAAGACAGGTATGTACTCTTCTTCTTCTTCTTCTTCTTCTTCCTCCCCCTCCTCCTCCTCCTCCTTCTCTTCTTCTTCTTCTTCTTCTTCTTCTTCTTCTTCTTCTTCTTCTTCTTCCTCCTAGTTTTCTGCTTTTTTTTTTAGTTTTTTATCAATCAAATTTTAAATTAAATTTTGAATTTTGAAAGTTCCAAATAAAGATATATCTGAACTTGAATTTCTTGTTATCAATTTTGATTAATTTGATTCTCAAAATGCTATGACTAATGATTCCAGAAAATGCCACTTTTGAATAGTAGAATGTCATTATTATTGGGTATTTTTAAAAAATGTCACTTTTATGTCATTACGGTATTTGAAAATGTCATATTGAGAATGCCATTTCTCTATACGAAATTGTCATTATTGTGTCATTGTGCATATTAAGTGGCATTCTCGCATATGAAGTGTCATTCCTCATGGAGGTATGCATTGACTCACTTCAGGGCAAATCTTTGTTGGAGAGTGATGACAGCGTACTAGCTGAGTGGTGGCGGTGGTGGCAGACTTCATGGATGGTGGCAGAGGTGCCAATGGTGGAGGCGTCGACTCCAAACATGCGCATACGGCACACCTGCGCAACAAGGGGAAGGGGAAACCTGCGCAGAAAGGGGAAGGGGAAACATGCACAGCAGAGACTTGGTGTGCGTAATTTTTTCATTAGGGGTATTTTCGTCAGTTTAGCTCTTTTTAGTCCTATTTTTGTCAAATAAAATATAGTAGTCCTGTTTTTACAATTATACATTCTTTTAGTCTTATTTAGGAAAATCTCTCATCATTATTTTGTCACTTAAGTACAAATTTCATCATCTATGCTTAACATAATAAGTGACAAAGCTTTATTTTGTCAACAAAACATAGCTTTTAGTGACAATTAACATTATACTTCCAGAATTGTTGAGTTGTAATGACAATAGTTCGTCAGTTTACTACTTTAGTTACAAATTAAAAATTACGTGACACAAATTATCATCATTAAATGTTTAAAAAGTGTCATAAAAAAACTTCCCTCCGGATTTTTGGCGTCAAAGTTCGGCGCTCAAACTTAAAGTGACGGATTAGATCTTATTGTCATAGTAACCACCAATTAGTGACAAAGTATAAGAATTATAGTGACAAAAAATAACATTGTCATAACAAATTACTTTATTGTGACAAATTTGAGTTTTGTAACTATTAGATCATATAATATGACAATTTTTTGTGTGTCACGCAAATTTTTGTCATAAAATGTGTGATTTCTTGTACTGATGATAAAAGGAATCAAAAGGGAGACCCACCCATGTCAAATGCATCTCATTGAGGCCATACCATCTCATTGAGGCCATACCATCTCTCACCGTCATTTCTTCCAACCAATTGAAGTAGATAACATTATTGAGAGGTCTTAGAGCCTTCCCACAATGATAAGTCCGTATTTCGACACACATTTGATGCATGTTGAGATCGGATTTTGATAGTTTTTCTAGCTAAAAGGTGTCACAATGCAAGTATCATAATTAGATCAAGTCATTTTTTACCGGGCGTTGGCTCGTGTTTGGTATTTTAGAGTCAAAATCAAGGAATTAAGCTCAACACCGGCGTTTGAGAAGTAATCGAGAGCGTCAAGACATATTTGAGAGTTATTGAGAAGCATTGAAGGTCCACAATTCATTAAAGGAGAGATTTTGAAGTCAAGAGAGCTCAAGGTGTGGGACCTAATTGAGGTCTATTACCGATCCGCGGCCTCTCTACGCAATTGGCAGTTGGGATTCTTGGAAGACAAAGCGCGAAGAGCAAAGGGAGCATAGCCAACATCAACCGATCTGCGGCCACCAGCTGCGGCGCCGCCTTTTGTCCAGGTCCGGCAATTCGTCGTCCACTGCTCCGGGCTCCTTCAGCTGTCCATGCGACCAGGGCACTGAAGTAGTCCAAGTATCCACAACTTTGGCTCTGGTGCTCCACCGCTTTAGCCTCCACGACTCTACTCTTTAGCCCCCAAGTATATTCTACGTCTCCGTACTTTTTAACTATTTCAATGTATTACTTTGTGAGTTGTGACTTTGTGTATTTTTTATAATTTTGTAATTGTATTCGATTATTAATTGAATTTTTGAGTAGACAAAAAACAGTGCTTACTTATTACCTAGTAGCTATAGGGTAGTACGAGTATGAATTTATAACGATTAAAGATAGAATTAATGATTAGAGAATGATTTATTTATTATACAATTGAAGATAAGAGAATGAGTTATTTATTGTGTGGACATGTAAGAATGATTTAAATTTTCAATTGAATTTTGAAATTGGGAATACTTATTAGTTTTAGGTATAACGACTATTTTTTTCTTATTAGTTTTATAATAATTTTATAGAAGTACTTTAATTCTTACCAATATTTGAAATGTTTTTTTTAAATTTATAATGAACATATTGCCAAGAAAGAAAATGAAAAATTACCTAGTATGAAATTGAGCTCGAGTTTGGCTTGATAAATATTAGGTGTTCGATTTTAATGCTCGATAAAAATGCTTGAATGTAGAAGTTTAGACTATACTCGCTAATAGATTCATGTTCGAGTTATTCAATAAATACTAGAGTCTTTAACAATCATTAATAAAATTATAAAATTGCACCAAAAACATTTAAATTTTAAGATATACGGAGTATATAATTTATTCCTATAATTTATAGGTGATGAACGAGGCTCGAGTCCCGATCGAACCAAACATCAATATGTTCGAACTCGGTTTGAATAACTATTCAAACTCAAAACTTAGTCCGTGTTCGAGTTCGAAACTTCTTAAACTCGGATCATTAAATTAGATTTGAAATCAAGCTCGAACTCGAGTATATAATTCAAAAAAGCTCGATTCAATAACAGTCCTGAGCTGAATCTTGTATGTATAGAAACAATTTTTTTTATTATCTGCTAACTCAACCCACCTATCAATCCTGGATCTGCCCTTGCTGCCCTGCTTCTGAGTTGTGAATAGTGCGTCATCAAAGTGTGAAAGTGAAGTAAATATAACAGGTTGAAGAAATGACAAAATGATGGGAGTTTTTCGTTTAAGATGCCAAAATACGGGAATGGGAATTTTGGTATGAATATAAGCGAGTCGGATATCCAAATTCCGACTAGGGTTAGGGTTATTTTTTCGGCCACCGAACAATGGGTCAAAAAGGGTAATTTAGTAATTTAGTAATCGTCCCTTATAACTTTGCCAACTTTCCGTTTTTGGATATCTCAAAAAAAATGTCAATTTTCATTTTAATCAATCAATTTGTGGATCCTGTTATTTCTTTCTCCTCTGCACAAATATGTATCACACAATTTTTACTTTATTATTCCACGTGCCGGTCAAACTTGGCAAACCTTTAAGAGACGGAGGAAGTATTATGTAGTACAATTTAATATTACAATAGATTAATTTAGATTGTAGATTATATTAGATTGTAATTTAGATTTGTTATTCAATTTTAATGAATAATCACGTTAATAAGTTACAAAATTATGTTTCTTTTAGATTTTACAAATGGACCAACCAATATCGCTAGGGCAGAGCACGGGTCGGGTTCGGGCGGGTCGGCTTCAAAAATGATAAACCCGTTCGGGTATCGGATTGATAATTTCAAACCCTACCCTATCAAAAAATTTATCGGTTTTTTCGGGTTGAAGAAATTCGGGTTGCAGTCGGGTTGAATAAATACGGTAATCGACCTATTTAAACATGTAAAATAATAATATACGGTGATTGACATAATTGATATTGTGATAAATAAAATGATAATTGGTCAAAATATCATTCAAAGTCATAACAATACAACATTCAAATTTATAGTTGTACTAATACGGTAATTGGAATATTTGAACATGCATAATATGGTAATTGACATATAATAATTGAGATATTTGAACATGCATAATAATTTAAAGTAGTATATATATTATGCTAGTTCGGTTTTTCGGGCGGGTCGGGTAGCATAATTGGTAACCCTACCCGCTACCCGCTTAAGTCTCGGGTTGCAAAAATCGGATCGGGTTTGGGTATTTCGGGTCGGGTTTTCCGACCCCAACAAAAAAATCGGATATATCCGATCAGGTCAATCGGGTAGGGTCGGGTTTGCTCTCCCCTAAATATCGCGCCCAGGGCGCGTTGATTTTTATCAGTACTCTACGCAACCGGATGCATATTTTTCCACATTTCCGGATTCGTCATTTTACCATTTAGAAACCTTATTTAAAATAAAAAAACATAGTCGGAAGATAGAAATTAAGGATTCCGTTAGTTTTTCTTACCCTATTAGCAAACTATTCCAACTTTTCACCCTATGGATATGTTTGGTTTGGGGTTATCTCACATTGAGGTCGGAATGTGATGCTTGAAATGTTAGATACTCATGTTTGGTTCACGGTTTTGAGAATAGATCGGGAAAATTACATTCCCAGGAATGTAATATGGAGGGGAATGTTAAACCCTTCCATGCCTTAGGTTATCTGACATTCCCGGGGATGATTTAATTTTCTTCCGAAAATACCCTCAATTAATTATCGCTTTTCATTTAATTTCTTTATGTATTCAACTTTTATCAAATTTGAATTTTTGTGATTTTATAAAACTTTTAATGTAGTTTCTAAATGTGTAACTTTTATTTACTAAAAATAATTTTATTATTGACAGGGATGAGTTAATTTTAGGGGGGTTCCTTAAATATTACTAAAATATAAGTTATGGATGAAAATATAACTACGGTTAATATGCATAGTCACTATGATGTAGAGTTGAACACTATCATGGTCAATAAAATTACTATTATAGTCAATAAGTCATATTTGTGTCTATTACCTTCGTTTCAGATATATATTTGTCATTATTTCTTAATTTTATATTCAGTCGAATATCTAGATTGTGTGACAACCTTTTAAGTGGGACAAATGAAGTATGTTTATTTAATTATATTCGAATGTCTATTTCTGTTATTTTCATAATTCCTTTTTCCTTAACATTTAAATTTTTTAAGGTATTTATGCTTATAGATTATTTTAGTTTTTAATGAGTGGATTTCAAAATTTAATGGCAAAATTGATCATTTTTTCTTTAATTTGAAAACAAGTTTTACGAATAACTTGAACATTTTTTAAAAATAATTTTTTGAAGTGATAATAAATATATTTAGATACGTATTTGAACAGAGTTTTTTCATTTTTGTATTGGATCTACAACCTCTTATGATTAAACCTACTTAAAAATAATTCAATCAGATTTCATTTTATTTATTGTTAAGCTATTTCATTTTTTGTTTAATTTTTAATTACTTCAGGCGTAGGTTGTAATATATTTATTGTGTTAAGAGAAAATATTTAAAGGGCATTGAGGTAATCCACCATATATGTAATATAAGATATCTTTTAACCAAATAAAATAATGTCACATTCTCTTAAACTTAACCAAACACAAATGAGAATAAAGTGAATACATTCTCATCAATCTAACATACCCAACAATCTAAGATTTTCATGCTAATATGACATTTCTTGAACCAAACGCACCCTATTAATTAGTTTAAATTAAGTTAAACACTCAAACTCACTACAAATAAAAAAAAAAAAAAAGCCCCTGTCCGATTTGGAAAATCCGACCAAAGGGTTTTCCCTTTTTTCCAAACCCTTCCCACTTCGCTCCTTGTTACCTTTTCCGATACCTGTTTCGGTGTCAAGCAAATGAGGGTCAACTGTTCAACCTCCGGTCTTCACTGTTTTTCCCCTCTTTTTGGTGACAACTACGTGCCTTTGCAAATTTCAAGGGTACAGTACCTGATTGTGTGAAAGTGGAGTAAATATAACCTGGTAGCACCCAAACACAAACGCAAAATAGTAACGAGTGGATTATACTCCAAAAAAAAAGGATGACACCCCATCCCTGAGGGCCCCCCAACTCCGACCGGACAGTACGTTGGGAGGATGTAAGTTGGACTATAATCTCAATCTGACAGATAGAGAGTGCGGCTCTGTCCCCGGTACTTGCAGAGGCCCTATGCATTTTTTAGCATAGTAACCCCTCATCGCAGTTGCCGGGATTCGAACCCGGGACCTAACCCTTGTGGCACTCCCTTCCTACCAGTTGAGCTACGCCCACCGGTACGAGTGGATTATACTCCGTATATATTGAAGATGAAGGTCACTAGGTGTCTAGGTCAGATCAGAGGAAGGACAGTCAATAGGTACTAAAGACAGATGATTTTCACAAATGAGGAAATAAGCAGAAAGGCTCTGAACATACGGAGTGGACTAAAGCCTTTTAGTCCGGAGTACCACCTCCGTTCCTATTTTATCTTCCAACCCACTTTGGCACACAATTTAAGAAAAGTGTGTATTGTGTGGTGGAGAGTTGTGCAGAGGAGAGAGAAATGTGTAAGAAATGTTGTGAACCACAAATTCTTTACCAAAAAGGGAAAGTGGAAATTTAATTGGAACAGACGAAAAAGGAAAGTTATAAGTTTATTTAGGAACGGAGGGAGTATATGACAGAGATGATGTTTCACAATAGAGTCTTCATTTTTTTTTGGCAAAACCCTGCATTGTTTTTCCCCTTTTTTTTTTAAAATATGAGCACCCAAAAAGGGTTATTTGAGTTACGTTTGACTTGTTATTTTTTTAACTAAAACTTCAATTTAATTAGATCAACATTCAATTCTTGAAAAAAGATAGTTGTTCATTTATTGGATTTTATCTTTTTTTTTTGAAAGAATTGGATTTTCTCTTTTGTTAGCCATCGGATACCTAAAAGATACTCCCTACTGGATTTAGGAAACTTTCACAAACGAATATATTGCGAGCCCGTTTGGTAACACTGAAATCGGCTGATTCTGCTGAAATTTATGATGTTCTAGCTGAAGTGGCTGTATTGACTGATTCAGATGATTTATGAAAAAAAATATTAAAAATATATTCTATGAATTAGATAAAGAACAAATTATATGAAAAAATAGATAAAATGGTCATCTACAGTAACTTCAGTCTTTAATCTTTTGTGTTTATCTCTCTCACGCCACATGTGCATCGTGCAGATTGTAGATACTCTAAGCTTGACTTCATTTCTATTAGCTTTATTTTAACTTAATTTAACTTAATGCTGACAAGTACATTGAAATTGATATTTATATAAACTAATTTAATTTATAAAAGTATTACATTCAAGTGAATGTATATTTCAGCCCTTTTTTAGACCTGAAAACTATAATTCATCATGTAGTTTTTGTTATCACTCACTGTACTTCAGTTTAATACTTTCAAGTAAAAGTTAATATTAAAAAATACAGCCTTGCTAAACCAATTTTTTCAATTACCTTGATTTTATTTCTTTTTGCTTTGGAAAATTAATTTTTATCTGCAATGAATTGTCAATGTATTACAAGAAAGAAATTATTGTAATCTATCAATCTAGAATACAAAAGCATTTCTAGAAATAAATTATTGAGAACATATAAATACTTTGCAAAAGGTTGGAGTCCTGCAAGGTGGTCGAGGTGCGGGCTAATTAAGACTGATGTACTTTTTTCATTTTAAATTTTTATTTTTATTTTTATGTGTTATAATTAAAATATAAAAAATCCTATTAGAGCATGACAAAGGTAGGATAGAGAGAGTGACACATATTTTTGGAATTTAAAATTTATACTCCTCTACTTGCAATTTAGCTTTTATTTAATTACTCAATGCTATTATTATTGTACATTGCATTATTATTATTATTATTATTATTATTATTATTATAGTACGTGATTATTATTATTATAATTATTATTATGATTAGTATTATTATTACTATTATTATTATTATATTATTATTATTACTATTATTACTATTATTATTATTATTTTTATTTTGTTATTATCATTATATCATACGAATGTGGCCGGGTACTATTAGGGACTACTCGTATTATTATTGATATAATTACTTTAGTACGAGTATATACTTACATAAATATACCTGGTTGCCTGGAAGTAGTAGTGCAGTGCATTAACCGGGTCGGACCGTATTTTAGACCTTAACCGGTCGGAATGAATTGGGCCGGTATTAACCGGTTCGGTTTTCTGTCCTTAGTTTTTCAAGATCCCGAGTTCCGGTCCGGGTCAAACCTGGAAAAAATAGGTTCGAACCTGAATGGACCGGTAAACTATTGTTCCATAAAATATATACTTCGTTCTGTATCATTAGTCATAATGTTTATGGCTTACTTTTGTCTCTGTTCAATGTCATTGCCCCTGAAGATCCGTGTGTTGTGCCCCTGTTCGCCTGACCCGAGCTTAGCTATGCATCCTTTCGGTCGCTAGGGAGTGTGCCCTCCCCAAATTGTCATGACTGTCACGCCTTTGCGGAAACGAATTGGAGCCAGAGTAACGTTGTAGTCCAAAATTTCCCTGGAATCGTGAATTGCGTCGAGGTCTCCAAACCCTAAATCCCAGGCAATCGATCGGCGTCTGCCTAACCCTAAATCCTTGCGCCGCCATTTTCCTTATCAGCTTTTATTTTGTTTCTTTTTTTATTTTATATACGAATATATATATATATATGGAGTGTATATTTGGTGTATAATTATTTCCTAAGTTGTTTTGGATTTGTTTATTTATGTGCAGGTGTGCACTACATACTATGATTGTAGTTTATATTTGTGTTTGATTTTTCCAAATTGCTTTTATTTGTTTCTTTATTTGCAGGTGTGCACTACTATGATTGTAGTTTATATTTGTGTTTGATTTTTCCAAATTGCTTTTTATTTGTTTCTTTATTTGCAGGTGTGCATGTAGTTTATACGTAGTATATTTTTGGACGTACATAATATAGTTTTTATTACACTACAATAGATTTTGCCATTTTAATACACACAAAAGATTGTAGTTTTAATTACTGTGGGAAACTAATTGTCACGATTGAGTAGCTTTGATGACTATATTCCAAAATTAATAAATGAGCTAAACAATTATTTAGTCTATTTAGCATATCCGCATGCGCACATAAAATTATAGTTTGAAACAACAGCAACTGGGTCAAGAACAGTTAAGAACACTCTAAGATAATGTTTTTTTTTCTAAAACTGGGTCAAGTAGGGTCAAAACCGGACCGGACCGGAAAGTTCAGAACTGGACCGATTAGATTCAGGTCCGGTCTTCGATTCATAGAAAATGATGATTCAGGTCTGAGGTGCACTACTATGATTGTAGTTTATATTTGTGTTTGATTTTTCCGAATTGCTTTTTATTTGTTTCATTATTTGCAGGTGTGCATGTAGTTTATACGTAGTATATTTTTGGACGTAATTTAGTTTTTATTACACTACAATAGATTTTGCCATTTTAATACACACAAAAGATTGTAGTTTTAATTACTGTGGGAAACTAATTGTTACGATTGAGTAGCTTTGATGACTATATTCCAAAATTAATAAATGAGCTAAACAATTATTTAGTCTATTTAGCATATCCGCATGCGCACATAAAATTATAGTTTAAAACAACAACAACATCCAAGCCTTATTCCTAAAAAAAATTTGGGGACCGTTAAGAACACTCTAAGATAATGTTTTTTTCTAAAACTGGGTCAAGTAGGGTCAAAACCGGACCGGACCGGAAAATTCGGAACTGGACCGATTAGATTCAGGTCCGGTCTTTGATTCATAGAAAATGATGATTCAAGTTCCGGTCCTAACCGGACCAAGCATCCAAAAGCAAAACAATGGCGAGTGTGATGAAGATGATGAGAGGAAGGATAGTACGTAAACTAAAGACAACCTTTTAGTCCTAATGAGAGAGATGATGTTTCACAAATAAGGAAATAAACAGAAATGCTGAATATGTATCTTACACATGTTTAGGTGTCAAGCTAGGCTCAAGTGTTTAACATTGAATCTTCATTGCCCCCCCCCCCCCCCCCCCCCCCCCTTCCACACTGAAAATGGTTTAAAAAGGAGTGTTGCAGTTTGACCTCTTAATTTAAATTACAACATTGAATGGTTGCTGATGGAGTATATTCCTGTATACCCCAGGGATACCACGATCACCGGTAGAGAGCCTTACGGGTTCATCGGGGGCAAGAAAATACTAAGTCCACATCTGGATCCGACTCCGACCCCGACCGCCGAGGTCGGGGAACATCAAGTTCAGGAATCGAGTAAACTTGGTAGATAACAAGGTCCACCGACCCCGACCAAAAACATCGAGCTTGGGAACCAACCAAACTCGGCGATCCATGAGCCCGACCTCGAGACATCCGAGGTCGGCATCAGGTCTGATCTCAGAAGTCTTGCTCCAGGTCAACGTAAATCAAAGCACCAGGCGGTCAAACCACCTCCAGAGCAAGAACGGAAGACAGCAGAACGAGTCCTCTCAACATGGGCCCGAGCCCCCAGATACCGACCTCAGTAACCCTCGAGGTCCTGAGAAAAGCACCATGTACTTAGGCGAAATCCACAAGGGCTTAATTCGTGAAGAGACATCGCCACGTCACTCTCCGCACTGACGGAATATACCGGATTGCCTGCACACGATTACACGAAATCTTTGGCAGGAATTCTGTTAGAGGAATAAACCAATCAGCCAGCTATCAGAAGTTCTCTCTCCAATCAGCTTTCCACGTGGCTGCTGCCGGTCCATTTAGTCTGGTAGTTTGTTAGAGTAGCTTCACACGTATAAATATCACCTTCCAACTTGTGGAAGGGGGGTGGAATTTTGGATACTGGAGTTTTGATCAATCGCATTTTATATTTCATACTGTGAGGTTTGCAAGCCAGTTCGCTCTCTCCATTTCCTCTCTTACTCTCGGTGGATTCCGGCCACCCCTGGTTCGACGATCCATCAGTTGCATTAAAAGATGTCTAGAAATTAAAATGAGTAAAAGCGTTTTGAAATTCAGCTACATTTTTATTCTGCAAATACTAAATAAGAGTAATTATCAAGAGTTTTCTGTAGGTTTTTGAGCTTTTGAGCCATGGGAAATATACACGGTTCCTCACCAGTTTTAGCAATACCTACTCTTGGGGGAGGGTCTAGAGGGTGTCCTATGTGAGGAATATCTTTAGCATAAGGGTCAAGGCATTCACTAAAGCAGGAAGTAGGTTTTTCTTGTGAAAGTTGTTTTTCATTTACAGAGGGATAATCACAAGAAATCGCAGATTTTGGATTCTTTCTCTTTTCTTCTTCTGCTTTAGCGTTTTCTTCATCACTTCGAAAATACATTTTCTCGCCAAACCCTAGTCCCATGTAATCTTTGTTATAGATTTGAAGACAATTAACTTTCTTTAGATTACGTGGGTTGGTTATGCCCAGTCCTGTTTTAGCATTGTAAAATCGGTCATCCTTTTGTTTGCTGTTAAGCAGAAAAACTGTTTGTTCTGATTGACCTCTTCTAGCAGCTAGATCCTCTAGTTCTTTTACTTTATTTAAAAGTGTTCTTCTCTTGTTATGCAAAAAATCGCATTCAGCCTTTGCTGTGCTTTTCTCTCGTTCACTATCCTCAAATTTCCTAGTCAATTCAGCTATCTTAAGTTCAAAGCTTTCAAAATCTGAGGACACCTTTTTGACCTGATCTTTTGCAATTTCAAGTTGAACACTTAAGGAAGACTTTTGGTCTAGATTCTGTTTCAGTACCCTGTGATTATTGTCTAGTCTCTCCTTTAGTTCTTTGATTAGATTGTCCTTCTCAAGTAAGGACTGCATTTGATTTTTTAAAGGAGTATGTGAGGTACTTACAGAGCTTGTTGAGCACTCGCTTTCGGGGATCGCAGCATCACCCTTTCTTTCATCTTCCTCTACTCGTGCCATAAGGGCATAGTTGTCTTCCTCCTCCTCAGAAGAAGAATCTTCTGCCCAATTCTCATTCTCAGCAATCATAGCAGAAGTTTCTTCTTCTTTCTGCACCATCAGCATTTTCTGCTTATTCCACAGCATCTTCTGCTTGTAGAAGTTAACATCTTTCTTCTTTGGGAGGCGGCAGTCTTTGATAACATGTCCAGGCTTACCGCAATTGTAGCATTTGGGAGCTTCTTCTGCTGATGATGCCTTCCTAGAAGATCCTTGATCATGGTTCTTCTGCTTGTAGTTTGAGGAGGAAGTTCTCAGCTTGTTGGAGGAGCTGTTCTTCTTGGCAAATCTTTTGGCAAGCAGTGCCATCTTCTTCTGTAAGTCTGCTAGCTCAACCTCTAGATCAGATTTGTCATCATCACTATCATCATCATCTGATTCAACCACCACCTTCTTCTTTTTCTTCTTTAGTGAAGTGGTTGTCCTTCTTGGCTGAGCCTCCATTACAAGAGCTAAGGGGTTTGTGGTGTGATGATCCTCAGCACAGGCAACCTCGTTGACAAATTGCTTCAGATGTTCATAGAGTGTGCAGAGGTCAATTTCGTCCAAATCTATCCGAGATCTGACATCCTTTACTGTCTTTTCCCATGCAGGATGCAGGCTGGATAAAAATCTAATATTCAGTTCCAGATTGGACCTGAATACTTTGATTTTTCTGAGTTCATTTACCAGTTGAACGAGTCTGTTGTAAGTCTCATTCAATGGTTCTCCTGGACCTGCTTTGAAGGAGTCATAAGCGATAAGAATCGTAGTCTTCTTGGTTTTGAGGCTGATGCTTGTGCCTTGTAGCAGCTTCTCTATCTCATCCCACATTTCCTTAGCTGTTTGCATGCTGTCTATGAGAACATATACTTCATTTGGGATTGCTTGAAGAAGGTAAGTTTTGGCCATGAGATCACCGCGAAGCCTGAGCCTGTCAGCTTCTGTGTATTCAGATGGCACTTTCCTCCTTATTTCAGGAAAAATAGGAGGATTATTTTCTGGATCTCCACCAACTGAAATCAAGAGTTCAGCTGGTCCTTCAAGCAGTGATTCAAGCATCGCAGCGGAGTTCTCTTTGTGCTCGAGGAAATTTAGGAATCTGTTCCTCCACATTTGATATTCTCCCTTCCTGAGACTAGGAGGGGTACTGCTGTTTCCTTGTGCATTGAATTCTGAAGCCATTGCTGTACTGAACTGACCGTTCGAGAAAATTGATCAAAAGATTTTCAGAGACAGAAAGGTGAAAAATCAGATGTCGAGATCTAAATATCGAAATCTCAGATTTCGATAAAGGAGGCCCGGTATCGAGATTTGAGCTCGAGATTAAGGATCTCGAGATTAGGGATCTCGAGATTTCAAATTTCGAGATGCTGATCTCGAGATTTGAAATATCGAGAAGTTAACACTCGAAATCTTAATTCTGAGAAGTCAAATGTCGAGACCAGATGTCGAAACCTTAACTCGAAATCAAGATCTCGAAATCCTAGATGTCGAAATCCTCAATGTCGAAATCCTGCAACCTGTAAAAATCAGATAAACAAAATCTGAAGGTAGTTTCCTGTAGAGTAGAATGTCGAGATCCTCGGGTAAAGTTTTCAGCTCGAAAAACGTAGCAGAACCTGTAGAAAACCAAGGTGTCGACAACCCCTACTCGAGATATCTCAAAATCAGAATATGCGAAAAACACAATCTGAAGTATACCCCTTGATCGCTTTGAAAAGGCGATTCTAAAGGTGTAACTTTTACAATTTTTGAACAAGAAACAAAATTACAGAGCTAAATATCGACAGTAAGAACAACGTAAAGAAAAACAGAGTATTCTGCCGGCGTTCTTCTGAGCGGTTCTCGATCGGTTCTGATACCAATTGTTAGTCCCTGTTTCTGTAACAGGAATGAATAATGATCTAACAAGGAAGATTAAACGTAAGGATGAACACAGAATGAATCAACGTAAAACCTTCTTTGATAGACCGTGAACTCGTACAACATAAAAGTATGCGCGTAAGGCTATGAAGAATAAGTACGACGTTAACCTATTCCTAAACCCTCGGCTCCCTTTTTATAGGCGAGGTTTAAGCAGGACGGACGTACTAAATAGTGTCAATCACAAATTAAATATCTTCCCATTCGAAAAGAGGGTTTTAAATAGAACTCAACATGCTTATGGAGAACCATGATAATCATCGTAATATGTTGCTCTCAATGTTAAATACTGTATATATGTACGCTGTTTGAGCTTTTTGTATTTGGTTTAAATGTCTTGAATTTATGTGATTTTTTTTCTATATATTCAGACTTGCATTTATAAAGTATAGAAATTACTCCAAATAAGATTAATATTATGGCAAAAACTCAAAATAGGACTTACTATGTTTTTTTTCAAAATAGGACCATATTAATCCTATTGGAAACATACCTATTTTTTGATTCCATTCTTACCCTTTCTTTAAATATTAGTTAATTAAATGTTTAATTCATAATAAATTCGAAAAAAAATCAAAAATTCGTAGAAAAATAATCAAAAAATTTATAAAATATTTATAAAATAAAAACTTTAAAAAATATTTTTTTTTTTAAAAAAATTAATAAAAAATAATAAAACTCCATAAAAAAATATGGATGTCTTTCCCACCCCCTGTACTACCTCCCTGCACTACCATCTCCGGCCGGTGAAAAAAATGTCATTTTTTCTAAAAACTGTCATTTTTTCTAAAAAATGCCAAAAACATGGCATATTTCTCTTTGAGAATGCCAACATTTTCATTGTTTTCTGTCATAAATATGGCTTTCTTAATGAACTTGACATTTTTTCACCTGGTGACTGGAGGTGGTGGTGCAGAGGCAGCAGAGGCGGCGGTGAATTTTATTTTGTTTTTTTGAGTTTTTTAGTTTTTTTTAGTTTTTTTTTGAAAAAAAATAAATAAATTAATTATTAGTATCAAAATATTTTTATTAGTTTTTAGTAATTTTACGAATTTTTATTATTTTAGATTATTTTTTTATGAATTAAAATATTTTAATAGCTCGAAGGGTATATTTGTCCAAGACACACATAATTAGTCCTATGAAAACATAGTTTAGTTTTTTATCCTATTTATGCAAAGTGAGTGACTTTTGATAATTGAAGTGATCCTATTTTGATAATTAATCCTATAAAGTAATTAGTGAGTAATGGTGGGAAGAAAAGAACAAGATGTTACTCTATATGTATATACTCGGGTGACCTCAACCCTATTGGAGCAGAATGGAGTGTAGCTAGAGTTGGTAATGTCTGGGCCTCTGGGGATGCCTGCATACTTTTCAGAGGGATCGGAATTGCGTGGCCCATTTTTAATGCTCTCATGCCGGCAGGCCTCTAGCTCCTGGCCGGCCTCTATCCAAAACAACGAACAAACGTGCTCCAGATTTCACATAGCTTTTTTCAGAGTTAACTTCATTCCCCTGCATTTTTTCTTGAGTGGGCTGAGGGGGGCGGTATAGTAGCCGGCCGGTGGGATTTGGCGGAGCTGGCTAGCTCTTGGGACGACGACAGTCGACGCCATATACAGGTAACCCATATCCTTTTTTTTACATGATCACCTTTTTATATCTTCCATTTTTTAAACTTAACTTGTTCCATTTCCACATTACGAGTTTGAGCACTTTGGATCTTTACCTAGCTTTCTCTCTCGTTTTTTCAGGGTTAACTTCATTCTCATTCATATTTTCTTTAGTGGGCTGAGGGGGCGGTATAGTAGCCGGCCGGTGGGATTTGGCGGAGCTGGGACGACGATACCATACACAGGTAAGACATATCGTATCGTTTTTTTACATGATCACCTTTTTTTCTTCCATTTTTTGACCTTAACTTGTTCCATTTCCACATTACGAGCGTTTTTGCACTTTGGATCTTTAGCTAGCTTTCTCTCTCGTTTTTTTAAGGGTTAACTTCATTCCCATCCATATTTTTTTAGTGGGCTGAGGGGGGCGGTATAGTAGCCGGTAAGATTTGGCGGAGCTGACTACTGGCTAGCTTGGGACGACGACACCATACACAGGTAAGCAATATCGCATCAATTTTTTTACATGATTTCTTTTTCTTCCATTTTTTGACCATGTTCCATTTCCAAAATACGAGTTTTTGTACTTTGGATCTTTAGCTAGCTTTCTCTCTCGTTCTTTACGTTTTGATCTTCTGCACGCCGGCCTCCGCAAGCTAAGATTGCGGTTGCCTTCCCAAGTTGCCATGGATAGCTTTATCTACTCCACCCTCCAATATCCTAAACGTTTTTTAATTTTCTTACTAATTTTCTTACTGATAAGGAATCTTTCAAGAAGATGTCTTTGAGTTGAATTGTTCAAGGCTATTCTAATATGATTTGATCGATTTTTTTTTTATAATAAGGAGTACTAGTAGACTCTACCTCGGTTTAAACGACTTGTTAGAAAATACCTGACAACTAGGAAAATGATCCAATGAAAAATTGTCAATGTTAAGTCTTGACAATATGGATTTAATTAAAGACACAAAAGCCAAAAAAAAAACTAGTGATTTATGAAGTGTTGACCCCTGATCCGTGTGATATATAGCGGTACGACCATGTCCATTTCTATCATAACAAACAACCCACAGTAATGTGTGTCGCAAATAAAACATCAGACTGGAAAGCAATGAGCTGAGGGAAGTCATGTTCATGTCCTTACACTTTCCCATCTTTCACAAATACAGTAAAACACTTTCTTTGTGTTAGAAAATAGAAGAGGTTGTTGGTTGTATGAGTAGAATAAGTGATTTTAGTGAGGTGTAATGTAGATGATGTGTTTTAGAGGAGAGCTCTTGTCTCTAGAAAAGTAGTATTGTATTGATGTTTCTTGGTTTTGCTTGGTTTGCAAATGAGTACAATGAGTCCTATTTATAGGAGCTAGAGGATCATTCTAGATCCTTATTAAATGCTATGATTCTAGAGTATTCTACATCTATGTCTAATTACTCTAGATTTTACATAAGAATTCTCTAGTAGAGAATTTTCTAGAACACTTTCTACCTTTAACTCTCTAGATCATCTCTAGCCTTTTCTACATAGAATATTCTAGATAAATGCATCACTATTTAATACTCCTCCTTGATGCATTTGTCGGTGACTCCAAGCATTCTTCGCAGAAACTGGAATCTGTCTCTTGGCAGGGCCTTCGTGAAAATATCTGCCAATTGTTCTTCTGTTGGGCAGTACTTCATCTCAATATGCCCCTTTGCTTGGACATCTCTCAAGAAGTGATACTTGATATCGATGTGCTTAGTACGATTGTGCTGAATTGGATTTTTAGCCATTGCAATAGCTGACTTGTTGTCGCAAAATATTTGAGTCGCAGAACTTTGCAATTCTCCCATGTCTTCTAATATTCTTTTTAGCCATATAGCTTGGCACGCTGCTCCGGCTGCTGCAACATACTCGGCTTCGGCTGAAGATAGTGCAACGGAATCTTGCTTCTTTGATCCCCATGAGAAAATTCCCGAACCCAGCTTAAATGCGTAACCGGAGGTGCTTTTCATGTCATCTTGAGATCCAGCCCAATCACTGTCGCTATATCCAGTTAGTCGTGAGTCAGGAGTTGTTTTGTACCAAATACCATAATTGATGGTTCCTTGTAGATACCTAAGGAGTCTCTTTGCCGCTCCATAATGAGTCTCAGTTGGACTTTCCATGAACCTCGAGAGCAAACTTGTAGCATACATGATGTCCGGCCTCGTAGCCGTTAAGTAGAGTAGACTCCCAATCAAACTTCGGTAATTGGTTGCATCCGTCTGCTTTGACCCATCTTCTTTCTTCAATTTTTCATTAGGAACCAGTGGAGTAACGACGGCTTCGCAGTCTTGCATTTTAAACTTCTTTAGCATGTCCTTAATATATTTTTCTTGAGATAAGAATATGCCTTCTTCTTCTTGACTTATCTCCATGCCAAGAAAGTAGTGCATTAATCCCAAGTCACTCATCTCAAAAGTGTTCATCATGTCTCTCTTAAATTCTTCAATTAATTTGGAATTATTTCCCGTGACAATTAAGTCATCAACATATAGAGAGACGATGAGAATGTCAGATTTACCTTGGGATTTGATGTATAGTGTAGCCTCGTTCTTACTCCTCCTGAACCCTTGACGGGTGAAGTATCCATCAATCTTGCTATACCACGCTCGTGGAGCTTGTTTGAGCCCGTAAAGCGCTTTCTTTAGACGGAGAACTTTTCCTTCTTCTTTGATGAATCCTTTTGGTTGCTCCACATACACTTCTTCTCGTAGCTCTCCATTTAGAAAGGCTGACTTGACATCTAGCTGATAAATTTTCCATTTCTTCTGAGCAGCAAGAGCTATGAGTGTTCTTATTGTGTCCATCCGGGCAACTGGTGCAAACGTCTCTGTGTAGTCAACTCCCGGTATTTGAGCATACCCCTTTGCAACCAGCCTTGCCTTATGCTTCTGAATTGAGCCATCGGGGTTCAATTTTGTTTTATACACCCATTTGACTCCAATAACCTCCTTGTTATGTGGAAGATCTACCATTTCCCAAGTATCATTCTTTTCTATCATTTTGATCTCCTCCTCCATTGCTTTAATCCAAACTTTTTCTTTGGAGGCTTCGGTGTAGCTATATGGCTCCAAGGAGCAAAAGTTGCATGTTTCATAGATGTCAGTAGACTCATATAGGTCTGCTAGAGTTCTTACCCGAAGAGGTGGGGACTCTGGTGAGGAGCCGTGATTTCTTGATGTATTAGCTTCAAAAGAGGATCTTGGAGTAGACGTGGGGCTTTGTTGATCGTGATTTTCCTCTTCTGGTATTTCCTCTAGTTGGACAGTAGTTGTCTTTCTTTCAACTTTTTCTGTCTCCCAATTCCAAGAGGCTTGCTCGTCAAACTCCACATCTCGACTTGTCACCAACTTCTTTGTCTCGAGATTGTAGATTCGATATCCCTTGGATTTGGAGCTATAGCCAAGGAAGATGCCCTTCTCTGTCTTGTCTTCTAATTTGTGCCTTTTAACAGAGGGAACATGAATGTAGCATATGCTTCCGAAGACCTTCAAATGTTTGGCTGAAGGCTTTTGTCCAGACCATGCCTCAATAGGTGTTTTGTTTAAAACCGCCTTAGTTGGACACCGGTTTAGAAGATAGACTGAAGTATATACTGCCTCTGCCCAGAACGTTTTAGGCATTCCTTTTTCAGCTAACATAGACCTTGCCATCTCCATGACTGTGCGGTTCTTCCTTTTGGATACCCCATTTTGTTGTGGAGTGTATGCTACTGTTAGTTGATGCTCTACACCTTCATCTTCACAGAACTTGTCAAATTCTTTTGAGTTGTATTCGGTACCTCGATCGCTTCTCAACTTCTTGATTTGATGACCACTCTGTTTCTCCACGAAGTTCTTGAATCTCTTGAATATTCTAAAGACTTCGGATTTTTCTTGGAAAAAATACACCCATGTCATCCTAGAGTAATCATCGATGAAGAGTATGAAGTACCTGTTCTTCGAAACTGAAGGCGTGCGCATTGGACCGCAAACATCGGTGTGGACAAGCTCTAGTATCTGTTTGGCTCTCCATGTCTTTTCTGTTGGAAATGGTTGCCTGTGCTGCTTCCCAACCATACATCCTTCACATACTCCTTCTTTTTCATCCAGTAGAGGCATGTCTCTCATCATCTTCTTTAGGTGTAGTAATCTCAAGGCATTGAGATTGAAGTGCCCAAATCTTCGATGCCATAGACTCGTATCACTCAGTTGAGCCACCATCGCCTTTTGTGGATATTGCCATTGAATAGGAAAATTTCTATTATTTCCCATTTTTACTTCAGCAATTTCTTGATTATTGTTCTTGTCATAAATTCGACAAGAATTTTTCTCAAAGTGCAAGGCATATCCACTTTCCATCATTTGGCCAACACTTAGTAGATTTTGTGCAAGCCGTGGCACTAGGAGAACGTTTCTAATAAAGCGCGTACCTTTCTTTGTATCTATGACAATGGTACCTTTCCCCTTTGCCTCCACCAAATCGCCATTGCCCATCTTGACTTTTGTCTTGATAGAGGTATCTAAGTCATGGAAGATGGTCTCGTTGGATGTCATGTGATTGCTGCACCCACTATCGATGTACCACTCTTCTTCTTTTGCTTCTATGGCTGAGTGACATGCGTAGAACATGTACTCCTTCTCCTTAAAATCTTCAGAATAGTTGGCCTGATAGTATCTTCTATCTCTGCAATCTTTTTCTTCATGCCCGAACCTCTTGCAATTTCTGCATTGTGGCTTTCCTCGATGGTAGCAATCTTTCTCTAAGTGATTAGTCTTCTTGCATATTTTGCATGGTGGAAAGTTCGTCTTCCTCTCCTTGTTGTTAGAATTCCCATCTTTATGTGGTTTAAAGTTTTCACCATTTCTCGAGTGATTCCTTTTAATGTTGAGCTTAGACTGGAAGGCACTTTCTAATGAACTTTCGTGTCGTCTGTTTAGCCTTTGCTCACGTGCTTCTAACGACCCCATTAATTCAGTGATGGACATTTTTGATAGATCTTTTGACTCCTCAATAGCCGAAACTACTGGATCATATTTTTCAGGGAGACTGATTAGGACCTTCTGGATTATTCTCTCGTCGGTTATGTTTTCTCCAAGAGTTCTCATTTCGTTGACTATATGTATAACCCGAGAGAAATAATCTTTTGCCATTTCAGAATCTCTCATCTTTAAATTTTCGAGCTCTCTTCTTAAACTTTGTAATTTAATAGTTCTAACTTTCTCATTTCCTTGAAATTCCTCCTTAAGAATATCCCAAGCTTCTTTTGCCGTAGTAGCACGAATTATTCTCGGGAAAATAGTATCACAAACGGATTGTTGAAGAAGATAGAGAGCTCTAGCATTTTGCTGTTTTTGTTTCTTACGTACCTCGGAAGTTGATGCGTCGTCGCTTCCTTTTTCCGGCATGATGATTCCTTCTTCAACAATATCCCAGAGATCATGTGATTCTAGGCAAGTCTTCATACAGACACTCCAATAGTCATAGCTTTCTCCATTGAACATCGGAGTTGATACCGAGAAGCTTGATGTCGTCATAATGCCCGCTTATGATCGAACCTGGCTCTGATACCACTTGTTAGAAAATAGAAGAGGTTGTTGGTTGTATGAGTAGAATAAGTGATTTTAGTGAGGTGTAATGTAGATGATGTGTTTTAGAGGAGAGCTCTTGTCTCTAGAAAAGTAGTATTGTATTGATGTTTCTTGGTTTTGCTTGGTTTGCAAATGAGTACAATGAGTCCTATTTATAGGAGCTAGAGGATCATTCTAGATCCTTATTAAATGCTATGATTCTAGAGTATTCTACATCTATGTCTAATTACTCTAGATTTTACATAAGAATTCTCTAGTAGAGAATTTTCTAGAACACTTTCTACCTTTAACTCTCTAGATCATCTCTAGCCTTTTCTACATAGAATATTCTAGATAAATGCATCACTATTTAATACTTTGGCTAATCAAACAAGCTGCCGCGAATTCTATCGATTCGTCAGTCACCCTTTTACAATATGAACTGAGGAGTGATAAAAAAGTGGCATTAATGAACTCCTGAATTCACGACTCCATATGTACATCATGCGTCCTTAATTTGTTTTAAACAATATATACGAACATACATACTACCTATTTCTTTTAACTGAAAGTATACTCGTAATATTATATATATATATATATATATATATATATATATATATATATATATATATATATATATATATATATATATATATCACACATTTTACTACTTGTACAACATTAATTAATAGGGTCACTTAGTTTTTCCCAATATATCGGACACTATTGTTTTTTCACATGGGCGGAGCCAAGACAGGGTTCGGGGGTGGGGGAGGGCCGGAGGGGCGAGGGGCGATTGTAAACTGAAAATGTTACGGAGTATAAAAAATCTAAATGAGTAAGCAGTTCGAACATAATGATTAAGATATATTAAAACATTAATTGAACACAACATTCTTTAATCTGGTCTTTGTTAAAGTTCAGTTTAATCTATTTTCTCTAATGCCAAAAACTTACTTTTTTCCGTTTTCCCGAATCTCATTCAATTTCAACAGCATCGGAAAATAATTCCTTTTGAACGAGTCAGAACTCAGAACTAGTTAAAGTTTCAATTAAATCATTTGACTATTATTTGTTTTATGTATTTGTAGAAGACTTACAAAAGTGCAACAATTGAATTTTACAGTATTTATACGGTTTACTTTGACTACGTTTTATTTATTAGAATGCTTTTACTTGGACTGTTTAATTTTTTACTTGGACAGTTTACTTGGACTACGTTTTATAAATCAGCACAATCATTAGCAAATGCAGCCAATCAAATCACCTAAAAAATAAATTTTAGCAGAATCTGCTAAATGCATGACATCATACTGGCCTGACATTTTTATCATGATAAAATAAGACAAAGTAACATATTACCCCAATTTAACAATAGATACATCAAATAGTAATTACCTTAAACATGTTTTAATGGAAACATAATTGCACAACTTAAATACCATTAAAACCTAAATCTTTCACAAATAGGATTAAACATTAATTTTCTACCAATAATACCCATAATCTAATTAATTAATTGTCCCCAGTTTCATTAGCGGCGGCGAGTGAACAACAGCCGGAATCAAGGCGGCGGCGACGGGAGTATGGTGGTGGCAGAGGTGTAGTGGCAGGTGGTGGTAGAAGTATTTTTGTCCAATCACAAATTAAAAAACCTCTATTGATGACATTTTTAAAACTACTAATCCTAGTTGCGATTTTGACAGTTTTTTGTCATATTTTAGTAATTCACTCACACTACAAGATTAATAACATCTCAAAGATGAGAATAGCGAAGTGAACTACAAAATTTTAGTTCAAAAGCCAAACGGCATATTAAAAGTATTAAAAGTATTGTTATATACGGAGTAGTACTTTTGGCATGCCTTTTAGACTGAAATTTTGTAGTTTAGTTTCACGTAATGATATTTATTTATTATTATTATTGGTGTTGGCTAGGTAGTATTGCTATTATGATTAGCGTTGTTATTACTTTTATTAGGATAAAATAATTTAATTATCACTACCGAATGTGTCTAATACTAGTAGACTATACCTCACTTTAAATACTCTGTAATTTGCTTACAAAAAGTACCTGACAAGTAGGAAAATGGTCCAATGTGGATTTAAGGAGAAAAAGTAAAGAAAATATACTTCATATGTATATGGACAATTGTTTCCAAAGGTGGAATCTCCCACCCCAGGAGCCCCCACTCCGACCCGACAGGATGGTGGGGAGGTTAGTCACGGTGACTCAGTCAGCAGAATAGCAGTAGGCCCATACATCCGTGCGCACTAGAGACTCAACCTTATTTCAGGTTCTGTGACCTCCACCTGATCGTTGCGGGGATTCGATCCTTGGTCCATTGTTCCAAATCTCCCACCACTCGATCAACTGAACTACCCGTGCGGGTTTACATGGACAAAAAGGCTAATAATCAATCAATTTCTCTCATAACAAAACGGTCACTTCTCCACCACCGCGTACACAGTAATATGCAGCGTAATATATCGAGAAGTCGGTGAAAGCTACTCCGTAATTACTTGGCATATAGAAGTACTTCGTACTACGTATCTTTTTCCTATTTTGATGCCATCATTTTATGTATTCATGTAAGGAGTATCCGAGTATATATATTTTCTTCACTCAGTGCCTTTAAGAGAGTCTCCGTTTTTTTTTTGGTATGCCATTGTTATTCCTTTTGCTTCATAAAACTAATAATCCGTATAACACTATTAATAATAAATCCGTATAACACTATTAATAATAAATTAAGAGGAATAAATTATACTCCTATCAAGAGGAATAAATTATACTCCTTTAGGAGTAGCTAACAATTGGAGTAGATATTTTAATTTTGCAGCAAATGTTTTTGAGGATATATAATCAAGCTATGCGAGTAATTAGCTGACCGTTAGAGATATTTGAACACATTTTTGCTCCTATTATGCATATTATCCAACTATTACATAACATTCTTTGAGGATTATTACTGTAAATATAATTGTTATTATTATATAAAATATTTATTGTAATACATTAAATTAATTGATTTCATTTATATAAAAATAATAAAAGTAATAATAACACTAATCATAATAGAGTAGTATCCGGCAAACACTAATAATCATAAATAAATGTCATTACACGAAAGGAAACTACAAAATTTCAGTCCCAAAACGCATGCCAAAAGTACTATTAGCTGTTATAGAATCTATAACAAATTAACAATGATACTTTTGGCATGCCTTTTGGACTAAAATTTTGTAGTTCAGTTTCGTTTAATTTTGTTTATTCTAGTTTGATTTAATATGACTCGATATTCTGATCTTTGGGATGTTGGTTATTCATTTTGATGTATGAGTGAAATACTTAAGTAAGACTGAAAAGGGGCTAAAATCACAAATAGGAGTAGTAGTTTTAAAATTGCTACAATAAGAGTGTTTTTGTGATTGGACAAAAATGCCCCTGCCACCCACATGCCACCACCTGCCACTGCCACCCCGTCACCGCCAGACATCGGCCACTGTCTGCCAATGCCCGATTTCCGACAACCATTCTCCGGCCACCGCCGCAAGTCCCGTCGGACTACCCCAGTTGCCCAAGGAAGTAGGGGACAATTAATTAGATTAAGGGTATTTAGGTTTTTATTCCTATTTGTGCAATTATGTTTTCATTTAGATTTACTTAGGGTAACTACTGTTAGGAAAAGGTACAAATATACCCTTGTAGTATGGGTGTGAGAACAACTATACATTGTTCTATTTTTGGAACAAATATACCTTTGAAGTATATGTTGAAGTGCAAAAATACCCCCACGTTAATTCTTATATATAAAGGAGCAACTTTATCCGTATTGAGTTTAATAGATAACATAAATTTCAAAAAACCCAAAAAATAAATTACAAATTTGAAATTTATAAATAAATATTTATTATTATGTTAAAATATTAATTCCTAAATTTGAAATTGCAAAATTATTATTTTTCGTTGTAAATGAAGCACTTCAAATTCAAAAATAATTTTAGTGTTGTTGTGAAATTTTGAACACATTGTAACATTTTGTGAAATAACATTCTTTGATTTTGTTTAACATTAATAAAATTAAATTCACTATTTTATAATCTTGGACTATTTGTCATCATACAAAAAATGTAATTTTGTAGTGTAAAGAATGCAGAAAATTAATATGTTTTTTACATTGCAACACATATGTTAACACTTTTTCGAAAGAATCTTAAATACTTTGTATATAGTAAATTTTGAAATAATATTTTGTACTAACAATATTAAATTGTGTTATACAAACAATAAAAGGGAGAATTGGACACAAGAACATTTTTATTTTTTTATTTTGAATTTATCAATTTTATGGTGTTTTTTTAAATTTATTTTATCAATTTAAAGTCAATAAGGGTAAAGTGATCCTTTATAAGAACATGAGAGATATTTTTGTTCATTTGGAAAAGTTCAAGGGTACATATGGACTTACACATATACTTTAGGGGTATATTTAATTTGATATGAAAAATAGAACATTGGTATATTTGTTCTCACACCCTACTACATGGGTATATTTGTACCTTTTCCCAATTACTGTCAGCCCAGTATGATGTAATGCATTTACTCGGTTTTGATTTAGAGCTCGTTTTGTAACATTGAAGTTGGCTGAATCAGCTGATTCTGCTGAAATTTATGAAGTTCTCATTGATTATGCTGATTTCTCAAAAATAGCTAATATGATCCACTACAGTATAACGTAACTTCAGCCAATATAACTAGAAAAGTAATTTCAACCTTACTTTTTCTTATTATTACACAATTCAATGTGTGAAATCAAAAATTACGTGTTTTGTGAAAAGTTGTCTAACAAACCTGTAAACCCGGAAAACAGGGTTATCAAATGAACCCCTTGACCATAATGTCATTCGTGAAACTAACCCAAACTTATCTAAATATCATATACAGAGTACAATAACTCCAAGTCTCCCATTGTGAAGATATGTATCTGTTAGCTAAATTTTATGACTTGGAAAGAGAGTTTGGCGTGTCATTTCCAATTGTGAAGATATGTATCTGTCATTTTCAAATACTACATACTACAACTTATAAGATGATTAGTTAAAGCTAAAGGTAAAAATGACGAACAGTTGAAGTGATCTTATGGCCAAACTAGAATAGCACGTAATGTATGTTTGTGTATATAGATGTGTGTGTGTTAATGTGTTCATGTCATTTCAAACAAATGTGCATGTATATATATATATATACTACGTATAATATTATACATTAAAGCTAAAACTAAGTTATCCAATTGCTTAACTAGAATTGTAATGTATGTTTGTGTGTACACGTGTGTAGGGGAACTTTCACTTTCACTTGATGCATTTTTATGTTCAAATAGTAAAATTTTGAAAGTTTGTGAAAAGTTGCACTTAATTACAAAAAGTGTGTGTCATTGTGTTCCAAAGAAAAAAAGTGCATTCTTTGCTAATTTTAAAATAGTTTTTGATATTTTCAACTCTCCAATTATCGTGTCAAGTGACACTTTTGTTACTCGATATTCAATTTTTCCAGTGTTGATCATTCGCACTTTATAGTCTTCATTCTTCAATTCTTTGATTAACTGTATTATTTCTTAGTAGGGTGCTTAGATTTCTTATTCTTATTATGGAGTATTATTAAATTATTAACAGCAATAATAATAATAATTTGTGATTTACTGTCTTATTACTTAGTATGTAGGGTGCTTAGATTTCTTATTCTTATTATGGAGTATTATTATTAACAACAATAATAATGATGATTTGTGTGCAGAAGGAAAATGGCAAATGCACGTGAAGCTGGTGATCATGAAGGATTACAACTTGACAGAGTAAGTTGCCATGTTTAGATTTTTACCTGAAATTGTTTTCTTAGTATTAGTTCTTTAATAAAGTTTGTTATTAAGATCTATTAATACTTTAATCCCATTATTTTTTCCATATTTTTTTATAGGACCCAGCCGTTGATTTGAGACAATACATACAAAGTGAGATAGGAGACCAACAAGATGGTATGTTCCTTATCTCGTTACATTTAGGATTAATATTTAATTTACGAAATAATCCGTATTATTTTGTGTTTGATAAATTTGCTCATTATCAAGTTAAGCGTGAATATATTATTAATAAGAAATAATATTTTATTCTTAATATGTGTGTTATTTAGTCTTACCAAATGATAAGAGCAATAAAAAGTAGGAAGAAGCAGTGTGATGTTGGTCCTATCTATCAAAGAAATTTGGTCAAAGTTTTGTTGTCATAGACACAATTGTATCAAATAAAGTACCCATGAAGAGGTTACCGATATGGTACATACTTTGAAAAATTTGTTATAGACAAATTTGGCACTAAATGAAGAGGAGTCTTAGAGTCCGTTTAATTGATAATATCCAAATCTATTGGTTATATTGGTGGATTGAATGATTCAACTCATTTATGAAGAATTAAAGAAAAAATTATATGGAAAAACAGTTAAAATGATCTTCTACAGTAATTTTAGCCAGTACAGTTAGAAAAATAACTTCAACCTTAGATTTTTTATTACTAGTCTTTCATCCGTGCGTTGCACGTGATAGTAAAGTAATTATAAAATTATTCAAAATTACTAATATGACATGCATGTAATTTATCTATTAAGGTCGATTGCTTTTTAAAATCACATATTCGCACTCTCATTTGTAAAAATTATACGGAGTAGCACTTTAGAAAATGACATGGTATAATCATACTTGATGCATACATGAGTACACGGGAAATTTGCAATATTCATCCCGTAACTTTTGGTCATTATCATTATTAGTCTCATAACTTTAGTCACTTGCAAATTCGGTCATCTAACTAATTAATATTTGCGATTTAAGAACTTTTCCCCTGAAAAGTACACTTTCCGACAATAGCATAGCGGTAAAGATGTCGTCGGCATCGGACTTTTCTGCCGGAAAGTGTATTTTCCGGTGGGGAAGTCCTTAAATTACAAAGATTTATTAGTTACAGGATCAAATTTGCAAGTGCTTAAAGTTACAGGACCAAAAATGATAACAATCGAAAGTTACAGGATTAAAATTGCAAATCTACCATGAGTACATCTTCATTTTTACTTTTTTTAAAACTAATAATTTGCATGACTAAAAAATCACATGAAATCAATGACAAAGTTATGTATGTAATAATTTAGATTGTACTCCGTAGTATTTTTGTATATAAGAGAAAATACAACTTCCAATAGTCTCAACAGTCACCATGCTCACAATATCAAATCATGTGAATCACGGACTGGACCCAGGAAAGTCATTTTGGGGGGGCGAAAATATTTTTGGGGTGTTTCAAAATACTTTTTGGAAGAGCAAAAATTATTTTTCGTATATATATACACTAAAAAAATGTTGGGGGGCGGTAGCCCCCCTGGGTCTCTACTACGGTCCGCCCCTGATCACGGATATTAACCTCGGTTTAAAATGTCTCAAGAGAGTATAATGAATGTGTATATGATATGTAAAATAATAGTCAATATAATCAGAAAAGTAACTTAAACCTTTTTTTTATTACACAATTCAGCTCGCAATATAAAAAATTTCATGTCTAGTGAAAAAGTTGGTAAGACCTTTTCAAGGAACATAGTGGTACTAAAAGCATGAGCTTGGAACAACATGAGAGTAATATAGATTATAGTTGATTTAGAATATTTTTAATTGGGCTAAAATTTGTCATTTGATCTTGTTTTGTCTGATCTAGTTTTATCTGATTTGATATGATCGATTCGGTCTATTTGAGTCTAGTCTGGTCTAAAAGTATCTCAAGTTGACACTTTTAATCCTTCTACTATGATTTTATCATAAGTGGGCTAAAATGTCAATGTGATAATAACAATTGAATCGAAAAACGTGACACTTTTATATAAGTCGAAAGAGCAAATTTAATATGGAAAATTTCAAAGAGGTGCACCAAAATTGTCTCTCGCTCGATAGTCGAACAACTAAAAATTGAGTAATTTAAATTTGAGTATAAAAAATGTCAATGATATTATAGTCGAGAGACAAAAAGTGATAAAAAACCATGTTTTAATTAGTTGGAAATATTTACATTTAATATGATTTGGACTGTTTCAGATTCGTTTGGTAATTAAACTTATGGTGTATGTATATTAAGAAAATCCTCTTCAAATATGGAAACGCAGCAAATATGACTGCATCAAAGCTATGGCACAGTTTGTACTTACTAACTACGCATATCTAGCCCCCATTTAGATCCACTTGTATCCAATATTACTGTACTATATACTCTTCCCGTCCTCCGTCTCAATATAAAATGTCTTGTTTGATATTTATGCTAAAATAAACTAGTCTATAAATAGATCGGGAATCGAACAAATATGAATCGATTGACTAGATGAACAAGGACACAAGAAATATATATATCAATAGCTGAAGTATTTCGAATAATGAAAATTGCTTGAATATAGTATGATGATATATTGCTTTGGATTAATTGTGTGTTTTACAATGCTTTGTGCTTCCATATTATTCTAAGAAGATGTGCATGACTAGGTTCTAATTCCCCACAAAAAAGGTGGCACCTCCTACGGAATAGCCTTCTCCTCAAGCCATTATCTCCTCCCATCTTTATCTCTAATTTTGAATTGTCTATCCACGTATCAAGCCACACACATGGTCTCTTCAATCATTGGGCCAAACTCTTAGCCGTTAGGATTCTTTAGCCCATACGAAATAATTATTTCATGGGCCCAACAACCATTTACTAGGAAAATCGTAGGCCCAACAATTGCCCCCTTTCGAGAAGTTGAGACGTATTAGCGCACATGTCGTCCCGTTGAGCATCAACTTTTCGAAATCTCGAAAGCACATATATATACTTGTCATCCTTAATTATTACACATATCAACTCGTCATCTGTCTGTCGAGTCATGCTGTCAACCTGCCATTCGTATAACAAGACGCTTTTGTCAACTCGTCATTCTTCTGACGACATGTTTCCTTAAACTCATCACTCGTCTGATGAGATGACATTGTTAATTTCCATGCAAGTAGTTTCTGACCTAATCCGTCTCTTTGACTAAAGCGATGAAGAATGAAAGCTGATCACCTATCATCTTCCTCCCAATTTGTGCTAATGATAATAACTAGGCAATGCTGACGAGTTGAAACTTCGTCCAGGTTGATGTCGACACTTTAGTTGGCCAAGGGAACTTCATCCATTGATAGAGATGACAAGTCGGCTTGCATGAACGTAATCGAAATCCTACAAAAACCTTGAATATTGTTTCGTTTATGATCTTAGTAGTATCGTCGACATGAATATTTATGATTAATGTCAATGTCGTTCGTATTGCCTCCTTATGTTTTGGAGCTAGTGTCGTCATGCTCTTGGAGCATATGCTTCTATTGTGTATTTTTGTGGTTTTGGCCAAAACACTGCGGAGAATCAGCGGTGTTTATACTCATGTTTAGCGTACATGAAAACCTCACTTCTTCCCCTAAGATCCTGTAAGCCCCATGTCAATTTTGTTTTGACGTTTTTGTAAGGCTTTGTTTGATGTATGACAGCTGGATTCTGTCATCGTAAGTTGTTGATTGTTCCTGCGTAAAAAGAATTTGCTAACATCGGCCGTTGGCTTAAAGCCAATAGCCCTCCGGTGCTTAAGTTAGATATCATTTATAGGTAAAGGAAAGTAATAAATTAAGAACACGTATATGAAACTAGATAAATATCTATCGTCCGAACCTGTCTGTAATCAGACGATCATGTCATCAGGTTTATCATCGGACGACATGCCCCCCCCCCCCCCCCCCCCCGTTTGACGATTTTAGTCATGTCGTCTGGTTTATCTCGTCACAGGAGTGACAACAATATGTAAAAGAAAATATTAAACTAACAATGAAACAACTTTAAGGGTACCGTATTGCAGCTTTCAGAACCCGTCTAGCATCGAACGACATGCCCCCCGTCCAACGACTTCGATCATGTCGTCTGATCTATCTCGTGACGACTTGTTCCCCAGGTCTCGAATATGGGTCTCTATGCTTGTAATCATGCCTCCTGGGAGATTCTAATTTCCCATACCCCCCTTCGTGCTCAATTTGTCTTCGACGGGATCATAAGTCTTCTTCTAGACGGATGAAAGCCAACGTCTTTTCTTGGACATCTTCAAAGGACCGACAAGGGTATTTCGTTAGTTCGTAGTACAGCTCTGAATCTTCATACAAACCTCTTATGAATGCCTCGACGGCTATTGCTATGTCACATCTAGGAATTGACACCTTCTCTTTATTGAATTGGTGTAGATAGTCCCTCAAAGACTCGCTCCGCTTTTGGACTATCCGATAGAGGTCACTCGTCTGTTTTTCTAGAACCCAACTACTCGCAAATTGCTGATTGAACAGGTTGACTAACTCCACAAACGAGTTGATGCCTTCATTCGGCAGATTGACGAACTACGTCAATGCTGGTCCTGTCAATGTCGTCCCAAATGCCCCGCACATACAAGCTTCTCGTTGGCTTGGACCGAGATGGCAAGCATCTACTGCGTAACATGTCTGGGAAGCAATTTCCATCGACAGTGGTATTCCGGGTATTCCACTGATCCTTTCCCGCATCTCTCTCAGCTCCTCCATGATGATGACCATAGGGTCTACTGGACCTGTCTGCATCTGTCTCACCGTCGGGACTGGTGGCATCATCACCCGGATCACATCACGCCTGGTTGGTGAGGGTATGATGACTTCAGGCTCTTGTTGTCTCTGGTTGTTGATGTCGACATGTAGAGGGATGTCGACATACCAAGGGATTTCGACACGGTCTGAAACTCGTCGTCTCTGAGGTTCTGGAAATAGACTGTGAAACATGTTCCTTCTGCTATTTTGGATAGGAACAAATCGGTTTGAAGGCCCCGGATCTCCAGATGTGTCGGCTCCTAAATGAGGGATAAAAGGCTCCGTGGGGGCCGAAGTGACGGTCGAAATCGGCATTATTGGTTGGTTGAATGCAAACCCGACGTCACCGGCCTAGAACGCAGTGAATCCTGGAAAAAGCACATGGTGACCGTGGATTGATGATCGCCGGTCGGTGACAGCCCCAACGTGAGAGATAGTGAGTCCGTCGTATTGGTGAGTGATTCGGTTGAGACTGGAGTGGGGTCCAATTCCAGCCTTGTTGATGCTGTCATGGTGTAACCTCTTCGGCTAAACCTTGACTTGGAAACTATGGATGCCACCGATTGCACTTGAGAGCGCAACACGTCATTTTCTCGTTGGATAAAAGCAATCCGCTGCGCCATTTCATGTAGGATTTCTTTGTTAGCGGTTTAAAGTTGCTTGTGAAATTCTACTAGCAAGGGATTTGTGCTTCTGGCCATGATCGATTCTTCTTTGCACGAATTTCCCATAGACGGTGCCAAATTGTTTATGCTAAAATAAACTAGTCTAAAAATAGAACATGAATCGAACAAATATGAATCGATAACTAGATGAACAAGGACACAAGATATATATATATATATATCAATAGCTGAAGTATTTCGAATAATGAAAATTACTTGAATATAGTATGATGATCTATTGCTTTGGATTAATCGTGTGTTTTATAACGCTTCCTGCTTCCATATTTATTCTAAGAAGATGTGCATGACTAGGTTCTAACTCCCCGCCAAAAAAGGTGGCACCTCCTACTAAATAGGCTTCTCCTCAAGCCATTATCTCCTCCCATCTTTATCTCTAATTTTGAATTGTCTATCCATTTATCAAGCCACACACATGGTCTCTTCAATCATTGGGCCAGACTCTTTGCCGCTAGGATTCTTTAGCCCATATGAAATAATTATTTCATGGGCCCAACACCCATTTACTAGGAAAATCATAGGCCCAACATTTGACTCTCAAACAATTTAGGAAAATGACATCGGTTGACACTGTTTGAATACTGTTTGACATTATTTGAATGTTTTTGTCATTGTTTTGCACTGTTTTGTTTATAAAATATAAGGGGATAACAAGATTAAAACATTGATTTCTAACATGTGATGAACATTATTAACTTTTAACTAGATTAAAACATTGATTTTTATTATATTCAAATAAACATCGATATGTTTAAGGAACAGAGCGGAAAAAAAGTGAGATGTTTATTTAGGAACAGAGGGAGTAGTTTTTAATCCTAAATTAATGGTGTTCACACGTGCATGTATGGTACATGCGTGTCACCCCATTATATTCAATTAGACATCGATATGTTTAATTTTGTTAGTCACGTGAGTCACATGTTTGAAATCAATGTTTTAGTCAGCGTATATGTATTTAAATTTCCCATATTACGGAGTACACAATATAATTTAACACACATAACCATGATTGCAAAAGTTAAAAATTATTGTAAAATTAAGAACACCCAATAAAGAATATGGAGCAATTTGAAAAGGTTCTTGGATGCATGAAATTATTTGATCTCTACTACACTAATTTTATATACTTGTATGTAAATTTAATTTTTATATTCAGATCATTGGTTGGGCTTTTGCTACTGCGCATGCAATCGAAGCCCTGCACAACTTCAAAAATCCGAAGAAACTACAATCGCTTTCACCACAGGATTTGGTGAACAATGTGCCAAGAGATCGTAAAGTAGAGTCTCTTTCATCTCTAAAGAAGGTTGCGAAGTGGCTTACCGACCGAAAAGGGAAAAGAGGCGGCATCGTTTCAAGTAGACATGTTCCATATAATCCTCGCCAAAAGCATTCCAACATTAATAGGGACAAGGTAAGATAAATGTTACATATTCTTGTGTGTGTTATAGGCACATCTAAAATATACAGTAGTGTTATATAGAATGTTCGTATGTCTGTAATCGAGGTGTGAGCGAGTCACGCGTAATGAGAATCATGACAGACGCATTTTTACCCAAATCACAAACTAATTCCATGCTAGGTCCATATTCATTGATTAACATTAGTATTGAATACTAATTAATTTGAAGTGTTTTTTTTTAAGTAAGGCTATAAAATAATTATTTACAAAATTTGGATCGAGTTAATTTTTTTTACTAAAATACTCCTCAAACAAATCATGATTAGATAAAATCACAAGTGAAATGGCGACTTTCAAAACGCCTACCGATTTGGCAACTTAGCAATACGCAAATGCAAAAAGCTAACGGATTCCAGAAAAAAACTAAGTTATAAAGAATTAATATTCTTGGTTTTGCTACTGAGATGCTTCAAGAATAAACTTAGTTATAAAAACTTAGCAACACTCCCCAACATTAATATAGAGATATATTAAGAGAAGAATTAATATTCAAGGAGAAAAGTTATGAAAATAACTCATAACTTTAATAATCACCAAGCTTCAAGAGCAAAACTAAGAAATAGAAGTTTAGCTCCTCATTTGGAGACTAAACGTTTACCAAGAAATAGAAGTTTAACTCCTCAAACTAGACTTCCATACTTATTAAATACACATAGACCAACATTTACCACAACAGATCAGATCAGTTTAGATCAGACCAGATCATACTAGACCAACATATTTTTGTACTAGTAGGTTTTACCGTAATCTTTTATTCATCTTGTAGCTTTTCAAAGTTGAGGTGGATGACTTTATTGTGAATGATACGGTGGATGAAGAGTTTGTAAAAACACTTCTAGATCAAAGTACTCCTGTGATTGGTATATGTGATTTTCCACCAGAGTTTCTTCAAATTAAAAAGGTATTGATTTATTATTATTTTTGTTATTATTATATTAGTGTTTTTTTATCATTGTTAACATTAATATTAGTATGCTATTAATTATTTTTAAGTAATTAATTTTGTTGTTAGATTGCTATGCATAGAGTATGTGATTTTGTAACTAAGATACTCAGTATTTCGTAACTTTGTAATGATGTATTATATTTGCTGTCATATGAGAAGGATGAACTCTATCAAGGACCAATGAACCAGTCATCCTCTTCATCATCGTCCCGCAAACAAAGAAAAGAGGAATCTCCACCAGATCACGCTATTTTAATTGTCGGTTATGGGATCGACAAGAGGGGCAGAAAGTATTTCATGGTAAGAAATTCGCATGGACTTAAATGGGCGAATCAAGGGTATGCAAAATTCGCAGCAAACAAGAATATATTTAAGACAGTAGCATACCCAGTAATGTATTAGAAGAAACTCTTAGAATTGTTTGGATTTTCATGTGTATGAATTATCTACTTCAGCATTTTATGTTTAAAATCGAGATTAATGTGATGCTTCATACTCTTAACTTTTCTATGTATTCATGCATGTTTTATTTATGCATACCTGGGTTGATCGATTAACAATCAATTTTAGCTCCTAATTTTTCTTCATCGTATCATTCGTATGCATAGTCGCATAGAGGCAGCTAGCTAGCAGGTAGTTTTATGAAAGAATGGCATTGATGTTACTTCCCATCTTTTGTGTAACATAAATATGACTATTTTTAAAAAAGACAGAAAAGTGACTTTTTTTTACTCTCTATGCCTTCTTCCGCTTTAAACTCTCGCTGCTCATTCTTCCCCTTTCAAGTTTCAACTATTCGACCCAGTCATTGCACTCTCTCTGCCATCTTCATCTTTGAACCACCACCACTGTCTGAGCTCCTCCATGAGTTGTAGCCACCATCTCTCATCGCAATCGGACGTCGTTGCTGGTAGCATCTTGCACCTCGCCCTGACCTTCATCTAGCTTCTCTGTTTTCGTAGCTAGTCGCGCCTCCGGTGTAGGATGACTCTGATCAGAGGCTGCTGGTTCCAGATCCATCTTTCTTAAAGGATGACGTCTTCAATTTGGGCTGCCGGTGCCGGATCCGCCATACTCCATGGACAATGGCTCTGATTTTGGGTTCGATTTGGGGGCCGCCGCTGCTATTGGGTTCTGATTTGGGGCCGCCGCTGCTATTGGGTTCTGATTTGGGGCCGCCGCTGCTGTTGGGTTCTGATTTGAGATCGTTGTTGCTGGCGGTGGTGTTATGGCTAAGGTTTTTGTGTGAACTGGCCGGAGAAGGACTTGGGGGGGAGGACAGGGGGTGGGGCAGGGAAGCAGGGGAGGGTGTGGGGACTGGGGAGTTGGAATGGGGGCTTGATGTTGAGGCTAAGGGGGGCGGCTGGTGGTGGTGACTGGCGGTGATGATTGGTGATGGTTGAGTCACTATGACGCTGGCGGCATGGATGGGAGGGGAAGGGACAGTATGGTTTGGCCGTGTGGATGATATGGCGATGACGGTGGGGGTGTCACTATCACGGTGTCACTGTGGCCGGCGACGATGGCAATTATGACCGATGACGATGACATGGTAGATGGCGGCAATAGTGACATGGTGGCAGTGACACTCCAAAGTGACATAAAAGTTGGACTCTAACATGTTTTTTTGGGTGTCACTTTATGTTAGTCACAGTTTTATCCAAATATAAATGTGGTCACTTTTTTGGAACTTGCTTTAATTTAGTAATATTAAGGGAAAAACTCATAAATTTATCAGGGGTTGTCAAAAATAAAAGGGGAAAATAATATTAAATCAAATTAAGGGAGAATCAAACATCCATTGCAAACATATGAGACTAGATGTACATCTAGAGAAAAATAATAACTTATTTAAAAATAATTTTATCATGATGGTAGGTAAAATAAAATTATTTTAAATATAAATATATAATAGAGTTTATATATTGTAACTTTGATTATAATGGTAGTTTGTAAGGAAAAGGATAATACCGGTCGGCTAGCAGTCCTTGGACGCTTCATGTCCAAGTCCGCGGAGAAGTCCCTACCCTTCTTCGAGGTCCTAAAAAGCATAACAGTTTCGTTTGGAATGATGAGTGTCAGCAAGCCTTTGAAGACTTGAAGAAGTACCTCCTCTCTGAGCCTTTACTCAGCAAACCGAAGAGGGGGGAGACGCTGGTCCTTTATCTCGGAGTCTCCCAAGGCGCAATCAGTTCCGTGCTGGTTCATGAGGAGGAAGGCGTTCAACATCCCGTCTACTATGTAAGCAAGACCCTCCAGAATGCTGAGCTCCGGTACACCCCGCTCGAGAAGACAATATATGCCGCCTACATCACTGCCAAGAAGTTGACACACTACTTCCAGGCACACCCGATCTGAATCCTATCGGACCAACCTTTGGGCGCCGCTCTGAGGGCCTCCCGGCACAACCCGGATGGTGAAGTGGTCAATGCTCCTCAACCAGTATGAGGTTGACTTCTAGCCTCAGACATCCATCAAAGGCCAGACTCTGGCTGATTTCATCGTGGAGTGCACAGCCCGAGAGGTGACGGAGAAGCAACAGGAGAGCAACGAGCAGTGGTGGACCCTAGCGACTGACGGGTCGGCCGGAGCAAAGGGATGCGGGGGTGGAATCATCCTCATCTCACCTGAGGGATTCCGGGCCTACTATGCCTACCGCTATCTTTTCAAATTCTCCAACAATGAAGTGGAGTATGAGGTTGTGACACTCCTATGTTTAATAAAAAGAATTTGTTATAAACTAGCATGTGACACCTGCTAATTGTATGGTAAATATTTTATTAGCTTATGCTTCGGGAAAAAGCATCTTTTAAGGAGGGTAGGTTGTGACACTCCGAATTTTTTTAAATAAAACAAGTCATTATTATTAGTCAAATAAAATGTCACGAAAGGGACATTTTATTAATTAAGTGATTCAGATAAAATTTTAACGTCAATGACATTTTTAATCAGATAAAAATGTTTCAATAATAAAAGTGACATTTTTATTATGTTGACCGGATCAGACCTTGACTTAAATAACAAAATTATACTTTTATACAGATGACATGAATAATGAAAGTGACATTTTAGTTCAAAGGTACGAACTAATAATATATGTACAAGAATGTATTAAATACTACCACACAAAAATAACCATGATAAAAGACTTGACCTTTCAAATATAATATACATATACTTATATATACGCATAATAATAATAATAGTAATAATAATACTCCACATGACCATACATAACTGATAACTCCTCTCACTTGTATGAGACCCATTATGAGCTAGTCTCTTTTATGAAGTGTAAATTAACCCACATATGTATAATATAAGGAGTTGAAGTGAAGGATAGGGTTCTTCCAAACTATTCATCTTATCAGCTCGTACAAGGAGTAGTGATACATGCATTTTACAATGCATACCCACGAGAGTACGAGACCAAGCTATTAGCTATATACGAAGTACGAAGTATATAAGTACTCACCGTCGTCGCCGGCAAATTTGCATTTATAAATATTTACGTGTAAAAATCGGTATAAACGAGAGAGGAGGGTTCATAGAGGTTTAAGAATACTTCTCAATAAATTCCAGACCGATTCGTAATCACAGGAGCTTCTTAGGCGTCGCCAGAGCTGCAAGCCTTGGAAATTGGTCTTCAGAAAAGACACGGTTTGGCCGTAGTTAGGGGTGGCAGAGCTTCTCCTCGATGTCAGGATCATTTTGCAACTTTAATCGTCAAAATCCGCTACCTGTAAGTCAAGTTATAGCTCGTCGAAGTTTTCTAATTTCCGACGAAGTCGCCAGAATCACGACCTGGAGAAGATGACCCAGTTGCTTGGGTCAAAACTTTGGGGTCGGGTCAGTTTAATGGGCCAGTTCGGCCCAGTTTCGATAAAAATTAAAAAAAATAGTAAATCAAATAAATAAAATTTGGAAAAATATAAATTAAATACCTAGTAAAAATATACATATTTGGACCAACCAGAATTGAAAGATAATATTTTTAGCTATTTTTAATTGATTTAATTGTAATTGGGTCAAGTTGTACACATTTAACAAAATATTAACTAAATAACGAAAATAATTATGAAATAAATATTGGAGTAAACTAGACTAAATATATGAACAACTAGGACATTTGGGACCATTTATAATTAATAAAATATATGATTAGTATATTTAATTGTAATTAAAGTAGTTAATAGATATATGAAATTAAATGAATAAATAAGAGAAATAATTATAAAATAAATATATGGACAACCTAAGTCAAATATAGATCCAAAATATGGTTATGGACGGTTATTAATTTATATAGTTGATTCTTAAACTATTTAATTTAATTAGGCCATATAAAACTAGTTAAGTAATTAGATAAGGAGATTTTGATATTAATGGTGAAATAAATAAATCAATGAGATTGAAAATAATATTCTGGACTAAAAATGATGTTTGTAATAAAATAAGGAAAAGAAAATAAAGTTGGGTTAGCTAGTATAAATGAATGACTATATTTGGACTTAATAAAAAAATTATTGAATTAGTGGACTAATTAAATTAGTTTGATTAAATGAATAATTATTATTCTTGATTATTATTGATTCAAATTTCATATAATTAGTTGATTATTATAAATAAATTAATTAAGTAATGGGTACTTAATAATTTAGTTAATTGACCTTATTGGACTAGTTTTACTAAATCAATTAGTTTAATGGATAAATTAGTTAAATTATGGACTTGGTAATATTGTTGGAATTTTTAGTAAAAATAGAAAATTAAAACGAAATTAGAATTTAGTTATTGGCCTTAATTGAATTGGATTAATATATTTAGCTATATTGATATAATTAAACTTATTTAGTTGATGAAGTTAGTTCAATTAAATTAGTTAATAAAATAAATAAATTTGGAGGGTGGGATTAGTTAATGTAATTAGGTTAGTTAGTATAAATAATCTAGTGAGCTAATTAAAGTTGTTATTGAGATTAGATTATCATTAATGATTATTATTTCGAATTATTTCTTACGCTAAATTATTATTAAAAGATTTATTAAATAAACTATATAAGTTATGTAAACTGAATTTCAGACTAAAATTAAATGTTTAATTCGAAATAATAAAATTATTATGTAATTAAGTTAATTAGACTAGTAAATTAATCAATCAAATAAATTAAAGTAAATTATGGAGGGGATTAGTATGATCAAATAATATAATAAGGTGGACTGAAAATTAACATTTTAAATAAGGTTTATGAATATAACCTAATAGTTATATTTAAAGAAGGAATTATAAAATTATATAATTAAAGATGGGCGGGATAGATAGGAAATAACAAAAATAATAGAATAGTTATTGATTTAGAATTTTGATATATATTAGAAGGAGAATTCAAGTGAAGACCAAGTTAGAGATTTTATTAAAGGGATTATCGCAATTTAAGGTAAGTTTATCAGCCAATCCAAAATTGTTTCCTCGTATTATATGCTTATTATGAATTATGTGATTAAGGGTGAATTTTGAATTATGTGTATGTAATTTTGAATAGATATTAGATCTATGGTATTTGAGAAGTGCAAACTAAGTACTTTGGGTATTAAATATTTTTAAATACTTTTGAGACTATTTAGAGGGATTGAGAAATATTTTTGGAAGTATATCTAAAGTCAAGATAAAATTTACGTTTTCATACGAGGTGAGCACCCGGGAGAAATCCGTGGTGTCGGTTTTTCACATCCGGATAAATGTGGAGGGTGATTAGGGCTGCTACTACTAAGAAGTACAATTTGAGTTTGAAGTGACATTTGGATCTATGATCCCTTTTAAGAAGTTGTAGTAGTAGTAGTCCCTAATCATCAAGAATTTTAAAGGTGGGGTAGTTGGTAGACTAAGTCCCGGCTACTCGTTACGACTTACTACTCGGAGGGCTTGGAATCCCTTTTTGGGGGTGTGCACACTTAAGGTAGTCGTTTCGTTTCCATTAGCAGTTGTGGTACCGGCAAAAGAACCGGGGTGGCCATACATAATAACGTAACCACCGGACTCAACTAGAATGTTGAGCACCGTCCTTCTAAATTACCAGGAAGATAGAAAAGAAGTGAATTTTGAGAAATTCTAAGAGAAAAGTTACTATAGTATTTTCGAAGAAAAGTTGAGGACTTTAGTAAAGAAGTGATTTTGAGAAAAAAAAAATCAAAGAGAAAAGAGTTTTGGTGGAGTGTGTTATTTTTATAGTATTATATGAAAAACTATTTTTCGCCAATCCTGATTATTTTACGGGGTTGGGTAGTACTTACTTAGCTCTAAAGCTAATTTTTGTTATTTTCCTGGTTCCTCTCTCCTCCCTTAATTTTTAACAGGTGATGAGTTGGGTGCTTATGTGGATTGATGGATTGCTCGAGCCCGAGAGCGAATTAGAAAATACCTTAGTTGAACTTAGTCTTAAATAAACATTTATTTTATGTTGCTTTCACTTTATTTGTTTCTAAGTTGCTTGTGCATCCGGTCGTGTTTGGTCGGGTGTGGCGGTAACACCCATTTCCCATTATTGTTATTTCCGCTGCAAAACTCTATTTATTTTGAATGAATAAATCAAGGTTGCTATCAATATATTATTATTTCAAGTATTATTTTGGGCGGGAAATTTGGGGATGTTAGAGAGGCCCTACTGTCCGGGCTACGACTGGCAGCCGCCATGGGAGCAGAATGGATAACGGTGAAATGTGAATCCCGGCTGGTCGTTTCCAAGGTGAAAGGTGAGTTCGAAGTGAAAGAAGAAAGAATGATGAAGTACTGAGATGATGTTCGGGAGTTGCTCGAGTTGTTTAAACAAACAGAGTTGGTCTGCGTCTCGAGGAATCAAAACTCGGACGCTGACCTCCTCTCGAAGCTATCTCAGGGGCTGCCTGAACATATATCGAGAATCGCATGCATTGAGGAGATGACGACCTCGAGCATAGCAACCTCACCGTCCATCGAGAACCTTCCCCTGCAACCGGTCGCCTGGTGCTGGGTGAATGACCTCCTGCGCTACATAGCCGATGGGACGCTCCCCGATAAAGAAGAGGAGGCAAGGCTAGTCCGGCAACGAGCTCCGGGCTACGTCGTGTTGGACGGGAAACTGTACAAGATGTCCTACAATGGGACCCTACTAAAGTGCTTGCGCCCACACGAGGCGGACATGATCATCTCTGAACTCCACGGGGGAGTGTGCTCCACACACCAGGGAGCATGCACGATAGCTAGGAAGGTCGTCCTCCAAGGGTACTTTTGGCCGACAATGATGAAGGAATGCGCCAACTATGCAAGAAAATGTGAGACATGTCAGAAGTTCCAGAAGAGCCCCGGTCGGCCAGCAACGATGTACACACCGATCAGCACCGCCCTTCCATTCACAAGATGGGGCGTTGACCTGGTCGGTCCCTTGCCAATCGGGTCGAGAAACCAAAAGTTCGTCATCGTCGTAGTGGACTACTTTATGAGGTGGGTTGAGGCCGAGCCGCTTGCCAGCATCACACATCTCCAATGTAAGAAGTTCATATGGAAGAATTGCTTTTGCCGATTTGGGGTTCCCCTCCAAATAATCTCCGACAACGGAAGGCAGTTTGACTGTGAAGCCTTCTGGCAGTTCTGCGCAGAGTGGAGCGTAGAATCCAGCCGGGTTGTGGTCTGCTACCCTCAGGCAAATGGACATGTGGAGAACACCAACCGGACGATCGTCGATGGATTGCAAAAGAAGTTGGAGGCCCTTGAGACTGCTTGGGTGGAAGAGTTGAACAATATACTCTGGACCTTCAGAACAACCTCAAGGAAGGCAACCGGAGAGACCCCCTTCGCCTTGTGTTATGGCTTCGAGGCAAGGGCACCGTTCGAGGCCGTAGTCCCTAGCCGACGAGTGGAGGAGTTCGAACCAGCCAGCAATGAGGAGAGGCTCCAAGCCGAGCTCCACCTCATTGAGGAGAGAAGAGATCGTGCCTTCATCAAAGCAGAAAACTATCGATGACAAGTCAAGGCATACCAGGACAACCAAGCCCGGCCTCAGAATTTTGACGTTGGTGATTACGTCTTGAGGCGTAGGAAGGCCAGCAAGTCGACAGAGGGAAGTAAGCTTTCCATCAAGTGGGAAGGCCCTTACGTGGTTGACATCGTGATCAGCTCTGGAACATACAAGTTGAAGACAACAACAAGACGGCTAGTAGATCGCGTCTGGAATGCCGAGCACCTGATGAAGTTTTACCAGTAGAGAATCGAAGTTTCACTTTTCTTTGTAAACTCCTGTGCTCCGAGCACGGAATTACAATTTGTAATTCTTCATGTGGTTCGCCCACATCATGAATTCAATATACTTTGCTAGCGATATTTTGTCTTCAAAAAAGTCCGACCTCACTTAGCAATAAAGGGTGGCGGAAAAAAAAAGAAAAAAAAAAGAAAAAAAGGTACTATGCCCCCCCTCGATGTTTGGCCAACCTCGTCTAGGTTCTTGAACTGAAAATAACCAAGCGATTTTTGAGAATTCGAGCAATTTTCTAAAGTAAAGAGCTAGCCGTGACAGTCGAGGCGACAATAGGGGCGACCTCCGGGTCAAGGGTGCTCAGAATGCCAACCTCCGTGTCCTTTTGAGTGCTCGCCGCCTAACATCGCTGGCCAAGCAACTCGCACTCTCGTCATCCCCGAGTTGGTGGTGTGAGTCCGTTCTGGTGGATCGTGCAGGGTCCGCCCCTGTTGTTTGGCTATCCCAGCGGGAGTAACCAGATTATTTCCCAAGTCCGGGCATACTGGACGGGTTAAAGAAACATTAGGACTGACCCCCGGGTCATGAAAGTTCAAGGTGCCGACCTAAGTGTCGCCCTCAAACTTTCAATGTCCAACCTTGCTATCCGAACAAGTCGCATATTTGTTGGTTCCATATCAACAGCGAACAGATCACTTTTATCCAACCGGGAGGGGCACGGATAGGTTCGGCCATGCCATCCTAACCTCCCCCTAGGAGGTTAGAGAAGCCGGAACCCCGAATAAATTGCTAAGTATTCGTAATGCAAAGTATAGAAAAGGAGACATATGGATTCAAAATTATTTCAGTCGCATGTTACATCAGTCAACTTATTGCTACAGAAAAAAAATGTAAAAGAGTCATGCCCAAGTGTTCCCATAGCCATCAAGTACAATGATCCGGGTTTGGGAGTTACTAGAAACCTCAAGAAATTCTATCAGAATCCACTCTGGTGTTGTCCTCGCTAGATGGTCATCCTCCTCTGGACAGATGGTCGCTAAGTTGAAAGGGGTTACCTCTTTCTCATGACATTTCTTCAAGGACATGTGAAAACGTGGTCGAGGCCTGAAACTCTGCAGATGCCCTGCCGCCTGGCCGCCCTGCTACCTAGCCGCCCCGCCGCCCTACCGCCCCGCCGCTGGCTGCCCTGCCGCCGGCCGCCTGCCACCACGACCTTAGCCTTGTCAGAATCGTAAAGGAGCTTTCCCTATAAACAATGAGAAGTCCAAGATGCTCCCCAATCTTGAAGCAAACCTGCAAACACAAAAAAAAGAAAAGAAGATGGCGGGCTCCACCTTGCTGTCCAGAGGAAGAAGAGCACAGGGGCAACCGCCAGAAAACGCGGAACCCTAGGGTGTAGAGACTCCAGCCTAGCCACCCAGCCGCCTGGCCGCCTGGCCGCCTAGCTGCCCGGCCGCCCAGCCATCCGGCGGCCCGGCTGCCTGGTCATCCGGTCGCCCAGTCGACGGCTTCCAAGAAGGGGACGATGCCATCAAACCCGGACGGAATCAACCTGAGACGACTGATACCTACCTCAGATGCTCAATACCGGCCTAGAATCCATGGGGGGGGGGCTGCCTGGAGGTGGGTCGCCCAGGGATGTGCTGAGTTCATCTGCCAGCCTGTAATTGTGCCCGGTCGCACCTTGCTGAATTCATCTGCCAGACTGGTTGAGCGTCGGGTCATACCCTACTGCTAGCACTTATCCATCCTCAATACCGATCGGGAATCCATCCTCGATGAAGGTGTCAAGTCTGTCGCTAGCCAATGGTTTCTGCCGCCAACAGTACTTGATGGTCAATTGGGCTCGTCTGCCGCCAAGAGTGTCTGGCATCGAGCTGGGAGATGGATGCCAGCCAAGGAGTCCAAATCGGCCTGTAATTTCCGACTAAGGGCCCCTTCGACCTGGGCATTCCCATTGCCTCGCACCTGCGTGGGGGCGACAGCTTGGGGGAGCGCCGTCGAGTTCCACCACCTGGCCGACGACGGAACACATGGCCGCCGACCTGCGAAGGAAATCCGTCCAAATCCAGAGTCGGTTGGTCAACCCTGCTGAGTGCGGCACTGAGGCTACGCGAGGAAGACGCACGCAGTTTCAAGGAGAGAGAGAAAAAAGAAAAGGAAAGGAAAGAAAACAATGAAAAGAAAAGGAAAGAAAAGAAAAGAAAAGGAAAGGAAAAAAGATTTTTTTGGAAGCCGATTTATATTCTGAAGTCCGGATTAAAGCCGATTGCTGGAATACTAGGATGATGAAGGAATTAATTTGGAAATCTCCATAAAATTGTGGGATTGACAAAATCCACAATTATGGCTCCTTTGTACGTGAATATTTTCTAAAATTGGCAGCTAATTTGAACTACTCCCTCTTAGCCGAGTCTACTACTCGACTAAGGGAGTGGGGGACTCGTGATGGGGTTATGGGATTAGGCCCAGAGCTTAATCGACCCAAGCCCCGAACGTGGACCAGTAGGCCCAAGCCTGACGATCCAGAGCTCGAGCCGGCCCAACCATCAAGGAGCGGAAGTCTAAGACGTACGGCCTACCTTCCAGACCGGCCAGCAGCCCGCCTCCTGCCCAGCTGGGAGCCTGCGTTGCAGCCCGGCCAGCAGCCTGTCCTCCGGCCCAGCGGGAAGCCTGCCTACCGGCCCAACCGGAAACCTGCCTTTCAGCCTAGCGAGGAGCATGTCTTCCAGCCCAGCGGGAAGCCTGCCTTCCAGCCCAACAGATAGCCTGCCTTCCAGCCCGGCCAGCGGCCTGTCCTCTAGCCCAGCGGGGAGCCTGCCTACCGGCCCAACCGGAAGCCTGCCACCCGAGGAGCTCAAGCGTTCAGCCTGCTAGCTAGGCCGACCTGCCAGCTAGCCAGGAAGAGTAACAACCAACAATCAATGCGCGACTTAATTATGTATTTAATTCCGTATTAATATTGTAATTAATTTAGTCATTATTATGTATTTATGTTCGACAGTTACCATTTGTAATCGCCTATAAAAGGCAATTCGAATTTCTAATACAAATATGCTATTTCTGGCAACTAAATCTCCTAGCTACTTTCCATTCTCGTTCTTTCTTTCCTAATTCTTGCTTGAGTGTCATACGTAGCTTTCCTAAAAGCCTACAAGCGTCCTATTTTGGACCAACAAGTTAAATCATCATGGTTTGACCATTTTTTATTTATTTTGGATGACATTTACTCTATTTTTAGTTGTTGGCATGTAAATTGCAATTCACAAATGTTAAGCACAAATATTAAAAGATTGTTTCGTATTTGAGCTCAAGTTCGAACCCGAACTTGTAACTTTTGAGTTGACGAACCAATAATTGTCGAGCTGAATCGAGCCATGTCAATATTTGCGAGTCGAGCTCAAGCCCGAACTTTTTAAGCTCATCTAAGCCGAGCTCAATCTCGGCTCAGTTGGCATGTAAATTGCAATTCACAAATGTAAAGCACAAATATTCAAAGATTGTTTCATACTTGAGCTCAAGTTTGAACCCAAACTTGTAACTTTTGAGTTGACGAACTAAAATTGTTGAGCTGAATCAAGCCATGTCAATATTTGCGAGTCGAGCTCAAACCCAGATTTTTTAAGCTCATCTGAGCCGAGCTCAAACTCGAGTCAGTACAATATATTTCAAGCTCGAGCTTGAGCCTACGTAAACTCGGGCTCAACTCATTTGCACCCCTAATTGTGCAGATACTCTGAACTTGTCCTGTGACATCGATGAGACTAAGAGAGTGAGGCGGCTAATTCCATATATGAACTGCACCTCCTAGAGTATTTTACGTCGGAGAGGGGGGCGAAGGTCACCCGACGATGGAGTTCTGGGGCTGGTCAGAAATTAGATCTCATTGCAAGAGGAAAGGGATGAGGGTGAAATCGATGATGGTCGTTGATGGTATGACTTCTTGAGCTATTTTTGAAATTAAACATACATAAGTGAAAAGTTAAGGGCATACGGAGTATTTACTAACAGAGATATTTTCAAGTTTTTCAGAAAACTGAAAAATAGGAAAAAGGAAAAAAGAAAAAAAAAGAAAACGTGTTTACAAAAAAATGCTGGAAAACTGAAGAAATGAAAACGGAAAATTGTGTTTACCAAATCGTTTTCCAAAACAAAAAATGAGATATGTCTTTGTTTTTCTGAATGAATTGGAGAAGTGACTTTTACCAGTTTCCCAAATTTAGAAATCACGGATGCTCTAGTGCCTAGTGTTGGATTTGGTCCTGCTTCGGTGTCAGGTCAAGTCCGGCCCGGTCAACGATCCGATGGTCCCTATCAAATCCGATCATTGACCTAACGGTCATGTCCGGTCATTGACTCGGCAGTCATTGTCCAGTCCGGTCGATGGCCAAGCAATCACGGTCCAGTCTGGTCGACAACTTGACAGTCTCGGTCCGGTCGACGACCCAGCGGTCCCTGTCCAGTCCAGTCCACGACCCGGCGGTCCCTGCTCGGTCCAGTCAACAACGCTGCAGCCCCTATCTAGTCCGGTCCACAACTTGGCGGCCCCTGTCTAGTCCGGCCCATGACCCGACAGTCCCTGTCTGGTCCTATCCATGACCAGGCGGTACTTGTTCGATCTGATCGACAACTGGGCAGTCCCTGTCCAATCCGGTGTAGTCAATGACTTGGCGGTCCTTGTACGGTCCAATCAATGACTCGGCGGTCCCCGCCCTATCCTATCAACCACCCGCAGGTCCGCGTCCCGTCTGAACAATGAGCCGACGGTCCCCATCCTGTCTGGAGAATAACCCGGTGGTCTGTGTTCGGTCAGATAAAAAACCGGGCGGCCCCCGGCAAGTCCTGCAAACGACCCTGCGGTCCCTGTTCAGGCTGGTCAAGGACCCGACGGTTCAGTCTCGGATTTTCGAAATCATTTTTTTAAAGTGAAGAGTTTTAAAAGAGCCGCTGACTTGTCAACCAATAGGGAAATGAGAAAACAATTCATCAAACTAACTGTTGAGATCGTCTGGGATCAGCTGTTTTGGTCCGTGTCTAGTCCACGACCCGACGGCCTCTATCTGGTTCGGTTCATGACCCGACGGCCCCTATCTGATCCAATCGACGGCCGAGTCGTCCTAGTCCTATCTGGTCTCGTCAACGACTCAGTTGTCACCGTCCGGTCCGAGAAATTACCTGGTGGTTCTTGTCCCATACGATCAACGATCCGGCGGTGTCCATCTTGACTAGAAAATGACGTGACGGTCTGTGCTTGATCCGATCGACAACTGGGCGGTCCCATGCCAGTCGCGTAAAAGACCTGGCGGTCCCTGTCTGGGCCTGTCAATGACCTAGCGATTCCGTCTCAATTTTTCGAAATCATTTTTTAAAGTGAAGAGTTTTAAAAGAGTCGTTGAGTTGTTAACCAATAGGGAAATGAGAAAAGAATTCATCAAACTAACTGTTGAGATCGATCGGAATCGGCCGTTTTGATCTTGATTTTCCTAAACGTGGGACTCAGTACCCTACTTGGGTTGTACTAGGTTTGGTTCCGGACTCGGACCGTACTTTCGATCTTTGATTGGTCACATAATCGGGTGAAAAAATTATGTGAACGTGTTTTAACATTTGAAAATGGAAAACTAAAAAATGAAAACAAAAAATTGGAGATAGAAAGAATGGAAAATGAAAACAAAAAATTGGAGAACGAAAAACAGGAATAGAAAACTGGAAAATATCTATGTTAATAAACATACTACTACCTCCGTTCCTATTAAAACTTCCAAATAGGTTTGGCACACAGTTTAAGATAGTGAGTATTGTGTGGTGGAGAGTTGTCCAGAGGAGAGAGAAATGTGTATGAAATGTTGTGAACCACAAATTCTTTATTAAAAAAGGAAAGTGAAAGTTTTAATTGGAACAGATGAAAAAAGAAAGTTAAAAATTTATTTAGGAACGAAGGGAGTATAAAAGAAATACGGTTGTCCGAAATCGGATATTTCCAAATAGAATTACCCTTAAAATTTCCCTAAAAAATTAGCAAGGCCTGTTTTTTTTTTTCGATCGAGCCTGTTAGGCCTGATGGGCCTACTTCTGATCACACAAAACAAAAACATAAAGTATAGGTACCGTGTAACTTCAGACCTGTTCATCTTTGCCGACACAGCAAACCTCTTTCTCTGCCGGTCTGCTTTTCCAAGAGTTTTGAATACGATGCTGTCGGAGGCTTTACCGATCCTTGAATCACCGCTGAAAAAGCCAAAACTTGATACAGATGAAATCAGCCCAAGCTCTCCGCTCAGCGATCTTTCGAGCGACGAAAGCGATGGTTTGGAACACATCGACGACAAAGACCTCATCGAGGAATATCTAAAGTATGAACGCCAGCTCGAAGAAAGCGAGGTGATAATTGATAAAATATACAAATGTATTGTTCTGTATGTGTGCTTGTTATATATAAACTGACAACGATAATGCTTGTTTAATCTCTAGTGCTTCGACATAGATTTTGTTCCGAGGGAGTTCCGTCGCATAATTGGAAGCCACGTTTTCCCCTGTGATCTAGATGACCCAGAAGAAATGGATCTTATCAAGGGATGTACTTATTTTGCTATTGCTGAATACAATCGTCTCATGGTACGCTTTTTGCGTTTCTTAATTATTGACTATTGGTGTAATTATGTTTACAATAACCTTCCTTACGAATATTTCATTTGTCTGCGGTGTAGAAATCCAAGTCTCAGCTTCAACTTGTGAAAATTGAGAAGGCTAATATGAGTGGTCGTTATAACTATGCTTGTTTTATAACTTTTGAGGCGGTGGATACCGTTTCTAAACAGTCTGCCACCTATCAAACTCGAATGTTGTGTAGTCATGACAAGGAACGCAAGCAGATATTTTTCATCAGGAGGAAGGATACAAGAAAAGGTACTTCTATTATATACATTTTCTTTTTATCAGTTTAAACTGTCTTATTCCAATTGAAATAATGGGGTTATTATTGACATAATAACTGTGTTTAAATTGAAACTAGACCCAATTACTATAAAACTGGGATGCACATAATTAATTACTGAAACTCCAACTGCATAAGCATTGCTGCGCCACTAATTGTACGCCTTATGGCCTGCACCTTGCACATAAAAGACGAAAATCTTGGTATTTGGTGAAACTAATTACACGTTGCATCGTAACATCCCAGAAAATTGTTGAATTGTTGAATACCTCAATTTTGTCAATTGTTCTGGCTAGATGGGTTTTCTCAGCACGGTTTTGTAGTTCAGAGATGATATTAACTTAAGTGATGTTTTTTTGTTCACGAATGGTGTTGTGTAGTCTACACTGGTGTTAGTTTATAGAGCCTATAGAGATTATGTCTATTTCTTCTTCTTCTTCAGAATTTCTTTTTCCTGTTGATTTGGAAGACAAGGAGATGTACGAAAGGATCAAGAAGTGTACAGATTATGCTATTTTTGAGTACAGTGAGATGCAGGTATGCCTGCATTTTTCTCTTCTCAAAGTTTATTTAATGCAGTGATATCATCAACTATAACCCCAGTAATGGCATTAGGAGGGGAAACCCCAGCAGCTTCAACTTATGAGGATAGTGAAGGCTGTCCAGGACACAGCAGAGCACCATACGTATCGCTTAGCATTTGAGGCAATGGATACCATATCACGTCAAACTAATACTTACTTTGCTGAAGTGACATATACCACTCAAATGAATGGTTTAATGGGGGTGCTGGACGTGTGGCCAAAGGGTCTAAAGAATCGTAAGTTAATATGTACTTCATGTACATTTATTTTGCTCAATGTTATCTAAAGGTGGCAGAGTGGCATCTCTTTATGTACATATATACTCATTTTTTCTCTTAAATATAGTCCATGTTTATTATAATTTCTGAAAATGCAGTTCAATATGCTCTGTTACCTGTTTCAGTTGCATATATTTTATTTATTTTCATATAAATAGAGCATCTCTTCAAGTCTAATGTAGAACCTTTTCAGCTACCTATATTTTCGAAGATGCTGAATGTGTAAATTTAACTGTAGTAGAGAATCATAAGTAGGGATGTGCTTTGAGTGAAATAACACTTGCCAGACAAATTTATGGTTTGATCCTGGTTTTAGAGATGCTTGGTGTGTTATAGAATCTTGAATAATTTTAATACCCTTTATGACATGCTATTAAAATATACTGAGAGAAATATGTTGATACCTTTGTCTTTGTAATGCTTTTGACTTCAGCTCAAATGTTCTGCTTGTATTGAGCCATGGTGCTAATTGAGTAATTTGTCTTTTGTTTTTGCTATGTTGAAATTATTCATTCGGGTGGAGAAGACGAATACGACACATTTGTTGAAGATGAATGGAGTTGCTTGGAAGACGGAGTTTTGGGGCGCATGTGAAGTGACTTTGCATTCTGACTTTGTAGTTTGCGTAGGTAAAGAGGCGTGGTTGGGGGCTAACCTAGCCCCGCGCCCTCCCCAGATTTTAATTTTAATTCATTATTAGGGTAAAAAAATCGTGTAAAGATTGTCTAAAGAAGTTCTTTGTGCCGTCCCACCCCAACAAATTACCTTGCCTTATGGCTTTGCCATTGCGTACGTAATTGTTTTAGTAATTACATTGTGTAATTGCATTTGACCTAATATATATCCTGTGTAGGGTACAACTTTGCACTCCCTATGTCTATTTCATTTGACTAAATATTTATTGTGTATGGTACAACTGTGCAGTCTCATCGTTACATTTGACCAAATATTTATCCTGTGTGGTACAATTATGCACACCCATTGACTTGCTATATTTAAACAAATATTAAGCATGTGTATTCTACAAATTTGCACTCTCGTAGTCTTTTTACACTTGACCAAGTTTATATCCTATCGGTTATAACTTTGTATGTTATATATGCATCAAATTCTAGCAAAAATATGTAAACAGGAAGCATGGTCCTCACAAGCATCTGCTCAAGGTGAAATCAGAAACATTTGTGAATATATGATTAATATGTAACTTGTAATCAATGCATTGTAAATGAACTTAGAACAATAGCTTTAGAGCTCAACTAGGTGAATTTTTTAAATTACTTTGTAATAATTACTAAAAAGACCCCGATTGAATTTTTAATCTTTATTAAAAAGAGATCCTATACGTCCTAATCAATGATTGAAGAAAATGAAAGTTTGAGATTATAAATTTTCATTATAAAAAATTCTCTCCAAAAATTAAGTTCATGATATTACTTTCATGATCTTCAATGCTAATGTTTAGCCGTTAAGATTTTAAAATATATATATATGTACTATTATGTAGTATTAAATAAAACTATCCAAAATAACTTGGAGAGAAATAAAGTATGATTTTTTTAACAACTAACAATCAAATTTAACAAAATATGATTTAAAAAGTCAAAACATGGAAAGAAGATGGAAGTATATATTAGGCACATTTCCACCGTTAGATGGAGGGGAAATAATAATAATAATAATAATAATAATAATAAAATAATAATAATAATAATAATAACAACAACAACAACATCATCAACAACAACAACAACACCATCGACATGCCCAGATATATACCAAGACACCAAGTATAAAGCACTACATTATATAGAGAGAATTAAGAACACGAGAGAAGAGCATAACACTCTCATTTTCTTGTTACATTTGATCAAATATTTATCCTTTGTATGTTACAATTTTGCATTCTCATTGTCTCATTTAGGGATGGACCTGGGTCGAGTCTGGGCCTGGACAATACTGGTTTTGAAAAATGGGACCCGAGTACCGGCCTAGTATGCTCTGGTACTGGTACCCGTTCTGGTCCAAACCCAAACAATACCAGCCTTGGGTCGGGCGGTCGGGCCTTGGTTGGTACCCACCCATTTAATTTTTTTTTGAAATAGTCTTTGGGCCTGAGACCGGCTGAGCCAGGCCCAAAAAATTAATTTGAACCCCCCTTATCAAATAAATGTCCTACGTGCTACAATTTTACACTCGGATTGTCTCGTTACATTTGACCAAATATTGATCATGTATATGTTACAACATTACACTTAGGTTGTTTCGTTACAATTGATCAATTATTTATCTTATGTATTGTATAACTTTGCAATCACATTGTCTCATTACATTTGATATTTCTACTTCACTATCAAGTTTTTGCTAAAATCAAGTAACATAAAACATAGGCTCAATACATGACCCGGCCCAAGTTTTTGCTAAAATCAATTAGCATAAAACACGAGCTCAAACTTGACCCGACCCGAGTTCATCCCTACATACATGGCCCGAGACATGGCCCGGGTGGCTCGATCCAGGATTGGACCGCCCCAGAACTCTTTAGGTCCGGCTCAGCTCGGTTTTCTGGGACCGGTACCAAGCACAGAGCCCGGAACGGTGGTTATAAGTTGCGGGCTTCGGGCTTTAATTTTTGGATTCGAGCCCGGGCCCAAAGGCTATTTTTTTACAAAAAATAAATAAATAAATGGGTTGAAGTCTGGCCCGGCCTAGTACTATTTGGGTCTAATTCAGGTTCGGTACCGGTACAAATCGGGTCTAATTTCACGTAAAATAAAGTGGAGAAATGAAGTGAAAAATGAGAACAATTAAATACGAATATATACTTTTATTTTTTTGTATGTACGAATGTAATATTAACAATTTGGAAAATGGAATTTTTTAGCTTGAATTCGAGCTCAAACCTATAAAAGTTAATTAACAAAACACAACCCAAGCTCGAATCGAGCTCGAGTTGAGCTCGAACAAAGCTCGGCTCGAGTTCGAGTCTGAATTTTTTAGATTGTCCAAGCTCGGATCAAGCTCGGACTCGTGAATTCTTATCAAACTCAAGCTCAAGCTCAAGCATGTTCGAACTCAACTCGGCTCATTTGCACCCCTAGAAGACCCCATTGAGGGAGCCATACAGGAGGTAGACCAAAACCACACCTAGGGATGGATTCGGGCCGGGTCGGGTCCGGGCCTAGGCCCGGTCGGGCCGCCGGTTCAAGAAAAGTGGGCCCAGGACCGGCCCGAGGGTTGGACGGGTCCGGTTCGGGCCGGGCCACCCGCCCGGGTCACGGGTCGGGTCCGATTCGGGTCGGGCCGGTTAATTTTTTTTTATAATTTATATTTTATAGTTTATAGTTTTATACGAGTATTAAAAACAAACTTCAATTGCATTTATTTGAAATGAAATAGGAACTACATTTGAAAATTAAAACAAACTTTAAAGGATAAACATTTTGAAAATTGTAATCAATCGGAACTTCCCGCACCTCCCGATCCTTTGGCTTTGTCACATGACTTCATATAGCCGTTTGGGTTGTCCCCAGTCCCACCCCCAACGGATAGTAGCCCAACCAACCAATTTTTTTTTTTTTATTTAAAAAGAGGCCAACAATGGTGAAAACTAGAGATATCCTCAATCTGCCCAAAAAGAAGAACGAAGATATGTATATATATGAACTTACGATTCTTTTGACCTTTCCACCACAGGACTGGCACCCCAATTAAATCATTTTCCACACGAGAGGCATAAGTCGCCACAGCAAAGTAAGTATTAGTCTGGTGTGTCATGACATCCATCGCCTCAAATACTATGTGATAGACACGGTGGTCTGTTGTGTTCTGGACAGCATTCACAATCTTCTTAAGTTGAAGCTGCAGCAGCTGGGATTTCAATATATCGTCCTGAACATGATTGGAGTTTTAGCTAAAAAAGGGCATGTTAAAACAATAAACGTCTTTGAGAAGAGAAAAACAGACACACCTGCATCTCACTGTTCTCGTAAAGAGCATAATCAATACACTTCTTAATCCGCTTGTAATCCTCTTCATCTTCTAAATCAACAGGAAAAAGAATATCTGAAAAAACCAGTATAAGCTCTATTAGTTAATACCAGTGTACAACTACATACAACAACAATCGCGAACAGATAACATCATTTAAGTCAATAACATCTCCAACTACAAGGTTAACAGCCCAGCACTATACTATTTTTGGTGGTTGTGGATGTTTTAATTGCATTACGTATAAAATTTACGAGGTTAACAGCCCAGCATTATAATAAAGAGTATTAACTACCTATAAATAGTGCATATCTATATAATAATATATAATGAGTGTGTATACCGTGCAACCGGTATACGGTGAGCACCGTATACCGGTACGGATTTATATTTTTTTTCCTTTTGTTTTTAAAAAATGGTAATAACTTTTTTATTTTTGATCCGATTTTTATAAAATTTATATCAACATTTTTTATTTTTCATGATCTTTCAAATGAGACCAATATTGCGTATGTAATTTTAACATATTAACATTTGCGTGTAAAATATGTAACTTTACGTGTTAAAATATGTAACGCACATTCAGTCAGGCTAAATGCAACTCGTGTGTATAAATATGTATCTCTACGTGTAACAATATGTAACTTTACGTAAAAAAATATGTAACTCGCGTTCAGACAGGTCAAATGCAACTCGTGTGTATAAATATATAACTCGCGTGTATAAATATGTAACTTTACGTGTAAAAATATGTAACTTTACGTGTAAATATATGTAAGTCGCGTTCAGGCATGTCAAATGCAACTCGTGTTTATATATATGTAACTCGCTTTTAAAAAAATGTAACTTGCTTATAAAAAGATGTAACTTGCTTATAAAAAGATGTAACTTGCTTATAAAAAGATGTAACTCGCTCATAAAAAGATGTAACTCAATGTATTATCAAATTTAACTGAGGCCACTGATCCACTCCCAAACAGATTCGATCTTCTATTTTACAAACCTATCATCTCCCAAACAAATTCGATTTTCCTTATAATCCAATACTCATTAATATAATAGTTCGATAATTTCTTAAAATTACATAAGCAATATTGGTCTCATTTGAAAGATCATGAAAAATAAAAAATGTTGATATAAATTTTATAAAAATCGAATCAAAAATAAAAAAAATTATTATCATTTTTTAACAACAAAAGCAAAAAAAAGGGGGGGCAAGCTGCGTCGTTTTGCAATCGGGCGCACCATCCTCATGGTGCGGCCGGTTGCACGGTATAATTTGCCATATATAATACACACACACATGTAGAAATATATGTTCATCTATTAACATCATAACTGTGTACTCCCTGAATAGTTGGGCCTAATTGACACTCCTTGACCGAGCTAACAGTCTAACTTCTCAGAATTCAAAATATACCATACCTTTCTTTTCACCTTTCCTCCTGATGAATGCCATTTGCTTGTACTCCCTATCATGACCACAAAGTATTTGAGTTTGATAGGTAGCACACTGGTTAGTACTTTTATCCACAGCCGCAAATGTTATGAAACAAGTGTATTACTGCTTACACCACAATGGTTAGACATAAAAAAAAATCGGTTTACATATCATATGCATCCATATACAAGAACCCATCAATCAATTGTATTACTGCTTACACCACTTTCATCGATCTGGCGTTCATACTTCAGATATTCCTCGATGAGGGTTTTGTCGTTGATGTGCTCCAAACCTTCGTCGTCGTCGCTCGGAATTTCGCTTAGTGGCGAACTTGGGCTGCTTTCCTCTGCATCAAGTTTTGCCTTTTTCAGCGGTGATTCGAGGATCGGAAAAGTCCCCGACAGCATCGCCATAAAAAAACAGGGCCGACTGGCAAAGCAAGTGGTTTCCTTCGTAGACAACAGCAATTAGAACTTAGCAAATCGATCAGATGTTGAGGATTTCGCTCCAGTTAGAAGTCTCTTGCATGGGCTTCAATCAAGATGATCCAAAGTACTTCGTATATAGGGAAATTTTCACAAGCTAAAAAGTGAAAATAATATTTTCACAAGTATTTATAAAAAGTGAAAATAATATATAGGGAAATTTTATCAAAAGTATTACTCGTATAATATTGTAAAAAGTATGTGAATATTACCCGAAATAGGACTACAATAGTTTGAAAATTCAAAAATATAATTGTCATGTTTTTATTCTCAAAATAGGAATAATTACTGTCATATTTTGGCAGTATCAGACCTTAAATACGGCAGTATTTTCTAAACATGACTATAATTAATCTTATTTAAGGATTTTCAAACTATTTTAATCTTATTTCGAGAACTTTTATAAAAATTGAAAAAAATATCACTTTTATCGCCCTTAAATATTTTACAAATATAGCCTACGAACTGTTTTTCTTTCAAAGGTAGATTCAAAAGAAGACTATCCGCATAAAGCAAGTTTAATACACGGAAGTGACGTGAATGGTTACTGATACCGCTACCTATTTTCTCCAAACTTAAACAAAAGGTACAACTCAATATTTTTTAAATTTTTAAATAGGAAAAAGTAAAAATTCAAAAACATGATGAAGCCTAGAAAATAATAAATTCTAAAACATGAAATTGAGTTTAAAAAAACAAAAAAAAAATCGAACTGAACATAAAAATAAATAGGAAAACATAAAATTTGGAAACATGAAAATGAAATATTAAAAGTAAATGAAAATGAATAATTGTAAACAAAATCAGAAAAATAAAAAATATTGTGTACGTAAAAAACATAAAAATAAAAAACTTGAAAACAAACATATAGAAAATATTAAAATAGCTAAAAATGTGGAAAAATTACAAAATTGTACAATTATAATTTTGTAATATAAATTTTTGAAAAAGTTAATTTATTTTATATAAAATATAAAAAATAGAAAACTTAATTAAAAAAGGATTTACAAAATTGTCATAAAAAATTGAAAAACTTATATGAAGTAATTTTTAACGAAATATTTAAAATAAGACATAAATGTTTTGAAACTATTAAATATTATTAAAAATGTGAAAAGAAATTATTTTTAAAAATGTTTAAATTTTTTAAATAAGAGAAAAGGGTCAAATAAGGCCTTCTACTATTATGAAATAGTCACATAAGACCATGTACTCAATAAAGTGTCATATAAGTACCTCTACTTGTAAAAAAGCAATCAAATGAATCCTAATGACCTATTTAACACATCTTAATCCCAGTTTCAACGTACTTTTGACCATCTTTTTAGAATACATTATACGGCATATGTCGAATATATAACTAAGATTGATTGAAATACAAGTCAAAAAAATCGACATGTAAATTAAAATCGAGATTAGGAGGTGTTAAATAAGCCATTATGACTCATTTGATTGCTTTATATAAGTAGAGGTACTTATATGACACTTTATTGAGTACATGACCTTATGTGACTATTTCATAGTAATAGAAGACCTTATTTGACCCTTTTCTCTTTAAATAATTAAATAAATATGAAAACATTCAAAAAGTTAAATTGAACTTTAAATAAAACAAAACTTGAAAAAATTATTACATATAATTATAAATAATCGTAAAATTAATGTAACTTATAACAATGTAAAATTAAAATAAAAATTATAATAGAATATTTTTTTAAAAATAAAACTTTTAGATATAAAATATTAAAGTAAAAAATCGAAAACTATTTTTTTTTAAACATCACCTTTCAGGTATTAATTGCTTTTTTGTTTTTGCAATGATAAGATGAATGGAGCTCCTTTTGAGGAAGATGAATGGAGCTGCTTGGAAGATGTATTTTGGGACGGCTATGAAGAGGCAATTTATATCCTAGGATCCGCGCACTATGAGGATGGTGCGTCCAAACCCAAAACGACACAGCTTCTATTATTTTTTATTTCTTTTATTGTTAAAAATTGTAATAACTTTTTTATTTGATATTCGATTTTTATAAATTTTATATCAATTTTTTTTAGTTTTCATGATCTATCAAATGAGACCAATATTGCTTATGTAATTTTAACAAATTATTTTGAAGTTACATTTGATAATATATCATGAAGTTACATCTTCTTCTGCGCGAGTTACATCTTATTGTACGCGAGTTACATCTTAATATACGCAAGTTACATCTTAATGTACGTGAGTTACACCATAAAATAAACCCCTGCTACATCTTTCATTTTTATCATTTGAAAAATAGTGTATGAATATGAAATACAATATACTTATTTTATGTGGATTAATAAAATTTTGTATTAAATTGGCAAAGAAAAAAATTAATTCAGTTATAATTGAATTAGTTCAAGATAAAGATAAGTAAAAAATCACAAATAATTAGATATAACTCACACATAATTACATGTAACTAGCGCATAAAAGTATGTAACTCGTGTATAACAAGATGTAACTCACACATAACAAGATGTAACTCACACATAATTACATATAACTCGCGCATAAAAGTATGTAACTCGTGTATAGCAAGATGTAACTCACACATAACAAGATGTAACTCACACATAATAACTTGTAACTGGAGTATAAGATGATGTAACTTCGTATATTATCAAATGTAACTCCAAGCTAGAAGCAAAATAAACAAACTCAATATCTTAAAAACCTCTAAAAACATATAAAAGTGATTAAAAAATATATTATAGAAAAAGTGTATGCATATAAAAATATATTACAAAAAATGTATGAATGTAAAAAATTAAAATTACATAGGCAATATTGGTCTCATTTGAAAGATCATGAAGAATAAAAAATTTTGATATAAATTTTATAAAAATCGGATCAAAAATAAAAAAATTATTAACAATTTTAAGAAAAGGAGAAATAAAAAATAACAAAGGGTGCATGGTGCTCACCATGCACCGGTTCCACGGTATAAGCAATGCTATGAAGAGCACTTCGAATTTGTATTTGTGCTGGGAGCAAACATTATCGGTGTATGGACTGCTCTACTTATATTTGGTATAAAATTTTGAGAAATGCTAAAGGTACCCCCATTTTGGGTACCCCATTTTTACCCCCCTAATGTGTGGCCAAAAATGGGGCAACACATTTAAGTGGGGCAACACTTTTATGTGTGGTCTCATTTGGACCACACAATGTGTGCGGTAAAAATGGGGTACGCAGAAATGGGGTACCTATAGCATTACTCGACTAAATTGAAACTTTGGTGACACTTTGTGTGAGATACGCCCAGATTCAATAGTCGACTAATCTACGAATATTTGAAAGAATTTAACCAGAAGAGGAATAATTCAACATTAATAACATACTGTATATTGATAATGATGAAACATTGAAGAACAGTACACTGCTATAGAGAGAGAATTATTCTAACTAGTCTAGGTGCTCTACGAGAATAATATGCGGAAACAGAATGTGTAGAGATTTCGAGCAGTTTCGACCATCTCAGCCTGTATTTATAGGTAGATGTTCGAACTTGCCCTATTACAATTAGGATAACAACTTAGGCATGTGGGCTTATTAGAGCACAATTAAATGTGTCTAATTCTCTCTCAACTAATCTAATTAATTACACATATTCATTAATTAAATTACAATTAATTTGAACACAATAAAATAATATTATAAGATTCTCCCATTTGTGTTCAAATGGCAATGCAACGCTATTTATCTCTGAGTCTTGTACAGTGATTTCCGATAGCCAAGTATGATTTCATAATGTCTGAGTCCTTCTGAAGTCAAGTCTAACTAACACCTACGGCTTCAGCAAAATCACCAATGAGAGCGATCTGGATTGGGTCTTCTGGATTCTCTCAATTCTTTGATTGCAGTGCAGCTTCTTCCAGATGTTCTTCTATAATTCGGAGTGTACCATCCCAATACTTATGAATTTCGTCCAAGAGCAGGATTCGCTTGATGCTTTTATAATCTTTGTAAAATGATTCATGTCTCATGTAGTGATGGTACCGGGTCCTACTTCTAAATTCTCAATCCAGGGAGCTCTATTTCTCGGAGCAGTGAGGTTTACTTTGGGAAAGTTGTTTTCTATGGTCATTTGCGGATCAAATAAAGAATAGTACTTCACTTGTCTCATCATAAATCTCTTGATTGCATTCAAGCCTAGATCTCTCTCTTTTTGCGGAGGATCCTTCATTCTGATATTTCTGTACTCAAAGAATAGTTGAATCAAGTCTTTGACAACAACATGGTACAGATCGGCTTCAAAGACTCTTTGAATGTTTCTTCTCTCGAATTCAAACATAGGACATCTCACGGAACCACAATTATGGATCTCTACCGACTTAATCTCGATGATTGGTGAATCAAAATGCTTTAATAATCTCTCATGATGTCCATATGGGTCATTCTGATCAGCAGACATGTTCCTGAGCATCCATATGTGTCCGCAGGCTGTAGTACCTTCTAGATGTTCCAGTCCCCTAAGTTCAAGCTCATCGACCTTCTTTATGTTCTTCTCATTTCTCCAATTTCTCGATCTCGGATCTTCTTGATAAGGCACAATTATCTTGACGTTCTCCTAAGGTGTTTGAACTTTGTCTTCAATCTTTGATTCCTTTGGGCGTCTTTTGATCAGATCTTTGACTATTTGTAGGTCGGGGAGTGGATCGCCATAAAATTCTCCTTGAGCATATTCTTGAGGTTCCAGTCCCATTAGCTCTTCAGCAGCTTTCTTCTCCACTTCTCGGATGTAGTTGAGCTTGATGAGAGCTTCCTCGTTGCTAATCCCTTGAAGATTGTCTTTTTCATTTAGTTCTACCCATTCAAGCAAAAGCAGATCAACAACAGATGGTGCTTTGATTTCCTCAGAGGATGATTGCTTTGCCTTTCTCTTTGAAGCTTTCTTTTTGGACAATGATGTAGGGACATGACGAGCACTTTGTCACGGTGCATCAAAATAAATTCAATACTAGCACTTATACGTAGTATAGCGTAGTAGAGTTTGTATCCACAGGGAAAGGAATGATTCTCTTTTTATGAAACTAGTAATAAAAAGGGGGGTTTTGGTTTTGAATGATTTAATTTAATTAAGAAACTAAGATGAACAACATATATGTGTTTTATTTAAGAATAAAAGAACTTGACATTGCTACTTTCCACTTGTTGATATTTTTTAGTCGATCATTGTTATATCTATAACTTATTCCCTCTCGAATACTCAATCGGGGAGTATATCCACTTCATCGAGGGTATTTATTAACAACGACCGTTCATTAATAACCCTTACTATTAATCAAATATAGAACAACGCCTTATACCGATTTAATAGTAGCATTTAATCTTTCTAACTCCTTGATGAAATCAATTGAGATTGATAACCTCAACACAACGGTTTCGGTTTAACCAACAAAATTAATCCCTCTTAAGTTTAATAACCACGACCGTGCATTAATAAACCGAAGTTACTTACTTATGAAACCATCAACGATTAACCATCGGTTCGTTGATCATTTCTAGTAATAATTAATATATGAAACAAAACTAGTTGATCCTTTAAGTAATGTTCCAAATATTAATATGAAATATGAGTAGGAATTAATTAATATTCAAGGAAGGATATTATTAAAGAAGATGAATCCTACTATAATTAATATCAAGATGTTAACTAATTGTCATCTTAGCAACACTCCCCAACATTAATATAGAGGAAGAAAATACCATTCTAACTAATGTCAAGATGTTAACTAATTGTCATCTTAGCAACACTCCCCAACATTAATATAGAGATGGTATTAAGGAAAGATCTATTAATTAATATTCAAGGAAAGAAGTTAAGCAAATAACTCACAACTTTAATAATCAACAAGCTTCAAGAGCAACACCAAGAATGGAAGTTTAGCTCCTCATTTGGAGACTAAACATAATATAAAATATAAGAAATGCTATTCTAAACTGAGCTTAGGAGTATAGAAGAAGGGATTCATTTTTAGAGAAGAAAAAGTGTGCATTTTATAAGTGTTTTTCAACACCTTTCGCCGGGTACCCGACCGGGTCAAGTACTTACCCGACCGGGTCCGGTCAAAATCAGATAATCCGCCATGTTCTGGTGATCGTCGCACGTCGTTTTGTCCCGGGTCACATCTGACCCGACCGGGTCAAGTAGGGCACCCGACCGGGTCCAGTGATTTTCTTGGCAATTTCGTCTGTTAAATCATACCCGACCGGGTGGGGGTTTCTACCCGGTCGGGTTTCACTCCTGGGCAGTGAAATTTCTTGTTTTCTTCTCTTCAAAGTCTTCCTTTCCAACACCACAAATCCTAACTATACTTTACAACTTATAAATAAAGAATAAAATACAATTACAACTGAAATCACATAAATGTTTACAAACTAAATAAAATGTCAAACAATCAACATAAATCAAACATAAAAACATATGATTATGCACTACTAATTAGTGTGCATCAAACACCCCCACACTTAAACCTTTACTCGTCTCGAGTAAATCAAATCCGGTCCAAGAAGTCCTTAAAATGACAAGAATATCAACACACACATCCACGAGTGTTTTTAGAAACACATAAAGTATATCTCCAAAAATATAACAGTAAAGAGGGTCTTCAACTCCATATTTCTTTATCAACCTCAACCTTTTTTTTCATTACCCTTAGGATCCTGCAGAAATAAAAGAGAATACTTTCTCTCGTTCTCTCATTTTGCCTAGGTGCCCTTTCGGGTTTTTATCCCAGCTTCCCACATTTTTCTGTTTTAATCCTCACAACTCACTCTTATTTTTGCTTTATTTTTACTTAAGTTGCCCTTTCGGGTTTTCAACTTAACAAGCTTTTATAATTTTTTTTACAAGAATAAAGAGTATGAATGTGAGTATTCCATAAAACTCTCCCCCCAAGCTAATCAAAGCACTGTCCCTAGTGCTTGTGTCTGAGATGAATGTGTTTTTTTTTGTTACTTTTTGGGAGGTTTTGTTGGTGATTCGTGGGTGTGGAGATGAAAAGGGTGAAGAGGCGATGAATGAAATGGGTTTAATTGGTGGATGGATGTAGGAGATACGAAGCTTTTGACTTTTGGAAATGGAGGAAATTTGGGGTGTGGTTCGAATGGGAAGAAAAGAAAATGGGGAAGAAAAGCTGCCCGCCCGCACCCTTATCGGGCTTTTGCCCGACCGCCCGACCGGGTATAGTGACTGACCCGGTCGGGCGTAAGCTGTTCACCCGAGGCAGAGATTTTTTTGCTGGGTTGCCCGGCCGGGTATAGGGGTCTACCTAGGGGTGGGCAGAAATATCGGAAAACCGGTATACCGCACTTATCGTACCGAAAAATACCGGAAAATACCGGAATGGTTGTATACCGTCATTTTCGGTAAGGTATCATACTGTACCGCTTTATTTCGGTACGGTAACGGTATATGTTTCTAAATACCACGGTATAACGGTATAATACCGTACCGATTCCATATTCAACATTTATTTTATAATTTTTTTAAATATTGTAGAAGTCCACTCAAATATTGAAGCCCAAAATAAAATTCAAGTTGGTAATAAATACCAAAATACAAAAATTAAGGCCCACTTTTCCAAACCCAAGCCCACTAACCTTTTACTACCGGTGTTATGTGTGTACGTAACATCCAATGAATAAGCCTAATACCGATACTCATTATTATGATCCTTTTAGATGGATTGTGACCTTAGTGTTGTTTTAAAATTCATTATGAAGTATCTCATTCAATGAAAATATTTCTGCTTCTCTTGGGTTTCTAGAACAAACAGGGGATTGAGATATATCGGTAGCAGCAATTGTTGTTGTTGTGATTGAGGGGATCACAATGCTAATGTACAGAAAACCTCCGTCTTCCCTTCATGTAGATGCTTTCAAGTTAGGCAGCTGATTCCTTCCCCTGTGACATTTTCTTTTTGTAAATGAGTCCTTTAATCATTATTTGTAATTTGTAAAAAATTCCCATTCGGTACGGTATGGTAATACCGAAATTTTTCGGTATACCGAATATTTGGTATGGTAAGGTATGAGTTTTTTGCCAAACCGATATTTCGGTATACCGAAACACGGTATACCGAAAGTACCGGTACGGTATCGGTATAAGAATTTGTCATACCGCATTTTCGGTACGGTATACGGTATGGGTTGAAATTTTTGGTATACCTTACCGATCCAGCCCTAGGTCTACCCGGTCGGGCGGTTGATTTATTCTTTGTTCTTCATCTGCCTCGCTCGGGTGGTTGGCCGGGTGCTGTGTTTTAAGAGGTAACCCGACCGGGTTCAATCCCATGTCATTTTTTTTTGAAATGTGTAAAAATAAAATAAAACAAGTAAACGTACCTTGCATGGGTTGCCTCCCAAGAAGCGCCTTATTTAACGTCGCGGCACGACGCCTTCATTGTGTTCAGTCATTCAAACTTGGATCATGATAGTTTATCTTTTTCACACTTTCACTCCTAGGACGTTCATAGAAGTGCTCAACTTCTCGACTCTTCAATTTGGGAATCTTTCCAGGATCAAATATCCAGATTGTCATTGATTCATGCGGTGGGAGGAAAGGGAAGAAATCATCGTTTACTATGGTCAATGAAAAGTTTTTCGACCCCTCAATTTTGAAGAGGATTTCAGAAATATCATTGTCCTTTCCAAGTTTATGAGTTTCCCTCAAAATTTTTAGAATTGATGGGGGTACCTCAAAAGATGACAAGGATAGATATTTGACCTTGAAGCTCAGATTATCCTCTTCTTTGACTAGTTGGAGCTCCGTGTCTTTTTCTTCCTCTACTTCTTCTGGATTCTGGATCTCCTTTTGCATTTCCTCTTCATTTGTCAATGTGATTGCAAACGTTTGCTGTTTAGGATCACATTCTAGTTGAGAAGGAGGTTTTTCTGAATCCCTTGCTTCAAGCCTACTCACGACTCCGGCTATTTGACTCATTTGAGTTTCCAAGTTCAAAATGCTAGACTTGGTCTCATTTTGGAATTGCACCATGTTTTGTTGCATGGTGGTCACACTGTTAGTAAGAGCCCGAACCATGTCCTCCGTGGACATATTAGAGTTGGAGAATGGATCATACCTCATGTGAGGTACATCATCAATTTGTGCAAGGTATTCTTCTTGGAGCTTTGGGCAGAAATCCGTAAGATGCCTGTGAGACATGCAAATGTTGCATGTCTTGGCATCTTGAGCTTTTGAGTTAAAGATAGATTCCTTTATTAGAGAAGTCAGGAAGGAATTTTGACTCTCTAAGGATGAAGTGTTGGTATCCATATACTCATAACTCATGTAAGCTCAGAAAATAGAAGAGCAAGAATTATTATATATATATATATATATATATACATTTTTTTTTGTTTTTGATTTTTATGAGATAAAATAAAAAGAAAAATAATTGCCTTTCCCCGGCAACGGCGCCAAATTTGACGAGCACTTTGTCACGATGCGTCAAAATAAATTCAATACTAGCACTTATACGTAGTATAGCGTAGTAGAGTTCGTATCCACAGGGAAAGGAATGATTCTCTTTTTATGAAACTAGTAATAAAAAGGGGGGTTTTGGTTTTGAATGATTTAATTTAATTAAAAAACTAAGATGAACAACCTATATGTGTTTAATTTAAGAATAAAAGAACTTGGCATTGCTACTTTCCACTTGTTGATTATTTTTAGTCGATCATTGTTATATCTATAACTTATTCCCTCTCGAATACTCAATCGGGGAGTATATCCACTTCATCGAGGGTAGTTATTAACAACGACCGTTCATTAACAACCCTTACTATTAATCAAATATAGAAGAACGCCTTATACCGATTTAATAGTAGCATTTAATCTTTCTAACTTCTTGATGAAATCAATTGAGATTGATAACCTCAACACAACGGTTTCGGTTTAACCAACAAAATTAATCCCTCTTAAGTTTATTAACCACGACCGTGCATTAATAAACCGAAGTTACTTACTTATGAAACCATCAACGATTAACCACCGGTTCGTTGATCGTTTCTAGTAATAATTAATATATGAAACAAAACTAGTTGATCCTTTAAGTAATGTTCCAAATATTAATATGAAATATGAGTAGGAATTAATTAATATTCAAGGAAGGATATTATTAAAGAAGATGAATCCTACTATAATTAATATCAAGATGTTAACTAATTGTCATCTTAGCAACACTCCCCAACATTAATATAGAGGAAGAAAATACCATTCTAACTAATGTCGAGATGTTAACTAATTGTCATCTTAGCAACACTCTCCAACATTAATATAGAGATGGTATTAAGGAAAGAACTATTAATTAATATTCAAGGAAAGAAGTTAAGAAAATAACTCACAACTTTAATAATCAACAAGCTTCAAGAGCAACACCAAGAATGGAAGTTTAGCTCCTCATTTGGAGACTAAACATAATATAAAAATATAAGAAATGCTATTCTAAACTGAGCTTAGGAGTATAGAAGAAGGGATTCATTTTTAGAGAAGAAAAAGTGTGCTATTTATAGGTGTTTTTCAACACCTTTGGACGGGTACCCGACCGGGTCAAGTACTTACCTGACCGGGTCCGGTCAAAATCAGATAATCCACCACGTTCTGGTGATCTTCGCACGTCGTTTTGTCCCGGGTCACATCTGACCCGACCGGGTCAAGTAGGGGACCCGACCGGGTCCAGTGATTTTCTTGGCAATTTCGTCTATTAAATCATACCCGACCGGGTGGGGGTTTCTACCCGGTCGGGTTTCACTCCTGGGCAGTGAAATTTCTTGTTTTCTTCTCTTCAAAGTCTTCCTTTCCAACACCACAAATCCTAACTATACTTTACAACTTATAAATAAAGAATAAAATACAATTACAACTGAAATCACATAAATTTTTACAAACTAAATAAAATGTCAAACAATCAACATAAATCAAACATAAAAACATATGATTATGCACTACTAATTAGTGTGCATCAGGACAATAGTAGATGGAGTAGATGTTATGATTTCAGTTCTTGGAACCTGTGGAACATTTGGAACAAATGTGGTGGCATTGGGTAATATAACACTAGAGTCATAAAGACTTACCGTTTTCATCATACCGGAGACTAGCTCATTCTGATGGCCTGAAGACAATGGTGATAACGATGTTGCATTATCAGGACTTCCTTCCAATCCTTGGTCTACATCCATGAAGGATGAGCCTATAAAAGTTCTCAAGAGGACACAAAGTCCTGGCTCGATAGTTAGGGGCACGGAAGGGTGAAAAACGGTTAAGGCTAATGAGTTGTGTGGGGCTTCGGATGATGATGGTTTAGGTTGAGAAGATGATGATGGTTCAGAACTTGTAGAGTATGGGATGAGAGATTGTGAAGTGGTTTGCTCACAAGTACGCTGCATTTTCTCCCCCTCATGATGATCCGAGTCATCAGAGTCATCATGCTTACGCTTAGGCAAGCGCTCCTGATCATGGCAAGAAGTGGAAGGTATGTAAGGTGAATGGGTGATGATGTCACAGACTTGTTTAAGATGGGGTGGAAGGTTGGGTTCAGATAAGAGTCTGTCAAGGAAATACTCGGATAGGTCAATGATGTTTATTTGGGCTGGGTTAGGTTGTGAGGTAGATGATGTGGATAAGGTGGATGTGGATATGATTGTGGTATGTATAATGGTGGATGGAAGAGTGCCTATAAAGGGAGTTGGATGTGATCATTGGTCTGCGACGCCTGTTGGGACTACAGGACGTAGGTCTTGTAAAAGTGAAATCTTGAACGTTAGAAGTTCAGACCTCAGATCCTCCCTAGTTAAACTAGCGATAGAAGAAAAACCTGACCTAAAAGTAGTATCAGTTCTCACAGCATCACTAAAAATAGTAGCGACGTGGCCTGCCGGGGAGCTTAGTGTGGCATGACTTCCAACTGTCATAGGCGTACCTCTGGTTGTTATGACAGGTGATAATGAGCTTGTATCAGTTTGTGATGTAGAAGATTGTTCCCTAGAAATGATAAAATATTTGGGAGAGTGGACACAGGACCTATTGTGCATTGGGTAGCAGTGTGGAGCGGTTCACTGATGGGTTCCCCTGTTGTCTAGGATTTGGCTCCATTTGTGATGGAAGCTTTCCCGAATCCTTGGCCTCAAGTCTACTCACCGCACTTGAGATTTGGCTCATTTGGTTCTCAAGGTTTTTGTATGCTAGATTTTGTCTCATGTTGAAATTGGACCATATTTTGTTGCATGTTTGAGACATTTGAGGTGAGGGCTCGGATCATGTCTTCGATGGACATATTTTGTGTTAGGAATATTTTATGGTGTCCAATCTAATTAAATATCTTTGTTTTTTGTGTAGTTATTAATTAAACGTGTAATACGGGCCACAAATGTGTATCAGCCCGTTAGCTTCTTTGTAACCCGTAAGTTAGCCAACTTCTCCTATAAAAGGAGGCTAACTTACGGGAACCCTAACGATTGAGGCTTAGAGAGCATAGAGGCGAGATAGAGAGATTAAGTTTCCACCGCTCTCTCTCTCGAGGGAGAGCAGCGGCGTTCATCACGGTATACCAAAGGTCTTGTTAATCTTGATATCTTTCTATCTGCTTCTTTATACCTGCTATGATTGTTTGTTTGTTAAGTTTTGGGATTATCATGTGGTATCAGAGCCGAGGTGTGAAACATGTTGAATCTATCTGCGATTTTTCTGATCTTACGAAGAACTGCTCTGCTTTTCTTCTCTTTTTCTTTGATATAGAGATTTGCTCATGTAATCTTGTTTGTGAACGATTTTTTATAAAAATTATACTGTTGGAATCGCCATTCAAAACTGATTCTACAACATATCTCTGTTTTCGATTTCTGCATTTTTTCAATCTCGAAGATCTCTACATTAGGATCTCGAGTTTTCTGATTTTACTTGGCTGCAAAAACAATTTTGACTTGAAACTGATACAGGAGAATCTTGACCTTCAGGGCTATTCAGAACAGTTTTCAGATTTTCAAAAATCAAAGTTTTCATTTTGCAGGATCTCGACATTTAGGGCCTCGAATTCCTCATCTCGAGTTTTGAAATTTTGAGTTTTGAAATCACGAGTTTTGAAATCTCGAGTTTTAAACCTCAAGTTTTGAAATTTCGAGTTTTGAAATCACGAGTTTTGAAATCTCGAGTTTTTAAACCTCGAGTTTTAAAATTTCGAGTTTTGAAATCTCGAGTTTTGAAACCTCGATTTTGGAATTTCGAGTTTTGGGATCTTGACATTTGGGATCTCGATGTTTAGGATCTCGCCATTCTGAAGATTTCAAGATTTTTAAAATTTTTTATGTTTTGAATGTTTCAAAGTTTGCAGTTTCTTGAAACTCAGAATTTTTCGAAACTTGACATTCTTCGCAGTTCATCGAAGCTTTACATTATAGGATTTTTAAATGATTCCCTGCTTATCAAAGTTTTTAAAAGTTTTCGATGTTCTGATGTCTTTCAAACATCAAGTTTTTGATTTTCTGAGATTTTCGAAACTCCAAAGTTTTCGATGTTCCAAACATTTTGAAATTCTGAAGATTTCGATATTCTGAGGTTTGTTTTGCAGGTGGATTTCGCCATTATTCTTCGAGACAAACACATGATTGTAATCTCGAGTTTTAAACCTCGAGATTGTAATCTCGAGTTTTAAACCTCGAGATTGTAATCTCGAGATTCAAACCTCGAGATTGTTATCTCGAGATTCAAACCTCGAGATTGTTATCTCGAGATTCAAACCTCGAGATTGTAATCTCTAGATTTAAACCTCGAGATTGTAATCTCGAGATTTAAACCTCGAGATTGTTATCTCGAGTTTTAAACCTCGAGATTGTTATCTCGAGTTTTAAACCTCGAGATTGTAATCTCGAGTTTTTAAACCTGGAGATTGTAATCTCGAGTTTTAAACCTCGAGATTGTAATCTCGAGTTTTAAACCTCGAGATTGTAATCTCGAGTTTTAAACGTCGAGATTGAAATCTCGAGATTTAAAACTCGATATTAGGATTTCGAGGTTTTGCCTTAGAATTTTCTCTAATTCCACCTGATTTCGATATTCAACATCGAGAACCTCAACTTCGAAGAAATTCCTCAAAAACTCAAAATTAGAGATTTTTTGTGACATCGCACGGTTTTGGCCATAACTTTTGACTCGGTGATCCGATTATAGCAAACTTTTTTTTTTGGAAAGCTAACGAAAAGATCTACATTTGATCTCGGGATATGCCCTAGAAACCTCTCTCACGCTCCCTCACTGGCAGTCCTTGAGGGTCAAAACGTTAGTTTTCCAACAAACTTTGTAAATCACCGATGTCCAGGTCAAAACTTAGGCAAATCTGATCAAATTCTTTCAAAGTCAAACCTAAGGTCTAAGCTCCACTGTAGAGGTTCGAAAATCGTAGATATATCAATCAACCTTGCGTCCACGGTCATTCTACAACAATCAACAATGAACTGCTGAAGCATCCCCTAACTCATCAACATTGTGTGATCCTCAAACATGCTGAAATTCCAAATGATGAGCTTAGGGAAACCGTGATGTGTGGTACCTGTTCAAATTGCTCCACACACATGGCGGGTATGACGAGCTGTGAGCAATCAATCCTTACACATTCTGAGGGGGAGTTTCAGTTTTCTCCTCCTGGCGCCTTACACCGACAAAGCAAGGAATCTCTCAACAGATGCAACATTCTAGGGGGGGTGTTCAATGTTATCCTCCCTAGTGCCTAACAATGACAAAGCATACCGAGTGCTCCAGTTGAGGGGGAGTAAAGAGAGAAAATCAAGGAAGTAATGTAATGAGAGAACATGTCCCTATGGCTTACTAAACCCAATTAAGCCTACCCAAGGGACAAAGCCGATAGTAAGTGAGTGAGTGAGTGAGTGAGTGAGTGAGTGAGTAATCATTATGAGAGTTAGGATGCAGAAGGCTCAAGTGAGAAGGAAAGCAATAATCAATGATGAGTCTGCTACCTCAACTGCCTGCTATGTATTAAACATTTACTCCTAGCCACTCAAATACTCTGGACAATTCCCAAATAGGTTCAGGACTGATTTAATCAGATCCCGGGTAGAAGTCACTGCATCTTGTCCAACAGTGCATGTTTAACCCTACCCAAGACCACTCACTTGTCTCCCAACAGAAAAGTGATTAATCAAATTTCACGGGGAACCACATCTCTCATTACTGTCTCCTTCCGAGGTAAGTAATACTGACTCCAGTGGCCTCAGCCCCATGCCACTGAACTTTCATTGATCACGTCGTGTCTTGTTACCTCACTCCCAAATGTTTTGAAATCTTCTAGGATACAGACGCACTTTTTGAGTCAGCTACAGGTCTACATGACCCACGAGAACTTCCATAGGGCTCATCTATTACACATGTAGACCAATATTTGGAAGGAAGTCCTGCTGTTGCAACATAAGAATCACCAACATTTTCAGGCCATTGCTAAAGAGTTTATCTCTTTAGTGATGATAACGGGCGTCTACACGACCCTGGGGGGCTATGTTATCTTCTTTACATTCTGCTTGTTTTTCCTATTTTATTTCCGCAGAATAAAAGAATAAAGGCATGACGCCCCGAGTTATCGGATCGTCATGAGGGGGAGAGTGGTCCACATGCTATTAACTGTCAAAAAAAAAAAATCATTCTGGGACACTTCTCTCCTCCAACACTCTCTCTACTATCTTTGCAACTCAAATGGTCAGCTACGCTCACAAGTCAACCATCATTTTGTTCCGTTGTGCCACCGACAAGTTCTCATCAAATGCATTGATTCCAAATAGTCAAAAAGACTACATTGTGGAGGAGATAGAGGTCAAATACTCATGTACTGAAAATGAATCTCGTAAACGCCCCCTATTCTTCAAAGAACGTTCATTCTAGAGGCGTCACCGGACTTCATCCAAGCTGATCAAGAGCAACTTCTGGAAGGCAAGGACTACATGCAAGATACTGAAGATCCCTCAACCCCCGACATCAAAGAACAAATTGCCAAGAAGACATCAAAGGGGAGATTGCAAGGACTTCTTCAGAAAGCCTTCCTCAGAAGTCGAGTTCAAAGACAAAGGAAGCTGAATAACAACAAAGACAAAGATATCTGTGCTGCAATGTTGATTCAACACGATTGAACACCAAGAGGGAGATTTTTAGGAATATTTTATGATGTCCAATCTAATTAAATATCTTTGTATTTGTGTAGTTATTAATTAAACGTGTAAAACGGACCACAAATGTGTATCAGCCCGTTAGCTTCTTTGTAACCCGTAAGTTAGCCAACTTCTCCTATAAAAGGATGCTAACTTACGGGAACCCTAACGATTGAGGCTTAGAGAGCATAGACACGAGATAGAGAGATTAGGTTTCCGCTGCTCTCTCTCTCTCTCTCGAGGGAGAGCAGCGACGTTCATCACGGTATACCAAAGGTCTTGTTAATCTTGATATCTTTCTATCTGCTTCTTTATACCTGCTATGATTGTTTTTTTGTTAAGTTTTAGGATTTTCATTTTGGCCTTGTGGTTTGGAGTATGGTTGTATATTTTGAGGGAAGGATTGATTTTGTGGAGGGTTGTTTTATTGTGGATTTCCTTGAGGATTACCATATCTAACATCTGGGTGATCTCTCCTCTCCACCAGGGGTTATAATTGTTGCCATAAGAATCGTACCTCTTATGATTTTGGAACCCCAAAGCGTTGACTTGCTCAGGGTTATCTTCTTGGAGTGATGGGCATGAATCGGTAGGGTGCCTTTGTTGTGTGCAAATGCCGCAGACCTTGACTTCATGGGTTTTAGGATTTAAGAGAAAATCCTTAACCAAAGAAGTCAAGCCGGCAACTTGACTTTCCAAAGATGATGTAGATTCCACCGCGGCAACTTTACGGGTTGAGGTCCGCCTGTTGTAATGCCTAGAGTTCTCGGTCAACTCTGAGATGAGGTTTCTTGCTTGAGAGGGGGTTTTGTTGACAATGCCCCCTCCGCATGCCACATTTACTATGTCCCTATCATGTTCCGCAAGACCATCATAGAAGTAGAGGATGAGGTCTTGCTCCGTGTACCCATGGTATGGGCAACTAGCACAAAGCTTGTAACACTTGAGATTTAATTTAAAAGGATTAATAGTACTACTCATACCAATAGAGGTGCATCTCCTTTTAAGGGAGCTCATCACCCAAGAACTCCAAAGTTAAGTGTGCTTGCACGGGAGTAGTCTTGGGATGAGTGACCCCCTGTGAAGTTTCTCAAGGCACGCACGAGTGAGGACAAAGTGCGCGGTAAAGGCTCGTGGTGGTTTGTGGGGACAGTACTAGAGGTCTAGAGTAACTACCTCGGGTCCTGCGGGGCCCGAGGTGTTACAAAGCTTCTTGAAGCGCTCCCAAAATTCATAAAGTGATTCATCATCACCTTTTTCAGTATTGATTATTTTCTTCTTTAAAGATGATGAGACGTGCAAGCACGCTTAACTTTGGAGTTCTTGGGTGATGAGCTCCCTTAAAAGGAGACACATCTTGTTGGTATGAGTACTACTATTAATCCTTTTAAAAGGTTACATCTATACTTCCCAAAGGAAGATAGAAAAGTCAATCCATTGCGGTGTCCTTCAAAGAAAATGGAAAAGCCCGTAGTTTGATCTGTTCCTCGGTGACACCGTTTGGACACATGCTTGTGCAAACAATGTGGAATTCCGACAAATATTTGTTCGGATCTTCCCTTCTTAGACCATGGAAGGATGGCAGTAGATGAATGAGCCCAAATTTTACCTCAAATGTGTTACCTTCATTGAGTGTAGGGAAGGTATACACAACGGTTGTTGGTTAAGATTTGGAGTTGTGAGCTCCCGTAGTGTCCTCGTCTCGAGAGCCATAGTTGATGGTTCTCTGGATTTGCTAGAACTAAAGCTAGCGTTGGATGAATCTCTGGTAGATGATTCCTCCAAGTCGGTAGTTGAAAATTTACTTTTCAACCGCTCGAAAGTTTGCTATATTTCCGGGTTTGTTTGATAGGTGATTTCGTTTATTGAACGGTATTTAACCATATACTTCACAAAGCTCAGAAATAGAACAAGTAAGAACTCTTTATATTTTTTTATTTATTTTTTATTTTTCTTGAATTAAAATAAAAGAAAAATGATTGCCTTTTCCCGGCAACGACGCTAAATTTGACGTACACTTTGTCGTAGTGTGCACTCAAAATAAATATCAATACGACGATTATATGTAGTATAATGCAGTAAGGTTCGTATCCACGGGGAAAGAAATACTTTTCTTTTTAATTAATTAGTAACAAGGGGGGAGGTTGAGTTTGATTTGATTTAATGTAATTAACACTAACACTTATATGAGTTTAATTAATAGAGATGGGGACTTGGTTTCACTTTTATCCACTTAATGAAATGTTCGTCGATCCCGGTTATATCTTTAACTATCTTCCTCTCAATACTCAATCGAGTAGTATCTTCATTTCATCGAGGGTAGTTATTAATAACGAGACGCGTTCATTAATAAAACTTACTAAAGAGTCAATATAGAACACACGCCGTATATTAACCCGATGGTAGCAATAAACTTAAGATGGAAACGTTGAAGCGGATATGCTAATCGGTGAAAGTGAAAAATGTACCTTCTTTGGAGAAAATGGGTTTGATTCAGTCAAACTTGGATCTACAACTTTTAAAATTGCACAAAATCTTTAAAAATTCTTTCTTGCACAAAATTCACCTCAAAATCGATCTTATCCCAGGAATCATCCGAGTAATCTCCCGGCTAGCAAATACGGCTCAGGAAAAGACCACAAAGAGATGTGGAGATCTTACCATTTCCTTGGAAATTAACAGAGCGAGCTATTATATAAAAAGGAATTTTATCAATTCAGGACCCGAAAGATAGATTAATTATCAATTCAGGACCCGAAAGATAAAATGTATCGGTATAGGATCCGAATGATGGAAAAGTATCAATTTAGGACCTAACATTTCATAGGTTTCGATTTATTTAATTTTTAATTAATTCAATTACTAAATTTTGATATACTTTTCTTCACAAAAGTTTATTAGTTTAATAAAACTAAATAATATTTAAAATTATTAAAATAAAAAAATAAAAAAAATTATGACAACTTAGGTCCTTGATTAATAGTTTTCAATCATTCAGGTCCTAAATTGAAAGTTTTTCATCATTCGGGTCCTATATCGATGCATTTCATCTTTCAGGTCCCGGATTGATAATTCGTCTATCTTTCGGGTCCTGAATTGATAAAATACCATATAAAAATGGCAAAATACAAGGGGAGCTTCATTCAGATACCCATGAGACACCATAACTCAAGCCTATTTTTATTCCTTAACATTTTTTCTAATTTTGTAGGGCTCTCAAAGTCAAAATTGATTTTTAATTATCAGATCATGGCAAGAGATATCGAAAATAACCATGTCTACCCTTATGGGAAACAACCCGAGCTATCATTGATCCAGGCTTACTCAGATGCATCTGACGATTTTGATTATTCAGATGCCTCATTCTTTATTGCCCAATTAGCACATCCGCTTCAACGTTTACCATGGATCTATTGCAACTGCCCAATCTATTGCACCTGAAAGTGATCGCCGTCCTCCTATTTCATTCTCGGAAGAAATTAGGAAATCCAATTTCAATACCGCGATTTGCCACAAAGCCAATTTCATAACCTCAGAAAATTGCTTGCCAACTGACAACTTGAACACGCAGCTCAAACTCTACAAGAAATCTCAAAAGAACAAAAGGCGTCACAACATGAAAACTAGTTCGCAATCGAGAGATTTCCCATGGGATTAGCTCTTTTTTTTCTTTTAATTTTGATTTTCCTTTATGCTAGTACTTTTATCTCTTTTCTTTCATGTACTTTTATTTTATTTAAAAAAAAGAAGATAATGATGATAATGATAATGATGGAAAAAAACTTAAGATGGAAACGATTGAGATTGATAACCTAAACACAAGCGGTTTATTGATTTAATCAATATAATTGATTCTCCTTAGATTATTAACCATGAGACGCATGCATTAATAATCCAAGTTTACTACCATTGAAAGAACCGAATTAATAACAAGTGTATTAATCGATTGATTCTAGTAATAATTAATATATGAAACAAAATTAGTTGATCCTTTAAGTAATGCTCAAAATATGAATATGAAATTTGAATAGGAATTAATTAATATTCATGGAAGAAGATTAAAGAAAATAACTCACAACTTATAATTCATTAAGCTTCAAAGTAGCAAAACCAAGATGGAAGAGTTTAGCTCCTCATTTGGAGACTAAACATACTAGAAAATATAAAGGAAATAAATAATTAAGAGGCCGCCTCAAAGACTGAAACGACGCTAAGACTGAAACGACGCTACTCCTCCGTCTCTTTGACCGCAAAAGCGGGTTAACGCTACTTCTCCACTTCTTTCTTTAATTTCTAGTTTCTCTGATTCTGATTTCTGCCGCTGCACTACCGCCTGACCGTCTCATTCCAGTCATTCCTCTACCCATCAACCTTTCTTTGGCTCTTTTCCGTAGTTTGATTTCACTGCAGCGGCAACCAAGCCAGTGGCAGATTGAGGTTTGTACCAAACTACGAATTTATATCTTAGGAGTTAGGAATTATTCTATTAGCTATGTTATATGTATACAGTATATATTGCTTCTTTATTACGGTTAGGAAGCCACACAATTACCAGAACTCAACACACAGAAGCGGAAGCAAAGTTGAATAGACTGACAGAGCAGAGGAAAAAACACAAAGAAAATAATACAGCCAAATATAAGGGAGGGCCACACGGGATGGGCTGGGTATAAGACAAACGGGGGACGGATGGGCTTGGTCGGGTAGACAGCCCAATTGGGCCAGGACATTAATTAGGAGACCAACTCCATAAATGAGGTGGACCAAAAGGCAGCTCAGGGATGACCCAGTAATGAGGTGGACCAATACCACAACAATCTCCACCTTATTGGTCCCCCTGGTGGTGTAGAGCACAACGTGAAAGGGAGAATCATCATCGCCGGTTTTTCTTGTTTTACAGTTCTTATCTAGCCACAATCTAAATTAAGAATACGCTTACAAGACAACAGTTTTTCAAAAGTGAGACATTTAGTCCCCATATCTGCAGGGTTAAATTCTGAAGGTATCTTGGACAGCTTTATCCAACCTGCATCCACAATATTCCTAATAAAATGAAACCTGACATCAATGTGCTTGGTCCTGTCATGGAATACAAGATTCTTGCACAATTGGATAGCAGACTGGCTATCAGAGTACACTGTCACAACCTGCTTAAGAAAACCAATTTCAGTTAGCATTCGTTTAAGCCAAATAACCTCTTTAAAGGCCTCAATGGCTGCCACGTATTCAGATTCAGTAGTGGACAGTGCAACAATAGGTTGAAGTTGAGATTTCCAACTTATGCAGGAACCACAAAGAGTAAAAATGTAGGAAGTAGTAGACTTTCTATTGTCCCTATCATTTGCATAATTGGAGTCAACATAGCCAGTAAGTAAAATGCCAGTTTCAGTTTTAGAAAACACAAGACCATGAGAAGGTGTACCCCTTAGGTATCTAAGGAGCCATTTAAGGGCAGTCCAGTGAGACGTACCAGGGTTTGCCATATATCTACTTAAGCAACTAACAGCATAAGCTATATCAGGCCTTGTGCTTACCATGAGATACATGACTGACCCTATAGCACTGGAATAGGGTACAGCCTTCATCCTATCTATCTCAGGAGCAGTCCTTGGGGACTGATCCTTGCTTAGCACAAAATGGGGTGCTAAGGGAACATTCACAGGTTGGGCAGAGTCAATTTTGAACTTTTTCAAGACCTTTTCAAGATAGGAGGTTTGGTTCAGGGTAAGGGTACACCTACTCCTATCCCTAAGAATATTAATCCCTAGGATTCTCTTAGCATCTCCAAGATCTTTCATAGCAAAGTTTTCACAAAGGCACTTTTGAACTATCTTAATATCATTCACAGAGGGGCTAATGATAAGCATGTCATCAACATAGATCAACAAGAAAACAGGTACAGAGTCAGTATTCTTAAAATACAAACAAGGGTCAGAATCAGACCTTTTGAAACTCAGGGAAGACATTCACTGGTCAAACTTGATATTCCATTGTCTGGGAGACTGTTTCAGGCCATAGAGGGCCTTCCTAAGTAGACAGACATGTCTGGGGTACTTAGGGTCAATAAAACCCTCAGGTTGGCTCATGAAAATCTGTTTATCTAGTTCACCATGCAGGAAAGCAGTGGTAACATCCATCTGCTTCATCTCCCAGTCATTATGGGCAACTAGGGCAAGCATCATCCTAATTCTTGTGAATTTTACTACGGGAGCAAAATTTCAGCATAGTCTACCCCTTCCTTTTGAGTGAAACCTTTTGCCACTAACCTAGCTTTAAACCTAATGTCATTTGGTTCTTCTTTAACTTTGAAAAGCCATTTGCACTCAACAACAGAACAATTAGGAGTCCTAGGAACTAGGGTCCAGGTTTTATTCAACTTAAGAGAATCTATCTCACTTTGCATATCACATAGCCAATTTTTAGATTCTCTAGAGGCAAGGGCTTCCTGGTAGGTTTTAGGCTCATTCAACTCAAGAGTTTCAAAAACAGAGAAAGCAAATAATGAAGTATCATACAGGTGAAATGCATAGTCAGTCATACTATCAGAAATCCTCTTAATGTTTCTTCTAGTCCTATCTCTGGCTAACACATAATCATCTAGACTCTCATTCTCAACTTGGATCTCTCCAAGTTCTTCATTATCAGCAAAATCAGATTGAACAATCACATCATGCAAATTTTCATCATTACCACTGGGCTGCTCCACCTCACTAGAGGTGGAGTGGGTGTCATGCATAGTGTTGGTCAAATCAAGAGTACTGGACTCATTCACCAGAGGGGCAACATTGGTCTGGATAGGCTCCACCTCACTAGGAGAGGTGCCATCATGCACAGTTTGAGGGTCAGTCACATTTTGATCTAAGCAGGGAAAGTCACTTTCATTGAACATAACATTTCTGCTTATAATGACCTTAAAACCACTCTGGTTCTTATCCCAGATCCTATATCCTTTAACACCTTCAGGATATCCTAAGAAAATGCATTTCTTAGACCTAGGGTCCAACTTATCAGTCTGTTGATGTACATAGGCAGCACACCCAAACACTTTTAAGTTTGACAAGTCCAGGGGTTTCTTAGAGAAGACAGACTCAGGGCACTTACCTTCTAAAGGTACAGAGGGGGATCTGTTTATCAGGTAGGTGGCAGTATTGACAGCTTCTCCCCAAAACTTCTTGGGGAGGCCAGAAGTGGCAAGCATACTCCTAACTTTGTCTAGGAGGGTCCTATTCATTCTCTCAGCTAAGCCATTCTGTTGGGGAGTATATGGCACAGTCTTGTGTCTCCTAATCCCACTCTCAACACACAACCTATCCATATCCTTATTGCAGAATTCTAAGCCATTGTCAGTTCTAAGGGTTTTAACCTTACATCCAGTTTGATTTTCTACCATAATTTTCCATTCTTTAAACCTAACATACACATCATATTTATGTTCTAACAAACAGACCCAGACTTTCCTAGAAAAGTCATCAATTATGGACAGAAAATACCTCCTACCCCCATGGGTAGGGACACTGGAAGGACCCCATACATCTGCATGTATGTAGTCAAGGACAACTTTAGACTTAGGCTCACTAGAATAGCTAGAAACAGGAAACTGAACCCTATGTTGTTTACCTAGGACACAACCCTCACAGAAAGGTATGGGTGACACCAAGTCATTACCAAAACATCCAGTTTGTTTCAAAATATTCAATCCTCTATTACTCATGTGACCCAGTCTTTGGTGCCAAAGCACAGACTTGTCATTGAGTACAGCATTAGCATTTTCAGAAAAAGGTTTGGCATGCACAACATAAAGGTTATTTTGTTTCAAGGCTTTAAACAAAACAAGGGAGTTTTTCAAAATCTTCATACACCCATTTCCCCATTTACCCTCAAGACCACATTCTTCAAAAACAGAAACAGAAAGCAGGTTGTGCCTAAGATCAGGGACATGTCTAACATTTTTTAATTTGAAAACAGTTCCAGTTTCAAACGTAAGACTTATGTCACCCACACCATGGACCTTACACTTCTTATTGTCAGCTAGGGACACATAACCAGAATCACAAGCACTATAAGAAGCAAACAGATTTTTAAAAGGAGTCATGTGGTAGGTACAACCTGAATCTATTAGCCATTCAAATTCAGTTAGGTTGCTTAGGGCAGAATTAGCATGATCACAGATCATGAACACTTCTTCACTAATTTCCTTATCAGTCACAGAGTTGGCCTGTTCATTTCTTTTGGGTTGGGTACAGTGCTTTATGAAATGATCTAGGTTCCCACAGTTATAGCACACCCTTTTCCTAGACTTATGCCTTTTCTTGCTAGGTTGTCTACCATTCTTATCCTGATTGTCCTTTTTAGGGTTTTTAGACCTGCTTTTAGACCTTCCCCTAACAAACAAAGCTTCCCCAGATTCCTTATGATGGTTCCTAGAATGTTTTAAGTCAAGTTCTTTACTTCTCAGGCCATTAATAACAATATCAAGGGTTATGTCATCCCTCCCATATTTAATGGCAGACTTAACATCATTATAGGAATGAGGTATAGCATTCAATAAGACTATGGCAGTGTAGTTATCTATATGTTTATCCCCAGCCTGCTTAATGTTTTGGATTAGTTTGTTAAAAACATCTAGGTTTTCATCAATATCTTTTGATAGGTCAAGCCTAAACCTAAAAAACTTTTCCAACAAAAACAGTTTGCCAAGAAGGGAAGTATCAGTATATAGAGACTCAAGTTTATCCCAGAGGTCTTTAGCAGACTCAATGACTCCAACCTTTCTAAGGACAGAGTCAGACAAGTTTAAATATATGATTGAGCAGGCTATTTCATTCATTTCAACTTGTTTAGGTTTTTCCTCAGTTTCTAAGTATTGCCCAGTAATAGCTCTATGAACTTTCTGTTGTATTAACACACATTTTATCTTCTGTTTCCAAATGTCAAAGTCAGTCTTACCATTAAAAGGCATCATACCATACTGGTTTGAAGCCATGATAACAGTCACAACACAACAGCAGAGATACAGGTAATAAGAGAGCTTAACCCTGATGGTTTGGGCTGCGGACTAAGTGACCACGCAGTTCCGGGGCCACTGAAGTGGCTGGCAGGGAATCACTTAGCCCTAACCTCAAGTGCCCTAGCCAATCAGGGGTTAGGAAGCCACACAATTACCAGAACTCAACACACAGAAGCGGAAGCAAAGTTGAATAGACTGACAGAGCAGAGGAAAAAACACTAAGAAAATAATACAGCAGAAAATAAGTAGGGCACGATACAGCAGGTTCAGAGGTTATCACACAGAGGATAAATTCAACATAGGCAAGTTCACATATATCAGTGGCCAAGTTCGACACAGATTGGACCACTCATGCACTGTATCACCAACCTAGGGTTTCTGCAGGTCTTATCTAAATAAGATCTACACATGCAATGGTTCAGAAACTAAGGTTTCTAACCGGTAGTTCCTCAACCTAGGGTTTCAGAATACCCATGCATCACAGAAGCCGGTGGCACTCCGGCAGCCCAAGAGTTAGGGTTTGAGTTTATACCTGAGCGGGTGTCACGGAGAGACAACCCGACTTACCTTCTCCGATGGCGTCTTCAGACGTTACCGGTGTGGGAGTTCTCCGGTGAGCTTCCGGTGTCCGAGAGAGGCAGCAACGTCCAGGCTCTGATACCACTGTTAGAAAACCGGACCGGCTCAGACCTCAATCACCACCAAGCCCAAAGGCTTGCTCACACTCACCACCAGGGATACAACCAGGGAAGACAGAAGGGCGACAACCAACTAGCCCTCACACAAAGAACCCAGACCCCAGCCCAGAGAACCCACCGGAGCTACGGATAACCCACCACACTACCAGACTAGAGTGAAGACCCCAATAGGAACCCCAAGGTCTCACCGGAGCAAAGCCGGAGCTAAAGCTCAGAGGAAACCGGCACTCTCTCACTCTAGGTCTAGGGTAACAGAACTGAAGGGTCATTGTTTAGAGAGAAGGCGGAGAGGCAGAAATAGGAGGATTCCAGAAGAACCAGCCAAATATAAGGGAGGGCCACACGGGATGGGCTGGGTATAAGACAAACGGGGGACGGATGGGCTTGGTCGGGTAGACAGCCCAATTGGGCCAGGACATTAATTAGGAGACCAACTCCATAAATGAGGTGGACCAAAAGGCAGCTCAGGAATCCCCCAGTAATGAGGTGGACCAATACCACAACAATTACTCATTTACTCTCCTATTATTTGAGGATTGGTTCTCTTCTCCCATTATTTGTTTCTATAAGATAATAAGGTTTGAGCCTGCGTCCTCGGTCCTCTTACTATGTTAGTGGGTACCAGTGAAGTTATTTAATTGAATTAACTTGATTAATGATTCATTGATTTATTTGATTGTAGTTATTATTTATAAAATTATATTATACTATCATATTAGTTAATACTCCCTCCGTTCTGCAAAGAAGTTCCCGCTTTCCCTTTTTAGCAGTTCCGAAAAGAAGTTGCCCTTTCCTTAAATGGGAAGTTATCTACATCAAAACAGTGCAAAACAGTGTCAAACAGTGCCAAACAGTGTCGAAACAATGTCAAAACAGTAAAATTTACCCCCTGGTAAGTTTATTTCCTTAATATATGTAGGTCAAACCGGGAACTTCTTTGCGGGACGGAGGGAGTAGTTAATAGTTCATTAGTTATGAATTTAATAATTTATGATTTATGAATAAGATTTCAGAATTTGGGATTTTTTATTGTTAATTTCAGGATATAATTTTTAATTTCAGATTTCAGAATTTCAATTAAAGAACTTTATAACTTTGTTATTATATGTGATTTTGGTTTTATTTATATATGGGCCTCAGATTTGCACTTCGAACCGGGGCCTCTAAATTCATTTGACGGCCCTGATCTAAAATAATTATTTTAGTTAGTGCATTTCTATTGCTTCGTGAATGTGCCTGCACTAGTTTATGGAAATTTGTGATAATTTTTTGTGTCACCCTATTCACATTAAGCCTTATTTTAATCCCACTTATTATAATATATGTCATTTTATGTGATAAAAAGATAACTATGAAAAACAACAACCCACTTAAATCAAAATTAAAATTGATTAAAAGTGATGATAATTTTATTGCGGTTGTTTCTCAAAGTTGTAAAATAAATGATGTGAATGAGTGGATGGTAGACTCCGGGGCTACCAAGCACATTTGTAAAAACAAAAGTGCTTTTACCTCTTATAGTTCTACTATGAGAGATGACGAAGAGCTCGTGTACCTAGCGGACTCAAAAACCGCAAAAGTGCACGGTAAAGGGAAAGTTCTTCTTAAACTCACATCGGGGAAAACTTTATCACTAAATGACGTACTTTATGTGCCTGAGATTCAAACTAATTTAGTTTCCATTTCTCTCTTGGTAAAAGATGGGATTAAAGTATCTTTTGATTGTGAAAAAATTGTTATGACCAAAAATGATGTTTTTGTGGGCAAAGGTTATTGTAAGAATGGATGTTATGTGCTTAGTATTCCGAAATTAATGTGTGACAATGCTTCTGCTTATTTAATTGATTCATATGATGTGTGGTATGCAAGATTGGGACATGTGAGTGATTCTTATATTAAATTGTTGTGTGATCGTGGTTTGATTTCTAGTGGAAAGAAATTGACACTAGAAAAATGTGATATTTGTGTTGAATCAAAACAAACCAAAAAATCATGTCCTACCACACATAGAGAATCTGAACTGCTTGAATTAATTCACACGGATTTAGGTGATTTAAAAAATACCATGACTAGAGGTGGTAATAAATTTTATGTCACCTTTATCGATGATTTTTCGAGATACACTAAAGTTTATTTGCTTAAAAGTAAAGATGAGGCTTTTGATAAATTTCTAGTGTATAAATCTGATGGATAGTGTACCCGGGGGGTAGCTTATCCGAGGGGTTATTACGGGGAATAACTAGAGAGAAGTCAGAGCAAGTAAGTAGAGAGAGAGAGTATATTAGGAAATGTATTCAGCGTGGTCTACAGACAGGGACACGTGTCAAGCATCCATTGGTCGAGGGGTCACCTCAACTGGTTGGCGCTGGCAATCACATGTAGCCGCATTTAATGCGGCTGTTGGATGTGACGTCGTACTTGGCACGGTGATCCATGCGCATGTGGAGTGGATATCATGTCGGAGATGGTGCCCTCGGCTGTAGATGATTAGCCGAGGGTTCTGAGCACCGGGGACCTCCTTAGTGCCGAGGGCTCCAGGTGCCGAGGGCTACTGATTTTCGTCGTTTTCTCCCAGTAACTTTGTTTTCCTGTTTTGACCCTCCTGTGAGGATTGGAGCCTTCGGTCAGGGGGCCGAAGGCACCCCTAGCGCTCACTGTGGGCTGCTTGGTACTCTGGGCGCTGTGATTTGGGCCTGTTGTGCTTCCTGGGCCTATTGGGCCTTTATTGGAGTAGTGGGAGTCTGTGGACCGGGGGTTCCCGGACCATATACTCCATCAGGAGTCCCTCACTCCTTTTGCCAAAAGGTACTTGAGGGAAAAGGAGTAATTGTGTTTGCCCTCTGCCGTTGTTCCGTTGTAGTTTGTAGAGTTGTGGGTAGTTTGCTGTTTGTTTATTCTGCCGAGGGCAGTCCATCAGTTACCCATATGTCGGGACTTGAGGGGTCATGTTTGCTGTTTGCGGGAGTTTTTAGCATTTTGCACTTTTTTGTGATTTTTACAAAGGGGGGTTCTCCAGTCCCCCACTCCTTGAGGCACTTGCAAAGTGGTGAAAAGGAGTAGAGTAGTGCTTGCCTGCAATATGAAACCGAGGGGTGACGCTTTTCGTTTCATTTTGGGGGGATGCCTCGTTAAAAACCTCGTTAGGAAAAACCCTGTGGGAAAAAATCCTAATGAGGGAAAAAGAGTGCACCGAATTCCCCCAACGATGAATCGAAAATGTGAAGCCCTGGTTCGAAATGGAGTACAATGCTAATGCCGAAGGCTATCCTTGGTCTGAGGGGCGTGTGTTGATTAGCCGGAGGCTTGCTGTTGATATCCTTGGGGGTGCCGAAGGGGAGTCCCTCAATCTGGGGATCGAGGGCGTGATGAATGTGAGTAGTAGTTGAAGTGTTACCGGGGTGTCCCCTGTTTGTTGATTAGTTGGTGAGGAGGGTATCCGAGGGCTCCCGTTACCTGTGTGCCGTACGCTATCCGTCCATGAGGTGTACTCCCCGGGTCCTCAAAGTGTTGTGAGGGGAATCCCCGAGGGGTCCGCCAGTTATGAAGCCGTGGGCTTCTGAAGGAGTGAGCCCGAAGGCCTCTGTGATGTAGTATGAGGGGCTTAATCCGGGAGCGTCTCTGGGTAAGTGTACCCGGGGGCTCTTCTTGATGAAGTGGAGTGAAGTAAAAAGCCCCAGGGCTAGTTCTTTGGCTTGATGAAGGAGTGGGCTGCTAAATATAGTCGGAGGCTCCCGGAATATAACCGTTGTGAATATAGCCGTTGGAATACCTAACGTCGAAATATAGCCATTGGGGGGGGGGGGGGGGGGCTTCCACGTGGTGCGTGCTCGTTGGCTGCCTGTGGGCAGGCGTAACGGATTGGGCAGTTCGACGGTTCGTAATGATGGCTGTTCAACCGGAGGCCCGGTTTCCAGGCCCAAGCCCGGATCCAGGTGCCTATAAATACCCCAAGGCCAGGCCACTTTCCCCCTTGTGCGATAGTTGTGTTAGCGGAGCTCTGCCAAAATTCCTAGAGAGAGAAACAGCTGCCTTCGATCAACCACTCTTCCGAGGTCAGTTCTCCGCCCATCTATTGTAGCATTAGTGAGTCGTAGTTGTGTGGCCTTAGGTTAAGTGTCTAACTGCCTTAGGAAGCCTTCTGCCCTATAAACCCCTCATCCCTTAGCTGTTGAGGATGTCTTCGCAAAGTGACTCTCAAAACGTCTCGAGGGAGCCTCCGGTAGGAGTCGAAAGCTTCTCTGAAGCGGAGTCCTCAAGTGAACGCACCTCGATCAACTAGGACTCTGTGGTGGCTGAGGAGGTACAAGCAAGCCTTCGGCTAGAATTGGAAGCAGAGGAGTTCGAGCAGGTGTGCGAGGACGAGGAGCAAAAGGAATGCATGAGGGTCACCGTCGTTGTTCCTCCCCCTCGGAATGCAGAGGCCGGAAGCTCTCAACCACTAAACCCGACGCCTATCAGCGTTGCCCCTGGGAGGAAGAGAAAGGCGAAGGCCGCCGGGAAGAAAAAACAGGTTGCCGTCGACGCCGGGCAACCAGTAGGAATTCCCGAAGGCTACTCCTACCTGAACACTGCTGCCTTGGACGTGAAGACCCGAGCCACACGGGGAGAATACATGGCGACGTAGCTCTTGGTAGGGCCCTCAGCACTGGTAGTGGAGCCGGGGCCAGATGACGTTTTGCTATATGCCCCCGCCGGTTGTTTTGTCGTGCATCTGCTTTCGGTGGAGTTGGGCCTCCGATTCCCCCTCCATCCCTTCGTGGTGGAGTACCTTCAGTATGTCAAGCTTGCTCCCTGCCAACTGACCCCGAACAGCCACTCCTACTTGGCTGGCTTCCTTTCCCTTTGCCGGAGCCGGGATGTGGAGCCTTCGTTGGACCAGTTCTTCCTCTCTTTCAATCTATGCCGGGGGGGGCACTCGAATGCCGGTGGCTTTGCCAACCTGCAGCAGCTCCCAGAATTCCGGCTCTTCGATAAGTTCTGCTACATTCGGATGGCGGAGAATCCCTTCCCGACCCCACTTCGTGATAGCTTCCGCAGGCACGTCAAGGTAGGGAGCGCCGCCTTGGAGAAAAAGGAAGGAAGCTCTCCAAGAAGCCCGAGGGGTCCGATAAGCATACCAAGATCAGGGATGCTACCCTTCCAGACGATCTTTACAACTTGGGCTTTCGGCGGTATCGGTTGATGGGGGAAAGCAACGAGAGATATCCCCCCGTTGATAGAGTTTATCAAAGCGCCGGAGGTAGTCAACTTGCCGAGGGCTCCCGTTTTATACTTAGAATATATTTTTCTCTCTTTTTTTGGTATCATCCTCCTAACCCTTCTGCATTTCCTTTGCTTTTCAGGACCAGACATGGACGCCCGGAATCTCTCCAAGTTGAAGAAGCAACTCGCAAAGGAGAACAAAAAGAAGGACCCCTCGGTGCAACAGAGGGGGTTGGACGAGATCTTCCCGAGGGCGGGTACAAATGACGGGGCCAAGGAGAGCGTGCCCAATGAGAAAGCTGCCGCCGGCGACGACGCTGGTTCCAACGCCGAGGGCTCCCCTGTTGAGGCGTTGAAGAGGAAACGGGCCGAGAAGGCCGTGGTGCCCCCGGAGGGGAAGAAGCAGAAAAAGGGGGGCCCCGAGCCAAAAGAGGCCCCGGTTGTTATTGTGGAGAAGCATTCCTCCTCCGAGCCTCCGGCCCAAGCCCCCGGACTGTCATGGCCCCAGGATAATGTGCAGTCTCCATTACTAAGGGGACTGCCATTATGCACGCGACGTTGAACCCGAGGGAGTTCCTGAGGGGAGCCACCCCCCGACGGATAAACTGTGCTCTCTCGGCAAACCGATGACGCCCTCTGTTCCAAGATCCTTCAGGCTTCGGTTACTGTAAGTTCCCCATTCCTTCTCCCCCCCTTTTTTTGTTCTCTTCTTTTTTTTCTTTTGCATTGTGGTTTTAACCTTCGGTGATTCGTGATCCCTTTTGCAGGCAAGCCTCAGCCTCAGTGAGCTCATTCAGCGGATGGAGCGCTATGCCCTTCAGAAGCAGAAGGATGACGAGTCCTTGGCTGTGGTCCAAAGGTGGCTCCGGGAGGCAGAGGAGGCTTCCAGGGTCAAGAGGGCGGCCTTCGAGAAACTCCTTGAGAATGCCAAGGTGCTGGCAAAAGCCGAGGGGAGGGCTGAAGCTGAGAAGGCAGTCGCTGAGGCCGCCAAGAAGGCTGCTGAAGACGCCGAGATCGCCAAGAAGGAGGCTGTGAGGGAAGCGGTGGCAGCCTTCGTCGCCGAGGGATGGAAAGCCGAGGCCCAGAAAGCGTGGGTGGCTGCGGTTGTTGAGGCCTCCGTGGAGGAATGGGTGAGGGGCCCCGGGGCAATGTGGCTGACCCAGAAGGGGAAAGAATACTATGATGGGGGTGAGTACTTCACTCAAGCCCTCATCTACCGGAGGCTGGCCAGGCACCTGGGAGCGGACCCGTCGGTATTTGACCCCACGGCTTACGGGCTCCCCCCTCTTCAGCCAGACACAAGAGTTCCCCTCCCCGAGGGCACTAGCAGGCCAGATCTTGAGGACACCATCCTGATGGCGGAGTGCAGTGATGAGGAAGAGGATGCTGTGGGGGATGCTACATCGAAGCCTGTCGACGGAGGCGATGCTGCTGTGACTGATGATGTTGTCATTGTTTAGTACTTAGAAAATTCTGAACAATCTTGTTGTAACAAATATTTGTATGCTCTCGGCTTACGCCATTTTGTAATGTACATTTTAACTCCTTCCTTTTGATGAATGGATACCCGCCTTCGGGTTTTTGCATATAATTCGTTTCTTTTGACTGTCTTTCTTTGAATGTATGCCTTCGTCTCTCTTTGAATGTGTGTTAGGACTTATAAATTTTTCTAAGTGCATAGTGCCTTTTGTAGCCCTCGGCCACTAGGCCTATTTAGTCATTTGAATATTTTGTCGAGGGCCCAACATTCAGGACTTGGAAATTTCTCTAAGTGTTGTTCATCTGTTGGCCCCCGGCTAATTCCTTCCCTCTGGTTCTGTGTAGTCTTCATGAGATAACCGGAGGCAAGGTGCTTAGGACTTAGAAACTTTTTCTAAGTGTTTGGACATTGTCTAGCCTTCGATGCGTGGGTACCCTTCGCTGCGTGGGTATATAACCGAGGGCTCAAAATATTTAGGACTTAGAAGATTTTTCTAAGTGTAGCTTCACCAAGTCTTCAACCGTATGGCTCCTCTGGCTGCATGGAGATTTGACCGAGGGTCAAAATATGTAGGACTTAGAAGATTTTTCTCTAAGTATTTCCTGCTGCTGGCCTTCGGGAGGGGACCCTTCGGCTGTATACTTTGTGGGCCTAGAACCATTTATTTTGTCTTGCAAGGTTGGCCTGCGGTAACAAAAGCCTTCAGCTGTTTATTATGTCCCCCCAATGTTGATATAGGAGAGTTTGTAATCCAAGTCTAGCATAAAAAGGCAGACTCCCTCGGGAATTGTCTGGTTGTATCCCCTCGCCATGTAGTGAGGTGCTGGAGGTGATTCTTGCTTTGATTTGGCCAACATCTGATAGCTTTGTTATATAGTAGCCTTCGGGGACGTTTTAAGTTGTCGTCGGCTGAGCCTATCATGTTTTGTAGGATTTGAGCCTTCGGTTTAGATATAGCCGGAGGCAATCTGTTGTAAATGGCATCTTTGGTACTTATGAGCTTCCAGGTACCGAAGACGTTCCCATGGGGAGCCCTCGGTGTGTCCTCTTGAATTTGTTGGAATGGTGTACTCATTGATTTCTCGTTGAGTCTACTCCCATTCACCACCTTTTTTTTGTAGTGAAGGGAAGGCTTCAAGAAACTTGGTTTCTTGGTAAGGCTTGGCCTATCGGGAGGTAACAGAATACACCATTAGCTCCCCCCTCGGGTTAACCTTCCGAGTTCCGAGGGGATCGAGGATCGTTTCCTGGGTACAAGATATGGTGGTCTGTAGCCTGCCTCCCCTTGGGGGATGGCACGAAAAGTGCCTCAGTTTTGAAAGTCATCCCCTCGGCGCTAGACATAGTCCGTGGCCTGCCACACCCTTGGGGTAGTGGCGCGGGGAGCGTTTCGATTTGGAAGTCGAATCCTGGGCATTTTAGATGCCTGCCAATCCCTTGGGGAAATGGCGCGGAAAGCGTTCCGTTTTTGAAAGTCGAATCCTGGGCATATTTCGTGCTTGTCATACCCTTGGGGTAATGACGCGGAAAGCGTTTCAGGGAAGGGTTTTCATTTGCACACTGGTTGCAAATGGTCGGGGGCACTACATGCTGCCGGCACCGAGAGGTGGCGCCTTCGGTATAGGTGTCCTCGAGGGGTACGGCTTTAGAAACAACACTTGGTGTTTGTTCCGGTGTACGGCCCCCGGTACTTGGTATCGAGGGGTCTTCTGTGGAAACACTTGGTGTTTTTTCTTTATTTGTCGTAGGTGATTATTTTGTCTACCCTCGGTACTTGGTACCGAGGGGTCTTCTGTGAAAACACTTGGTGTTTCTTTCCATTTGTTGAAAGTTGTCAGTGGTGTATCCCCCCGGCATTGGGTGCCGAGGGGTCTCCATTGAGGACAGTTGGTACTTTCTTGCTCTTGTAGGTGATAGTATTGTCTGCCCTCGGCACTTGGTGCCGAGGGTTCTTCCTTGTGATAAGGCCTTGGGCCAGGGGGTGGTATGAGGGCTTGGCCACTCATAAGAGCCTTGTTCCATGTTCTTGGTGTCTTCAATATGCCTTCTTTCTTCAAAATTTTTAGGCCTTGGGCCGCAAAATAATACATTCGCTAGTTATGAGGGCTTGGCCGCTCTGATGTTATTGATAAAATTTAACTAAGTGATGTACATTCCAGTGTCTAGGGACCTCAGTCCCATTAGGACATTTTAGTTTGTAAGTTCCTGGTTTGATGATGGCCGCCACGATGTAAGGTCCCTCGAACTTTGGCGCCATCTTCCCGCCCTCGGTTGGTTGGCTGGCTTCCCTTCTTCGGAGGACATAATCCCCCACTTGGAATTCTCGGGAGCGGACCTTGGCGTCAACGTAACTCTTCACTTGCCTTCGGTAGTTTTCCGCGCGTATGAAGGCTTGCTCTCGGCGTTCTGAAATAAGGTGGAGGTCGAGGGACATATTGGCGTCGTTGGCCTCCGGATCATACTGTGTGACCCTTTGGGTGGGAAGAGTTACCTCAGTGGGGGCCTTAGCTTCAAATCCGTAGCAAAAGGAGAAGGGTGTCTCGCCAGTTGCCCGCCGAGGGGTGGTACGGTAGGCCCATAAGATGTTGTGGAGCTCTTCTACCCAGCCACCCCCCTCGGCCTCCAGTTTCTTCTTTAGGCCCTCGAGCAAGGTCCTGTTGGCGTTCTCCACCTGACCGTTGCCCTAGGGGTAGGCAACGGATGAGAAGGTGTGTTTGATGCCCCATGCCCCCAGGAGGGCACAGAAGGGGGCTGCCTCAAACTGAGTCCCATTGTTAGAGATGATTTGTTGGGGGACGCCAAACCTCGTGAGGATGTTTTTGAGAATAAAATGACGGCACCTGGCCTCAGTAATGCTGGTGAGGGGTTCAGCTTCCACCCATTTGGTGAAGTAATCGATGGCGACGATGATGTATCTGTTGTTGGAGGTACCCCTCGGCAGAGGGCCCGCAAGGTCTATGCCCCATCGAGCGAAGGGTATGGATGTGCTGATGGGGGCATAGTTGACCGCTGGCCTGCGGGGGCTCTCTGGAAGTGTTGGCATACGGAACGCCTTCGGGCGAGATCCGCACAATCCCGGGCCATCGTAGGCCAGAAGTAGCCCTGGATTATTAGCCTTCGGGACATGGAGAAGGGTCCCTGGTGAGCTGAACAAGTGCCACTGTTCACTTCCTCCATTGCCACTTCGGCTTCATCTTGATGAAGGCACCGAAGTAATGTCCCGTTGTAGGACCTTTTGTAAAGCCTCCCGTCTTCGATAGCGTAGCTGGGAGCCCTCAGCTTTGCTAGCTTGGCGCGGGCCTCATCCTCGGGCAGTTGCGCTGTGGTGATGAAGGCGACAATGTCTGAGATCCAATCATCTTGCCTTTGTTGTATGTGCATGACGGGGCTAGCATGTATGCTAGAGAGGCTAAGCTCTTCTACTTTGGCAATCTTTGAGATGTGCTCAGGGGATTCGGCCGAGAGCTTGGATAAAATGTCGGCCTCGGAGTTCTGAGCCCTCGGTATTTGAGTAAGAGAGTGTGCCTCAAATATCTTAAGCAACTCCTTGGCCGCCTCCTTGTATTGCTTCATTCTCTCTTCCTTGGCTTCGTACTCCCCGGAAATTTGGTCGACAACTAATTTGGAGTCGCATTTGACGTGGATCTGTCAGGCCTTCATGTTAGCTGCCAGCCGAAGGCCACAGAGGAGGGCTTCGTATTCGGCTTCATTGTTAGAGACTTTGAAGGAGAAGCGGACTGCATAATAGGCCCGGAAGCCTTCGGGTGAGATGAGAACCACCCCTCCTCCACATGCCTTGAAGGCGGAGGAGCCGTCGGTGTAGAGGGTCTACCAATCATCCGAAGGGGCCGAAGGCTCCTCTTCCACGGCTGATCTTGCCGTACATTCCGTCACGAAGTCCGCCAGGGCTTGGCCCTTGATGGCGGGCCTAGGACGGATGTCGATGTTGTATTGGCTCAAGAAGACAACCCATTTTACCATTCGGGAGGAGCTTGTGGGGCTCCTCATCAAGGCGCCGAGGGGTTGGTGAGTGAGAACCTGGACCGGGTGAGCTTGGAAGTAATGGCCCAACTTCTTGACGGTCCACACGATAGCCAACACCGTTTTTCCACGGGGGAGTACCGGAGTTCTGCTTCCCTGAGGGTCTTGCTAACATAGAAGATGGCATGTTGGATGCCATCCTCCTCCCGGATGAGCACGGAGCTGATGGCTGCCGGGCTAACGCCCAGGTAAAGGTATAGGATCTCCCCCACCTTGGGTTTAGAGAGCACAGGGGGTGAAGATAAGTACCGTTTCAGTTCCTCGAAGGCCCCCTGACATTCTGAAGTCCATTGGAAACCGGCGGTTTTTCTCATGATCTGGAAGAAGGGTAAGGACTTCTCCGCCGATTTTGATAAGAAGCGATTGAGGGCTGCCAGGCGGCCCGTCAATCGTTGGACCTCCTTTACGTTGCGTGGGGGCTCCATGTTGATGATGGCCTGGATCTTCTCGGGGTTGGCCTCGATACCCCTTCCGCTCACCATGTAGCCCAAGAATTTGACCCCCTGAACGCCGAAGGTACACTTCTTTGGTTTCAGCCGAAGGCTAAACTTCTGCATGATGGCGAAGATCTCCCTCAGGTCGTCAGCATGGCTTGTTGATTGCTTGCTCTTGACGATCATGTCGTCAACATATGCCTCCATGGTGCGCCCTAGGACAGCTTGAAATATCCGGACCACCATCCGAGTGTAGGTGGCGCCTGAGTTCTTCAGGCCGAAGGCCATGACAAGGTAGCAGAAGATGCCCTCGGGAGTCATGAAGGCTGTTTTTTCAGCGTCTTCCTCATGCATAAATATTTGATGATATCCGCGACATGCGTCGAGGAATGACATGATTTCACACCCCGTGGTTTCATCCACAAGTTGATCAATATTTGGCAAAGGAAAGGGGTCCATGGGACACGCCTTGTTTAGATCCGTGTAGTCCACGCACATGCGGAATGAGGGCGGTTTTTGTGCAAGGACCACGTTTGCCAACCATGAGGGGTACTTCACCTCCTTGATGTGCTTGATAGAGAGGAGCATGGCGACCTCCTTCTTCACAAATTCCCTCCTCTCGGCCGAGAGGGGTCTCCTCCGCTGCTGTACTGGTTTGGCCGAAGGGTCCACCGAGAGGCGGTGGGTGATGACCCTTCGGCTGATCCTCGGCATGTCCTTCGGCCCCCATGCAAAAACAATGGAGTAGGCGCGGAGGGCTCTGATGATGCCGGTCTTCAAGTCTTTGGGGAGCTTGGCTCCAATCTTTACGACTCTCTCTGGCTTGGCCGGATCGAGCGCAAAGTCTTCTACCTCCTCGGCTGGTTCAGCCCTCGGCCTCCTTTCTTCCGCTTCCACAGTTCCGGTGATGGTGTCAACGCGGAACTCCGTCTTGCTAACCTTTTTTGTTACTTAGAGGTAGCAAGCGCGAGCAAGTTTTTGGTTCCCCCTTGAGTAACTGATTCCCCCCTCGGCCAGGAACTTGAGGCAGAGGTGCCTCATGGAGATGGCGGCTTCGAGATCCTCAAGAGTTGGCCGGCCGAGGATGATGTTGTGGGCGCAGTCGATGTTGACGAAGACGAACTCCACTTCGAGCTTGGCTCTATGGAGCCCGTCGCCGAAGAGTACCAGGAGGGTTATAACCCCCTCGGAATCAATGGTGTCGCCGGTGAAGCCGGCAAGAGGGGTCTTGATGGGCCGAAGGGACCCCCTCTCCAGATGCAGCTCTCTGAAGGTGCTGAGGTACATTACATTGACGGAGCTGCCCGTGTCAATGTAAGTTCTGTGAATAATAGTGTCATTGATCTTTGTGCGGATGACGAGGGCATCCCTGTGTGGGGAGGACACCGGGGGGAGATCAGCGTTAGTGAAGGTGATGGGTTCCTCCCTCAGCCACTTTACTGGGGGCATATGAGTGACTTCCCCCACGTAAAGTGACTGAGCCCACTTCTTTCGTTGACTTGTAGAGTCACCCCCGGTATTGCCCCCGGTGATCATGAGGATGTGGCGCTTTTTCTCTTGGTACCCGGGGGTACTCCTCCTCATCTTCTTCCAGGTTCCCAAGCTCCCTCTTTTTGCCGAGGGGGATGGTGTTGGGGTTGATCCATGCATTTGCTTTCGTAATCTGCCCTCGGGTTGGCCCTTGGTGAGGGGGCCCCGGTTGCTGAGGGCCCTGGATAAACTGGGACAGATGGCCCGCTTGTATCAACCTTTCGATGGCCGTCTTCAGCTGATGGCAGTCATCGGTCATGTGCCCCTGGTGCCGGTGGAAACGACAGTAGGGGTAGTTTGGATTGATGGCAAATACTTCCGAGGGTGCGCGTGAATCTCTCTCCACTAGGCCCCTCTCCTCAGCAAAATCAAGAATGACGCTGACGGGGTGCGTCAAAGGTGTCCGAAGGTGCTCCAGGAGGACAGGTTGTGCCCAAGCCCTCGGGTTCCCCTTGTAGCCTCCCCCGGACTTGGCTTGGCCATGCCGGGGGCGATCACCGGAGGGAGCAGAATCCTTGGGATGATTGCGGAGAGCGCCCGACCCCCGGTTACCTTTGTCGTCTGGCTGAGGGCGCTGCTGATGATCTGGGACGTGGTGGCATTTCTCCACCTCCTCGGCTTCGGCGTACCGCCCCCCCCCCCCCCCCCCCCCCCCCCCGCTGTAGGGCCCTTATATAATTGCGGGGAGGCTCGATGATGAGGCTCCTTGAGAAGTTCCCGGGGCAGAGTACTGTTTCGAGGAGGGCCAGGAGGGTCCCGTCGTCAGCGCCATTAACTTTATCAGCCTCCGTTCTCCAGCGCTCCAAGAAGTCCCGAAGGGTCTCCTCCTTCCTCTGCCTTATTGTCAGCAAGTGGGAGAAGTGTTTTCTTGTGCGGCGCCTTCCCGCAAATTACATCAAGAATCGTTGGGCGAGTTCTTGCCATGAGTCAATGTAGCCCTCGGGCAATCGAGTGAACCATTCGTAAGTCAGCCCCTCTAAGGTGGAGAGGAACCAGCGACACAAATATTCATCTGATGCCCCCACCATCATCATGCTGTTTTGATACCTGCTGTAGTGCTCTTGGGGTCAGTTTTTCCGTCGTAGGGCTTGATGAGCTGCCCTCGGTATTTTTCCGGGATCCGGGCTGCCAATACCCTTGGGATAAATGGCGTCCGGGTCCGGAGCTGTATGGTGGGTTCCCCGGAGCCCTCGGCTATCTTCTTCTGCATTTCCTCATACTTGAGGTCTGTATGAGGGGCATAAGTGGTGGCGTGTGCTTTGGTGGCCTCCATCTCGTCAAGCCGGCGCTGGAGGGCTGCAATGATTTCGTCCCGGGGGTCCTTCGGGAGGGCCTCCGCCCCCTGTGAATGGACGCGGGCCGAGTGGGCCTGATTGATTTGATGGCGGGCGTCGTTGGCATGGAGAGGTGCCTTGCCTTTGTCCTGAGGGGGACGCCTTTCATTGGCCCTGGAGACGGATCCGCCACTTTCATGAGGCCTCTGGAACGCCTTCCCCCCGAGGCAGTCTTGGACCCCTCGGCGGTCTTGCGCCCCTCTGAGTCTCTCAAGGGCGGAGGTCCGGAGTTGTTCTTTGTTTACGTTGTGGCGGTCCCGGGACTGGACTTCGTGGGAGGTCGTATCTTGGGCCACGACCCCCTCGGAGTTCCCAATCCGGAGGACCGGGTTCCCGAGGGGGTGTGGATGAGGGGGAGGCATAATATTCTCCCCGAGCTGAGGTTGGAGGGGAACCAAAGTGCCGAAGGCACCCGAGTTCTGGGTGAGCGTCTGGATGAAGGCGGAGAGTGCCAATTGTACGTCGATTGTGATGACCGGAGGGCTAATTTGATTCTCGCTCTGGTCCTTCTTCTTGGCCTCGATGCCGAGGCGGGCATCGGGGGCATTCTGTTGAATTTGATGGCGTAGGTCGACAGCCGTCTGGTCCAACCCGGCGATGACGCTTCCCCCGGGGGCCCTATTAGAGGCTTCGGGGACGTCGACTTCGCCGAGGGCCAGGTTCTTGTCCTCAACATTTCTGGAGTTGGCACGAGTTGTTCTCACCATTTTAGCTAGGTGTTTTGTGTTTGGTCGAGGGGGAGGGTTTCTTACTTGATTGTTCGAGCTCTCAATGAAAGCACCAAATGATGGATAGTGTACCCGGGGGGTAGCTTATCCGAGGGGTTATTACGGGGAATAACTAGAGAGAAGTCAGAGCAAGTAAGTAGAGAGAGAGATTATATCAGGAAATGTATTCAGCGTGGTCTACAATGGGGGAAAAGGGGTGCTATTTACAGTAGTAATAAATGCCAGACAGGGACACGTGTCAAGCATCCATTGGCCGAGGGGTCACCTCAACTGGTTGGCGCTGGCAATCGCATGTGGCCGCATTTAATGCGGCTGTTGGATGTGACGTCGTACTTGGCACGGTGATCCATGCGCATGTAGAGTGGATATCATGTCGGAGATGGTGCCCTCGGCTGTAGATGATTAGCCGAGGGCTCTGAGCACCGGGGACCTCCTTAGTGTCGAGGGCTCCAGGTGCCGAGGGCTACTGATTTTCGTCGTTTTCTCCCAGTAACTTTGTTTTCATGTTTTGACCCTCCTGTGAGGATTGGAGCCTTCGGCCAGGGGGGCGAAGGCACCCCTAGCGCTCACTGTGGGCCGCTTGGTACTCTGGGCACTGTGATTTGGGCCTGTTGTGCTTCCTGGGCCTATTGGGCCTTTATTGGAGTAGTGGGAGTCTGTGGACCGGGGGTTCCCGGGCCATATACTCCATCAAAATCCGAGGTGGAAAATCAATTGAATAAGAAAATTAAGAGAGTGAGATTGGATAGAGGGGGCGAATATATTTTAATAAATGATTTTTGTGAGAGGGAAGGGATTATCCATGAGATAACTCCCCCGTATTCGCCTGAATCAAATGGAATAGCTGAAAGAAAAAAAACATTAAAAGAAATGATGAATGTTCTTTTAATTAGTTCTGGTGCGCCCGATAATTTGTGGGGGGAGGCTATTCTTTCTGCTTGTCACTTACAAAACAGCATTCCTTATAAGCATAATAAGAGAACACACTATGAATTGTGGAAAGGTCATGCACCTAATTTGAAATATTTGAAAGTGTGGGGGTGTTTGGCTAAAGTCTTATTGCCTGATCCTAAGAAGAGGAAAATTGGTTCTAAGACATCTGATTGCATGTTTTATGGTTATGCTAACTCTAGTGCTGCTTATAGATTTCTTGTTTTGAAAAGTGATGTGCTTAACTGCAATACTATTATTGAAACAAAAAATGCTGAATTTTTTGAGAGTGTGTTTCCTTTAAAACCAGAATACAAGACCGTTGCACCGTATCGTGAAAGTGAGCCATTAAAAGAAAATGAAACTTTTAATGATGAACCCTCTAATTTGAGAAGAAGTAGGAGGCCAAGAATAGAAAAATCTTTTGGAAATTATTTTTATACATATCTTGTTAATGATGAACCTTTTACTTATTCACAAGCTATTTCATCAAAAGAGGCTCCTTTTTGGCTTGAGGCAATTCAAAATGAAATTGATTCTATCCAGAAAAATAAAACTTGGATTTTAACTGATTTGCCTAAAGGGTGCAAACCAATCGGATGTAAATGGATTTTTACAAAGAAATTTAATCCGGATGGTTCAATTAACAAATATAAAGCGAGGCTTGTGGCAAAAGGATTTTCTCAAAAATAAGATGTTGATTATTTTGATACTTTTGCACCGGTAACGAGAATATCTTCCATCAGAACTTTAATTGCTTTGGCTTCTATTCACAAACTTCTTATCCATCATATGGATGTTAAAACAGCGTTTTTAAATGGTGAATTAGAGGAAGAAATTTATATGGTGCAACCGGAGGGTCATGTAGTTTCTGGACAGGAACACAAAGTGTGTAAGTTGATCAAATCTTTGTATGGTTTGAAACAAGCTCCAAAACAATGGAATGAAAAATTTGATGAAGTATTATTTGCTCATGGTTTTACCTCACTTGAAGTAGATAAGTGTGTATACACTAAAATAAAAAATGGTGTGTGCATTATTATTTGCTTGTATGTTGATGACATGTTAATTTTTAGTAGCAACCTTGAGCTAATAAATGAGACAAAATCATTTCTTGCTTCAAAATTTGATATGAAAGATTTGGGTGAAGCAAAACTGATTTTAGGTATTAAAGTCATAAGGAAGGATGGTGGTATCATACTATCTCAAGAGCATTATGCTGAAAAACTTCTAAAGAAGTTTGGACATTTCAATGTCACACCTGTGAATACCCCTTATGACTCTAATACACATTTGGCAAAACATAGAGGTGATCCTGAGGCTCAATATGAATATGCACAAATAATTGGGAGTTTATTACATTTAATGAACTATACGAGACCCGACATAGCCTATGCTGTCGGAAGATTGAGCCGATATACCCATAATCCAAATGGGGATCATTGGACCGCGTTGAGGCGGTTACTGAGATATTTGAGAGGTACCATGAATTATGGTATATTTTATAGAGGTTTACCCGCTGTACTAGAGGGATACAACGATGCTAACTGGGTCTCTGACTCAGATGAGATTAAATCCAATACTGGATATATATTCACCCTTGGAGGTGGTGCTATTATGTGGAAATCAACCAAATAATCTCTCATTTCTAGATCCACTATGGAGTCCGAGCTTATAGCTTTGGAAGTGACTAGTAGTGAGACGGAGTGGTTGAAAAATTTCTTAGCAGAAATTCCGGTTGGTACAAAACCAACACCATTGGTGTCTATTCTTTGTGATTGCCAAAGTGCAATAAATACTGCTAAGAAAATGTGTTATAATGGGAAGAATAGACACATTCGTTTAAGACACAAAGTCATTAAACGATTATTGAAAAATGGAATTGTGTCCATTAATTATGTGAGGTCAGAAGGTAATCTAGCGGATCCTTTGACGAAAGCCCTAGGACGAAAAATGATTTTCATAGCCCTTACGGGTGGTGTGTTAAGTGCAGAACACATTTGATGAGATCACCTATATGAGTGTGAGGTGGGGCCGCCTCTATGAAGCCTTGACAACGCTTCTAGAGCACTCATGAAAACCAGGCACGCGCACGGCCGAAAGGCGCACCACGGCGTTAACGCGAGGAGTTGTGCGGGGTGAGACATGACCATTAAGACCCTGATTTACCATAGTAGCTTCTTGGTTCATAGAAACTATATGTTTCACCAAAAGCTCGGTTTATAAAGACTTAATCGTCTCGGTTTGGTTCATAGTCTACGGACACCAAACTTAAAGTCTCATTCCTTTAATCCAGCATATTTTCTTAAGTATTTTCAAAATTGTAAAATGTTTATTTAAAATATATGGGGGATTGTTGGAAATTTTGTTATTTCAAATAAACAATATATTTTGAACAAATGTTGAATCTTAAGTAACCGAAAGGCTAATTAATTTGGAACGGATGTTTTCTACTTGGCATTGCACGTTACTTGGCTCACCATGATTTACTCCTATTTATTAGGATCACCAACTGTCGTTTTCTTTCTTTTCTATTCTTTATTATTATATTAATAATAGGATAAAAGCCACCAGAGTACGTAGAAAACAAAGACGATTATACGAACTCCCCTGCTAGAAACTATTATCTCTGCAAAGTTTATCTTCTAAAAGGCCATCATTGAAAATGTTTGTTCTTAAGAGCTTGTGCTGGATTATAATTATGATAATTTCCCTCGTAGTTCTGGTACCGACTTATTGTCGAAGGGCTTGTTATATCCTGGGGGAAGATTTCCGTTCACCGAAAATACTTTAAGAGGACAGCGTTTACGCGTCTCGAGCCACGTTGTTTTTTGTTATTCTTCTTTGCAGGTATGTCTATTATGGACTGGCCACATTACATGAGTGGACAAGGTGCTGCCATTTGCCGGAGATAGAAGGAGAAGTTGTCCGCCAGAGTGCAGCGTATTTGCCAACCCAAACTGGACGGCCAGGAGCAAACGATGAAATCAAAACCCCTACATCATGCGTAACAGTGGATCCAGTCAAACCTGCACGAGTCAGACAAAAATTTAATTAAGTGACACTTCAAAAATTTAAATAAAAATAAAAATAATTTTTAATCAGATAAAATATTACGAAAATAACATTTTAATTATTAATTAAGTCAGACAAAAATTCAACAGATGTGACATTCTAATCAGATAAAATTTCCAAGTTTACGACATTTTTAGTCTGATAAAAATGGTCCGATAATAGAAGTAACGTTTTATATCAAGTACCGGATATACTTATGGCATAAGTAATAAAAGTTATTTTAACTTGTGTACAAAATGCATAAAAATATACAAACATGACTTTTCTAACACTAATATATACACCTAATGTACCTATGTACGTAATAATTATACTAATACTTCTAAACATTTCAAACACTTAATATATATACCTATGTACGTAACAGTAGTATATATATATAAAAAAGAAGTCAGCACGTAGTTTAAGTCACCTGCACAGAGTATATAACTATTCGAACTATACTTCAAACGAAGCAAGAAGTCATGTTTAAGTCAAAGAGGAGTCCGGCAACTTAAAAAAAAAAACGAAACTGATTAAATCCAACTCTAACTCTAACATCTCAGTCTAAAACCCTCATCTTTCCCTATAAATAATAGGCCAGAACCTGCGTTTTCTTCATCCCAAATTCTGAGAAATATACATATATACGTATATATATATATATATATATATATATATATATATATATATATATATATATATTTTGCGACCCAGCGTTTTAGCTAGAACCAAGCCTTGAAAATACTTCTCAAACCTTCCCCTTCGTGATACGAATCCAACGGAAAAAGAATCATCGAAAACGGTCGTGAAACGAGGGAGAAAAGCCTCGCCGGAGTATTCGCCGGGCTAACCGTAAAAACGGAAAACGAGGAGGAGGGGGTTGCCGCCGCCGCCGTACCATCTCTGACCTTCGCCGCCCTGCTACCACCGTTTTCGGCCGCTCCATCGAGGTAAACATCTTCCCTGCGTTTTTCTTTCCCGTTCCCCGGCGACCTGGGGAAGAAGAAGAAGACCCAGTAATTCGGTTTTTGGGCCTTTTCAGGATTGGGCCAGAAAATTTAATTTGGGCCAGTTCGGCCCAGTTGCAATAAAAATTAAAAATAAAATAGTAAATGAAATAAATAAAATCTGGAAAAATATAAATTAAATACCTAGTATAAATATACATATTCGGACCAACCAGAATTGGAAAATAATATTTTTAGCTATTTTTAATTGATTTAATAGGAATTGGGCCAATTTATACACATTTAGTAAATAATTAACTAAATAACGAAAATAATTATGAAATAAATATTGGAGTAAACTAGGATAAATATATGACTAACTAGGACCTTATGGACCATTTATAATTAATAAATATTAAGGTTTAGTATATTTAATTGTAATTAAACCGGTCAATAGATATATGAAATTAAAGGAATAATTATGGAAAATAATTATAAAATAGATATCTGGACAACCTAGGTCGAATATAGACCCAAAATATATTTATGGACGGTTTTTAATTTATAAAGTCGATTCTTAGTCTATTTATTTAAATTAGGCCATATAAAACTAGTTAAGTAATTAAATAAGGAAATATTATTATTAATAGTGATTATTGAATAAAAATTGGATGTTGTAGTCAATTATATTCGGATATTTTATTTCAAATATTTAAAATTAATGGATGAAATTAATAAGGTAATTTTATTAATAGAACGTGAGTAATCAAATAAATTCGGATAACTAATAAATTAAGTTAATAAATTCAAATAATAAAATAAAAGGAGAAACTCGGGTAAAGTAATTACAAATATAATAAGTGACTAATTTTATCATATTTAATTAAAAAGGTGATTATCTAGAGACCGGATTAGAGGAGGATAACTAGGAGCAACAGGACTTAAGGTAAGTTTCTCTGCCAATCCAAAATTTGTTTCCTCGTACTATATGCTTATTATGCATTATGTGATTAAGTGTGAATTTTAAATGTGTACTATTTGGGGTGACTAAGAATTTGTGAAATATTGAAGATATATTTTGGGATTTAATCCCTAGTATGACTTTGGAGTGCATTTTAGTATAAAGAAATTTTGGAGTATTTATGAATGTGAATTTTTGGTGGACGTATCTATTAAATAGATATTCTGGATTATTGTATATAGAGAGGATTTTCCAAGAATGAATAATGTTTTTATAGTAATTATTGACATCTCGAGAGAAACGCGAGGTGTGGGTGGTTAGAGCTATATACCGCGGGTTTAGTTTAGGTTTAAGATGATTATTGGTGGCGGGAGAAATCCCGGTAAATATTGGTGGCGGGAGATTCCCGGTATTTGTTTTGAGAACTTTAATAGTTCTTTGGTGGCCGCGGTAGTACTTTCTAATCACCCGGGTATCTAACCCATTGTGAGGTAGGGGGACGTTGTCCGAACTACTTGGACTTCTTACTACTCGGAGGGCTTGGAATCCCTTTTAGGGGGTGTGCACACTTAAGGGTGAAGTTCAGTTTCCAATTGGTGGTCGGTGGGAGCCGGAATTCCGGGATGAGTCGTACACAACAACGATTCATTGGGCTCGAGGAATCTTGAGTTTCGCCCATCTTAAAAGAATCTGAAAGTGACATTGATTTCGGAATGGTGATATTTTTAGCTTCAAAAGTTATTTTTGAAAAGTGATACTTCTTTTGAGATATTAATTAATTGTTGGGAGCTTATAAATATTATTTTTAATTATAAGGGTATTTGAGATTGTTGATAAATAATGTTTTGAAAAGAATTTCGGTGGTGTGAGTATTTTTATATATAGTATTATATGAAAAACTATTTTTGACAAACTTGATTATTTTACGGGGTTGGGTAGTACTTACTTAGCTCTAAAGCTAATTTTTGTTTTCTTTTCTTTGTTTCGTTTTCTGCACTTTATTTGTGCAGGTAATGATGAATATGAAGCTCATGATGTTTGACGAGTCTTGAGAGCGCTTTAGAAGATTTAAGTGTAGTCTTCACTTAGTTTAAATAATGTTGTTAAATTTTGAATTTAAGTTTTTAATTCGGTTGAACTCATGGTGGATAGCCTTAACATCCAGCCAAGTTGAGGGCTGGGTGTGGCGGTAACACACCCTTTTTCCATTATTGTTATTTCCGCTGCAAAACTCTATCTATTTTTAAGGAATAAATCAAGGTTGTTATCAATATATTATTATTTCAAGTATTATTTTGGGCGGGAAAAATGGGGGTGTTACAGTGCTGCCATTTGCCGGAGATAGAAGGAGAAGCTGTCCGCCAGAGTGCAGCGTATTTGCCAACCCAAACTGGACGGCCAGGAGCAAACGATGAAATCAAAACCCCTACATCATGCGTAACAGTGGATCCAGTCAAACCTGCACGAGTCAACACAAGTCAAGGGCGGACAAGACTGTGGTCTAGGTCGGGAAGGGAGAGAAAGAGGAAATGGTTTACAATATTATATTATTGGAGCTTAGCTTGATGCAATATATGAAGATAAAAGTAATAGGCTCAGTGAGATCGATCCTTCCAGTCGGCTAGAGGTAAAATATAATGGGAATTGAATAATAAAGTTAACTCTCGCCTGGAGTTTGTGCGTTGTTCTGGCTGCTAGAGGCCAGGAGAGGCCTGCCGGCTGAAAAGTAAGCAGTACGTACATCCCCCAGACATTACCAACTCTAGCTCAACTCTCTTTTGCTCCAATAGCATCAGGATACTGAGTATATACGTATAGAGTAACAATTTGTCCTTGTCTTCTTACAATTACTCGGCAATTACTTACTAATACTCCGATCCGTAATATATATGCATGTCTCAATATATAAATCACACAGAATTCGAAACATTTCAACCACATACAAAAAGTTCAAACTATTAAGACTTGGGGTTCCATCCTAAAAGGTCAACCTGTTAGGAGGAGTAGCCCAAGACTTTATATGTTGGTTTGTATTTCTATACACAACCGGTGTGGGACAGCTTAATACGCCCCTGCAGGATGGTGGCTCGTTGGAGCCGACCAATCTTGTAGGTCGTATGCTCATTGTTGAGGCTTACCAGGATCTAAATACTCGTTGGAGCTTAATTTGCTCTGATATCATATTAAGACTTGGGGTTCCATCCTAAAAGGTCAACCTGTTAGGAGGAGTGGTGGCTCGTTGGAGCAGACCAATCTTGTAGTCCGTGTGCTCGTTATTAAGGCTTACCAAGATCTAATTACTCGTTGGAGCTTATTTTGCTCTGATATCATACTAAGATTTGGGGTTCCATCCTAAAAGGTCAACCAATTAGGAGGAGTAGCCCTAGGCTTTATATGTTGGTTTGTATTTCTATACGCAACCGGTGTGGGACAGCTTAATGCAAACCACATCGAGAGCAAATTATTATGATTAGCATGGTTTTCTACAAGCAAGTTGAGTTCTATATTATTGTGAATGCATGTCTGAATGACACGGTTAAATGTAAAATGACACGGTTAAATATTCGTATTGTAAAATGACACGGTTTATTTAGACAATAATTAATTAAGGTAGGATAGTACGTAAACTAAAGACAACCTTTTAGTCCTAATGAGAGAGATGATGTTTCAGAAATAAGGAAATAAACATAAAGGTTGAATATGTATCTTACACCTATTTCGGTGTCAAGCTAGGCACAAGTGTTGAACAGCGAGTCAAACGTACCAAATAGTGTCATTCACAAATTAAAAATAGGTTTTTAAATCGAACTCAACATGCTTGTGGAGAACCATGATAATCATCATAATATGCTCTCAATGTTAAATATGTACGCGGTTTGAGGTTTTTGTATCTGATTTAAATGTTTCAAATTCTATGTGATTTATTTATTCTATATATTCAGAATTGCATTTATAAAGTAATTACTGAGTAATGGTGAGAAGAAAAGAACAAGTTGTTACTCTATATGTATATACTCCAGTATCCTCAATCCTATTAGAGCAGAACAGAGTCTTGTAGAGTTGGTAATGTTTGGGCCTCTTGCGATGTACTGCTTACTTATCGGAGGGATTGGAATTGCGTGACCCATTTTTACTGCCCTCATGCCAGTAGGCCTCTAGCTTCTAGCCAGCCTCTAGCCGCCAGAACAATGTACAAACGTACTCCAAAGTTCACTTAGCATTTTTCAGAGTTAACTTCATTCCCATCCATTTTTTCTTTAGTGGGCTGAGGGGGGCGGCATAGTAGCCGGCCGGTGGGATTTGGCGGAGCTGGCTAGCTCTTGGGACGACGATACCATACATGTTGGATATTGATCAAGCTTGAAGAAGAAAGCACATGCAGTGCCATGCACACGTGGAAATCATGTTATTTACCTATTATTTATTCATAATTATACATTTGAATAAGTATCAAGTGGTTAGCATTATTTTAGGATTTATTTTAGTCCATGTTTTAGTTAGTGGTTGTACGTGAAGCATGGCTTATTTAACCACATACAAAAAGTTCAAAGTATTAAGACTTGGGGTTCCATCCTAAAAGGTCAACCTGTTAGGAGGAGTAGCCCAAGACTTTATATGTTGGTTTGTATTTCTATACACAATCGGTGTGGGACAGCTTAATATGCCCCCGCAGGATGGTGGCTCGTTGGAGCAGACCAATCTTGTAATTCGTGTGCTCATTGTTGAGGCTTACCAGGATCTAATTACTCATTGGAGCTTAATTTGCTCTGATACCATACTAAGACTTGGGGTTCCATCCTAAAATGTCAACCTGTTAGGAGGAGTGGTGGCTCATTGGAGCAGACCAATCTTTTAGTTAGTGTGCTTGTTATTGAGGCTTACCAAGATCTAATTACTCGTTGGAGCTTAATTTGCTCTGATACCATATTAAGACTTGGGGTTTCATCCTAAAAGGTCAACCACTTAAGAGGAGTAGCTCAATGCTTTATATATTGGTTTGTATCTATACACAACCGGTGTGAGACAGCTTAATGCAATCCACATCGAGAGCAAATTATTATGACTAGCATGGTTTTCCACAAGCAAGTTGAGTTCTATATTGTGAATACATGTCTGAATGACATGGTTAAATGTAAAATGACACGGTTAAATATTCACGTTGTAAAATGACACGGTTATTTAGACAAACTCCTAAAACAATCTGAACGTCTCATATTGTGAGGAAGAGAGATCATACGAAACAAACAAAAAGAAGAAGAAATATGCAAAGCTCCAACAATGGAAATTCTGCTAATCAACTACCTTTGTTTAAAGGAGTTAATTATCATTTCTGGAGTTTGAAGATGAAAACACTCTTCAAATCTCAAGAATTATGGAGTAGTATGAAAGATGGGTTTGCATATGACAACCCGGATGAACCTGATCAAAATTTGAGAGATAAGAGAAAGAAGGATGCAAAAGCCCTGTATCTTATTCAACAAGCCCTAGATGATGATATTTTCTCTTGTATTGTTGTTGCCTCAACCTCAAAGGAAGCTTGGAGTATTCTTAAACAAGAATACTTAGGAGACAAGAAGGTAACCATGGTGAGATTACAATCTCTTAGAAGAGAGATGGAGAATGCACACATGAAAGATAAAGAAACTCTTTAGGAGTATCTTTCAAGAATTACTAGCATTATGCAACAAATGAAATCATATGGAGAGGATATCAAGCCTCAGCAAGTTGTAAGCAAGGTTATAAGGAGTCTTACACCTAAGTATGGGCAACTTGTGTGTGTCATTGAAGAGGCTAAGGATCCGGAAGTGTTAGTACCCAATTTTGATAAAGATTTTGATAATGCCACTATACATAACGCATCTCAATTTTATTTGAATTATGTGACAAAAATAATGTAAAATCTTTGTGACTAATAAAATGTTACCGGAAAAAGTAAAAATGCAATAAGGTAGTTTTATTTACCTTAATAGGATATTTATATCCTACCGGTATATCTTATTAGACCACAGAAATTAAACCGTCACTAAACTGAGACCAAGTTCGTAAATAAATATACAATGAATGTATATGATTGGAGACAAAAACTTGACCGGTATTTAATACCAAATCAAGTACAGGGGTCTACAACGAAGATGCTTCAGCGGCTGAATAATGCAAGACAAAGAGATCAGCCGCAATAAATGCTCCAGCACAAAAAGACGAATGTACAATTCGTCCTCGCCAAAAGATCAACGGTAGAAATCAATTTATCATAACCAACGGATAACGATTGATCAGCCAAAAAGCCTATAAATAGAGGCTGAAACGAAGGTTTCTAACCAAGCATTTAAGCATCCAAAGAGAGAATTCCTACCAAGAGCATTTACGAAAGATCTAGCAAAAGAGAAAGTGCTATTCTAAAACTTTACTCTCTGCTTGGACTTATGCTTCACTAAACTTCCAGTTTATCAAATTTTCATTGCCATATTATAGAAGTTTAGTTCCTAGTTGGAGGTTAGAACTTTCTTGAAACAAATCACATATTGTTGTAAACACTTAGGAGAATAGTTGTTCGGATCCTACAATGTAAGTAGATAGATAGAGTACCTTTTGATCCCCACTGGGTCATTAGAGAAAAGTCTAAGGACTGAGTAACTTTGAGTGGTGCTATACTCACTGTGAAAAACCTTCAATCTAAGTCTAAGTGTTGTAAAGGCTAGATTGGCACTAAGTGTATTGGGCTTAATACTTTAGTGAAATCCATCTGAAAGAGGGTGGGACTGGACGTAGGAGGATTACACCACCTCTGAACCAGGATACACTGTGTGTTGATTTACATTCAGTAAACAAAGCACACACTTAGCACTTCTCACAAAAAGGATTGAAGTTTGCCAGCAGAATCTTAAGCAGTTGTCTTAACTGACCCAACTGCTTACCCTACTGCTTAATCACTTGCTTTCTTTGAGATCATTTTCACACCTGAGACGCACCTCACCATCTCTAAAAGGTCTGCTCTATCATCTCCCAGTAATTCACTTTCTAAGTATAGCAGGTGCCTCAGCAGTTCCCTGAGACCACCCAACTGCTGAGCCCTCTGCTCACATAAAAGTCACTTCCTGTGACCATCTCAGTTTCATCAGCCTGCCATAAATATCATTGTCAAAAAGTACGTTCAATCCCTGAAAGTCAGATCAAAATCTGAGCAGTTGCCTCAGCAGTTCCCTGCTACCTAGCTAACTGCCAAGCCAACTGCCAAGCCAACTGTTAGCCATCTAAGTCCAATCTTCCCCAGATCAGAAAGTGATTAAGACATTCATTATATAAAGGGTAAAGACTTCCGCTGTGCATCTATTAATCTCTCAAAAGATTATAGATCAATTCCTCTAGAGGGAAATCTCTGTAAAAGTCGAAAAGATTTAAAAGTCTATTCACCCCCCCCCCCCCCCCTCTAGATTTTTACCCTATCCGGGACCATCAAGTGGTATCAGAGCCGAGTGTTCCTAGAGTCAGTTCCTGACTAATTTGAACTAAAGATCCAAAGTCACTTCCCTCTCCCAAACACTTTCTAAACGATGGACAGTCAACTAGCCAAAAATCTCCTATTCAACCTAAACAAGTTTGATGATTGGAGAATCAGGATGAAGGCACATCTAAGTGCCTTACATGATGAAATGCTGGAAGTAATCACTACCGGACGTATCAGGATAATGAAGGTCAGCACATCCAAAACTGATGACCAGAAGGATGTGTACATTCCCAAGCCCAAACTGGAATGGACAACCGAGGACAGAAAGAGAAACAACCTTGATAACATTGCCAAGGACATTCTTTTTAAATCTGTTGATGAATCCATATTTCCCAGAATCAGGAAATGTGAAACAGCAAAGGACGTTTGGGATGAGCTCACAAAAAGAGGAGAAGGAAACTACCATGGTGACGAACAGGAGAAGGACAACAAACTTACCATGGCCCTCAAGAAATTTGAGGACTTCAAGATGCTGCAAAGTGAGTCCATCCAAGAGATGGAAACTAGGTTCCTAAAGATCACAGCAGAGGTCTCAGACCTAGGGAAAGATCTACCTCAAAAAGAGATTTCCCTTAAAGTCTTGAGAGGCCTGCCCTCTAAATGGGACATGAAGGTGACTGCTATGAGAGATAGCAGAGATCTAAGAATCCTATCAACTGATAAGCTCTTCAGTGATCTCAAAGCCTATGAATTTGAGATGAAGGAAATTAAAGAAGAAAAGGAAGATGAATCCAAGACACTAGCTCTAGTGTCTGAGCCTGGCCCTTCAAGATCCAGTGAGAAATCCCTCAACAACCTCCTTACCGACGACCAGTTTGCCATGTTTGTAAGGAAGTTTAAAAGGTTCATGAAGGAGGGAACTGCTCCAAAAAGACCATACAATCTGCCACCCAGGAAACAAGGAAGATCTCAAATCAGCGAGGAAACTGTTCTGTGCTACAACTGTAGACAACCAGGACATTACAAGAATGAGTGTCCTCTGCCCTTAGCCCAGAAATTTCAAGGACAGCAGGGGACTGGTTACAAAGCTGGATACAAGAAGGACTTCAAAGGCAAACGACAAGCCTTTGTTAGCGAAAAGAAAAAGGAGAAAACCCAATCTGAAGATGAAAGCAGCTCAAGTGATGAAAGCTCTTCATCTGAGAGCTCAGAGGAAGCACTTCTATGCCTGGGATCCTGGCAGGTGGGTGAAAATGACAGCAGTTGTCTCACTACAGAGAGCAGCAGGTGGCTCAGTGAATCTTCCGCCAGTTTAAGTAATGCAAGCAGCTCCCATAAATGCTTAATGGCCAAGGACGACTACAACGATGTCGAGGTAACATCCTGCTCCTCCTATAGCTCGAATGACTCTGGACCAAACAACATAACACTGGAATCTTTATTACAAGATTTCCAGAAAGTCCAGAATCACCATGTTCTCTTAAATGCTGAAAATGATGGACTGAAACAAGACATTAAGGCAATTCACTCTAAATTACTAGATGTCTTAAGGAAAAATGATGTCTTAGAAAAGGAGAACAAAGAGCTGAGAAACTCCAGCACAAATAGTAAAAACTTTCACCCTACTGCTGGAGTTACTCCAAATAGGAAGAAAAGAGGTCTTGGTTACTCATCCCCCACCAAACTCACTCAAAACAGTGCATCTACAAGTAATACCTCATACACAAGAAAGCTCACTTACCAACAACCTCATCCCCAAAATGTTCCCAGAAGAAGGAACCAACCTGCTCCCAAACCAAAATCCAAACACATGTATAAATCAACATCTCCTCACCATCTAAACCCAAGAACCTGTTGGCAACCAATCAATAAGACCAACCACAACAAAAATTCCAAGCAGACTCCTCAAATAAATAATCCATTTCCCACCTCAAGGAGGAAAAGAATTAACAAGTATATAGCCATTCCTTTTGATTACAACACCTCAAATGGCTACAGACCAATCTACTTAGAACTCAATGGTTCTAGATGGGCATGGATGCCTAAACTTGTACAAGGGAAGTCGCCCACTAACATATGGGCTACTGCTCAACATTAATTTATACAGGAAGGTGCCGGAGCAGCTGAAACACAACCATGGTACATAGACTCAGGCTGCTCCAGGCACATGACAGGGAGCAGACGGCTCCTGTCAAACTATACAGCTAGGGAAGGACCCAAAGTGACATTTGGGAATGTGCAAAAACAAGGAGAAACCAAAGGAGCAGGAGATCTATCAATTAATGGACTTACAATCCAAAACATATCATATGTTAAGGGTTTAAAGTTCAATCTCTTAAGCACAAGCCAGCTCTGTGACAATGGCTACAATGTTACATTCTCCAAAGACATCTGCTTGATCAGAGATGTCAAAAATGAAAAACTTGTGCTCACTGGTAGAAGGAAGAAGGACATGTATATTGTTGATTGGGATTCAGCAAAGGAAGGAATCTGCCTAATAACAAAGGCAAATTCAAAATTAAGTTGGGAATGGCACAACAAATTAAGCCATCTGAACTTCAAAACAATCAACAAACTGTCCAGAAACGGTTTGGTGAAGGGACTGCCTGAAATCAACTTCAAAAAGGACCACCTCTGTGATGCTTGTCAAAAAGGGAAACAAACCAAGGTATCATTCAAATAAAAAGAAGTTGAATCATCAACAAGGCCCTTAAGCCTTCTGCACCTTGACTTGTTTGGCCCAGTTGAACCAACAAGCTTAAGTGGTAGAAGGTACACCCTGGTTGTGGTTGATGATTATTCCAGATACACTTGGACCATATTTCTAAAGAAAAAGAATGAAACAGAGAAGAAACTGCCTGAACTGATGAGACTAATTCAAAATGAGAAAAGTCTCTCAATCCAGAAGATCAGGTCAGATAGAGGTACTGAATTTCTCAACTCAATCATAATTCAGTACTGTGAAGTAAATGGAATCCATCATCAAACCTCAGCAGCAAGAACACCTCAACAAAATGGTGTTGCTGAAAGAAGAAACCGTACACTCAAGGAAGCAGGAAGGACAATCTCAGAAGCAGCTGGATTACCCAAAAGATTTTGGGGCTGAAGCAATCAACACTGTTTGCTACACTCAAAATAGAAGTCTTATTCATAAGACTCACAAGAAGATACCATATGAGCTATGAAAAGAAAGGAAGCCGAATATCAGTCATTTCCATGTGTTTGGATCCAAATGCTTTATCCTAAACAATGGAAAAGACTATCTCAAGCCATTTGATCCCAAATCTGATGAAGGGATCTTCCTGGGCTACTCAATAACTAGCAAGGCATTCCGAATTCTCAACAAAAGGACTCTGGTGGTAGAAGAATCAATCCATGTGGTATTTGAAAACCACCCCACTGCTCAAGAAAAAGAAAAAGGTGTGTATCCAAAATTTAAATAAAAATAAAAATAATTTTTAGCCAGATAAATCATAAAATATTGCGGAGGTGACATTTTAATTATTAATTGAGTCAGACAAAAATTCAACAGTTGTAACATTCTAATCAGATAAAAATTTCAAAATTTATGACATCTTAGTCAGATAAAAATATTTCAGTAATAGGAACAACATTTTATGAAACAAGTGAACCAGACAGAAAATTAACAATTGTGACATTTTTAGTCAGATAAAAATGGTCCGATAAAAGAAGTAATATTTTATATCAAGTACCAATTATACATATGACATAAGAAGTAAAAGCTATATTTTATTTTTACAAAACACAATTCCCATTTTTACTCCTAAGTATATAAACTATACATACGTATAATACTATACGTATTAAAAATTACATACTATACAAAACACAAGATTTTTAGTCAGATATTAACCTATGTATAATACTATACGTATAACCCAGCCATCAGTTACAAAACCAACAAAGGAAAACTTTTTAAAAAAAATTATGGAGGATGATCCTCAACGTAAGTAACGTTCAAAAAGAAAAAAAAATTATAGGAGCAGGATTTTAGGATCTGAATCAGAAGCTTTACACACAGTCATCTCTATAAATAGCAGAATCAACTGCCTGGCCTCTCATCCCAAAAATTCCCGTCGGAAAATACATACATACATACATATATATATATATATATATATATATATATATATATATATATATCTGGATTTTTCCAACCCATCGCTAGACTCAAAACCGAGCCTTGAAAACGCTTCCCAGACCTTCCCCTTCGTGAGAGGAATCCAACGGAGGAAGAATCATTGAAAACGGTCGTGAAACGAGGGAGAAATAGCTCGCCGGAGTTTCGCCGGGAAAACTTTCCCGACAGAAAACGGAGGAGCAGGAGCCGCCGTCGCCGCCGCCAACCCTTCACCGGCCTTCGCCGTCCCGTGAGGAGTGCACCGCTACCCCGTTGGCCGTTTCCGACGAAGTAAGCCTCTTCCCCGTTTTTTTTCTTTTTCCCCCGTTTTTCCGGCGATTCACCGGAGAAGACGACCCAGCCAAGGCTGGGGTCTGTCTTGTGGGCCTGATCTTTGGGCCAGAAAAATTAAAAGAATTTGGGCCAGTTCGGCCCAGTTGCAATAAAAATTAAAAATAAAATAGTAAATGAAATAAATAAAATCTGTAAAAATATAAATTAAATACCTGGTGTAATTATACATATTCGTACCAACCAGAATTGAAAAATAATATTTTTATCTATTTTTAATTGATTTAATGGTAATTGGGCCAATTTGTACACAATTAGTAAATAAATAAGTAAATGGCGAAATTAATTATGAAATAAATATTGGAGCAAACTAGGATAAATATAAGACTAACTAAGACATTATGGACCATTTATAAATAATAAAAATTAATATTAGTATATTTAATTGTAAATGGACCGGTTATTTGATATGCGAAAATAAATGAATAATTAAGGAAAATGAATTATAAAATAAATATTTGGACAACCTAAGCCAAATGTAGAACCAAAATTTAGTTATGGACGGTTATTAATTTATAAAGTCGACTCTTGGCTATTTTATTAAATTGGACCATTGAAAGCTAATTAGGTAATTAAATAATAAAATTTTTATTATCGATGAAATGAATTTATAGTTTAATATTCATTAAAGAATATTATATTAAAATAATTATTTGGACTTGGTATCATAATTAGATTAAATAAATTGGTAGATTTTGTTTTCACTAATTATTGGACTAATTAAGGTAGAGTAATATAAAATTTGCATAATTACGGACTTTAAAATATTAAGTGTTTATGTAATTAATAAAATCAGAATATGTTAGTTAATTCGGATTTATTAATGCTAATAATGTTAATATAAACTAATTTCGATATTTGATTAGTTAGATTAAAAATAATTCGGATATAATATTAAGACATACCATATGCTTTAGGAGTTGAGTAAATAAAAAGATGATTATTAAATTAGAAATTTGATATTGTAATTAATTATATTCGTATATTTTAGAATTTAAGTATTAACGACTGAATTAATAAGGTAATTTAATTAATAAGAAGTGATTAACGCGGATAATAAAATAATTAAATTAGTGAATTCGAAAAATAAAATAAAAGGGTAAAAATCGAGTGAAATAATTATTAAAGAGTAAGTGACTAATTATATCATCTTAATTAAAAAGGTAATTATTTAGAGACCGGAGTAGAAGAAGAGAATTAGGAGCACCCGGACTAGAGGTAAGTTTCTCTGCCAATCTAAAATTGTTTCCTCGTATTATATGCTTATTATGCATTATGTGAATAAGTGTGAATTGTTGAATTTTGTGTATGAGAATTGTGAAGAGATGTTATATATATGGTTGTTGAGGAATATAAATTAAGTACTTTTGGGGTATTAAATATTTTTAAATACTTTCAAGACTTTTTAGAGATATTGAGAAGTATTTTTGAAGTATTATTTATTGAAGATAAAATTTACATTTTCATAACAAGTGAACATCTCGGGAGTAATCCGAGGTGTCGGTTTTCCACGTCCGGATAAATGTGGAGGGTGATTAGGTCTGCTACTACTAAGAAGTACAGTTTGAGTTTAAAAGTGATATTTGGATCGATGATCCCTTTTAAGAAGAAGTTAGAGTAGTAGTAGTCCCTAATCATTCAAGAAATCTTATTCAGGTGTAGTTGGTAGACTGAGTCCCGACTACTCGTTACGACTTACTACTCGGGGGGCTTGGAATCCCTTTTAGGGGGTGTGCACACTTAAGGTAGTCGTTTCGTTTCCAACAGAGCAGTTGTGGTACCGGCACTTGTTCGGGGTGGCCGTCCGTAACCACGGTCCACCGGGCTCTACCGAAAGGTTGAGCACCGCCCTTCTAAATTACTAGAAAGTTAGAGAAGAAGTGATTTTTGAGGAAATCAAAGAGAAGAGTTATTATGAAGTTTTATAGAGAAGTTGAGGATTTTTGTAAAGAAGTAGTCTTGATAAAAATCAAAGTGAAAAGAATTTCGATGGTGTGAGTATTTTTATATATTATTATATAAAAATCTATTTTAGTCAAACATGATTATTTTACGGGGTTGGGTAGTACTTACTTAGCTCTAAAGCTAATTTTTGTTTTCTTTTCCTTGTTTTGTTTCTGCACTTTATTTGTGCAGGTGAGGATGATGTTGTCGAGTGATGATTGCTTGCATGGCCCGAGAGCGAGTTAGAAGTCGCCTTAGTTATACTAGTCATGAAATAAACATTTACTTTTCAAACACTTTACTTTTATTAAATTAGTTGTTATGTTCTAGTTGCCTGTGCATCCGGTTGAGAGATGACCGGATGTGGCGGTAACACCCATTTCCCTATTTTAGACTTCCGCTGTATTTCTTTAACTCTTTGATGAATAAATAAAAGTTTTATTTCAATTATGTCAACGTTTTGGGTGGGAAATTTGGGGGTGTTACAAATTGGTATCAGAGCCTTTGGTTTTCCCGAAAGGACTAGAACACGAGGTAATAGGTCGTAGGGAGAAATTCTGTCACAAAGACGATAACAGTCTAAGCTGGTTGGTGCATAATTGAGTCTTTGCGCTCGTCCAACTAACTGGGAATTTCTCCTTGTGCTGAAACTTCGTTGTTCGAAATCTTTGACGAAAACTATGGGTTTGATGCGGGATTTTCAAAAATGTTTTCCTAAAATTAGGAGAATGAATATACTAGGAAAGAGGCCTTTTAGGAACGCGGTGAGAGGGAGAAACCTTGCGAAGTTATTGAGTTATGAAATGCATGGGATTCATGCCTCTGTGAAGTATGTGGAATATTTGATACACTATGTGTACTCTTTGTTCTAAGAATCTGAAGTTAGTAGAGAATTTGTATAGAATCCTTATGTATGCATTAATACTTAGTACGGGCTTTTCTTTATTAAGAAACATGCCGCCAAGAAGAAACCCTCATGCGACCCCAACTGTTGAGGAGTTGGCTCAAACTATTCAGCAGATGGCGCAACACATTGGAGCAGCTCAAACCCATAACCAAGGGGTTGACTATGCAGCGCGCGTAGCCGGAAGGAACCCCCCAAAATACCTGGGGGAGGAGGATCATCTGATTTTAGAAGACTGGATCCGAACCTTCGACAAGCTCTTTGATTCGCTCAACTGCCCGTTAGAGCAGCGGGTAAACATAGCGGTGTACTACTTGCACCAAGAGGCGGATCATTGGTGGGCTGCCACCGGGACAACTCTGCTCGAGCAACCGGGATTTTGTTGGGAAGACTTCAAGATAGCCCTACGCGACCATTTCTATCCGGACCATGTGAAAGAGGCAAACTATGATGAGTTTGTCAACTTCAAGCAAGGAGATTTAAGTGTCCAAGAATACCACACGAAGTTTGTCCAACTGGCCCGCTTCGCCAAAGAGTTGGTATCCACTGAGGCCAACATGACCCGAAGATTTGTGAATGGGTTGAACTTTGGCGCCCAAAAGTTCGTAACCGTGGCAGAGCCGCGGAACATGAATGAGGCGTACCGGAAGGCCAGGAAGTACTACATGGAACATCAGAAGGAGAGGGAGGCGCAGAAGAGAGACCGGAAGATTGCCGAGGTAGAACAACAGCAAAAGAAGGCCCGAACTGACCGCCCAGAGCCAAGACAAAACAACCAAAACGGTAGAACCTTCCAAGGCCAGGGTCAGGGAAGGAATCAGCCCGCTCAGGTACGGCACTACAAATGCAAACTGTGCCCAAACAACCATCCCGAGAAGGATTGTGCGGGAAATGCGGTGAGATGTTACAACTGTAATCTCATGGGACATCGGGCATATGAGTGCCGGAAACCTCCGAGCCAGGGTCAAGGCCAAGGGAACAACCAAACTGGGGGCGGGAATAATCACGCTAACATCAACCGTGGTAATTCCGGTAATCGCCCAGCGGAGGCTAACCGAAACCAAGGCCCGGGAGGGCAAAACAACACTCAAGGTTGCATCTACGTCATGAACCAGGCTCAAGCAAATGCACACGATGTGGTGACAGGTACCTTTCTTGTAAACTCCAAACCTACTTATGTGCTATTTGATTCAGGTGCGTCCCACAGCTTCATAGCATCAAAATTCGTGGAAAGGACAAAGCTAGAACCTACCACTAAGCTTAGTCTTAACGTAAAAACGGCCTCCAACCAAGTGGTGGCATGTGGGAGTGTTTTCTCTAACGTTCCCATAGTCATAACCGATACCGAACTACCCGGAGATCTAATCCAATTTGACCTGGAGGATATCGACGTGGTGTTGGGTATGGACTGGCTAGGGAAATATAAAGCCAAAATCCTATGCGACGAGCAGAAAGTGGTCTTAAGAGGACCCAATAAAAAACGTGTATCCTACAAAGCAGTTACATCTAAACCGGGAGTGAAGCTAGCAACCATGCAACAAGTCAAACGATATGCCCAAAAGGGGTATGGAGTTTACTTGTGCAGGATCAAAGACTTGACCTCCGAGGATCCGACCATTGACCAAATCCCAGTAGTCAATGAGTTTCCGGATGTATTCCCAGAAGAGATTCCGGGGATACCACCGGAGAGGGAAGTCGAGTTTTCAATCGACCTTCTGCCGGGCACCGCACCCATCTCAAAGGCACCATACCGAATGGCACCGAAGGAGATGCAAGAACTGAAAGAACAACTTGAAGAATTATTGGAGAAAGGCTACATCAAACCGAGTATCTCACCTTGGGGTGCTCCGGTCTTGTTTGTGAAGAAGAAGGATGGGAGTCTGAGACTCTGCATTGACTATAGGGAGCTGAACAAAGCGACCATCAAGAACAAATACATGTTGCCTCGCATTGATGACCTCTTTGATCAACTGAGGGGAGCTAGCACGTTTTCCAAAGTTGATTTAAGGTCCGGGTACCATCAAGTGAGGATTTCTGAAAAAGATATCCCGAAGACGGCCTTTCGAACGAGGTACGGACACTATGAGTTCACCGTAATGCCGTTTGGCCTCACAAATGCACCTGCGGTATTTATGGATCTCATGAACCGTGTGTTCCGACCCTACCTCGATCTGTTCATTGTGGTGTTCATTGACGACATCCTGGTGTACTCCAAGACACCAACTGAGCATGAAGAACATCTGAGGATAGCACTGCAAACTTTGAGAGAGAATCGGCTATATGCCAAACTCTCAAAGTGTGATTTCTGGAGGGACCAGGTAGCATTCTTGGGCCACATCATCACCCGAGAAGGGGTATCCGTTGACCCGTCAAAGGTCGAAGCAGTGATTGACTGCCCTGCACCCAAAACCGTGACGGAGGTCCGAAGCTTTTTAGGTTTGGCGGGCTATTATCGTAGATTCGTGAAGGATTTCTCAAAGATAGCAAAGCCTTTGACTAATCTCACGAAGAAGACTACGAAGTTAATATGGAGTGAAGAATGAAAACAAGCTTTCCAAGAGCTAAAGCAAAGGTTAACAACCGCGCCTGTCTTGACCCTACCGTCCGGTACCGAGGGGTTCGAGATCTACACCGATGCTTGTTTAAAAGGATTGGGTTGCGTATTGATGCAAAATGGCAAAGTGGTGGCCTATGCATCAAGGCAACTAAAGACACATGAGGTCAACTATCCGACTCATGACTTAGAACTGGCAGCGGTTATCTTTGCTCTAAAGCTGTGGAGGCACTATCTCTATGGGGTACACTGTAAAGTTTACACCGATCACAAGAGCCTGAAGTACATCTTCACCCAAAAGGAGCTTAACATGAGACAGAGACGCTGGCTAGAACTCTTCAAAGACTATGACTTGGAGATCCAATATCATGAAGGCAAAGCAAACGTAGTTGCCGATGCGTTGAGCCAGAAATCAACCCACTCCTTCAAAGCAGCATGGGTACTACCTGATGAACTTTACCGGGACTTTCAAAAGCTAGACTTGGAAGTTCGGGATTTCGGAGAGGTAGAGCGGGAAACACGGTTACTCACCATGACCGTTACCCCATGCAAGAAGAACTCAACCAGTTTGAAAGGAATAATGTATGGGAGCTTGTGTCCAGACCCTATCATCAACATGTGATAGGAACTAAATGGGTATTCAGAAACAAAATGGATGAGGAAGGTACCATTATCAAGAACAAGGCAAGGCTGGTAGCCAAAAGCTACTGCCAAGAAGAAGGTATAGATTTTGATGAGACTTCTGCACCTGTTGCCAGATTGGAGGCAATAAGAATCTTCTTGGCTTATGCTGCTCATAAGCAATTCACAGTCTATCAGATGGATGTGAAAAGTGCCTTCCTAAATGGTCTACTAGAAGAGGAGGTCTACGTAGAGCAACCCCCTGGCTTTGAAATCAATAGAGAGAAAGATCAAGTCTACAAATTGCACAAAGCTCTTTATGGACTCAAGCAAGCCCCAATAGCATGGTATGACACTCTCTCTGAATATTTAGTGAAAAATGGATTCTCTAAAGGCAAAGTAGACAAGACTCTATTCAAAATTGAAGAAGACTCCCACATACTGCTTGTTCAAATCTATGTTGATGACATAATTTTTGGAAGCTCAAATCAAGCACTATGCGAGTAATTTTCAACTCTCATGCAAAAAAAGTTTGAAATGAGCATGATGGGAGAGTTGAATTATTTTCTGGGGTTACAAGTAAAGCAAACTCCAGATGGTATCTTTATCAACCAAGCTAAGTATACAAGAGATCTCATGAAAAAGTTCAAAGTTGAGAACAAGTCCACAGTGAAAATTCCCATGAACACCTCCCAAGGTCTAAGTCAAGATGAAGATGGCAAAGATATTGATCCAACACTTTATAGAGGCCTAATTGGTTCCTTGTTATATCTCACCACTAGTAGACCAGATATATCCTACTCAGTTGGTGTATGTGCCAGGTTTCAATCAAAGCCCAAGGAAAGCCATCTTCTGGCTGCAAAGAAAATTTTAAGGTATCTAAAAGGTAATCCTAACTCTGGATTATGGTACCCAACAAATGGAGGCTTTGATCTCTATGGATATTCAGACTCTGACTTTGCCGGATGCAAAATTGATAGAAAAAGTACATCAGGTACCTGTCAATTAATTAGTGGAAGACTTGTCTCTTGGTTCAGCAAGAAACAAAATTCAATTGCTACTAGCACTGCTGAAGCTGAATACATAGCTGCAGGCAGTTGCTGTGCTCAAATCCTATGGATGAAACAGGAATTGAAGGATTATGGAGAAGAAACAAAGGAAATCAGCATTTTGTGTGACAATACCAGTGCTATAGCTATCACTCATAATCCAGTATTTCACTCAAGAACCAAACACATTGAGATCAGGCATCACTTTATCCGAGAGCATGTTGAAAAGAAGACCATCAAGCTAGAGTACATTCCTACTGAAAAGCAGTTGGCTGACATATTCACCAAGCCACTGAATGAAGCAAGATTCAATGAACTAAGATAGGATCTTGGAATGCTTGATGATCTAGATCAAGTAAAGGAATAATCCTACACCCAATCAGGAGTACCATTCAACTGGTCACGGTATGTCCACAATGAGCTCCTAAAGTACATAAAGAAAGCACACACAGGAAAGGGAGAAGATGGTACCCTACCACTGCTGGGATATGGGTTTATGATAGGGGAACTCCTCAAGAGGAAAGGAATTGTCGGATCCGTCAAGGAAGAAACAACATGGAGAAAATTTATCTATCAAACTTCGAAGGCAGGGGCTCCACAAATTCAGAAAATAGAGGACTCCTTCATCTCCAACGAGCCCCTTCAAATCACCCTTGACAGGATCAAAACAAAAACTGCCAAGAGAATCAGATCAGGATGCCAAGAAAACAAATCAAAGAAACAAAGAACAGCAACAAGAAATCTACAGGCCGAAATGGAAGAAGCGGCTTCTTATCTGGCACCCATTCAAGAAGAAGACGCAGTGGCCTCCCCTGGAATGGCTTCTCCTCTTTCCATCATTCAAGAAGAAGAAGCAGTTGCATCCTCTCCCCTAGCCATCAAGGATACAGCAGAGAACTCACCAACCTCATCAAATGCAAGTAATAGCTCTAAACTACCCTTATCTGTACTCATTCCACGAATGAATCAACAAAGAGAGCAGGTGACTCCCCAAGATACAGAGCAGATAATACAGCAAGAAGAGCAGGTGGCTCTCTTGCTAGAGCTGTTGGTTGCTACTATCCAGCAGGGGACTGCTATGATAGATCTCAACTTGGAACCCCACCAAGAAACAGCTCCTGAGCAGCCGGCAACATCAAATGAAATCAGGAACCAAATTCAGCATGAGGATGAAGAAGAAGACACTCCAACACTAGCAGGGGTCTTCATCAATGAAAGAAGAGCAACTACAAAATTCATTAGCAGAGCTGAGGTACGCCTCCACAAAAGACTGATCAAAATGAAAAAGCATTTTGATGAGCTGCTAGAGATGAGGTTCGCTGAAGTACACTGCCATCTTAAAAGCATATTGATGATACAACAAGTATTCAACTCAGAGCAGAAAGCTCAGCTCAACATTCAACTCTCAAACCTACCAGCACAGATGGAGGCTCTTCGCAACGAACTTGAAGCCTTGAAAGCCCGCGATGAAGAGCTGGAAAATCAGATTGTTCACTCATTGAAGGAGCTAAGGGAAAAAGAACTCGCAGTGGCCTCCCAAACAGCAGAGCCCTCTGCCCAGGTACCTCCTACCATTTCTCTACCTCCTAACCTTGAGCAGGCCTTTAAGACCATTCAAGAACATGAGGAATTCATCCAAAACATAAGAACAAACGAGCTTCCAGCAATGCTCAAGCTCTCTCACACAGTTGTAACAAAGCAAATCGAGCACTCAAATGCCATTGGACAAACTAGAGCAGACTTGGCATCCAATCTCAGCTCCCTACATCAAGCAACTCAAAAGGAATTTCAACAGCATAGAAGTGACCTTCAGAGGCTGGGACAAAATTTGGAAATCACTCACCAACGACTTCAAAACCTGGAAAATGAAGTCAGGGATGAAGTAAAACTGACATTCTGGACATCAACAATCACATCAAAGCCTTATCCATTCAAGTCTATGGACTCAATCCGGTAAGGAGAAAAGCTTATGACATTGATGATGACATTGAGGATCTCTTTGATGAGAGCTACATCCCTGATGCTGCTAAAAAGGGGGAAAATACTCCTTCAACACAAGCAGGTCCCTCCTCGTTAAAAAGATCGCAAGCAGCTAAGAAAGGAGCAGAAACCAGAAAGAAGAACCAACGTCTAAAGGAAGAAGCTGAAATCAGAAGATGAAAAGCAGAAGAGGCCAAAGCCAAGGAAGAAGCCAAGAAGAAACAAGAAGAAGACAAGCAAGACTAAGCTAGACATTTGAGTCCGAAATTGACTATAAACTATTGTACTCTGACTTTGGGACAATGTACAAAAGACTTAATAAAAATCAATAAAAAGTTTTTGTTCCTTGTGTTGTATAGTTTTGGCATCATCAAAACGGGGGAAATTGTTAGTACCCAATTTTGATAAAGATTTTGATGATGCCACTATACATAACGCGTCTCAATTTTATTTGAATTATGTGACAAAAATAATGTACAATCTTTGTGATAGAGTATATCTAGAGAGAAGTGAGAGCTAGAGAGAGAAGTGAAATAATATGCTTCAATAGAATGAATTTGTAACCCCTATAACTACTCCCAAGGGGAGTATTTATAGAGAAAATATGGGCTGGGCTCCCAAGCCTTGGGCTTGGGAGGCCCATTTACAACTGGACCGCTACTGGGCCGAATACAAAGCCACTAATGGGCTGTACAAATGAGTAAGTGTAAGATCCGATTCTGGGAGGTCTTCGTGGCTGACAAGGGCGTGGCCGACGAGGGCACGGCCGACGAGGGCGCGGACGACGAGGCCACCCGGGTTCCTTGGGCTCAGGACCATAATCTGAGTTGGCCCCTCTTCGGCCGACGGGGGCGTCTTGGCCGACGAGGGCGCCACACTGTGTCTTGTGCTTTCTGTTCTTCCGAGTATGTGGGTCCGGGGGCTCAGACCCATATACTCCATCAGGAGTCCCCCACTCTCTAAGCTGAGACGTAGACGAAGTGAAGGAGAGTAGATTCCCGTGTTTTAGTGCTTTTGGCCGACGCGGGCATTCCCAGGCCGTCAGCTGTTGCGGCGTTGGTTCCGTTTCCATTTTGGTGATCCTGTTCTGTGCCTTGGCCGTTACCTGCTCCTCGCTGTGGGTGGGGAGTCCGTTGTTTCCTTGATGTGTTCTTTTGGGGACGATAAGTGTCCTGCTTCAATGGTGGCCGTTGAAGGCACGCTTTCCCTTTCTTGGACGTTGATGGTTGAAGTTTATGTTTGGGCCGATGAGGCCGTTGAAGTTGTTCCTTGCTTTGAGGACGATGGAGTCCACTCCTTTGGGTGGCCGATGAGGGTGCTCGCGCACTCCTTTTGGCTGTTGTTGATGATGTTATGTGCCTCTGGCCGATGAGGCGCCATTGTGATGCGTGGACGATGTGGCCATGCTTTGTGGTTACATTCATGTTCTTTGTATTGTTCCTTTTTGTTTTGTTGAGGCCGATGTAGTCCCCCAGTCCCCCACTGCTTCAGGCCGAGGAGTGTGAGGGGTGAAGGAGTTGCTTGAGTCCCTGGCCGAATCGGCCTCTCCGTAGTCCCCCTGAATCCAACCCTCATGGCGATTTTCTGGCCAAGGTAACCCTGTGGGAGAACCCTTGTGCGCAGATCGCTTGTAGAGAATTATCATCAAGGGTCATTACGAGGAGCCGATTGCTGTGGGCTCTTCGTTCCTTTTGTTCTGTGGCCGTTACGGACGTTCATTACGTTCCTAGCCGTTGACATGCCCTCATTGTTTGGTATTTGTGATCTTGGCGAGCAAGTGGGACGTTGTGGGCGCTGGCGGGCAAGTAGGACGATGTGGGCGGTTGCTAGCACTCGTGAAGCCGGCACGTGTATAGGACATAGAGTCTGCTTTGCCAGTGGGCTGTTGACATTTAGTTTGGCCCGTTGGTGACGTGGTGGCCTCCCATTGGTGGCCGCTGATGTGGCCATTGGGAGGGTGCCACGTGCAGTGACCGTTGGGTGGGGGGTTCTATAAATACCCATCCCCCTCCGACGAGGAAACGTATTTGCATTCTGAATTGTCGAAGTGCTGGCCAATTTTCTAGAGAGATAAACTCCCAAGCTTGTTCTTCGTGTTCTTCGTGTTCAAGGTTAGTGTTCATCGCCATCTTCCTCACTTTTCATACTTTGCTTCCTAGGCTAGTGATCTAGTGTTAGGCGTTTGAACACCCTTAGATCCTAAGTTAGTCTCCTTAGACCCGTAGTAGTAGTTATGAAGAGCTTGAACGAAGACTACTACCCTTACGATGACCAGCCCTCCACGAGGTCACTTGACTATGAGGTGCTCGAGGAGTTCGAGGAGGAGATACAACATTTGAGTCCTTATAAATCCGAAGAGCCGGTGGACGACGAGGTCGAGGACGAGGAGTCCGCCTCATCTTCAAAAGGTGAGGACGCAGCTGCGTCCCGAGTAGTGGACGGGGCGTCCACTTCAGCTGTCATTCCGTGCCCGAGGCCGGTGTCCGCCGTTAAGGGAGCCGCTAAGCCGAAGAGAGTGAGGAGGCCGAAGAGTGGGCCGGGCATCTCCTACCTGGATCTCACCAACATCTTCTTGATTAAGCCGGAGAGCAGCGCGGCCGACTATCTTGTTGCCCAGATGTACGTGGGGCCGTTCGGGCGGGTTAGGGCACCCAGGCCGACGGACCATGTTCTTCTTCCGCCACCGGGATACTTTGGAGTATACCCGATGAGTTTCGCTAAGGGGTTGAGGTTCCCCCTTCACCCTTTCATCACTGAATACCTGGACATGGTAGGGCTTCCTCCGGCCTTGCTGACGCCGAACAGCTATTCCTTGATGGTGGGGTTTTTGCTCCGGTGTGAGGAGCTGGGCTACAGGCCGACAACGGCCCTATTCATGAATCTGTACCAGATCGGCCGAGGAAGCCACAAGAACTGTGCGGCCTATGCTACTCTTCAACAGCTGCCGAAGAAGAGGAGCTTCACGGACTTGCCTACGTCCATTCATGGGTGGAAGAGCAAGTTCGTTTTTGTGTCCCTTGGTGAGAGTGGCACCGAGTTTCCTTCCCTCGTCCATACCGGGAGGTTTAACCTGCATGACCCGCCGAAGAGCTCTATCTTGGATGCTCAGGTGGAGGCTTTCTTAGACGGGGGGCCGAGGAGCGTGAAGGATTACATCACTGAATACAAGATGACCGCCCTCGGCTTCTTGAGATACCATGTGTATGGCGATAAGGAGGATGACATCCAACTCTGGCCGAGGATGACCACCACCTTTGAAGAGGCCGACGGCCCGGACTTGGGCATTCCTGCTGAGGCCGATGGTAATTATTTCTTCGGCTTTCTGTCTTTATGCGTTGTTCTTTTGCCTTGCTAATCTGTTGTTTTTCCTTTGTAGATTTCGTCATGGATCGCCGTTCCATAATGGCTATTGCTAAGGCCAAAGCGGCCGAGGAGTTGGCTGCTAAGGCAGCCGAGGCGGCCAGACGTGCCGCGGCCGAGGGGAGCGGGGCTACTGCTGGTGCGGCCCCAAAGCCTGCCCCATCGAAGAAGAAGAGGCCGGCCACTGACGGCCAGAAAAAATTGACTGAGGCCGGCCTGAACGTCTCCAAGAAGACGAAGAGGGCGCCGTCTCCTTCTCCGGCTACCGAGGCCAGTGCTCTGGCTGTCCCGAGCGTGGACGATAGTGGTCCCGTCGTGGACCTTACCGCTGTTCCCAGTGATGCCGCCCGATCGCTCGCTATCGTCCAGGAGCCACGGACGAGGAGGGCCGGCAAGGAGATCGCTGCTGCCACCTATCAGAAGGTGGTGGAATACCCCATTGGCGGGGGTGTGTTCGACGATGCCGTCCTCGGCCACGATGTGCTTGCACAGACCATGCCGGCCAAAGACCGAGCTTACCTCAAGAAGCTCGGGGACGTGAAGGTGTACGAGGGTGGCATGGACCTCCTCGTCCAAGTAAGTTCTCTGCCTTGTAGTGTGTACTTTTCTCGTCGTCCGTTTAGAGTCGGTTGCCTGAGTTTTGTTTTCCCCCCTTTTTTTTGCAGAGTGCCTTTATGCTCATGGAGAGCCATAAGAGGCAGTACCGGGAGATAGCTCGTTTGAAGGAGCTGGAGCAGAAGGCTGCCTCGGCCGACGAGGCGGTAGCTTGCCTGGATCGGCTCCGGGAGGATGCCCAGGCTTTGCAGCAAAGGGCCGATGAAGCTGCTGCAGCCAGGGACGATGCCCTGGCCAAGCTCGAGGAGAGCAAAAGGGAGCTCGAGGAGACCCAAAGGGCGCTGGAGGCCGAGCGGCGCAAGAACGAGGAGGCCGTGAAAGCGAAAGCAAAATTTTCCTAAGTGTTTTTGGATTCACTTAGATGCTTTCCCTTCGGCCTTGATCGTGGTGTCCGCTCCGTCCAGGCGTTGGATTTCTTCTCTTTTGTTAGAATTTTTCCAAGTGTCTAACTTCAAGTGGCTGAGTGTTCTCATCGTCCTGGCATTGGGTTTATCATTGTTGACAAATGCTCTGAGAGATTTCCCAAGTGTTTGAACCAGTGTCGTTGTCGGCCTGTAACCTTGTGTTGTGGCCGATAAGGGCACCTTCACCTTGATCTTTTGAACTTAGAATATTTCTAAGTACACATGCAGAGGCGTAGGTAGCTAACGGCCTTGGAGTATACAGGTACCCGCTTCGGCTAGAGTTCCTTCATTTGAGCACTTAGAGAATTTTCTAAGTATAAATGTAAGGCATTTACTTCTTTGCGGTACCGCTGCCTGCCAAGGTCTGGCTTGTGGCCGATGAGGGTGCCGGATAAGGAATGGCTTTTCCAAGGAGATGGTCCTACCTTCGTCGGCTAGCTATGGTTCCTTGTTGAGGAACCCTCTCTTTTTCTCAGGGTTTTTTCCTAAGTGTTTGGTAAACACTTGAACAAATTCCCAAAGAACTTTCGCTTGACTAACGGCCTTGGTTCCAGTGCCTGCGTCGGCCATCCGAGATGCTGTGGAAAGTAGAGGTTGTTTCTTGATTGCTTGATCCTTCCGCGGGTGTGATAAGTGCCCGCTTCGTCCTGGTCATCCTCAGGATTGTGATTCTTTGTTTCATACCAAGCGTTGGTGCTTCAAAGGACTGTGGCCGATGAAGGTCACCTCTCGCGTGTCACCCAACCGATGCGGTTAGGGTTTTATAGGCGTGTGTTTCGGCCTTGATCATTCCCTTGTAGTGTGTGGACGTGTCGTCCATGTTACTTGTCAGTGGTATTACACTTGTGTTCCACTGATGTGCACTTGGCCTTGTTGGGCCTGAGTTGTGGGGATTTTATTTTTTCATTGCTCGAGGCCGGCTAGTGTGCGCGGCCGTCGGCTTCCCTCTTTTTCCCTTGTATATATATATATATATATATATATATATATATATATATTTCCGGGGAGTATCCTTCTTTCAGGCTTCGGCCGAAGGGTGTGCTCGTCCTTCGGCCGGTTCAGACTTCGTTTATAACGTCCGTGATCTCAGGGCGGGTCCCGTCGCCTATACATGACGCGGGCTAGACTTTTGGTCGGTTTCCAACGGCTGTCGTTGCCCATCCCTGAGTTTTGGGATTTTGTCACCTCGGCCATGATTTCAGGCATGTCGTCCTGCGATCTGGCGCATGGACGACGCGGTGAGCTTCCCGTTTCAAGACGTGGGCCGTTTGCGGGCCCCTCGTCCTGGGGACATCGTCGGTCATACCTGAGCGTTTCACTTCTAGGCTTACGGGGCCGGGACGATGTGCTCTCTCAGCTAGGCCTGAGCCCTTCGCTGATACAAAATACAATGGAGTGCCGGAGCTTGTCGCTCGTAGGCTGCAAATGCAAGGGGCCACGTCGGCCATACCTGAGCCTTTCGCTCTAAGGTGGCCGACGGGGGCACCTGCTAATGTTTTACTTTAAATTCCAGAGAAAAAATCAGGAACATGATTTTATTCATAAGTGGCTCGAGGCCATGGGTGGCGTTCGATCAGTAACCCGTTAAGGGGTGAGGGCTTCGCCGTCTACACCTCCTTCGGATTACTGATAAAACTTCACCAGATGGTGTACATTCCACGTTCGTGGTACATTGGACCCATTCGGGCGTTTAAGCTTGTAGGTGTCGGGTTTGACCACGGCACTGACGATGTAGGGCCCTTCGTACTTCAATGCTAGCTTGCCACCCTCTGTCGGCTGGCTTGCTTCCCTTCGGCGGAGGACGTAGTCCCCCACCTGAAATTCCCGGGAACGTACCTTGGCGTCATAGTATGATTTTACTTGACGCCGGTAGTTCTCTGCTCGGACGTAAGCTTGCTCACGCCTCTCATCGACCAGGTGCAGGTCAATCTTCATGCTTTCCTCATTGGCGTCAGGCTCGTATTGTTCCACCCGTCGGCTCGGGATGGCAACTTCCGTGGGCGCCTTTGCTTCAAAGCCGTAGCACAGGGCGAAAGGCGTTTCACCTGTCGCCCTCCTCGGCGTGGTTCTGTAGCACCACAGGATGTTGGGGAGCTCGTCGACACAACTACCTCCTGCGGCCTGGAGCTTCTTCTTCAGCCCCTCCATAATTGTTCTGTTGGCGTTCTCGACCTGCCCGTTGCCCTGAGGGTAGGCAACGGAGGAGAACGATGCTTTACCCCAAACTCCCGGAGGAGTTCTTGGAAAGGGGCTGCCTCGAATTGGGTGCCGTTGTCTGATATAATCTCCTGGGGGACGCCAAAGCGTGTGATGATGTTCTTGTAAACAAATTTTTGGCATCTGGCCCCCGTGATGCTAGCCAAGGGCTCCGCCTCGACCCACTTGGTGAAGTAGTCGACGGCGACGATGATGTATCGGTTATTCCCGGCGGCTCTGGCCAGGGGGCCGACCAGGTCAATCCCCCATCTGGAGAATGGAATTGCGGTGCTGACGGGGGCGTAGTTGACAGCTGGCCGACCAGGGGCCTTCTGGAGTACCTGGCATGTGGTGCACTTCCTGGCCAGGTCAGCGCAGTCTCGTGCCATCGTCGGCCAGAAGAAGCCCTGGACGACGAGACGCCGGGACATGCTGAAAGGGCCCTGGTGTGAGGAGCAGACGCCACAATGAACTTCTTCCATGGCTGTGTCGGCCTCATCTTGGTGGAGGCATCGAAGGAGAGTGCCATTGTAGGATCGTTTATAGAGTTTGCCATCTTCGATGGTGTAGCTTGGGGCCCTGAGTTTGGCAAGTTTGGCCCTCTCCTCGTCCGGGGGCAGCTCCCCCGTTGTGATGAAAGTGGCGATGTCGGAGATCCAGTCCTCTGGTCGCTGTTGAACGCATAATACGGGGCTGGCATGGATGCTGGACATGCTCAACTCCTCGATCTTGGCCAACTGGGAGATGTGCTCTGGGGTGTCCGAGCTGAGCTTGGAGAGGATGTCGGCTTCGGCGTTCTCGGCCCTGGGGATCTGAGTGATCTCGTGGGTTTCAAACGCTTTCAGCAACTCCTCCGCCGCTTGTTTGTACTGCTTCATCCGGCCTTCCTTTGCTTCGTACGATCCCTCCACTTGGCCCACTACTAGTTTGGAGTCGCACTTGATTTTGAGGTGCTTGGCCTTGAGGCCGGCCGCGAGTCTGAGACCGCTGAGGAGGGCCTCATACTCGGCTTCGTTGTTGGATACCCTGAAGTTGAAGCGGATGGCATAGTAAGCTCTGAATCCTTCAGGGGATATGAGGACGACGCCGCCGCCGCATGATTTTGCGACCGACGAGCCGTCAGTGAACAGGGTCCATGTATCGTCCTGCTCCGGCCCAGGGTTGGCGACGGCCGTCTCCCTTGCTGTGCATTCAATGACGAAGTCGGCCAAGGCTTGCCCTTTGATAGATGGCCTTGGCTTGATCTCAATTTGAAATTGGCTGAGGAAAATTGCCCATTTCACCATCCTGGAGGAGCTGGTGGGGCTCCTCATTAGTGCGCCGAGAGGCTGCTGGGTCAGTACATGGACGACGTGGGTCTGGAAGTAGTGTCCCAGCTTCTTCACCGTATGGACGATGGCCAGCACCGTCTTCTCAATGGGGGAGTACCTGAGCTCGGTCTCCCTTAGTGTCTTGCTGATGTAGAAGATGGCCTTTTGCACCCCTTCGTCCTCACGGATGAGCACGGAGCTGATATCCGACGTGCTCACCCCTAAGTACAAGAAGAGGGTTTCGCCGGTTTTGGGCTTGGAGAGCACGGGTGGGGACGACAGGTACCTTTTCAATTCGTCGAATGCTTCCTGGCACTCCGTCGTCCACTTGAAGCTGTTGGCTTTACGCATGATCTGAAAGAAGGGGAGTGCCCTCTCGGCTGACCTGGAGAGGAACCGGTTTAAGGCCGCCAGGCGCCCCGTCAGTCATTGTACTTCCTTGACGTTACGGGGCGGCTCCATGTTGATGATAGCCTGCTTCTTCTCCGGGTTTATCTCGATGCCTCTCCGGCTGACCATGTAGCCGAGGAACTTGCCGCCCTGGACGCCGAAGGCGCACTTCTTGGGGTTGAGCCGGAGCCTGAACTCCTTCATTATTTCAAAGATTTCTCGGAGGTCGTCGGCGTGGGAGGTGGCCTGCCTGCTCTTGACGATCATATCGTCAACGCATGCCTCCATCGTCCGGCCAAGGACCGCTCTGAAGATCTTGGCCACCATCCTAGTGTAGGTGGCGCCGGAGTTTTTGAGACCGAAGGCCATGACGAGGTAGCAAAAGATTCCCTCTGGGGTCATGAATGCCGTCTTCTCGGCGTCATCTTCGTGCATGGAGATTTGGTGGTACCCTCTGAAAGCGTCGAGGAACGACATCAACTCGCACCCCGCCGTCTCGTCCACCAGCTGATCAATGTTGGGGAGAGGGAACGGGTCCATGGGGCACGCCTTGTTCAGGTCAGTGTAATCAACACACATTCTGAACGTCGGCGGTTTCTGGGCGAGGACGACGTTGGCCAATTGTAACACCCCGGGGCCCCACACGGACCCGAGGTAGTTACTCTAGACCTCTAGTACTGTCCCCACAAACCACCACGAGCCTTTACCGCGCACTTTGTCCTCACTCATGCGCGCCCTGAAAAACTTCCCAGGGGGTCACCCATCCCAAGACTACTCCCGTGCAAGCACGCTTAACTTTGGAGTTCTTGGGTGATGAGCTCCCTTAAAAGGAGATGCACCTCTGTTGGTATGAGTAGTACTATTAATCCTCTTAAATTAATCTCGGGTATTACAATCACCCCCACTTAGGATCGCAACGTCCTCGTTGCGCCCTTAAACCAATCTCAATAAAACCCCAGAATCTTGCCCCGCTAAGTGCCCGCCCGATATCTAACGGGTCAGCACACTGTCGCAGGGTTGCTCTGATACCACCTGTAACACCCCGGGGCCCCACACGGACCCGAGGTAGTTACTCTAGACCTCTAGTACTGTCCCCACAAACCACCACGAGCCTTTACCGCGCACTTTGTCCTCACTCATGCGCGCCCTGAAAAACTTCCCAGGGGGTCACCCATCCCAAGACTACTCCCGTGCAAGCACGCTTAACTTTGGAGTTCTTGGGTGATGAGCTCCCTTAAAAGAAGATGCACCTCTGTTGGTATGAGTAGTACTATTAATCCTCTTAAATTAATCTCGGGTATTACACCAACCACGTCGGGTACTTCACCTCCTTAATGTGTTTGATTGAGAGGAGCATGGCGACCTCCCCTTTGACGAAGTCCCGCCTGTCGGCGGACAAGTAGCGCCGCTTGTGTTTGACGGGCGCGGAGGCCGGATCGACGGTCAGCCGGTGAGTGATCACCTGGCGGCTGATGCCTGGCATATCGTCCGGGCCCCACGCGAAGACAACGGCGTACGACCGTAGCAAGAGGAGGATGGCGTCTCGTTGGTCCTGGGGGAGTTGCTTCCCGACTCTGAGAACCCGCTCCGGCCGGGAGGTATCCAGAGGGATTTCCTCGACCTCCTCGGCCGGCTCCGCATGTGGCCTCTCCTCGTCCGTGGTGGCGGTGGCCGTGATGGTGTCTATCCTCTGTCCTTCCCTTTCGGCCGGCCTCATTAGCTTGAGGTAACAAGCTCTGGCAATCCTCTGGTTTCCTCTGGCGAAGCCGATGCCGTCTCTGGTTCGGAACTTCAGGCACAAGTGCTTCATGGAGATGATGGCCTCCAAGTCCTCCAGCGCTGGCCGGCCCAAGATCAGGTTGTGGGCGCACTGGAGGTTGACCACCATGAACTCCATGTCAATTTTGGCGTGGTGGGGGCCGTCACCGACCTCCACGGGGAGGACTATCGTGCCCTCGGCGTCGATAGAGTCCCCGGTAAAGCCGGATAACGGTGTCTTGATCGGCTTCAGCAGAGCTCTGTCCAGCTTCAGCTGCCTGATGGTATCCAGGTACATCACATTGACGGGGCTCCCCGTATCGATGTAAGTGCGGTGGATGATGGAGTCACCGATCTCACATCGGATGACGAGGGCGTCCCTGTGTGATTCCGTACCCGGAGGCAAATCCTTGTCGGTGAAGGTGATCGCCTCCGTCCGTTGCTTCTTCGGCTGGGGGGGAACGTGGGACACCTCCCCAATGTAGAGGGATTGGGCCCATTTCTTTCTCTGAGTGGCGGAGTCCCCCCCAGTGTTTCCACCCACGATGAGGTGGATGTGATTCTTCTTTGGCGGGGGCTCTTCGAAGTCCTCGTCGTCGCTGAGCCTACCAATCTCTTGCTTGTTCGCAGAGGGTTCGCCCCCATGTTTGCCGGTGTTTACCAATGTGTTTTTGCGTGGGCCACCTTTAACAAACTGGGAGAGTTGCCCCTGACGAATAAGGCGCTCGATGGCCTTCTTCAGTGTAATGCAATCGTCGGTGTTGTGCGACGAGTTCTTGTGGAACCGGCAGTATGTGTCGCCCTGCTGGATGGCAAGGATCTCCTCGGCCGGCCGAGGAGCCTGCTCGATGAGGCCGTGCTTCTCGGCATAATCGAGGATGGTGCCGACCGGGTGGGTGAGGGTTACCCCCGGCCGTTCCAACCTCGGCCGCCAGTGGCGATCTTTCTTACTCTGTCCACCAGAGCCGTGACGGCCCTGGGCACCCTGGCCGGCCGGGGACGGACCCGGGGCCGGAGAAGGATTTGTCTTCTTGGAGGGATGACCCCCCTCTCTCTTGTGATTGTGGAGCTCGTCGGCGTCGGCATACAAGCCTCCGCGCTGGAGCGCCTTGGCGTACGACCTCGGGGGGTCGGTGATGAGGCTCCTAGCGTACGGGGAGTTGCGGAGGGCTCCCTGATACAAAGCGAGGAGGGTGCGCTCATCGGCCCCCTCGACCTCCTCGGTTTCCCTCGTCCACCGATCAATGAATGACCGGAGGGACTCCTCGTGCTGATGCTTGACGGAGAGGAGGTGGGTGAAATACTTCCTCGCGCGCTTCCTCCTGGCAAAGTGAGTGAGGAAGCGCTGGGCGAGATCCTGCCATGAGTCGACGCTCCCTTCGGGGAGCGCGTTGAACCATTCGTACGCTGGCCCCTCGAGAGTAGAGAGGAACCAACGGCAGAGGTATTCGTCGGACGCGTTCACCATCAGCATGTTGTTCTGGTAACGGCTGAAGTGTTCCTGGGGGTCTGATCGGCCGTCGTAGGACTTGATGGCGTTCCCCCTGTACTTCTCCGGGATGGGGGCCGAGAGGACCCTGTTGGTGAAAGGGGTCCTGGTCCTGACCTGGATGATGGGGTCACCTCGGCCCTCGGCCATCTCCCTCTCCAGGGCGCTAACCTTGTTCATGAGCGCGTTGAGGCCGGGGTCGTTGGAGGCGCCGGCCGTAGGGATGTTGGCCGACTGCTTGGCCTCCATCTGAGCCAGCCTCCTTTCCAGCTGGGCGATGACCTCGTTCCGGGGGTCCCTGGCGGCCGCAGCGGCGCCCGGCTGGTTCCTTATGCGCTCGTTGTGAGCCGCGTTGATCTGGTGACGCACGTCATCCTCGTGCAATTTTCCCTTGCCTTTGTCCGGGCGGGGCTGGTCCGCTGTCCGGGACACAGACCCCAAGCTTTCCCTCGGCGAGCCAGGACGGGGCTCAACAATCCGTCCCGCCATCCTCTCCGAAACCGGACGACGGCGCGTGTCACCTAGCCTATTGAAGGCAGAGGCTTTTCCACGCGCTGGGGTCTGCCCATGCCGAAGAGGGGAAGCAGGGTGGGAGTGGGACGATGCTGTGTCCTGGGGCACCACCCCCTCATCGTTGCCTATCTGGACGGCCAACGGTTGGGGCTGAGGAGGTTGAGTGACGTTCCCCCCGGTCCTTGGCAAGAGTGCGCTGAGGACGGTGGGGTTCTGAGCTAGGCTGGCGATGATGGCCGATAGCGCGGCCTGGACCTGTGGATCTACGGACGGAGAGGCCGCGGCCATAGGCTGGGCCGGGGCGTGATCCGTCTTCTCAGCTCGCTTCTTGTCCAAGCCGAGGCGGGCATCAGGGGCTCTGCCGTTGAGTTGGTTGCGGAGGTCCGTTGTGAGGTTGAAGGCCTCCTGGAAGAGGTCCCCTCTGTCGGCCTGGTCGGCCGTGGCGTCCTCATCGTGCTCCCTGGGCTCTTGGTCCTCAGGGATGGCTTTGCTGACGAGGTTGCGGTTTGACTTAGTTCTCCCCATTATCAGTGGTTAGCTGTGCTTGGTAGCGACGAAGGGTGCTAACTTGATTGTTCTAGCTCTCAACGAGAGCACCAAATGATAGAGTATATCTAGAGAGAAGTGAGAGCTAGAGAGAGAAGTGCAATAATATGCTTCAATAGAATGAATTTGTAACCCCTATAACTACTCCCAAGGGGAGTATTTATAGAGAAAATATGGGCTGGGCTCCCAAGCCTTGGGCTGGGCTCCCAAGCCTTGGGCTTGGGAGGCCCATTTACAACTGGACCGCTACTGGGCCGAATACAAAGCCACTAATGGGCTGTACAAATGAGTAAGTGTAAGATCCGATTCTGGGAGGTCTTCGTGGCCGACAAGGGCGTGGTCGACGAGGGCACGGCCGACGAGGGCGCGGCCGACGAGGGCACCCGTGTTCCTTGGGCTCAGGACCATAATCTGAGTTGGCCCCTCTTCGGCCGACGGGGGCGTCTTGGCCGACGAGGGCGCCACTCTGTGTCTTGTGCTTTCTGTTCTTCCGAGTATGTGGGTCCGGGGGCTCAGACCCATATACTCCATCACTTTGTGACTAATAAAATGTTACCGGAAAAAGTAAAAATGCAATAAGGTAATTTTATTTACCTTAATAGGATATTTATATCCTACCGATATATCTTATTAGACCACAAAAATTAAACTGTCACTAAACTGAGACAAAGTTCGTAAATAAATATACAATGAATGTATATGATTGGAGACAAAAACTTGACCGGTATTTAATACCGAATCAAGTACAGGGGTCTACAACGAAGATGCTTCAGCGGCTGAATAATGCAAGACAAAGAGATGAGCCGCAATAAATGCTCCAGCACAAAAAGACGAATGTACAATTCGTCCTCGCCAAAAGATCAACGGTAGAAATCAATTTATCCTAACCAACGGATAACGATTGATCAGCCAAAAAACCTATAAATAGAGGCTGAAATGAAGGTTTCTAACCAAGCATTTAAGCATCCAAAGAGAGAATTCCTACCAAGAGCATTTACGAAAGATCTAGCAAAAGAGAAAGTGATATTCTAAAACTTTACTCTCTGCTTAGACTTATGCTTCACTAAACTTCCAGTTTATCAAATTTTCATTGCCATATTATAGAAGTTTAGTTCCTAGTTGGAGGTTAGAACTTTCTTGAAACAAATCACATATTGTTGTAAACACTTAGGAGAACAGTTGTTCGGATCCTACAGTGTAAGTAGATAGATAGAGTACCTTTTGATCCCCACTGGGTCATTAGAGAAAAGTCTAAGGACTGAGTAACTTTGAGTGGTGCTATACTCACTGTGAAAAACCTTCAATCTAAGCCTAAGTGTTGTAAAGGCTAGATTGGCACTAAGTGTATTGGGCTTAATACTTTAGTGAAATCCATCTGAAAGAGGGTGGGTTTGGACGTAGGAGGATTACACCACCTCTGAACCAGGATACACTGTGTGTTGATTTACATTCAGTAAACAAAGCACACACCTAGCACTTCTCACAAAAAGGATTGAAGTTTGCCGGCAGAATCTTAAGCAGTTGTCTTAACTGACCCAACTACTTACCCTACTGCTTAATCACTTGCTTTCTTTGAGATCATTTTCACACCTGAGACGCACCTCACCATCTCTAAAAGGTCTGCTCTATCATCTCCCAGTAATTCACTTTCTAAGTATAGCAGGTGCCTCAGCAGTTCCCTGAGACCACCCAACTGCTGAGCCCTCTGCTCACATAAAAGTCACTTCCTGTGACCATCTCAGTTTCATCAGCCGGCCATAAATATCATTGTCAAAAAGTACGTTCAATCCCTGAAAGTCAGATCAAAATCTGAGCAGTTGCCTCAGCAGTTCCCTGCTACCTAGCTAACTGCCAAGCCAACTGCCAAGCCAACTGTTAGCCATCTAAGTCCAATCTTCTCCAGATCAGAAAGTGATTAAGACATTCATTATATAAAGGGTAAAGACTTCCGCTGTGCATCTATTAATCTCTCAAAAGATTATAGATCAATTCCTCTAGAGGGAAATCTCTGTAAAAGTCGAAAAGATTTAAAAGTATATTCACCCCCCCCCCCCCCTCTAGACTTTTACCCTATCCGGGACCATCAGGAAGTATACACTTTTTAAGAATGGAAAGGATCCTTGCAAGCCTATGAGGAGAGGGGTAACATGGACTGTGACAAGGTTGAAGAGCAAGCCTTTCAAGTTAGAGGGGAGGCACCTAGAGACCAACAACCTCAATTCCCAAGCAGGGGAAGATGAAGAGGTAGAGGAGGCAATAAGGGAGGTTACAGAGGAAGAGGCAGAGGTAGAGGTCAACCCAATGGAGGTAGGCAGGAATCTCATACCTCTAAAAGCCCATTCAAATGTTACTACTGTAACAAGCCCGGTCACAAGGAGGCTCAATGCTGGAAGAAAGAAGAAGATAAAGAGCACGGAAGGGCTGAACCAAAGTCTAATATGTTGAGCAAGAGAATTTATTCTTGGCTCAACATAATTCTGACCATGGAGGCATGTCCATATGGTATGTACATAGTTGGTGTTCAAATCACATGACCAGTTCTAAGGATATGTTTAAAGAGATGGATGAGTCCAAGAAGAGTATTGTGAGGCTGGGAGATGGAAAACAACTCAATGTGGAAGGGCTTGATAAAATCTCATTGCAAACTGACCAGGGCAAGGTAAAACTTTTACACAATGTTTAGTATATGCCTCAACTTGCTCATAATTTGCTAAGTGTTGGTCAGCTTGTGTGTGGTGGATATTCTGTTATCTTTGAAAATGATATGTGTGTAATCAAAGACAAACAGAATGGTGAAGTACTGATGAGAATTACAATGGGAAAAAATAAAGTCTTTCCATTGTATCTCTCAAGTCAGTATGGCAGGGCACTTGTTGTAAAAATAGAGGAGAATGCCAAATTATGACATCTCAGACTTAGGCATTTGAATGTTGAAAGCCTACATATGCTCAGTACAAAAGAAATGGTGCATGGTTTACCAAAAAATGGTGAATTGCAGCTTTTTGAGGGATGCATATAGGGTAAGCAGACTCGTGGTTCATTTCCCAAAGGAAATACATGGAGAGCAAGTGAATGTTTGGAGTTGGTGCATGCTGATTTGCGTGGGCCTTTATGAACTTTAAGAAGTTCAAAGCACTTATAGAGAAGCAAAGTGGGCTACAGGTCAAGGCCTTAAGAACTGATAGGGGAGGTGAGTTCCTATCCAAGGAATTCACTCAGTTCTGTGAAGAACAAGGCATAAGAAATAAGAGAACTTACAACACCATACACTCCTGAGCAAAATGGAGTTGTAGAGAGAGAAAATAGGATTGTAGTTGAAATGGCTAGAAGCATGATGAAATCAAAGGGCTTACCAACTGAATTTTAGAGTGAGGCTGTAGAAACTGCAGTATATGTGCTCAATATCTCACCAACAAGAGTTGTGAAGAATCAGACCCCATTTGAAGTGTGGAGAATGAAGAAGCCCTCAGTTGGTCATCTCAGAATCTTTGGATGCATAGCTTATACTCTTATCAACATGAGAGCTAAGCTAGATGATAAGGCTGAGAAGTGTATCTTTATTAGATATTCTACTCAGTCCAAGGCATACATGATGTACAACCCTCATACTGGCAAGATAATCATTTGGAGAAATGTTATCTTTGATGAGGATTCATGCTGGGATTGGAAGCTGCAGAATCAATACAGTGAGGGCATGCAAAGAACCATCAATTTGGAGGAAGTTCATGAGTCAAATGAGGCACCAGTTCAGCCAAGTCCTCCACCAACATCTCAGGATTCATCACCATCCTCACGTGGTCAGAGTTCACCATCATCTCACTCAACCTCAAGCAGTGATTCACCTCCAGCAAGAGTAAGATCTCTCGTTGATATTTATGAATCGTGTGATCTTGCTCTTCTTGCTAGTGGACCTGAAGACTTTGAGGAGGCTGCTACCTATGATGAATGGCAACAAACCGTGAAAGAAGATATCAATGCAATTGAGAGGAATGATACATGGGAGCTTGTCAATCTTTCCAATGAAAAACATGTGATAGGATTAAAATGGGTGTACAGAATAAAGTACAACCCAGATGGAAGCATCTCAAAACTCAAGGCGTGGCTAGTGGCAAAAGGCTATGCACAGAAGGAAGGCATAGATTATGAGGAAACCTTCTCCCTGGCCTGTAGCCAGGTTTGAGACTTTGAGGGCTGTACTAGCAGTGGCTGCAAAAAGAACACTGCCAGTGTACCAGTTAGTTGTCAAGTCAGTCTTCTTGAATGGTGAGCTTACTGAAGAAGTATTTGTAGAGCAGCCCAAATGCTTTGAGAGGAAAGAAGAAGAAGGCAAGGTGTACAAACTAAAGAAAACTCTGTATGGCCTAAAGCAGGCACCAAGAGCATGGCACAGGAAAATTGATTCATTCTTCATCAACAATGAGTTTAAAAGAAGTGACAATGAGCCTACATTATATGTGAAGAAGAAAGGTATGTCTGACTACATAATAGTCTGCCTTTATGTAGATGATATCATATATTTTATCATGTCACATATAATGTTAGAAGAATTTAGGAATTCTATGAAAAGGTGATTTGAGATGACTGACTTAGGTGTTTTGAAGTACTTCCTTGGTTTAGAGGTTAAACAAGGTAAAACAGTAACTTTCTTATGACAAAGAAAGTTTGCTACTGATCTGCTTAAAAGGTTTCACATGGAAGGGTGTGAAATTGCTAAAACACCTATGAATACAAGTGAGAAGCTTCAGAAAAATGATGTAACTAAATATGCAGATGAAAGGCTCTATAGGAGCATGGTAGGTGGTCTGAACTATCTCACAAATACCAGGCCAGATATTGCATATAGTGTGAGTGTGGTTTCCAGGTACATGCATCCCCCTATAAGGCAGCATCTTGGAGCAACAAGAAGAATTTTAAAGTATGTGACAGGCACACTGGATTATGGCATCTTGTATGAAAGTGTGAAGCATTTTTCATTACAAGGTTATCCAGATAGTGATTCGGCATGTTGCATTGATGATAGAAAGAGTACTTATGTGGCCTTATCTTCCACAGAAGCAGAGTATATAGATGTAGGATGTAGGTGTAGCAGCTAAACAAGCCTTGTGGCTAAAGAAATTGTTGAAGGATCTTTGCTATGAACCATAAGAAGTTGTAGAGTTATGGTGTGACAACAATCAGCTATTGCTATGGTTAGAAACCCAACATTCCATGCAAGAATCAAGCACATAGATGTTCAACATCATTTCATTAGACAGTTGGTGGCAGAGGAAGAAATTTCCTTGCAATTTTGTGGAACTGAAGCTCAGAAGCTGACTTGTTCACAAAGTCCTTAAATCAAAAGAAACACATGTTCTTCATGGAAAGGATTGGTATGATCATTTGATCAAATTGTCACAGTTTTGTAATGGGTATATATGTTAATCCCAGAATACTTAACAAACAACAAATACAGTAGTTATAGAAGAAGCAGATAGAAAGATATGTAGATATTATACGAATCTGGTATACCGTGTAAACTGGCCGCTGCTCTCCCTGGAGAAGGAGAGCAGCGGCAACCCTATCTCTCTATCTTTACGCCTCTGAACTCTAAGCCTCTTTCGATCGTTAGGGTTCCCGTAAGTTAGCCTCCTTTTATAGGAGAAGTTGGCTAACTTACGGGTTACAAGGAAGCCCACGGGCTGATACACATTTGTGGCCCGTATTACACGATTAATTGATAACTACACAAATACAAAGATAACTAACTAGATTGAACACCATAAAATATTCCCAACAATCTCCCCCTTGGTGATCAATCGTGTTGAATCAGCATTGCAGCGCAGATATCTTTGTCTTTGTTGTTATTGAGCTTCCTTTGTCTTTGAACTTGACTTCTGAGGAAGGCTATCTGAAGAAATCCTTGCAATCTCCCCTTTGATGTCTTCTTGACAATTTGATCTTTGATGTCGGGGGTTGAGGGACCTTCAGTATCTTGCATGTAGTCCTTGCCTTCCAGAAGTTGCTCTTGATCAGCTTAGATGAAGTCCGGTGACGCCTCTAGAATGAATGTTCTTTGGAGAATAGGAGACGCCCATGGAATTCATCTTCAGGACAGAAGTATTTGACCTCTGTCTCCTCCACAATGTAGTCTTTTTGACTATTTGGAATGAATGCATTTGAGGAGAACTTGTCGGTGTGGTGGCACAGCGGAACATAATGATGGTTGATTTGTGAGTGTAGCTGACCATTTGATTTGAGTTGCGGAGATAGTAGAGAGGGTGTTGAATTTTGTGATGGAGGAGTGAAGTGTCCCAGAATGATTTGTTCAGTGTTAACAGCATGTGGACCACTCTCCCCCTCATGACGATCCGATGAATCGGGACGTCATGCTTTTATTCTTTTATTCTGCGGAAATAAAAACATGAAAAACAAGCAGAATCTAAAAAGGTAACGTAGCCCCCCGGGGTCGTGAAGACGCCCGTTATCATCACTATAGAGATAAACTCTAAAGCAATGGCCTGAAAATGTTGGTGATTCTTATGTTGCAACAGCAGGACTTCCTTCCAATTATTGGTCTACATCTGTAATAGATGAGCCCTATGGAAGTTCTCGCAAGTCTTGAAGACTAGCAACTGACTCTAAAATGTGTCTGTGTCCTAGAAAGTTTCAAAACATTTGGGAAGTGAGTAACTAGACACGACGTGATCAATGAAAATTCAGTGGCATGGGGCTGAGGCCACTGTAGTCAGTATTACTTGCCTCGGAAGGAGACAGTAATGAGAGATGCGGTTCCCCGTGAACTATGATTAAACACCTGTCTGTTGGGAGACAAGTGAGTGGTCTAGGGTAGGGTTGTGCATGCGCCGTTTGGACAAAATGCAGCGACTTCTACCCGGGATCTGAATAAATTCAGTCCTGAACCTATGGGGATAGTCCAGAGTATTTTAGTGGCTAGGAGCAAATGGTCAATTCATAGCAGGTAATTGAGGTAGCAGACTCATCATTGATAATTGTTTCCTTCTCACTCGAGCCTTCTGCTTCCTAATGCTCATAATGTTCACTCACTCACTCGCTCACTTACGCACTTACGCTCGGCTTTGTCCCTTGGGTAGGCTTAGTTGGGTTTACTAAGCCATAGGGACATGTTCTCTCATTACTTTCTCATTTTCTCTCTGTACTCCCCCTCAACTGGAGCACTCGGTATGCTTTGTCATTGTTAGGCACCGGGAAGGATAACATTGATCACTCCCCCTAGAATGTTGCATCCGTTGAGAGATTCCTTGCTTTGTCGGTGTAAGGCGCCAGGAGGAGAAAACTGAAACTCCCCCTCAGAATGTGCAAGGATTGATTGCTCACAGCTTGTCATACTCGCCATGTGTGTGGAGCAATCTAAACATGTACCACACATGACGGTTTCCCTGAGCTCACCATGTAGAATTTCAGCATATTGATGAACACATAATGTTGATGAGTCAGGGGAGGCTTCAGCGGTTGATTGTTGATTGTTGTAAGATGACCGTTGACGCGAGGTTGATTGAATTATCTACGATTTTCAGACCTTTACATTGAAGTTTAGAAAATTTTTGACCTAAGGGTTGACAATGAAAGAATTTGAACAGATTTGCCTAAGTTTTGGCCCGGGCATCGGTGATTTACAATGTTTGTCGGAAAACTAACGTTTTGGCCCTCAAAGACTGCGAGTGAGGGCGCGTGAGATAAACTATTCCTGAAAATGTTGGTGATTCTTATGTTGCAACAGCATGACTTCCTTCCAATTATTGGTCTACATCTGTAATAGATGAGCCCTATGGAAGTTCTCGCAAGTCTTGAAGACTAGCAACTGACTCTAAAATGTGTCTGTGTCCTAGAAAGTTTCAAAATATTTGGGAAGTGAGTAACTAGACACGACGTGATCAATGAAAATTCAGTGGCATGGGGCTGAGGCCACTGTAGTCAATATTACTTGCCTCGGAAGGAGACAGTAATGAGAGATGCGGTTCCCCTCATTCATTCATTAATAGATAAGAGTGTTGCATCCATTTCTTTTGTTAATTTCGTTGCTTGAGTTCAACAATACACAGGTAAGCCATATCGTATCATTTCTTTTTACATGATCATCTTTTTTTTCCTTCCATTTTTTGACCTTGTTCCATTTCCAAATGACGAGTTTTTGTAGTTTGGATCTTTAGCTTGCTTTCTCTCTCGTTCTTTACGTTTTCATCTTCTCCACGCCGGCCTCCGCCAGCTAAGCTAGCGGTCGGCCTTGCCAAGTTGCCATGGATATCTTTATCTACTCCAACCTCCAATATTCTAAACCATTTCTTCCCATCGCCTCTCTCCGGCCCGTCGTCCACCCGGCTAAACCATTGTCTTTTCTGCCCTTGACTTTGTTGAACCGCGCTGCTTTGAGTGGACCCGCTGCCGTTACGTGGGCATCATCTTATTCGTTAAGTACGTGACGCCGGCTGGATGATGCTTCGAAGCGGGTCATTTTTACCTTTGGATCCGACGAACAAAAGGTTGGTGGTGTCGTGGTGATATGATCAAGTACAATAATCCTCAGTGTACTTAGATAATTATTACTCTGTATTGTATTACTCTTTTATCATCTTCTTCTACTACTTATATTAATAGTGAAAATGACTGATGAAAAAAGTGAAAATGGTTGATGCGCCCGCACGGCCGCACCAATTGATGCAGAGCTTAACCGTGTTTTTATTTAGTTTTTTTATAGAAATTGCTCTAAATATAAGCAAAAACGTTTTAAAATTTCAAGATTGGAGTATCATGTTTTTTATTCTTTAAATAGGAGTAATTTGCTAAGTTTGGAAAAAATGTCATGTTCAAAGACTAGTAATGCCAAAGTTGGCAGAAATTTACTCATATTCAACGAATAAAAACGTGATAGTCCTATTTTGGAATTTCAAAACTTTTTTACTTCTATTTAGGAATTCTCTCTTTTTAACCTTAGTCAGTTCCCTAACATCTTTAATTTGTACTGCATGTTAATGTTAGAGTGTTAACAATCAGGGGCGGAGGTGCAGGGGTCGCCAACCGGGGCCCAGCCCAACCCAAATTTCCAAATTGCTTATATTTTTAAGGGGTTTTTTACATGAATATTATCAAATTAAAGCCAAATTATCAAACAAGTGACCACATTTAAATTAGGAAAAAAATGTGACTAATTGATGTCACTGTATATTTTCGTGTAACTGAGGGATGTCAATATCAAATTTTAATGCCAATTACATATGTCACTGTCGCCATCGCAATTGTCTCTGACACCACCGCCAGCGTCACTAAGACCGTTGCCGGTGTCGTTGTGGTCGCCAGAAATATTTCCCGTGACTTTTTTCTGACAAAAAATAAATTTTAATCAAATTTGACGGCCACACCGTCCGCACAACCAGAGCACCTCTAGTGTCGCCTTAATCGCTGCTTTCCATCAACCAAACCCGCACATCAGTGCACCATCACCGTCGGTGACTAACGCCGCCGGTCGCCGTTGAAGCTCACCCCACAGACCTCCAGCTCTAGTATTGGCAAACAAGACCCAACCAACAACTATCGATGCCCGACACGACCCCACAACCACCGTACCACTGTCCCAGATCTAACCATAGCCGCAGTCTCCATGGATCTAGATCCAGATCCAACCGTAACCGTTGGACTGAAAGGGAAGTAAAAGAAGCGGGGTAGGGTGACGCCGAGGTCTAGGGGCGACGATGGAGAAAACCACCGTTGCATGCGCTGTTCTCTTATCGGCGTGACGGAGGCAGCCAAGGAGGCTGCATCGACGTCCATGGGAGCAGAGGATGTGGCAGCAATGTCCAGGGGAGTGGAGGCGGCGACGATTGCTACTCGGTGAATAAAGTAGGTTGACTGATCGATGCTTCTGCGATTGATTTTGACGATACCAAGCTGGGAGAAGAAGGAAGGCGTAGGGATTTAGGCGGAGGAAGTTAAGTTCAATGGTGCTTGGGCTGGGCTTTTCTGGAACTCACTTTTTTGTCCATATGGAAAGTGATCATATTTTTGTCTATTCAAAGTGTGTAGATAATATTTTAGCCATTCTTTTTTTTTGATAATCCAGGTGTCAGGGCTTACGCTCCCGTAATCCTGGAGTCTATGAACTACCCTCCAAAGCCCCTAGACAGTTAAGTCCGGATCTGATCATAGTCAGCCTCGTCAGTACTGGCTCCAAAGGATGAATCCAGCAGGACTTACATCACCTTTCAGGCTGCTCCTCCCACCACACGAACCCGCTACCTTCATTACCATCATCTCCCTTCTAAGCCGCTGAGCAACTCCGTGAAGATAGAGAGAATCATTGGGAGCAAGACCTCCCTCATCTCCCTTGGTGGGAATTGAACCCAAGACCTCCCACAAAGGAGAGACTTGGGGGTGGATGGTCATCCATTGGACTACACCCACCTTCCCTTTTAGCCATTCTTTCGTTATATTACTAGTATCATATTAATTCAGGGCCGGCCCAGGGCAAGGCTGCTCAGTTCAACCGCATAGGACCCGAAATTTTGAGAGGCCCAAAAATAAGTTAGTATTAGAACGCAGTCCAAAATCAGAAGCCCAACTTCATCTTTCAACCAATCAACCTGCGCCCCAAATCGCCGACCTGCACCCAAAATCCCCAACGCCCCAACGAGTCAACGACAAAGGCACAAAGATGTTTTTACTTGTACTGTAATTTGCTGATCTGGTCTGATTTGGTCTGGTCTGGTCTGATCTGGTCTAATTTCTTTGTATTTTTATAACTATCCAAGTCTTGTCTGGTCTGGTCTGAATTGGTTTGGTCTGGTCTGGTGTGGGATGAATTACGGTCCAAGTCCAAGTAAAAACATCCAAAGCTACAAACCACCACTCCACCGGGCATCAGCACTGCAGCAGCGCACTTGAGGTCTTGAGGACTTTTCACGGAAAGATTGGACGCTGGCACGCTGCTCTGGACTGAAGCCGTAAACTCGTGAAGGATGGAATGAGGACGATGAAGGACTGAGCGTTGACCTCCTCCACCAAGCGCCAGCTCCAGCCGCCAGGCCGCCACTGTCCCACCGCGACCCGCCTCCCTGAGTCCGATCAGTCTACTGATTTTCAGTTTTTCTGATTCATTTAGTTTCTAATTCTTGTGAATTTATGAATTATTGAATTGTTGATTTGTTTTTTGAATTGTTGAATTATTGGGAGTGCACAGTTATTACAAAAATAAACAAATTAATAAGCTAGATAAATACTCCCTCCGTCTTCCATTTAAGTTCCCTGTTTTACTTTACGCGTATTAAAAAAATAAATTTGACATTATTGTGGAGTGCACTATTTTGCACTGTTCAAACACTCTTTGACACTGTTTGGCACTGCTTTGCATTGTTTGACACTGTTTTGATGTAGTTAATTTGCCCAAAAAGGAAAGTGGTAACTTAATTGAGGGACGGAGGGAGTATGTATTTGTACATGTGTGTATAGATATAGTCATATAGTTATGCACTATTTATAGGTAGTTTAATATTATAATGATGGGCTGTTGGCCTCATAAATTTTATACGATATGCAATTAAAGCAATAATCCACAGCCAGTCAGCCCATTTAACATCCTATTCCAAACAGAGAGCATTAAAATAAGTAAACAACAAACACCGACAGAGACCTTGCTACATTTGAAATTGTTATATGGTTGTTGTAAAGTTAGTTTATACAAAAATAATAATCCATAAAATAAGTTACATTTTGTAGTTTTGAGATGGCATTAACTGAAGTGATATTCTGTGCTCATGAGTTTGTTAGGAACTGATATTAGTAAATAGAGTTTATAGAGTTTGTGTTGATTTTATTATTTCAGATTTTCTTTTTCCTGTTGATTTGAAAAACAAAGAGGATTATGGAAGGATCAAGAAGTGTATTGATTATGCACTTTCAGAGTACAATGAGACGCAGGTGCGTCTGCATTTTTCTCCTCTAAGATTTTTTATTGTAGTTCCTGTACTTGAGTACATCAAATATGACCCCAGAAATGTGTTATGACATGCAGGGAGGGAAATCTTATCATCAGCAGCTTCAACTTATCAGGATAGTAACGGCTGTTCAGAACACAGTGGAGCACCGTACCTACCACATAGCGTTTGAGGCTATGGATACCATATCACGTCAGATTAATACTTACTTTGCTGAGGTGACTTATGCTTTTCAGCAGGAAAGCGATTTATTAGGGGTGATGGACATGTGGCCAAAAGGTCTAAGGAATCGTAAGTTCATACGGAGTATATATTGAGATGAGTATATACTTCGTACATCTAATATGAACGTAGTTGTTCTTAGTGCGGACATAAATTGCATTAATATCAATATAAATTTTTATTTTCTCAAAAAGATTGTTTTATTTTGACTTAAATCTACCCTGTATAATACATCAAATATTTCCAGTGCAACAAAGTATAAAGTGAGTATTGGATGCATCACAACAATCTATCAATCATCTCTATATTTCTAAGCCAGTTGAGCGAGAAGCCTAGACTTGCCTCTCTTTTAGTATCAATTTGCTGACCAGAACTTTATTATTTTCTGAAAAACTCATATGTTGAGAGAGCTTATTCGGCATTTCATTGTTTAGGCTTATCATCATTATGGTTCGTATATCTTATGAAGTTGTTTTATCCAACAACATTTTACTAGTTTGACTACATTCAAATTTTTATTATTTATAAAGGCACTAGTGCACGTGGTACTTTTTGTTAGTGCACAAGCTAACACTAAGGTAAATGGATGTTGTTTCTTCATACAGAGTATTATTTTTGTTTAGTTGTTAAAAATTTGAAATATCATGTGTTGCAGTATATTTATAGAAAATGCAGCTCAATATGTCCACTTTGTGATTTCAGTGACATGATCTTATGTAATTTTATTTAAGACTAGCATCTCTTTAAGTATTACCCTCTACTTTTTTGGGATTGATGAGGATGGCCCCATGTTTCCTACATGTCACAACATACATTTCCTGCTCCAACATGCTAAAATTATAAATTCAACTGCTTTAGAGGATCTTAATAAGGGATATGATTCTCCATCAGGTTTATGCTCTTGTTTTGTGTAGATATTGTTTGTATTATATAGATTCAGGAGTAATCTAAGCACCCTCTATTACCTTGTTTCGAAATCTTCTTAAAGCAATATGTTGAATCTTTTTTTTGTATTACTCTTAAACATCACCTTTCAGGTATTAATTGCTTTTTTGTTTTTGCAATGATAAAATGATGCATTCGGGCTGAGAAGATGAATATGGTATATTTGAGGAAGATGAATGGAGCTGATTGAAAGATGGTATTTTGGGATGGCTATGAAGAGCACTTCGAATTTGTATTTGTGCTGGGAGCGAACACTTGAGAAATGTTAAAGGTACCCCATTTCAGGGTACCCCATTTTTACCCCTAATGTGTGGCCACAAATGGGGCAACACATTTAAGTGGGGCAACACTTTGATGTGTGGCCTCATTTGGACCAAACAATGTTTGGGGTTAAAATGGGGTACCCCAAAGTGGGGTACCTATAACATTACTCTAAAATGTTTATCAGTGCACCATTGCTCTACTTCAATTCATAGTTTATTTTATATGGTACATTGTGTAAGGATCGTATTCCGTTTCCGGCTCAGGTCTATTTCACTATACTCACATACACCACGTTAGGGGAGGCTATAGCACACCTATTCTCTTTACTCTCTTGTTCTAACCACAAAGGAATTCTCAAGCAAGGAGGAAGAAGGAAGACACTGCTCTCAAAGGTTCTGCAGGCTTCACTCAAATGGGCAAACAAAGGACTACAAATAGGCTGCCAAGGGAAGTCACGGGTGAGGCTTACAAAGACAGAAGCTCACGGGTATAGCAAGACAACGGGCAGGTACTGCAGCAGACAACACAAGGGGCCAAAGCCAGGTAATTAAGGAGTCAACAGATATATTATTGATCAGGTAATATACCAAGGTAAAAGGTACCAAAGTGGGAGTAAATCGTAGGGTGCAAGCCTCAGCAAATAAAGTGGAATGGAGGCCTTGGTAGGACCAATACCTCCAACATTCTCCACCTTATTGGTCCTAGGTGGTGTAGAGTAACAATACAAGGTTGTGACAAGACTCATCATCGTCGGGTCACCTAGAATATCAACAGATAAAACGGGCAAACACTTTATTAGGCAACCCACAGTTATCCACAATCAAAGTTTAATACGCGTTTACACGACAAGTGCTTCTCAGCAGAAAGACACTTGGTACCCATATCCGCGGGATTAAACTCGGACGGGATCTTGCACAGCTTGACTCCGCCTGCATCAACAATATCACGTATGAAATGGAACCTAACATCAATATGCTTAGTTCTATCATGAAACACAGGATTTTTGCAAAGTTGGATAGCCGATTGGCTATCCGAGAAAATGGTTACTCCCTGTTTGAGAAACCCAATTTCGGAGACAAGGCGTTTGAGCCAGATGGCTTCCTTAAACGCTTCTGTGGATGCAACATACTCAGATTCAGTGGTAGAAAGGGCCACAATAGGCTGTAGTTGAGACTTCCAACTTATGCAAGAGCCACACAAAGTAAAAACATAAGAAGTGGTCGACTTTCTGTTATCTCTATCATTTGCATAGTTAGAATCAACATAACCAATCAATTCAATACCACTAGCACATTTAGAGAAAATTAAACCATGCTTCACAGTAGATATCAGATATCTAAGCAACCACTTAAGAGCATTCCAATGAGGCAAACCAGGGTTGGACATATATCTACTCAAGCAACTAACCGCATATGCAATATCAGGTCTAGTGCTAACCATAAGATACATAACCGACCCTATTGCGCTGGAATAGGGCACAAATTTCATTTTCTCAATTTCAGGAGCAGTCTTGGGAGACTGATCCTTACTTAACACAAAGTGAGATGCCATAGGGACATTGACAGGAGAAGCAGATAACATATTGAATTTACTCAAAACTTTTTCTATGTAAGAAATCTGATTCAAAGTAAGAGTACACTTACTCCTATCCCTAACAATGTTTATGCCTAGGATCCTCTTGGCATCACCTAGGTCTTTCATGGCAAAATTCGCACAAAGGCATTTTTGCACATCTTTAATAACATTTAGAGAAGGACTAATTATCAGCATGTCATCCACATAGAGTAACAAAAATACAGACACAGTAGAAGTATTCTTAAAATACAGGCAATGATCACAAACAGATTTTTGGAACTTCAAAGATATCATGCATTTATCAAATTTGATGTTCCACTGCCTAGGGGATTGCTTCAGGCCATACAACGCCTTCCTAAGCAAACAGACATGCTCACTTTTCTTGGGATCCACAAATCCCTCAGGCTGTGTCATATAAATTGTTTTGTCCAATTCACCATGCAAAAATGCAGTAGTTACATCCATTTGTTTCATTTCCCAGTCATGGTGAGCAACTAAAGCAAGCCTCATACGAATAGTGGTGAATTTAACAACAGGAGCAAAGATTTCTGCATAATCTACCCCCTCATTTTTAGTAAACCCCTTCGCAACCAACCTAGCCTTAAACCTAACATCACTAGGTTCTTCCTTAACCTTAAACAACCACTTACACTCAACTACTGAATAGTTGGGGGGTCTAGGTACAAGGGTCCAAGTCTGGTTCACTCTCAAAGAGTCCATCTCACTTTTCATGGCACTAATCCATTTCTGAGACTCTTTGGAACCTAAGGCTTCACGGTAGGTCTTGGGTTCATTCAGCTCTAGGGATTCAAACATAGAAAATGCAAACATAGAAGTATCATGCACAATGAAAGCATAATCAGGCATACTATCAGCGGTTCTCCTAATAGCCCTTCTACTCCTATATCTAGCAAGTTGATAATCATGCAAATTATCACTACTAGGCTCCACATGCAACTCATGCAAATTATTGTTGTCATGAAAATCAGATTCAGCATCCATATCATGCAAATCATGCTCAGTATCATGCAAATGCTCCACCTCACTCGAGGTGGTGGGACTATCATGCTCAGAGGAACTAGAATCATGCATAACAATATCATCAGTAATAACAGGATCAACAGATAAAGGACTAGCAGCAACAGGGACAGACTCCACCTCACCAGGAGTACTATCAGACCTAGACTCAGGATTAGAAACAGACTCGGTTAAGCAAGGAAAATCAGTTTCATTAAACACCACATTTCTGCTAATGACCACCTTAAATCCTACCCGGTTCCTATCCCATAACCTGTAACCCTTTACCCCCTCTGGATAACCTAGGAAGACACATTTCTTAGACCTAGGATCCAACTTATCACCCTGTTGATGTGCATACGCTGCACAACCAAACACCTGAAGGTTAGACAGATCAAGAGGCTTACCGGTAAAGACGACTTCAGGACACTTACCACCAAGAGGGACAGACGGGGACCTATTAACCAAATAGGCAGCAGTAGTAACTGCTTCACCCCAAAATTTCTTAGACAAACCAGAGGTAGCTAACATGCTTCTAACCTTATCCAACAGAGACCTATTCATTCTCTCTGCTATCCCATTCTGTTGGGGAGTATAAGGCACAGCTTTGTGCCTTTTTATCCCACAATCCACACACAGCTTATCCATCTCCTTATTACGGAACTCTAACCCGTTATCGGTCCTAATGGTTTTAACCTTCCTGCCAGTTTGGTTTTCAACTAGGGTTTTCCACTCCCTAATCCTCACAAACACATCAGACTTGTGTTCTAAAAGGCAAACCCACACCTTCCTAGAAAAGTCATCAATAATAGAAAGGAAATATTTCCTACCCCCGTGGGTAGGAACACTGGCAGGACCCCAAACATCGGCATGAACATATTCAAGCACAGACGAACACTTAGACAGATTAGGGTAAGAGGATGGAGGGAAGCTGACTCTATGCTGCTTGCCTAACACACAAGATTCACAGAAAGGCACAGAAGTCACAGAGTCCTTACCAAAATAACCAGCCCTACACATGACATCTAAACCCTTATTGCTCATATGTCCTAGCCTATTATGCCACAAAGAGGTCTTATCAGAACATACGACATTCACAGACTCAGCAAAAGGTTTAGCATGACACACATAAAGGTTATTCACCTTCTCAGCTTTAAACAACACAAGAGAATGTTTCATGATTTTCATGCAACCATTTCCCCACTTTCCCTGTAAACCACTACTCTCCAAAGCAGCAACAGATAACAAGTTATGACACAAATCAGTGACATGCCTCACATTCTTAATGGTAAACACAGAGGCACAAGAAAACTTCAGACATATATCATCAACACCAAGCACATTGCATCTCTTATTATCCAGCTAAGGAAACATAGCCACTATCACATAATTCATATGAAGAAAACAAATCTCTAAAGGGGGACATGTGATAGGTACAACCAAAGTCAATCAACCATTCATGCTCAGACAGGGAATTTCTCACAGAATTAACATGATCACAAACCATCAAAATGTCACCAAGGTCACATCTATCAACAACTACACTAGCATGCTCGGTCTTCTTAGGGTTAAGGCAATCCTTAATGAAATGGCTAGCATTACCACAATTGTAACACACTCTCTTCCTAGATTTGCTCCTCTTTCTCTCAGGCTGACTAGTGTTCTTACTTTGACTATTTTGCTTAGAGTTCTTAGACCTACCCTTAGATCTACCTCTAACAAACATAGCCTCACCGGAGTCCCTGGACAGACTAGCACTACCCCTAGCATGCTTCAGGTCTAATTCCTTACTCCTTAACCCATTAACAACAATATCTAAAGAAATATCATCCTTACCATATTTAATAGCGGACTTAACATCATTATAAGAGTCGGGAATGGCATTAAGTAACACTATGGGAGTATAATCATCTATGTGTTTATCACCTGCCTGTTTGATATTCTGTATCAGTTTATTAAACACATCCAGGTTCTCATCTATATCCTTAGTCAGGTCAAGCCTAAACCTAAAGAATTTCTCAAGTAAAAACAACTTCCCGGGCAAAGAGGTATCAGTATAGAGACTATCCAATTTCTCCCACAAAGCCTTAGCGGATTTAATAATACCCACTTTCCTAAGCACAGAATCAGACAGATTCAAGTAAATAGTAGAACAAGCAGTTTCATTCATTTCACTTTGTTTAGCCTTATCTTCTGATTCAAGGAAAATATCAGTGATAGCTCTGAAAACCTTTTGTTGTATTAAAACACACTTAATTTTCTGTTTCCAAATATCAAAATCTGTTTTTCCATTAAATGGAAGCATACCATACTAATTAGCAGCCATGGTATCAACCACAAAACCACACAAAGCTAAACAGACAAATTTGACAGAAAATAAATCAACCCGGGCTATAAAGTATTCACTTTAATAATCACGGGCAACATGCAACAAATAGCAATTTTGGACAGTTTGGCACATAAACAACTTCGGGCAGCAATTAGGATTAATTAATTCTACCCCTAACACCCAATAAACCACCCCTACACACAAGAATTGAAATTAACAACACTTTGCAATTCAATTTACACAACTAAACAATCTGCCACAAAGGATAGGGTTTAGCAAACGCACCTGGGGGGTTGGCGGCCGGGATACAATCTACCGGCGGTAGCGGGGAGGGGGAATAAATTAAATCTGGAGGCACCCGGTGCACCTAGGGTGTTTATCGCCAATTTACCTTAGCGAAACCCTAGGAGAGGGTTTCTACCTTACCTACCCAATTAAAAAATTGGGATTTTCGGACTGTTGACTGAGTTTGACCGGCATTGACCGGCTGTCCAGCTGCTCCAGCAACTCCAGTAGTCCAAGTCAAGTCCAGCAGCTCGGTAGCCCAACAGCCTGATCCAGCACCTCCAGAAGCCCAGGCCCAGCTTTCAATCCAGCAACTCCCAATTCCCAAAGCCAAAAGCCCAATAATCAGTTCAGGTCCTCTGCTTCTGCGCGAGAGAACAGTACTACGCCCCAACTTCGTCTTACACATCCGCAGTTAGAGCCGTCAAAATGGGCTGAAACCCGCGGGTTGGTCCGTTTAAACCCATTTATTGGTGGGTTAGGATTGAGAATTTCTGACCCATTTAGTTCGTGGGTTTCGCGGGTCAACCCACGCGGGTTGTGGGTTTCAGTGGGTTGGCCCACCGGGTTGTGGGTTGGCCCGCGGGCCAAAATACAAAAATATAGTTTTGAATTTTATTATCTTAAATATTGTCCTTTTACTACCAATATTTTTATAATTACAAATAAAAAATTACAACCCTGCCAAAACAATATTTATTTCTATAATAAATATTCAAATAAAATGTTGAAACATATATTTTATGTGAAGTTTAATAAAATATTTAAAAATTAGTAGTATTATTTACAAATAATTAATTAAACGGTTTATGTAGATCTTTATTTTTATACAATGAGTATTTTTGTCGCATACCCATTTATAGTTTTCAAATTCTTGTATAACTAGTATTTAATATTTTTTAATTAAACTTAACAAGTATTGAATTTTTAATATTTTGATTTCTTATATTTCCTTTGTTACTACTTACTAATATAAATGTATACTTCCGGGGAATTATTTGTAATTTTTTTTTGTAATATATTTTTTTTGTATTTTTGGCCCGCAGGCCAACCCGTTTAACCCACGGGTTAGGTGGGTTAGGTTAGGGTTGTAGGAATTCTGGCCCGTCATTAAACTGGTTGGCCCGACCCAACCCACATAGAGCATAACCCGTTACGGGTCGGGTTGGGTCGGGTTGGCCCGTTTGACAGCTCTATTCGCAGTGTGCACAGCGGCAGAGCCGCAGTGCCGCACAGGACCTCCGACTAAATGAGTAAAGGACTAAGGGTATGTTTGGGAGTTTGGAAGGAAGGGGAGGGTGAGGAAGCCCTTCTTTGTATTTGGGAGTAATAAAATTGGAAGGAGAGGGTTTTTGAAGGAATTATAATTTAAATCACTTAGATATATTATCATGCTTAACAATGTGGCACTTCTAATTTAGTTTAAATTATCATCTTGTTAATTATCCTCTAAACCCCTCCAAATTGGGGGAACTTAAAAATTAAGCATTTGGAGAGTTTTAAAGGGTTATAAAAGCCCTCCAAAACCACCCCTCCATTTTTTTAAACTCCCAAACATTAAAAGGAGGGTCATAAAACCCCCATTAACCTTTCCCTCCTCTCCTAAACCCAACTCCCAAACACACCCTAAAGGTATGTAATGGACTAATGGTCTTATGCCTATAGAATTTTATTGACCATTCCAGTGACTGTTGCAACTGCAGAGAGAAGTTTTTCTAAACTGAAGCTGATAAAAAATTATCTTCGATCAACCATGTCTGAGGATAGATTATCTGGTATGGCTACTCTATCGATTGAAAAAAATGTTACCTACTCTTGATTGTAGTGATGTTCTTACGAATTTCGCTCTTCAAAAAGCTAGAAGAATAGGTTATTAGTTTTTATCCATGTATTTTTGAACAATTTGGATCTTTTGCTTTCGAAGAATATCCTCTTTACGTTAATATTATGTGATACATTTCATATATAATTCACTTCTATTTCATTTAATATTCTGTTTTTTATATTGTTACATTGAATTAAATATAACAAAACAAAATTTCTATATGATCGTCTAGGGCCTCACAATCGCTCTAGACGGCCCTGTCAATGAAGGTAACTTTGAAAATAATAATGCAAACAATTGCAGTATCATATAGACATACATAAATGTGAGAGATTTTAAACATAAGAATACGAATCTTACGTTGTCCCTATATTTATGGTTTGCGCAATTGCGCACTTCTTGCCATGAAGGCATGGCACATTTTTTATCAAAGAAATTCCGTTGCCGCCTTTTTTGCCCTTTCCTTTCGATTAGCCATTTAGCTAATTTTTTCAATGAGCCAACACGCTCCCATATCCCGTTGAGACATTATTTACTAGGTCTTGGGGTGAAACCTCTTGAATATTCTTTGGGTTCTTCATGTTGTTTACAGCTTCAATCACATGCGCTATGGCAAAAGCCCAACAATGATCTCAAAAATAAAAACCAAGACTTGATTAATTGCACTCATCCCATTTATATACAATATTAATTAAATCATTTATATAAGAATAAACCACATGCATGTCCACGTACAGAAAAATGTGCATTCTATATTGCGTTTCATATTTAATTTCCATCTAACATGCAATCCAAACACAGTAATTATTTTAACCTTAGCATGAAAATATGATGAAGCAGCACTGTAATGTTACCAAGCAAACTTCAACGGTTGTGAAATGCACATAGAACTAATATCTATCAGAACATTTAGGACCAAGTGAAATCAGATTTAAACAGATCATCATATATACTAGATTGATCAGAATAGAAAATTACAATCCAATCAAATTAAGAGACATCCAAATTTGGGGAAATTATTTAGTCATATCGTAGAAATCATCACTTTTTTTTAAATAGAAATTACCCTAAATAGGAGTAAAACTATGACAATAATAAAAAATAGGACATCTTATGTTTTTATTCCAAATCAGGACCATATTACTCCTATTTGGAAACATACCTATTTTTTTATTCCATTCTTACCCACCTCCCCCTTAAATATGAGTAAATGGTAGTCAAAAGTTATAATTAAATTCATAATAAATTCATAAAAATAATAAAAATCTTAGAAAATAATTAAAAAATCGATAAAATATTTATAAAATAAAAAATATTTTTTTAATTTTTTTTAAATTATTGAAAAATAGTAAGCGTCCTATATCTAGTTAGAGCTACAAAATGTGCCAAAAGAGTTTTGATGTAGTATTGTAGTCATATTTGATGTTGATGTAGTAATATTCTAGTCATATGTTGATTCATGCCCATTAAACTTATAAAATGTCAAATTATGATAGGTACGTCTTTCTATATTTATGGATTATTTTTATCAATCGATCTGAATTAAATAAGCTTGAAAGATACTACGTAATAAACTTGTGCTTGCTAAATCAAGTTATTAGTTTCGAGCAAAAAAAAATCAAGTTATTAGTACACTATTTCATGTTGTTCCAAGCTCATGATATTAGTAAAAATGTTGCTTCTTTATAAGTTTAAGAGATCGCTTTTATAAGAATGTTTCAGAAGAATGTTTAAGGGAAAATCTTCCCCTATCATTTTTTTTATAAGAGATCGCTTCCGAAATTTGAATTCGTGACCTCTTAATCACACATGAATACTTTAATTTTAATTAGAGCCCTAAGGAACTCATTTGTTTTGTGAATACTTTATTTGATACAGTAATGATAACTAAAACTCAATCAGATTAGAAAAATTCAAATCAAATAAGAGCAGATCTTAAAAGATTCATATTAGAAACATTCGGATTAGACGAAGAGAACAACTTCTAATACATCACACATTTCCAAAGTAGAACTAGCTAGTAAATTTTTTCATGACTATTTTTTATTGCTTGTATAAAATCCACGAATAAAAGATTATTCCTTAATGAATAAAATCCATGCTTAAATTTATTATGAGCAATTTTGTGAAAACTAAAATAAGACGGATTACTTCGTAAACATTAATCCTAAATGTAACGGGATAAAGAACATATTGGCTTCTTGTTTTCCTATTGGACTTTGTAAGTAATGACTCAAATCAACGGCTGGGTCCTGTAAAAAAATAAATGGAAAAAATAATGAAATTAATGTATTAATAGATCTTAATAATTATTAAGGAACTAATACTACGAAAACAATTTCAGATAAAAAAGAAAAATAAATTTGGCAACTTACTCTATTAAGTTCCAATCCTTCATGACCGGCGTGACGTGCATCAGGCATTTTTCCTTCGACTCTGCTCAAAACTATTACTCTATATTAATAAGAATAAGAATAATAGCAGTACTAAGAAATGTAAGCACAACACTTAATATGTGGCTTATCAAAAAATTGAAGATGGATTCAACCAAGCTTCGCTTGAGTCAAGACTATGGCGACCAGATGGAGAGGGCAGTCCACTTAGTATGGAGAATTTCATTGCAGTGCCACTTCTGAATAAGATGATCATGCGTAACAGTGGATCCAGTCAAACCTGCATGAGTCAACAAAAGTCAAGGGCGGACAAGAGCGTGGTCTAGGACGGGACACGAAGTTGGCCGGCCGGCAAGGGAGAGAAAGAAGAAATGGTTTACAATATTATATTAGGAGCTTAGCTTGATGCAATATATGGAGATAAATATAATAGGCTCCATGAGATCGATCTTCCAGCCGGCTAATGGTAAAATATAATTGGAGTTGAATAATGAAGTTAACTCTGGCCCGGAGTCTATGCGTTTTTCTGGCTGCTAGAGGCCAGGAGAGGCCTGTCGGCTGAAAAGTAAGCAGTACGTACTTCCCCTAGACATTACCAACTCTAGCTCGACTCTGTTTAGTTCCAATAGCATTAGGATACTGAGTATATACATATAGAGTAATAGTTTGTCCTTTTCTTCTTACAATTACTCGGTAATTACTTACTAATACTGTGATCCGTAATATATGTGCATGTCTGAATATATAAATCACACAGAAATCGAAACATTTCAATCACATACAAAAAGTTCAAACTATTAAGACTTGAGGTTCCATTTTAAAAGTTCAACTTGTTAGGAGAAGTAGTTTATTAAGGCTTTATTAGTTCATTTGTATGTATATACGCAACTGTTGTGAGACATCTTAATACGCCCCCGCAAGATGGTGGCTCGTTGGAGCAGACCAATCTTGTAGTCTGTGTGCTCGTTGTTGAGTCTTATCAGGATCTAATTACTCGTTGGAGCTTAATTTGCTCTGATACCATATTAAGACTTGAGGTTCCATCCTAAAAGGTCAACCTGTTGGGAGGAGTGCTGGCTGGTTGGAGCAGACCAATCTAGTAGTCCGTGTGCTGGTTTTTTAGGCTTACCAGGATCTAATTACTCGTTGGAGCTTAATTTGCTCTGATACCATATTAAGACTTGGGGTTTCATCCTAAAAGGTCAACCTATTAGGAGGATTAGCCCAAAGCTTTATATGTTGGATTGTATTCCTATACGCAACCGGTGTGGGACAGCTTAATACAAACCGGCTTAATACTACATCTAAAAATTAATTTGATAATACGTTAGTGAATAAAATCTAGTTAAAGTAGACAATGTGAATAGTGAAAAATTCAACATGTTGCAATTATTTAATGACGGAGGTAGCATATATATAATGTGAAATAATCATCACATCAAATTATATAGTATCATATAGACGTACATAAATGTAAAAGATTTTAAACATAAAAATAGGAATCTTACGTTGTTCCTATATTTATTATTTGCGCACTTCTCGCCATGAAGGTATGGCACATTTTTTATCGAAGAAATGTCGTTGCCGCTTTTTTTCCCTTTCCTTTCGGTTAGCCATTGAGCTACTTTCTACAATGAGCTAACACTCTCCCCATATCCTGTTGAGACATTATTTACTAGATCCTGGGTAAAAGCTCTTGAATGTTCTTTGGGTTCTTCATGTTGTGTACAACTTCTAAGAATGTTTTTCTAATCAATAATTGGATAACCCATTGCCTTAAATATACTTTTATTAGCCGATATTCTTCCATACCCTTTATTGGCCCACTCACTTCCATGAGAGTTCCTAACAATGAAGTATTCTTGATTGTACGTGTCAACACCATAACCGATGATTAGAACGGCGTGGTCTAAATGTGTCTTCACTTTTCTTAGTGGATGTCTGATGTTTTGGTCCTTTGTAGATATCATTCTTCAAGCGTATCAAGAAACAAATTATTACCTAGTATATTCATTCATAATATGCACTTTCTAAATAACAATGTGCTTAATAAGTCATGTAATAATTATAATAATACTTCGTACTACGTAATATAATATCAATGAAGCTAACTTTGAAAATAACAATACAAACAATTGTACTAGTATCATATAGATGAATATAAATGTGAGAGATTTTAAACATAAGAATAGGAATCTTACATTGTCCCTATATTTATGATTTGCGCACTTCTCGCCACGAAGGTATGACACGTTTTTTATCGAAGAAATGTCGTTGCCGCCTTTTTTTCTCTTTCCTTTCGGTTTCCCATTTAGCTATTTTTTTCAATGAGTAACACTCTTGCCATATCCCGTTGACATATTATTTACTAGGTCCTGGGGTGAAAGCTCTCTAATATTCTTTGGGTTCTTCATGTTGTGTACAGCTTCAATGGCATGCGCTATGGCAAAAGCCCAACAATGATCTCGAAAATAAAACCAGCACGTGATTAATTGCACTCATCCCATTTATATACAATATTAATTAAATCATTTGCTCTGATACCATATTAAGACTTGGGGTTTCATGCTAAAAGGCCAACCTGTTAGGAGGAGTGCTTGCTCGTTGAAGCAGACCAATCTTGTAGCTCGTGTGCTCGTTATTGAGGCTTACCAGGATCTAATTACTCGTTGGGGCTTAATTTGCTCTAATACCATATTAAGACTTGGGGTTCCATCCTAAAAGGTCAACCTGTTAGGAGGAGGAGCCTAAGACTTTATATGTTGGTTTGTATTTCTATACGTAACCGGTGTGGGACGGCTTAATACATACCACATCAAGAGCAAATTATTATAATTAGCATGGTTTTCCACAAGCAAGTTGAGTTCTATATTGTCAATGCATGTCTGAATGACACGGTTAAATGTAAACTGACACGGTTAAATATTCACATAGTAAATCATTGATAAAAACATATTTTATTTTACGTCAAACTTTATTACTCCGTATTATACAAGTATAATTCTAACTGATTTAATTAAAATTAAAATTTTATTTTTATCTCAAATTTGACTGAAATAAATTGTACCCTCACATTTCACTTACTGTGGATTGCACAGGTGTTCTACTAATTGCTTAAAAATGCAAGTCTGAATGTGTAGAATAAATAAATCACATAGAAATCGAAACATTTATACCACATACACAAAGTTCAAACCACATTCGAGTATTTAACATTGAGAGCAAATTATTATGATTAGCATGATTTTCCACAAGCAAGTTGAGTTCTAGATATTTAAAAACCACTTTTAAAATGAGAAAGATATTTGTGAATGATATATGGTTATATGTTCTACTATATGTTATAGATGTACGTGGTATTATTTTTTAATATTTGATAATTAAATTGTCATTTGAAAGTGTTAATTATTTCCTAAAATAGAAATGAGAACCTTTATATGAAACCATCAAAAAGAAAAGTGAGAATTTTAGAATCGGACAAAAGGTGACGTTTTTTGTCATTATTTTATAATAATTCCAACTAATCATGCATAAACGAACCAATCATTGAATAAAATGATCAAAAATTGAGATTAAAAGTTTTCATATGAGTTATTGCTAAATCTCTCTCGTATATGTGTTTTGTTGTGCGAGTAACTTAATTAATAAATGTATTGGATAATTGGATTAGATTTAAATATGTTTTTAGTCTCTGTAAATATTACACACTATGTTTTAGGTCCTTGCAAAAAAATTTCTTTGTTAGGTTTTTCATCTCTAAAGTTTATGTTGGTTTTTTTTAGTTCGTAACTAATTAATGACCCGGAACCGGCCCGGGACCGGTACTGTTCTGGCCCGGCCCGACCCGGTGGCCCGGTCAGTGACCGGTAAGGGTAGGCCCGACCCGTGGGTATTCCGGTCCGGGATCGGGTCACCCAAAACAAAGCCCGGGCCGACCGGGCCTGGGCCCAGTTCGGGCCAAAATTGATTTTTTTTTTCAATTTTTTTTCAATTTTCGGATTGTGCTGGGTATTTTGGGTCATTTGGGGTGGTTTGGGGGTTGGGGTGGGAGGGGGGTTAATTAGGAAGAGGGGAAAAAATTGATAATAGGCCCGACCCGGACCGGACCCGGTGGGTACCCGGGTCGGTCCCGGGCCCATCTATTCAAAACCGGCGGCCCGAGTCCAATACCTGTTTGACAATGAAACAACTCTGACTAATAGGTTTTCTCTAATTCTTTGACATGTCATTCAAAAAATATTTAATTTTACTTTTAGAAGGTTTTTAATACATATTTTAAAAATACGAATAATTGTGATGGAGTATATGGACTCCGACCCCCTGGTATGCCGACTACTGGGTCTGGACAGCGACCCACACACGTTTAGCGGATTCATATTATTGTACATTATTATTAAGATGTTCTAGATTAGCTTTTTATACTATCAATCCATTTATATAATCGGGTCTGTCAGGCTCATATTAGAGGCCCAGACCCGGATTTTCCCTATATATACTCCTTATAGGAGGCTTGTAAACCATAACAAATATTCATTCATTCTATACACTTTCATTATTTCTTTTACATCCTTGTTCAATCTCTCCTGTTTAAACAATATGGGTATCAATTATCCAACAATGGTGCTCTCGTTGAGAGGTTTGCACACAATCAAGTGAGAAAACCTCCCAAAAAAACCAAAAATTCATCCAAAATGAAGAAATCAGTCAAAAATCATTCTGAAAATCAAAAAATAATTAAGAAATCTGGAAAATCCAGATCCGGGAAGGAGGATGTAGCTGCCAAGAACACATTCGCCGGATGCTGCCACCAGCCATTCCCCGCACAACTTCAGCTCTTGTTTACGCCGTTGGTTCAGTATCGTGGTTGCCCGAGGTTATTGCGGACAGAGCAACGAAGGTCCTTGCGAACCGGTGGCCTAGAGCACCCCGCGACCTGAGGTTTCGTTCAGATCTGAACTCCCTGGTCAGTAGAGTTGGTCAATCGGAACAGTCACAGCCTCCTAAGGCGTCACTCGAAGCTTCTGGTCGCAGCTTGCTCTTCATCTTGCTGGCCTTCGCTTGTTTTCACCATTAATGGCCGCCTTGGAGCTCCTGAGAGCAACGAAGATCTGGTCGCAGCGCCGTCTCAACGCCATCTCAGCGGTCGCAGCGCCGCCTCAATGCCTTCTCTTGCCTTGCTCCTGGTCGCAGCGCTGTCTCAATGATCTGTTGCAGTAGCTCGATGGTCTTCGTCCGCCATTAATGGCTGTGTGAGAGCTCTCTATTCACGACCCAGGCAACAGCAACATCAATGGTTTCTTCTCCCTCTCTGACAACAATCATGAATGGGCGCAATCTCCTCCATCCAGCCTCGTCGACCGGGAGTCGTCTCTCTTGAGCCTCCATTTCCGGCGGCCGTAGATCTCAAGTTTTGGGGGGTTCGGACGTACAGAGGCTGGAGTAAAAGGCCATGGATGTTTTGGGTCAAGTAGCAACAGTGGGTTGGATCACCTTGTGCTCAAATCCAGCTCTACAACGGGCCAATTTCAGCAACACAGTCAATCTCAGCCCATTAATTTCAGCCCACTTCAAAAAGATAAGTATATTTAATTTTAATATTATTTGTATTTAATTAAATCATTTTTTTGTCGGTTAAATATCACACTATCACGCACTTATCAAATGCCTAGTAGAGTGTGGCTTGAGACCCATCACTAGGATTTAAAGCCCTGATCACGATCAGGCACAAAGCCCCGACGGGCACTAAGACAAAGCCCCGACCAAGTCGGGCACGAAGACCGGTCTTAGTCATTCCTCGAGTGGCGACCGTTTCTTACAAATGGCTCACACATCCATTCGACTAAGTATTTTATCATTACATTAACAATTCACATCTCCACTTGTTTCAAGTGATGAACTCCCGATCAAGAACATAAATCCCAAGGAAAAAATTTATATGTATGTTAAATGTGTAGGTACAAAGATGACTTTACTCATTTTCACCTCGTCTCCACTCGCCTCAAAGTGTTGGGACTGAGGGACTGAGGGGTCAGAGTTTCTAGATGAGGAGAAAATATCACGCATGAGCAGGAACGAGAGATGAGTCAGATGAAGACGGGTTGAGCTAGACAAAAGTGATTATGCCGGAGGGGGCCTGCCTTCCTTATTTCATGTTGGGGGCGCTAGGTGTACTCTTTTTCCCTTTATTAGGATTTTCCCACTGGGTTTTTTCCTAGTAAAGGTTTTTAACGAGACACCTCCCATCATGGACAAGGGTGGTGGTCCCCCGACCGAAAAGGAAGAAACCAAAGACAGAAGAACGTTGCAGATTCAGTTTGGATTACTCCCTTTCGCCTCGAGTACTCTCAATTCAGGGAGTGGGGGACTCCTGATGGAGTATATGGACTCTGACCCCCCGGTATGTCGACTACTGGGCCTGGACAGCGGCCCACACACGTTTAGCGGATTCATATTATTGTACATTATTATTATTAAGATGTTCTAGATTAGCTTTTTATACTATCAGTCCATTTATATAATCGAGTCTGTCAGGCCCATATTAGAGGCTCAGACCCGGATTTTCCCTATATATACTCCTTATAGGAGGCTTGTAAACCATAACAAATATTCATTCATTCTATACACTTTCATTATTTCTTCTACATCCTTGTTCAATCTCTCCTGTTTAAATAATATGAGTATCAATTATCCAACAAATTCATTTTATATTATTGTAGCTCTGATTTTATTCTTAAAAAACTATAAAGTGATAAATTTAAATGTTTTCAGTAGATATGCAACCAACAATAAAAACATCTAAGTAGAATTGGTAGGTTTTATAAACATGACGATACTTACTCTTATGTAGTACTCCCTCTATTCCACAATTAAGTTCAGTTCATACTTTGACTTTTTGAGTCAAACATTGTTAACTTTGACTTTTAATTATTCAAAAATATTATTATTTTATAATACCAGAATAATTTTAAATACTTCACTTTAATGTATAGTTTTGAAATGTTAGTTTTTTATAAGCTTTATAAATGTATATTTTTTTATATCCATGGTCAAACGTCGATATCGAAAACCGTGAAAATCCAGCCTTGAACTTAAATAAGAGACATAGGTAGTATTTAGAGGAATAAAAGTATCATTGAATTTCAAAAGAAAAAATCCAACTATTTATTTAAGCATAGTCATAACTTATATGTAACAGAATGAATAAAAATATCGTTGAATTTCAAAAGAGAAAATTCACCAAAAATAAGTATGAGTATATTGAATATGAATTGTGGTGGACTTTTTTTAATCCATAGTCTTTTAAATCCATAGACTTTTTATGAATGAATTCTATTTACTTTTAAATACATGGATAAGTTTATAGACTTTCAAAAAGTTCATAGACTTTTAAACCCAGACTGTCACTGTCGTCGTCAGAATTTTCACCTAGATCGTCGTTACCGATCTACTTGCCTGCCTCCATCACCGGAGTTCATCGTCGTCATCAGGGGCGGATCTACCTTATTGATAGTGGGGGCACATGCCCCCAATAAGCTTTGAATAATGTATTAATAATATAGTATTTTCTGCAATTTTAATTTTAAAAGGAAGAGTTTGCCCCCATTAAATTTTTCTCATGCCCCCAATAGATATTTGTGTGATGTTACGTTGTATCATATGAATGACTAAAAATGTGTTAATTATCTTATATAAATCTAATTGTACAAAGTTAAAATGACCAAATTTTTGAGGAATTGTGGTGGCAAAATAAGGTATTAAATTAAATTAAATAAAACTATATTTAATTTAGCTAATGAATTGAAGTAATAATGTACTACTTGGCTCATGATGTTTTCATTTTCATTTCTAATTAAGTGAATTTATGAAATACAAATGATTATTATGGATCTAGCCTTCTTATATTATACTCTGTATTGACCGTTATATGAAACATTTACATATATATGACTAAAATAAATTTTATTTATAAAACGTGACATCACAAGTGTGGTGATTATAGTAATATTTTAGTCATATTAACTTATGTTCAATTTTTACACTTAAGTGACTATGAGATTATACTATGATAACTATTTTTCATATTTTGTAAATAAATATTATTTCAGTAATATTTTTGAAAACCCTCTTAGTTCTACAATTAGAGCTCCATACAATTATTCAAGATTAGTAGAAATTCGCCAATATTATTTTGGGGATTTTTCAAAAATATTACTAAAATAAAATTTATTTACACAAATATGACTAATAGTTACTACAATGTAATGTCATGATAATTTAAGTTGCGAAATTAAACATAAGTCACTATGATTCCATTACTATTCTAGTAATTATTCACACTTTTGTAAACAATTTTTATTTTAATCAAATTTTTGTGATTATTTTTATTTTTATTTTACACGAAAAGTAAGCTAAAACTTACATAAATTATGGTGGATCCGAATTTGGGACGACTTACTCATATGTCCGTATTTAATATTCCACATATAGTATTTAATAATCCATATATATTTATTTTAATCGATATTATTATTCCCCCAATAAGTATTTTTTTTGGATCCACCACTGGTCGTCATCATTAAACTGATCAGTCACCAACAAAATGACTTTTGTTATTCAAGGGAATTGCCGCCAATGTATCACCCAAAAGTATCACCCAAGGGATGCGCGCGGTAGTAGGCAGAGCCGGCAGTATCACCCAAATGTTGTAGTGGCAGTAGGTTGAAAATTGTTATAAATTGTTGGGTGATGTACCAACCCTAGGGATACAGCAGTAGGCAGAGCCGACAGATGGCGCCGACGAGAAGTGGGAACACATTACTATGGACTTCGTGGTGGGACTGCCACGGACGGTTAGGAACTATGATGCGGTACGGGTGGTGGTTGACAAGTTGAAAAACATTGTTCATTTCTTACCTATCAATACTACCTACACGCTAGAGCGGTTGGCCAAGTTGTACACAGATGAGATCGTGAGACTGCATGGGGTTCCGATTACCATAGTATCGGATAGAGACCAACGGTTCACATCACGGTTTTGGCCTAAGTTCCAGGAGTCCTTGGGAACAAAGTTTAGGTTTAGCACATCATTTCATCCTCAAAGAGATGGGCAATCTGAAAGAGTGATTCAGATTTTGGAAGACATGTTGAGGGCATGTGCCTTGGAATTCCAAGGAAGTTGGGACAACCAACTGGCTTTAGTGGAATTCGCCAATAACAATAGTTATCATGCGAGTATAGACATGCCTCCATACGAGGCATTGTATGGGAGGAAATGTCGAACACCTCTGTATTGGAATGAGGTCGACAAGGCTAAGCTAGCTTGAGGGCACTGAGATAGTTGAGATCACCAAGGAGAAGGTAAACGTTATTCAGGATAGACTCAAGGCTGTCCAAGATCGGCAAAGAGCTATGCAGATAAACGTCGGAGGGCGTTGGAGTTTGAGGTCGGTGACGAAGTTTTTCTAAAGGTGTCACCTTGGAAAGGGATCATCAGGACCCGTCACATATTCTTGAGAAACCGTCGGTAGAAATATTTGAAGATTTGCACTATAAGGTGCAACCGGTGAAGATCATAGACCGGCAGGTGAAGAAACTAAGAAGCAAAGAAGTACCAATGGTAAAAGTGCTTTAGAAAAGTGATCGCGTCGAGGAGAAAACTTGGGAAGTGGAAACCCTGATGAGAGATCAATATCCATTTTTGTTCGACTAGACACGTGGATTTCGGGGACGAAATCCTAACTGGGGGTGAACTTGTAACACCGTTCTCAAGCATATTTACTTTTATTAAGTTATGTATTGATTATTGAACCTTGAGGAATGAGTAATGAATTTTACGTGGTTGTAAATTTTTCTCATTTCTTTTTTTTTACGTGAATAGTAGAATTCACGTGGGGCCCAAACCGGCAGCGGGGACCACCCGATATTTCCGGTACCACATATTATATTCATCTAGGTCTAGATAATATTTATATGATAGTGGATATCCATGTTGAGCCAAAGAACTTTACACTGTGAGAACATAATTATAAATGAAAATTTTTAGAGCATGTTTGGTGACTTTAGTTTTTGGTTTATCAACCAATTTTTTTATCAAGTACATAATTTTTTATTTTGTACGTTGAATAATAATAAGAAAAAATAAGTTTGGAGCTTCTTTTTTGGTGGTATTAGATGAAATTACTATACATGATGAATTTAGTTATTTTCCATATAGTTTTTCTTTATTTTAATTATTAATAAAAAATATTTTAAATATTGCAACTTACGCAATATTCCACGCAATTGGTATGGTCGTCTTTTTTTTATATATTATTTGAACCGGTTGGTACTTCGTAGTGGTTGGTATGACGGTATCTATTAGACCATATCCTTTGGGACCGTTCCAAAATGAAAAGATTATGCTCTAAATAATTCATTTTTCCATATCCGCCACTGCCGGGCAATGTTGTCGTCCGCATTTTAAACTCATGATAAAATCTGCCAATCTTAGGGTTCCCAACACACAAAACAAGCTTCAACATCAGAGTCGGAGTCAGGGGCGAATCTATGAAGGGGCAGGGGTGGGCTTCAGCCCAGCCCAGCCCATTTTTTTTATTAATATGGGTATAGCTTTGGTATCTAGCCCACCCTAAAAGTGTTGTGCAGCCCACCCTAAAATGCAGCTCAAGCTCAAGGTTTATGCCAAAAGCCTCACATACCCCCAGTGCATAAAGCTGAGCATGCAATTGGTTTAATGTGCGTGAGGAGCAATTCTTTTATAGGGCAATTAGGAGGATGAACATCCTTTGCAACCGGTGTGGGAAAAAATGAGAATAAAAATTCACATACGGAGCACAATACTCGTATTTGCTAGTGCTAGGTGCAAACCTATCTCACCCAGTTACCCCACACCATCAATGTACCCCTTTGAAGTTTCCCACAACATCCTTTACAACATTAATTTACAAAATGATTATGCTAACATTAACTTGACGATTGTTATTATATTATTACATTATATTACTATTATTAATATAGTAATACTACTATTATTATCATGAGTTTTTTTCTAAAATATTACGAGTACTAGCATAAGAATAAGGATCTTTTTTGACTAATGTCACTATGAGTACATTTTTAGATCACTCTAATTGTAAAAATTAGACATATTTAATTATTTTAATAACTAAGTAACTTTTTATCCACTACCCTTGTTTGGTCATATAATTTTTTAATTATTATGCTTATTTCATTGTCCAGTTACTTATCTAGTTCTAGTTTTTGCAACAAGCGTAGTTAGAACTAATAATGTAAATTGAGGGGGTTATTTTGTAATTCTTTAAACATTATTTATTATAAATATAAGCTCAAGGCACCCACTAGGGCAAGCAATTCTTTCCTTAAAATCATATTATTGTATAGGAACTACTATTTTGTAATTTTTAGAACTGTAGATATATATACACTTTTGTTATAAAATTGCACAGTGTAATTTTTTCCATGTTTTTATCTAATATTACATTTATATACTACCTAATAGCTCTAGATTTATTTATTCTTTGGAAATATAAGAAAAAATTAAAAATCTCAATTCAATTTTGAAACTAGGAATACTTAATAATTATATGACGTCGATTGTTTTTACTTATTAGTTTTATACCTTTATAGAAGTACTTTAATTCATACCAATAAATACCAGGATCTTTAATAATCATTAAAAAATTATAAAATTGCACTAAAACATTTAAATATTAAGATATATAAATTTTATTCCTATAATATGTGAGTTATCCATAGGCTTGAGTTCGAACCGAAACGAATATCACTGCGCTCGAGCTCGTTAAGCTCGGGTTGTTAAATTAAATTCGAAATCACGTACGAACTCGAATACTTTAAAAAAAGCTCTGTTTGATAACAGCCTTAAGCTAAACCTTTTGTGCGCAGTAACAATTTTTTTTACTGCTTAACCCACCCCAATCTGCATTCCTGGATCCGCCCCTGGTCGGAGTACGTAGTAAAGGTCAGGATGATGAGTGAACCCTTTCCTTTTCAATATACACATAGCTCTTTGTTTGAGACCAGTGTATTATAAGGTATACACACAGGGCCGGTCCTGGGGCATGGGCAACGGGGCATGCGCCCAGGGTCCATTCCTCTCTTAGGGCCCATAAATTTTCCAGTAATTAAATACATATTTTTTGTAATTGTATATACATTATATATCTATAAAAATTTGAAAATAAAATAAATATTATAATTTTTTAAATTATATCTACACCAGAATATGTACATTAAATATCCACAACCTACAAGTTTAAAATCTTTAAATTAAATATCCACACCAGAATTTCTTGAGAACAAATTTCACCATTTCTTTTGATTCGTTAAGATTTAACGCATAAATGTTAATACTTTTATCTACTTTTCTCATGTAAATCCATGATTTATTGATAGTATTTTGCTAATTTTCTTTGATTCTCTCATGTAAGTGGAAGAATTAAGAAATTTGCTGTTTATTTTAGCCTGGCGAAAATGTGATTTGAAATATGAAAACGTTACTTCATATAACGTATAACTTTCACATGTTTCCCTAATTCAAAATTCTTTATGGAAAGTACAAATTGTACTATTTTTTCATTCTACCGGTTTAGGTACATAGTATTCTCCAATGTCACTTATCAAATACTTAAATATAGTTTTTCTAAGTGTCTCATTTATTAATTTCTTTGATACAATATACTCTTTAATCAAATACTTAAATATAATCTCATTTATATAACAAAAATGCTTAATTTTACTTATAGTTTTTTTAATAAAAGATATAAACATTCACATGTTATCTCTAAGGCCTACTCTATCTATATTGTCCCGAGCCCAAAAAATGTAAGGACCAGGCCTGTATACACACAATATCAAAATTAGAGCATTAGTACAATGTGTGTGTGTGTATGTATGTTTGTCTGTTTTTTTTAAACTAAATACATGACTTTAACTCACATCAGTTAAAAATAAGAAAATACACATGAAAAGAAGTGCAAAATTATACAATGACATGACAAGCAACTTCTAAATTACAAAAATACACTTCAAAATTTAAAACAGTGACATGAAAGAACTACAAAAATGAAATTCCCATCTTTAATCTCAGCTTCACTCAATGTCTCATAGTTGCCCTCATTGTGGATTATTCTCATCTGTAATCTCAGCTTCACTCAATGTCTCATAGTTGCCCTCATTGTGGATTGCTATCTGGTAAAATCTCAACAGAAATCCTTATGTAGCCTTCCATCCCTTCCCATCAGAAATCCTCTTGAACATAATGCCCAACATATCATTAGAGTATGCATCCCTTAACAACTAAGATTGAAAGATGAATGAACATGAAGTATGGCTGCATTTTCCTTCCCGGCACTACTGTGCTAGTTGCTTCCTATGGTCCCTTGCATCAACAGTTTTTTTCCTTGTTTTCAAGAGCTCGTATGTGTGTCTGTATGTGTGTATAAACACTCCTACTTGTCTAGTACTTAGTATAATTATAAATTATAAAACTTATATGTATGATACACGTGTTTAGTATGTTATTAATCCTATTATATATGTATGTCAGTATGTGTGATTCATGGATTTATTTCAATGTATGAATTTTTTATAGATTTTGACGTCAGCTATTTTATAATACACTCTTTGTAGTTCTTCAAAGTTAGGGTTGATTTTATAGTCAAAGATACGGTGGATGAAGCATTAGTAAAATCCCTTCTAGATCAAAAGATCCCTATTGTTGCAACACTGGATATCCTACCAGAATTTGATCGAATTGGGAAGGTATTAATTTAGTGTTATAGTTGTTACTATTACAATTGTTTTTATTATTACTTTCAAATTTAGCGTCATTGTTCTTATATTATACTCCCTCAGGTCTTAAATAATCTTCATGATTTGACTTTACGGTTTTTAAGAAAGTGGAATTTTTTGTTTTGACTTTCCCACCATCCCATACAAAAAGTGGATAAAGTGTAGTGGAAGAGAGCAAGTGGTGTAAAGTAGGTAATAAAATAAGGGTATAAGAGTAACTTTATATTAGAAACTTGCTAACAATAGATGTGTGAAATTTATTTAGAACCGGGGAAGTATATTATTATTACATCACTTCTTAATCACATTGATATTTAGAAATTGCATATTGTAAATGAATTTACTTGCTAATAATTTGTGTCTTGATACACTTGAAGAATGATATCTAAAAAGGACCAAAGCTTCAGACATCCACTTCTTCATCCGCTAAGAAAAGAAAAGATGAAATGCAATTAGACCATGTTGTTCTAATCGTAAGTCGGGCTTACGGCGTTGACATGTATGATTGAGGATACTTTATTGTTAGATATTCTCACAAACGTCAATGGGCCAATGATGGGTACGGACGAATATCAGCTAATAATAGTATATTTAAAGCAATGGGTTATCCAATTCTTTGATAAAAAAACATTGTTGGGGTTGTTAGGGTTATGTACAGACTTGTCTACTTTATCATTCTAAATTTCTAATTCTAATGTATAACAATTGAGAACCTTAACAATTTTTTGATGTACTAAGGAGTATGTTTTATTTATGAATTATGATTACGCGTTCAGCATACTTGGAATATCAATTTCAATTGATATTTCGCATAGCAGAGAGCGGCGCACATTTGGTCTCAGAAGGTCGCTATCCAAATTCCAAATGCTCGTCTCACGGTCTCACCTCCAAATCTGATCATTCATTCTTTATCCTGCTATAGTTCTTCGATATCTTCAAAGATAACACAATTTTTGGCAGGAAAATTTTGTTTTCAAGCAAAATTTTGCTTGATGCGCTTGTTTTGGTCTAACCATATTTTAAACCCTTTTGCATGTTTCTACATCAATCTTCAATGATAATCTTGCAACTCTGCCTCTTAATCTACTTAGATACCTTGTCACCTGTTGGAGAGGACACTTTTGTTGCAAGGCTTTAGGCATCAAATACCAAAAGAACTAAAAAGGAACAGTTAGCTGAGGTTAGAATAAGGTCGCATTCATTACATGACTTTCATTTAGATTTAATACTTTCAGCCTTAGTAACAACAAGTGTCACCAAAGTTTCAACTTGGTCACCCACGCATGTACCATATAAAATAAACTAGAAAGTAGAGCAAGCATGCATTGGTAAACATTTTATACTAAATAATGGCAGTCCAAATTAGAGCTGTCCATACACGGATAAATATTTGCTCCCACCACAACTACAAATTCGAAGTGCTCTTCATAGCCGTCCATAAATACCATCTTCCAAGCAGCTCCATTCATCTTCCTCAAATGTATCATATTCATCTTCTCAGCCCGAAGGCATCATTTTATCATTGCAAAAACAAAAAAGAAATTAATACCTGAACGATGATGTTTAAGAGTAATACTAAAAAAAGGAATCAACATATTGCTCTAAGAAGATGTTGAAACCAGGTTATAGAGAGTGCTTAAATTACTTCTGAATCTATATAATACGAACAATATCTACACAAAACAAGAACATAAGCCTGATGGGGAATCATATCCCTAATTAAGATAATCTAAAGCAGTTAAATTTATAATTCTAGCATGTTGGAGCAGGTAATGTGTGTTGTGACATGTAGGAAACATGGGGACATCCTCATCAATCCCAAACAAGTACAGGGTAATAATTATAGAGATGCTAGTCTTAAATAAAACTACATAAGATCATGTCATTGAAATGGCAAAGTGTGTGAGGTGTTTTTATTCTTGAAAGTAATAGAAGTGTTTTTCTCTCATATTAGCACGATCCTGTTATTTCCAAGAAGTGGTATTAGAGCCTGGTTGAGCTTTTGATATTTTTCCCAGATTTTCAAGACAAAATTCTACTGTCTAAAAAACGAGTTTTTAAGTATTCCTCGGAATTGCAATCTGAATATACCGTTGGATTTGTCTAGTCAAGACGAGAAAACTGGTATTTTTGAGGAATTTTTTGGCCACCGGAAGCTGCCGTACGCGCCGCCAAACGCCGCTGAAAAACTGTCTGCGTCATCACGCGCAGTATAGGCAGTCCAGAGGTAGAAGAGGACTGATGTCATCGCTGACGTCATCAGCTCGACAGAGCTGCGTCAGCGACAAGTCAGCGCCACGAGTGCAGTCCCAGTACAGTCAGCCGCCACGTCACCAGTCCACAACCATCTTCCACCAGCGCCCAGCCAGCTGCCACGTCAACGCCCAGTCAGCGCCACCTCACTGTCACGCCATCTGCCACGTCACCGGTCAGTTTTAAATTATGAAAAATTGCAGTTTGGTCCCTCAATTTTTGGAAAATTATAATTTTCACCTATAATTTTTCGAAAATTGTATTTTGACCCTGAAAGTGTCTACCCACCAGTTTCGGCCGTTCCGGACGCAACGGTGCTTCCCGTTATTCAAAATTCTGCTCCAATTTTTCTAAAACAGAAAATCAAAATTATTTAGAAGGTGAAAATGACCTTTGACGAGTCAACTTCATCTTCCGGAGCTATGATTATGCTCACGGCTACCAACTACACGCTATGGAAACCTCAGATGAAAGATTTCCTTAGCTGTAAAGGCCTTTTTGATCCAATAGAGATGAAAGGTATTAATCCTGACCCGCCCAAGTCAATGGAGTGGAAGAAAATTAATAGAAAAACTATTGGTCAAATCTGACAATGGATCGACCATAGTGTCTTCCACCATGTTGCACAAGAAACCGACTGATGAAACGGTTAGCACCACAAGAGGGGGAGGGTGAATTGTGTGTGTGTGGAACCGTGGCAGTTTTTCGCACAGTTCTAGTGTGGGGTTCAGGGAATTACGAAATAATAAAGTGCACAAGGATTTAACGAGGAAAAATCCCTTAGCTCAAAGGGATTAAAAAACCTCGACCTCCCTCGGAGGAATTTGAACAACTTCACTAAAAAGCCTTTGAATGATTACAAGGGAAACTCTCCTAGTCTACCCTTGAGCCACCCCAACTCTATCCCCTCTAGGAAGAGTTATGCTTCTCTACCTTGTGGGTAGAGAGCCTCTCAGCTTTACAACAAAGCTCTCACAACACACTAATTAACCCGAGGATGCTACACTTAGTCAATCCTCAAAAACCCAATTACAATATGAAGAAGGGAAAAAGAAACTCTGTTTGGAACTCCGTGAGCAGGTTCAGGTGCCTTGGACTTAGTAAGTATTCTCGTGTATGTTTCTCAATAGAAGCTCGGTCAAGCACACGCTTTCGTCTGGTCTTCAGTCCAATATATATAGCATCCGTAGCCTCTCCTTTCCTTTTATTCAAAGATCTTCCGGCTCACCAATATGGTGATCCTCGGTCAACCATGTATATATGGAAGTAAGTGGATACGTGCATACTATGAGTAAATCACTCAATAACAAAACAGATATGGAGTATATTACGTATCTTAATGACAATTCCACATGAATATATATATCATCACATATAAAGGGAAATACTTTATTCTCTTAATATAAGCATGCAACGGACATTATGTAGCAATAACACATTTATACAATCAATGATTAGTTCTCTTAACAAATTTGAATATGCAACGATCATATAAGTAAGATATTCAAATAAGTTGCTACAGATCATGCAAGCCAAGATACTTTCCAAAAACTAATAATGACTTTTCAACATTAAGTGATAAGGAAATATTTACTTAGTGGATCCAAATATGCTATGGTCAATTGATGCAGGATATTTATGTAGCATAAGCAATGATTCTTTCCATAAGCTATAAAGCTATATAGGCCAGCTCATAAAGGTGAGTGCTTAGTCATACATGGAAAGATATTTAAATTGTGCCACATACATTAAGAATATGCATGATCATCTAGGCACGTAGATGCAGGCACATATCAATTAATTTATTTATTATGCACAAGTCACATAGATCAGAACTAAGTATAGTTCTAATTTTCGTTCCTAACAGAACTGAGAGCAGTTCTGTCCGCCGTTCCACCTACATGGTTAGTCATCAACAAAACAACATATTCAACAAATTCCCCCTTTTTGTTGATGACAAACATTAGGTGCCATAATAAAGGTGTCCCTGCAGATTAGTAACAGTCGGTGTTTTTCATGTAGCAAAACAAGCAGGCACCTGATTATTTCCCCCTTTTGGCATCAACCAAAAGGAAACAGAAAATAACCAAAACAGTGCCAAGTAAAATTTCAAAGTAGGACAGCTTGTTAAGATGTTAATGTAGCAAAAACCCTCCCCCAGAAAAGAAATGTTTAATCATCCTCAGAAGAATAAATTATTCTTCGATTAGTCGAGCCAGATTCACATAGCCGCTCCGCCACTTCCTGTTTGAAGGATTGGAAATCATTCCGAATAGCATTGGTTGTATCAGCCAGTGTGTCCACCTTTTTTGCCAATGCAGAGATGGAGTCTGAAAGGGAAGCAAATTGGTGTTGAATATATCGTTCCAGGAGATCTACGCGGTCAGTGATTGGTGGTACCACCATCATTGGGTCGATTGAAGGAACAGGAGTTGGTTTGGGTCTGGGTTTTTGTTCTGAAGAAGAGGGATCTGTTGGTTTAGGAAGATGGTGAGAATTTGATATAATTAGTCCTAGATTGCTGAGACATCTCTTGTCCAGGACCTTGCAAGCTTCTTCAGAGGAGAATTTGTCTAGAGTAATGCCCTTAGATAGGAATATTTTGGTGAGTAGTGGAGCATATGGAATCCCAATCCTTCGGGATGAGGAACTGATGATAGAACTTAGATGGGCCATCATCAATCCAGGAAGGTTGATAGGAACTTTGTTGGCTAAAAGGTACATATATGCCAGTTCAACTCTAGAGGGTGTGAATCTCCCTTCTAGCCTAGGAATCAAGTTGTGATGAACAAAGTAGAACAGTAGTTTGGGAATTGGTGCAAGGCTCGCAACATGAAGAGAGGATTCGGAAATGGTTGGGTTAAAATATTCCAGTGCAACTGTTTGAGAGGTGTCGGTTAGGGGCCACTCGGTTTTGTTATATTGGCATATACCAGTACATGGAACACCCAATATTTGACCTAGATCACTCACATTTAACAGAATTTTTGTGCCTTGTACCTTAGAAGATAAGAAACTGTCTTTGATAATAAGATTAGCCAAAAAATCTGAGATGAGTTCAGGAAACACAGAGGGGCAATTCTGGGAATCAAACAAGGTTTCCCATTTTTGGAACGAAATAAGATCAGTAAAATCAGAGGTTTTTCGAGTAATATCACCAGAGGAGATGCAGAGTACTTTAACTATTCCACGGGAGAGATATTCCTCCTTGAGTCGTGCGGCGTCTTCCTCGACTACCCTCCCCATCCTTGGATATTTTTTGGTGGAGCCCTTTTCGGAGATGATTCCCTCAGCGATTGCTCTTTTCTGGGTGTACTTTTGGGGCAGCACCTTTCCGTCGCGAGTTGGTGGTTTTCCTTTGGGAGGTTTAATTGGTGATGGAGAATCTTTATCTTGTTCCCCCTGAGAGGACGCCGGGAATGGTGGTAAGGAGTCACCAGATTCGGAGTGCATGGTCGAAGGAGGTGAGGCTTCGAGTTCAATCGGGGTAGGTGATGAAGGTGGGGGTGGTTGTACGCTTCTTTTCTGGCTAGAGCGACGAGGAGCAGTTGGAGGAGCGTAGCCTCTGGTTTTGACCATGGCGGTTTTAAGAAGGAGACGAGGGAGGAGGTTATGGAAGGTTTTTGAATATGGAAGTGGGCGGCGTGTTGGTATACGGGATACTTTCCCACTTCCCAAATTTTTTTTAATGATTTCCTTCCAAATAGGAAGTGGCCGGTTGTGTGGCAGTGTCTTTCCAAAAAATTGACAGTTTAAAAATAAAGATTTTCTTCTTAAGTTGTTTCCAAAAAAAAAATCATGGATTAGAATAGTTTTAAGCATTGATGAGACCAAGTTCAAGTCGAATTAATTCAAACCTTTCTCTTCCCAGGGGCTTTGTAAAAATGTCGGCAATTTGCTTGTCGGTGTTGCAATATTCTACCTTGATTAGCCCCTTTTCCACGCAATCTCTCAGAAAGTGATGCCGGATGTGGATGTGTTTTGTTCGTGAGTGCATGACTGGATCCTTTGAGATGCTGATTGCACTAGTATTGTCACATAGAGTTGGTGTGCAATTTAGGATGATCCCGTAGTCACTTACTTGTTGCATGATCCACAAGGATTGTGAGCAACATGATGCGGCTGCTACGTATTCGGCTTCGGCTGTTGAAAGAGCAACTGAGTTTTGTTTCTTAGAGCTCCATGAAACCAGGCAAGGACCTAGGAAGTGAGCCGTTCCAGATGTGCTTTTTCTGTTTAATAGATCACCTGCAAAATCAGAATCTGAATATGCAATAAGATTAAAATCCTCATTACGTGGATACCATAAACATAGATTCATAGTTCCTTTGAGATATTTGAGTATCCTCTTGACTGCTTTGAGGTGAGATTCCTTGGGATTTGCCTGGAACCGGGCACATAGACCTACGCTGAAAACTATGTCGGGTCTACTGGCAGTTAGGTATAGTAGAGACCCAATCATTCCTCGGTATTTCTTTTGGTCTATGCTGGTTCCTGCTTCGTCTGCATCCAGTCTGTCATTTGTTCCCATCGGTGTTGTCATTGTTTTGCCTTCACTTGCTCCATACTTCTTGAGAAGCTCCTTGAGATACTTTTGTTGAGATATTTGAGTTCCTTTACTTGTTTGTTTGATTTGGAGACCAAGGAAAAAATTTAATTCGCCCATCATACTCATCTCGAACTCGGAGCTCATAAGAGAAGAAAATTCATCACAAAGTGAGTCGTTAGTAGCACCAAATATAATGTCATCTACATAAATTTGAACAACCAAGAGGGATTGATCTTTTATTTTTAGAAAAAGTGTTTTATCTATTTTTCCTCTTTCAAAACCATTTTCCAAAAGAAATTTAGATAGACGTTCATACCAAGCACGTGGTGCTTGTTTGAGCCCATACAGTGCTTTATCTAGTTTGAAAACGTGATTAGGTAAATCTGGATTTTCAAACCCCGGTGGTTGTTCAACGTATACCTCTTCCTTAAGATAACCATTCAAAAATGTTGTCTTGACATCCATTTGGTGGAGGGTGAAACCCATATGAGCCGCAAACGCTATGAGCATTCGGATTGCTTCTAGCCTCGCCACCGGTGCGAATGTTTCATTGAAATCTATCCCTTCTTGTTGATTATAGCCCTTGACGACTAGCCTTGCTTTATTTCTTGTGATCTGTCCGTGCTCATCAAGCTTATTTTTAAATACCCATTTGAGACCAATTACGGTTTTATTCTTGGGTCTTGGTTCTAGATGCCACACCTTGTTTCTTTCAAATTGATTTAGTTCTTCCTGCATAGCTAGAACCCAGTCAATATCGGAGAGAGCCACTTCATGGTTCTCCGGTTCTATAAGTGATAAGTAAGCAAAGAAAGTACAGAAATTTCTTAATTTAGATCTCGTTGTTACTCCCTGATTTAGATCTGTTAAGAGGTTATCCAGGGGATGTGATCGATGATGCTTCCATCCTCTTGGAGCGTTGGGTTGATCCACAAACTCGTATAGGGTATCTGGACCTGGACCAGCTGGTTCTTCACTTGGACTAGTCGTGGTCAGTCCGGGTCCTTCTTCAGTTCTAGATTCATTTTGTTCATTGTCCAGTGATTCCTCAGTTTGGTCATGGCTTGTTTCAACGTTTTCATGGGAGTGATTTTCTTTGCGGAGGATTCCTATGTCTCCTTCATCATCTTGTCTCGGCTTTAATGAAAGGGCTTCATCAAAAATTATATGGATGCTTTTTTCCACACATTGAGTTCGTTTATTTAGAACTTTGTAAGCCTTGCTGTGAGTGGAATATCCGAGAAAGATTGCCTCGTCACTTCTTGCATCGAATTTGCCAATATTGTCCTTCCCATTATTGTGGACGAAACATTTGCATCCAAATGTTCTTAGATGACTGATGTTTGGTTTTCTTCTTTTGAGTAGTTCGTAGGGTGTCTTTCCTAGGAGTGGGCGGATCATATCTCGGTTAATTATGTAGCACGCTATGTTAAGTGCTTCTGCCCAGAAGTTTCTTGCCAGACCACTAGAAATCAACATTGTTCTAGTCATATCCTCTAGTGTCTTATTCTTCCGTTCTACTACCCCATTTTATTGAGGAGTTCTAGGAGCGGAGAAGTTGTGGTCTATGCCTCGTTCTTTGCAGAATTCCTCAAATAGTGAGTTGTCAAACTCGGTTCCATGATCGGATCGAATCTTAATTAGGTGCATTCCTGTTTGATGCTCAATTTTCCTTACAAAAACAAAAAACTCATTAAACGTATCTTTCTTACTTGCAAGAAAGATAGTCCATGTAAATCGTGAAAAGTCATCAACAATAACTAACACATATTCTTTGTTTCCCCGACTTCGGACTGACATTGGACCACACAAATCCATATGAATTAGTTCAATGGGCTTGCTTGTGCTCACAAAATTCTTTGTTTTAAAAGATGATCGAGATTGTTTTCCGGTGGCACAAGCAGAGCAAATATGATCAAGGGAATATTTGATTTTAGGTAGCCCGACTACCAATTCATTATTTTTGAGTTTATTGATTAACGAAAAACTAGCGTGGCCCAATCTTTTATGCCAGAGTAGGGGATCATTGTCAATAACGCTTAGGCAGGTTAAACTTATACTTGGCAATAAGTCGAGATCAACTTTATATGTATTTTCAAGTCTCTTGCCTTCTAGTATGACTTGCTGAGTTTCGTTATTGACAATGCGACATACATTATGATCAAAAACTACACTGTTACCTCGATCGCAAAACTGAGAAATGCTAAGCAGATTAAACTTTAGACCTTTGACTAGGAAAACATTGTCTATTGCATGGTCGGGTGACTTTCCAATTTTCCCCACAGCAATGATTTCTCCTTTGCCGTTGTCTCCAAATGTCACCTTTCCACCACTAAATGGCCGTAGTGAGAGGAACAAAGATTTATCTCCGGTCATGTGTTTAGAACAACCACTGTCAAGGAACCAGTGATTGTTCCCCCTCACTCGGCGCTGTTCCAGGATTAAGGTTTAGTGCGTGGAACCCAGACCTGCTTGGGTTCCATTTTATATTGGTTTGAGGAATATTTACTGAAATTAAGGCTTCTCTCTAAGGCCTGTTGTCGAGAGTGACATTGATACATAAGATGTCCTTCTTTGCCACAATGTCCGCAAATCCGGCTGTCATATGTATCAACATATTTGGTTTTCCGATTTCCGAAAAGATCTTTGCCTCTTTTATAAAATTCCCGGTTAGGTGTTTGACCATAACCTGTTTTGTGCCTTTGAACCAGCTTATCGAACCAGGTTGGTCCAGTTCTAGGTTGTCTATGGTACGGTCTAGAACTGGTTTGTCCTCTAGTTCTATTACCATAAAAGGGTTGGTTCTGAAAACTCAGTTTTTGATTTATTTGAGAATTTCTTGGAATGTATCTGAGACCAACAGTCTCGTTTTCCTTTCTTTTGTACCGAGAGGGTCCAGTTCTAGAATGCTGTCTAGACCTGGTTCTTACCTTGGTACTATATGGTTGGTATTCCGGTTTGTTTTTAAAATCCTGTCTCTCGTCCTCAAGGCGATTGAGATGATTAATGAGCAAGGCAATGTCCGGAATTTTTCTTAGAAGTTTTTCTTCGTCATTAACTTGTTTATTCATATTATCGAGCTTGAGTGAGCAAATGAGGTTATCTTGTTCCAAAACCACTTCACTATACTTGAGCCTTTCATCTATTAACTCTCCCACCTTTGTTTCCAGCCTTATCTTGGCTCTAGTGGCTTCCTCGAGTTTAGACTCAAGTTCGGTGATTTGTGATTTAAGATTATCGTTTTCAGAAAGACTTTGATTTAGTTCGATAGTTAATCTTTTAAAAATCTTTCGGACCTTGCCTTTAGAGAGGGAATCAAATTTAGAAAGAAAGCTCTCCAAATTTACCTCGAAATTCTCTTGGTCGGATTCTACATCGGAATTAGCCATGAGGCATAATCCTGCATGATTTATGCCTTCTTCTTCTTCTTCTTCTTCATCATCGGATGAGTCTCCCCAGGCTGCCATCATTGCCTTTTTGAGGTCTCTGTTGAACCCTTTATCTTCACTGGACCTCCGATGGGAACTGGTCTTGTTTTTGTCGTAGGCTCTATCATTTTTCTTTTGAGGACAATCTTTTGCCCTGTGCTCAAAGGAACCACAAACGAAACAACCTTGGTTATTAAAAGATTGGAAACCCTTTTTACCTTGTTTATTTCGGTTGCCTTTGAATTTTCGGTACATCTTTCCGAATTGCTTGGCGAACATGCTCATATCATCTTCCGATTCACTTCCGGATTCTTCTTCTTCTCGAGCCTTGAGAGCTATTCCTCGCTCTTTTCTCACATTTTCTGCATCTTGTTCTTCTTGTAGGCCTAGCTCATATGTCATGAGTGAGCCGGTCAAGTCTTCTAGCGTCATGGTAGAGAGATCTTTAGCTTCTTCTATTGCTGTAGTTTTAGGCTTCCATGTGGATGGCAAGCTTCTCATAACTTTTCTCACCTGATCTTCTACAGTAATGTCTTTTCCAAGTGCTGAGAGCTCATTAATAATATTAGTAAAACGTGTAATCATATCCCTAATTGATTCTTTAGGCTTCATCACGAATAATTCGTAATTACGCATAAATATGTCAATTTTGGATCTTTTTACACGCGATACCCTCATGCGTAATCTCAAGTAAATCCCACATTTGTTTTGCGGATTTGCATCCAAGAACACGGTTGTGCTCAGCCGGACCAAGTCCACAAATCAAATATTTCAATGCTCTAGCATTATGCTCGAGTTTACAATAATCATCAGAGGTGTATTCAGATTTGAGTTTAGGGATGACCTTACCTTCGACATCTTCCTTAGTAATGATGTTATCGCCTACCTCAATTACGTTCCATACCTGGTAGTTCTCAGCCTTGATGAAGTTCTCCATTCGACTCTTCCAGAATTGATAAAATTTGCCGTTGAACAACGGTGGTCGTTGAGTCGAGTATCCTTCCTCCAATCGTTCAACCGTATTCATGCTGCCGGATCTCTTCCCAAGGTTTTAACCTTTCTGTGGTGAAGACCAGCTCTGATACCAATTGATGAAACGGTTAGCACCACAATAGGGGGAGGGTGAATTGTGTGTGTGTGGAACCGTGGCAGTTTTTCGCACAGTTCTAGTGTGGGGTTCAGGAAATTACGAAATAATAAAGTGCACAAGGATTTAACGGAGAAAAATCCCTTGGCTCAAAGGGATTAAAAAACCTCGACCTCCCTCGGAGGAATTTGAACAACTTCACTAAAAAGCCTTTGAATGATTACAAGGGAAACTCTCCTAGTCTACCCTTGAGCCACCCCAACTCTATCCCCTCTAGGAAGAGTTATGCTTCACTACCTTGTGGGTAGAGAGCCTCTCAGCTTTACAAAATCAAAATTATTTAGAAGGTGAAAATGACCTTTGACGAGTCAACTTCATCTTCCGGAGCTATGATTATGCTCACGGCTACCAACTACACGCTATGGAAACCTCAGATGAAAGATTTCCTTAGCTGTAAAGACCTTTTTGATCCAATAGAGATGAAAGGTATTAATCCTGACCCGCCCAAGTCAATGGAATGGAAGAAAATTAATAGAAAAACTATTGGTCAAATCTGACAATGGATCGACCATAGTGTCTTCCACCATGTTGCACAAGAAACCGACTGATGAAACGGTTAGCACCACAAGAGGGGGAGGGTGAATTGTGTGTGTGTGGAACCGTGGCAGTTTTTCGCACAGTTCTAGTGTGGGGTTCAGGGAATTACGAAATAATAAAGTGCACAAGGATTTAACGAGGAAAAATCCCTTAGCTCAAAGGGATTAAAAAACCTCGACCTCCCTCGGAGGAATTTGAACAACTTCACTAAAAAGCCTTTGAATGATTACAAGGGAAACTCTCCTAGTCTACCCTTGAGCCACCCCAACTCTATCCCCTCTAGGAAGAGTTATGCTTCTCTACCTTGTGGGTAGAGAGCCTCTCAGCTTTACAACAAAGCTCTCACAACACACTAATTAACCCGAGGATGCTACACTTAGTCAATCCTCAAAAACCCAATTACAATATGAAGAAGGGAAAAAGAAACTCTGTTTGGAACTCCGTGAGCAGGTTCAGGTGCCTTGGACTTAGTAAGTATTCTCGTGTATGTTTCTCAATAGAAGCTCGGTCAAGCACACGCTTTCGTCTGGTCTTCAGTCCAATATATATAGCATCCGTAGCCTCTCCTTTCCTTTTATTCAAAGATCTTCCGGCTCACCAATATGGTGATCCTCGGTCAACCATGTATATATGGAAGTAAGTGGATACGTGCATACTATGAGTAAATCACTCAATAACAAAACAGATATGGAGTATATTACGTATCTTAATGACAATTCCACATGAATATATATATCATCACATATAAAGGGAAATACTTTATTCTCTTAATATAAGCATGCAACGGACATTATGTAGCAATAACACATTTATACAATCAATGATTAGTTCTCTTAACAAATTTGAATATGCAACGATCATATAAGTAAGATATTCAAATAAGTTGCTACAGATCATGCAAGCCAAGATACTTTCCAAAAACTAATAATGACTTTTCAACATTAAGTGATAAGGAAATATTTACTTAGTGGATCCAAATATGCTACGGTCAATTGATGCAGGATATTTATGTAGCATAAGCAATGATTCTTTCCATAAGCTATAAAGCTATATAGGCCAGCTCATAAAGGTGAGTGCTTAGTCATACATGGAAAGATATTTAAATTGTGCCACATACATTAAGAATATGCATGATCAATCTAGGCACGTAGATGCAGGCACATATCATTTAATTTATTTATTATGCACAAGTCACATAGATCAGAACTAAGTATAGTTCTAATTTTCGTTCCTAACAGAACTGAGAGCAGTTCTGTCCGCCGTTCCACCTACATGGTTAGTCATCAACAAAACAACATATTCAACACCGACGCTTATTCCATTTGGAAGAAGTTAGAAGATATGTACCAAGCCAAGACCGCTAGGAATAAGGCCCTACTGATGAGGCGCCTTGTCAATATGAAGCTCAAAAGTGGAACTTCTGTTGCTGAACATACTAGTCAATTTCAGAGTCTGGTAAATCAACTATCTTGTGTAGAAATGCCACTTGGAGATGAAATGCAATCTATACTACTTCGTAGTTCCCTTCCTGATAGTTGGGAGACACTAGTTGTTACTCTCAGCAACTCAGCCCCAGATGGCAAACTTACCATGTCTGTGGTCAAGGATGCATTGTTCAATGAGGAGGCAAGAAGGAAAGACATGAGCACAGATCAGACTCATGCCCTTGTGACGGAGGATCGAGGAAGATCACAAGGAAAGCAACAAAGAAACAGTAGAGGAAAGTGGCAAAGCAAAGGCAAAAGTCGGGGGAGATCATCAGATGGCCGGAAACTTTCTTATACCTGCCACCATTGCGGTATAGAGGGTCACATGAAGAAGAATTGCTATAAATTGCTAGAGGAGCGAGGCAAGAGCAATTCTCAAGCGAAGAACAAGGGTGGTGAAGCGCTCATCACAATCTCAGGTGATGTGGCGTATTGTACTATCAATGATGAAACATGCCTTCACGTCTCAAGAGAGGACACTGAATGGGTGGTAGATACTGCAGCATCCTACCATGTTACTCCCCACAGGTACTACTTCACAACTTACAAAGCTGGAGACTTTGGAGCGGTGAAGATGGGCAATTCCAGTTCCTCTGGAATAGCTGGAATTGGTGATGTACAAATAAAGACGAGTATTGGGAGCACAATCACTTTGAAGGATGTCAGACATGTTCCAGACCTTCGGCTCAATCTCCTATCTATGGTATGTCTTGACGAACAGGGGAATGACAACCACTTTAACAGGGGTACCTGGAAAAATGTCAAAGGGCGTTTTGACAATCGCTCGAGGACATGTTTGTGTCACATTGTACAAAACTCATTTGAGGATTTGTACGGATAGCATCAACATTGCTGAGGAGACTTCTCAGGATCTGTGGCACCTGAGATTCGGTCACATCGGTGAGAAAGGGTTGACAACCTTGATGAAGAAGAACCTTATCAACATTGACAAGAATATTGCACTGGGTCCTTGCGGTCATTGTCTATTTTGTAAGCAAGATAGAGTATCATTTAGTTCTACTTCAACTAAAAGATCGGAGTTGTTAAGTTTGGTACACTCCGATGTCTGTGGTCCTTTCGAGGTGGAATCGATCGGTGGAAGCAGATATTTTCTGACTTTTATCGATGATGCTTCTCGGAAAATGTGGGTGTATTTCCTGACGAAGAAAGATCAGGTGTTCGAGTTCTTCAAGACATTTCACGTCTTGGTGGAACGTGAAATAGGAAATAAGCTGAAATGTCTCTGATCTGATAATGGAGGCGAATATACTTCTAGGGCATTCGATGCATATTGTAGAACATATGGCATTCAACATGAGAAGTCAGTACCACGCACCCCTCAACACAACGGCGTTGCTGAAAGAATGAATCGGACTATCATGGAGCGTGTCCGGAGCATGCTAAATATGGCTAAACTTCCGAAGTCATTCTGGGGAGAAGCAGTCAACACCACATGCTATCTCATCAACCTCACCATCAGTACCACTGAACTTTGAAGTTCCAGAGAGGGTATGGACAGGTAAGGATCCTACATACTCACATCTTAGAGTATTTGGTTGTTCATCATATGCACATGTATCCAAAGAGCTCAGGCAGAAGCTCGATGCAAGAACTATCCCATGCATTTTCATTGGCTATGGAAATGAAGAGTTTGGATACAGGTTATGGGATCCTAAGGAGAAAAAGGTGTTCAGAAGTAGGGACGTTGTGTTCCACGAAGATTTGACAATAGAAGACATTGAAAAACCCACAATGTCGCGGAAGTCAAATGAGGGTGTTTGATGCACACTAATTAGTAGTGCATAATTACATGTTTTTATGATTGATTTATGTTAATTGTTTGACGTTTTATTTAGTTTGTAAACATTTATGTGATTTCAGTTGTAATTGTATTTTAGCCTTTATTTGTAAGTTGTAAAGTTTAGTTAGGATTTGTGGTGTTGGAAAGAAAGACTTTGAAGTGAAGAAAAAGAAGATTTGGCTGCCCAGGAGAAAATACCCGACCGGGTATAACACTTGACCCGGTCGGGTAAGAAGTGAAAAACGAAAATGCAAAGAAGGTGCATGGCCCGGTCGGGCCCACTACCTCACCCAGTCGGGTGAGAAGTGACCGGGGACAACCCGGTGTGCAAAGATCACCCGAACGTGAAGAATATCCAATTTTTGCACTCACCCGGTCGGGTCTGACTTGACCCGGACACTTTAACATGCCGAAGATCACCAGAACGTGGGGAAATATCTGATTTTGACCGGACCCGGTCGGGTGAGTACTTGACCCGTTCGGGTACCCGGCCAAAGGTGTTGAAAAAAAACCTATAAATAGCACACTTTTTCTTCACAAAAAATCATCCCTTCTTCCAATCTCTTTAGCTCAGTTTAGAATAGCATTTCTTTATATTTTTCTAGCTATGTTTAGTCTCCAAATGAGGAGCTAAACTTCCGTTCTTGGTGTTGCTCTATATTTGTTTTTTTGGATAAAATGTAAATATATATATCCAAAATGTTTATGTACAACTGTACAGTCCCAAAAGACTCAAAAACAAGGTCATCCCAAGAAAGGATACCCTATCACCTCACAAAACCTCATCTAGCTACATATACATGCTAGCCATCACAAAAACCGGTGACGAAACAGCAAAAAGAGAGTTTAGAATGTTATCCTATCAAACGGTGTTGCTCTATATTAATATTGGGGAGTGTTGCTAAGATGACAATTAGTTAACATCTTGATATTAATTATAGTAAGATTCATCATCTTCAATAATATTCTTCCTTGAATATTAATTAATCCCTACTCATATTTCATATTAATATTTTGAACATTACTTAAAGGATCAACTAGTTTTGTTTCATATATTAGTTATTACTAGAAACGATCAACGAATCAATGGTTAATCGTTGATGGTTTCACAAGTAAGTAACTTCGGTTTATTAATGCACGGTCGTGGTTAATAAACTTAAGAGGGATTAATTTTGTTGGTTAAACCGAAACCGCTTGTGTTGAGGTTATCAATCTCAATTGATTTCATCAAGGAGTTAGAAAGATTAAATGCTACTATTAAATCGGTATAAGGCGTTGTTCTATATTTGATTAATAGTAAGGGTTAATAATGAACGGTCGTTGTTAATAACTACCCTCGATGAAGTGGATATACTCCCCGATTGAGTATTCGAGAGGGAATAAGTTATAGATATGACAATGATCGACTAAAATATATCAACAAGTGGAAAGTAGCAATGCCAAGTCCTTTTTATCTTTGAATTAAACACATATAGGTTGTTCATCTTAGTTCTTAATTAAATTAAATCACTCAATCCAAATCCCCCCTTTTTTATTTACTAAGTATCATAAAAAGAGAATTATTCCTTTCCCTGTGGATACGAACTCTACTACGCTATACTACGTATAAGTGTTAGTATTGAAAATTATTTTGATGCACCGTGACAAAGTGCACGTCAGTGCTCAAGTTTCAAATGAAGCACCTGAATTGTTATTGAGAAACAATGACGAAGTGCATGAAAACAACTCAGAAGCAGAAGAGGATGAGGAGACAGAAGAGAGTGCAGAGCAAGGGGAGTCACAACCCACCTCGCCAGACACAGATGATGGTAGCTCTTCTCAAATGGTTCCAACTGTTCGTAGATCTGAACGAGGCCATATACCATCAAAAAGGTACACATCATCTAAATATCTTTTATTAACTGAAGATGGAGAACCGGAGAATTTTCAAGAAGCCGTGTCTCATAAGGATAAAGAAAAATGGCTAATAGCAATGCAGGATGAGTTAGAATCTCTGCAGAAAAACCAAACTTATGAGATCGTGGAACTTCCTAAAGGGAAGAAGGCACTAAGAAACAAATGGGTGTTCAAGTTGAAGAAGGATGCAACCGGACAAGTGGTGAAACACAAAGCTCGGTTGGTTGTCAAAGGATTCCAGCAGAAGAAAGGAATTGACTTTGATGAGATCTTTGCACCAGTTGTCAAGATGACCTCAATCCGAGTTATACTTGGCTTGGCAGCAAGTATGAACTTGGAACTTGAACAGATGGATGTGAAGACAGCATTTCTTCACGGAGATTTGAAAGAAGAAATCTACATGCAACAGCCAGAAGGTTTTGAGAACTCAAATGATAACTTTGTGTGTAAGTTATCTAAAAAATTGTATGGCTTGAAGCAGGTACCAAGGCAGTGTAATAAGAAGTTCGACTCATGCATGAAGAGTCAAGGATACAAGAAGACTAATGCAGATGAGTGTGTATACATCAAGAAACTTTCAGACGGTACCTTCATTGCTCTTCTACTGTATGTAGATGACATGTTGATCGTTGGGAAAGATGCAGCGAAGATAAACCAACTGAAGAAAGAACTCTCTAAGTCTTTTGATATGAAAGACTTAGGACCAACTCAACAAATTCTTGGGATGCATATCACTCGAGATAGGAAGAATCACAAGTTATGGCTTTCTCAAGAGAAGTACATTGAACGAGTACTTGAGAGATTCAACATGAATGATGCCAAACCAGTTAGTGTTCCACTTGCGAATCACTTCAAGTTGAGCAAAAGAACATGCCCTACATCCAAGGAAGAGATCGGGGAGATGTCAGCAGTTCCATATTCTTCAGCAGTTGGGAGTTTGATGTATGCCATGGTATGCACAAGGCCAGACATCGGACAAGCAGTCGGTACAGTGAGTCGTTTTCTCTCTAACCCTGGGAAGGAGCATTGGGAGGCAGTCAAATGGATTCTCAGGTACTTGAAAGGTACCACGAAGTTATGTCTTTATTACGGAGGAGCTGATCCAGTCTTGGAAGGCTACACAGATGCTGATATGGCCGGAGATATTGATAGTAGAAAGTCTACTACAGGATATATCTACACTTTTGCAGGGGGAGCTGTTTCTTGGCAATCAAGATTGCAGAAGTGTGTCGCTTTATCTACAACAGAAACAGAATACATTGCTGCCGCTGAAGCAGGTAAGGAAATGTGGCTAAAGCGCTTTCTCCATGAACTTGGGATCCAGCAGAAAGAGTACAAGGTACATTGTGACAGTCATAGTGCTCTAGACTTGAGCAAGAACTCCATGTACCA